>CM077093.1:101267890-101978928 GCA_039513925.1 Platanthera zijinensis
CCTGGCTGCTGAGCTGGTTGGATCCCACCCATCAAGGGGCATTTGACCCTTGTATGTCCCAGCTTGTGACAATGGTAACACGGTCAGGGGTGAACTCTCTCAGAAACTGCAAAACCTGTGACCCTTTCATATGGTACACCTAAAATTGTGGTTCGAAAACCGTTACTCTTGATCGTTTTATTCCTAAGATTTAAGGTTAACCTTAAACTTCCCGAGGTTTACCCGGTGAAGGGCTCGTAGCAGTACTAGGAGCTATGATGGGGTGAATCCCAAAGCTCCCTTTCTAAGGCACTTATTATAATTGATTGGTTCCTTTAACCCATTCCCTTCTCATATTACAGTGAGCTAATCCTAGGGTGACTTTGACTCTTCTCTCTTCTCGGGGAGGACGATCTTCCGTCCGAACCCGAACACTACTTATCACTAGTCAATCTCACACCCTACCCATCCTAACTTCCAATAATGAACTTGATTTAACTCACCCTATCCAAACCAGAGAACTACCAAAATTCTATCTCCAAGTTCATTACCCACTCTAGTTCAACTTCTGCAGTTTTACTAAACGCTGACCATCCTAAGCTTTATGAGGTATGCAAGGGGTGGTACTCTAAATTGTCTTCCAAATCTCCTATAATATTTACTGGAGGTCTACCATGACATAACTAGTCTAAATTAAGAAAATAATAATTTTCCTATTTCATTTGGCATTTAATTTATTTATTCTCAGCCTCTCAATGCCCTAGTATGAACATGAAGTGCACTAATGAGCCAACAATAAATCACCATAAAATCAGTAAAACTCTTATGAGTCATTTAAGCAGTAATTCCAAATTTTGAGAAATTTCAGAGGTGTTTAGGCCTACATTTCCTAATTTACCATTTTAGGCCACTTTTACTATATTATGAAGCAAGTACTGTAAATATATATATCCAAAAATCACCAGAAAATTATAGAAGATTTATGGTGACCTAAAATTATCAGAAACCAAGTCCCATAATTTTTCTCCAATATTTGAGCTCTGAATTTATTTTAATATAAAGTACTAATTTTCCTAACTTAGTGAAGAGGAACTATTTTTATTTATCTAAAACTCAAAGAAAAATTACATGATGACTATCATGGTTTGAAACACCCACTGACCAAATTTCATAAATTTCAAAATGATAAATGAGAATTATTTGTATTTTTGACTACATATCACAATTGGTACGTTAAAGAATAAAGTACCCAAAATAATCAGATAAAACTCCAAGAAAAATTCAGAACGTATAACACGCTATAAGAATCCCTAATCCAAGATTTCATAACATTCCAGTGCATAGAAATTCCAAAATCATCAAGATAAATATCTACGGCACAACTAGGGTGTGAATGAAGTACTGTATAAATTAACCCAAAAATATAAATAAAATTATATTATGTCCACTTAGACTAGAAAAATTATCCTTCCCAAATTTTACTTGATTGAAGTTCAGTTGATAGCATAATAGTTCAAATAAAGGTTGGTGACCTAAACTAGGGTTAGGGTTTTAGGTGGCTAAAGGTCTCCAAAGCCCCTAAGATTTTGTCCAAAAAACTATAATGCCCTATGGTCCTGTTCACCAAATTTCAAGTCAGTCCAAGGTCATTTGACCCAATGACCTTCACAACTCACCAAGTCCCCATTAAGGGACCTACCCTAGGGTTCTAGGGATACCCTATCCCAAACCACCCCAAACTTCTTTGGACGGTGTGTCATGCCCTAAACAGCAAGTGGACAAAATATCAGCCTCTGTTGAGGTTGTTTGATCACTCAAATCCCAAAAGGAGTGAATTGACCTAATTAACCCTATAAGGCCATCCTAGGGTCGAGTTAAAACTTAATCAAAACACACACAAAATGGGGTGGAATTTTTACCAGATCTCTAACATTCCCCCTAAGACCTCCCACCAATATTTGGTGGATTTTTGAGGTGTTTAAGACACCTAATTAAATTATACATGAATTATTAAATTTTTACAAAAACTAAAGAAAAACATTCTCCAAAAATTCTGATTTTTGGATAAGTCCTATGTATAGTTAGGATAGACTACCTGCCAAAATTCAGAACATTTGGGCAAAGGATGAAAGGTGGGGCACACCTTTTTGTCTCTGCTTAGCTCAAGGTCTAGATCCCACCAAAAGAGGTGCCCTGGTCAAACCAGTTGACCAAATTTACCCAAATCAATTTTGAAATATAGTAGACCCGTAGGCTATAGATTTCATGTTGGTCACTTCTACATAAAAACCCTCTAAGTACCTCATTAAATAGCATAAAAGAGAGCTTGAAAATCACTACATTTATATATAAATATAATAATTTAGTATTATAGGTTACTGTTCATCTTCTCAAAAAGCCCGAACCAGCACCTAAAATGTTTAAAACCTGTAGCTTTTCTAAATCTATTTCCCGACACACCCAGCCATCTCCCTGGCAGGCCACCACCATCACCACTAAGGTGAGGGCTACCGTCGGGCGGCGGCACGGCCGCCGGAGAGGCAGTTTCCGGCGAACCCGACCACCATTTATTTTTGAAAAATAATGGAAAAGCTCACACAATCTTTCTCCTTTTAGCTCGACATCTCTCCTAAGTTATTTCTAAGATCTACCAATAGAAGGAGTAGAGGAGGACCTTATTCGCGATTTCGAGTTGAGCTAATCGTCGGGATGCCCTTGGCGCGGTGGTGGCGTAGCTGGAATTCTTCTACAACACAGTAGGAGGCTCAAAACTTCAGGTACGGGCTGGGAAACTTTATCCTTGAGCCTAAGGGGCCTTTTTAAAGGGAAGAAATGGGGAGTGGGCTGTTATAGGCTGTCCAGCCATTATTGTCTCTTCAAGAGCAAGCTCGGCCATGGTGGAGGGGAGCTAAAACGGCTTTGTAACAGCTGGAGGAGGGCTGGAAACTCCTCCTCTCCCTGAGAGGAGTTAAATCCAGCCATTTCAAGGGGAAGAGGGAAGGCCATGGCATCAAGTGCCATTGATGGCCATGAGAGCAGGTTCTCGGCCATGGTCGAAACTATTTTCAAAACCGACGGCCACGTGGCCTACCTCCAGTTAACCATCAGAATTGATTTAAATTAAGGCTTAACTAAGTCTTAATAAGAGAAAACGACCCACTTCCTAAAAACGGCCGCAACGTAACCAGAACCAAGCCAAAATCTGCCAGAAAATTCTAAGTACAATGGCGTTGAGTGAGCTCAGCTCACTCAACGCCATCCAAGCTACGGTGTTGAGTGAGCTCTGCTCACTCAACGCCTTCCTAGATATGGCGTTGAGTGAGCTCTGCTCACTCAACGCCATCAAAATGGCCTCCCAGACTATGGTGTTGAGTGAGCTCATCTCACTCAACGCCATTTGGCTCATGGCGTTGACTGAGCTCTGCTCACTCAACGCCATCCAGAATAAGCCCCTTTAAACGATGGCATTGAGTGAGCTTAGCTCACTCAACGCCGTCCAGATTATCGCATTGAGTGAGCTTAGCTCACCCAACGCCATCCAGATTATGGCGTTGAGTGAGCTTAGCTCACCCAACGCCGTCCTGATTATGGCGTTGAGTGAGCTTTGCTCACTCAACGCCCTCCAGTCAGCACCAAATTGCGTTAAGTGCAGTAAGTGCACTCAATGCCATTCAACTTATGGCATTGAGTGCACTCAACGCACTCAATGCCATCCCGTCTGACAACTTACGGCGTTGAGTGAGCTAAGCTAACTCAACGCCATATAGTCTACGTCATTGAGTGAGCTCAGCTCACTCAACGCCAACCTGACGACACAAGATGGCGTTGAGTGCAATCAGTGCACTTAATGCCATTCAACTTATGGCATTGAGTGAACTCAATGCACTCAACTCCATCCCGTCTGATAACTTATGGCGTTGAGTGAGCTAAGCTCACTCAACTCCATCCAGTCTACAGCGTTGAGTGAGCTCAGCTCACTCAACGCCAACCTAATGACACAAGATGGCGTTGAGTGCAGTCTGTGCACTCAACGCCATTCAACTTATGGATTTGAGTGAGCTAGGTTCACTCAACGCTATCAAGACACGGGCGTTGAGTGAGCATAGCTAACTCAACGCCATTCCAAGGTCAAGTGCCTTACAGATTGGTCACGGGCGTGTCAGGCCCAAGTTGACTTTTTCTGAGCTCGACGATCATCTTCCTGAGGTTAACGATCGTCGAAGGGGTCACGCCCTAGGTCACGGGCGTGACGGGTCGGTCACGAGCGTGACCACCCCTTTACTCGAAATCTTGGTCGATAAACTTCAATTCCTGGGCTTCCCAGGGTTCTGTTAAGACAAAACCACTCCCAGGGGTCTAGTCGGAAATGGGATGTTACACACCGTGCTCCACTTCCTTCATAAAAATATCTTCTCCCACTTTGGCGCACCAAGAACTATAATTAGCGTCGGGGGTAGCCACTTCTGACACCAGCAGTTCGTGCAACTGTTAAAACAGTTTAGTGTTCAACAAGGTTGCTTTGGCCTACCATCCTTAGACATGCGGTCAAGTGGAGATTTCCAATAGGGAACTGAAGTGTGTCTTAGAAAAGTCTGTCCACTCCAATCGGAAGGAGTGGGTAAAGAAGGTGTATGATGCTCTATGGGCTTACTGCACCGCGTTCAATACGCCGATAGGGATTTCACCCTTCCAATTGGTATATGGCAAATCATGCCACCTTCCTGTTGAATTTGAACAGAGGGCGTTGTGTGCCACAAAATTACTAACATGAAATATAGAGAGGCTTTTGATAAGCATCGTGGTCAGCTTTGTTAGCTCGAGGAGTTCCTCTTGGGTGATAATGAGAACACGAGCATATATAAGGAAAGAACCAAGCGCTGGCATGATAGACTTGTCTCACCCAAAGAATTCAAGCCGGATGATCAGGTTCTTTTGTATAATTCACGTCTGAAGCTATTTCCCGAGAAGTTAAAATCCAGATGGAGCGGTCCTTACACGGTTGTGAGTGCCTCTTCTTACGGCATGATAGAGATTTGGGAAGATAAGTGCAGCACTTTCAAAGTAAACAGGCACCGCTTGAATCAATTTGAGGGGGGGGGGACTGTCGATAAAGACGTACATTGCATTATGCTGCAAGAACTCAATTGAAGTTAATTTCTTTTAGCTGTATTGCTTTAATTTGTTGTTGGGATTTGGTTGTTCATAAGATTTGAACAATTATATATTACTATTAATACAGGTATTTGGTCCACCTTAAGGATGGTAAAGAAAAGGGCATATGGGAGACAACCCAATGATGCTGCTTGCTTTAAATTTGTGCATTTCAGATGTTGTGATTAATTTTATATAGCTTTTTGTGGTTGGAGATGAAAGTGAAGGGATAGATACTACTCTAGAGGGGGGGTGAATAGAGTTATCAAATTTTGCACAGACAAAACTTAATAGTCTTCCCAACTCCCTTGGAGTGAAGTGCGGAATGAAAAGATTATAGATATTTGATTTAACCTTAAAGCCTAACACAAGTGATGTGTACAAACACAAGCTAACTGTAATTACAGTTAAGCTTGGAAAACCTAATCAGCAACTAGCAACCTAGTTATATCTAATCACAGCCACAATACAGGAATTAAACAATGGAATCCAGACGACACAAGGAAATTTATAGTGGTTCCCCAAACAACTTGGGTACGTCCACTCTTCTACCCACACACGTAGGAATCCACTCAGGTTTTGATCAAGTGCCCTGCCACCAACAGGATCTGCTTCAGGTAGATCCAGAAACCCTTTAGACTTTTGATCAGGTGTCTAAAAACCAAGCACTTTTTTGATCAGGTGCCCTGCCACCAAGGATACTTTTGAAGGGAGTAATAACCCTGTACAGGAGGGGAAAGAAGGTTAAGATGTCTTCTCTATTTTACAATAGATTAGAGAGCACAAAAACTTGCACTGAGCTAGAATGCTCTAAAGAATCAAGGCTCCCCCTGGCTCAAGATGTCCAGGTGAAGTCTTGCTTTCTTCAGTGCAGAAAACTCTTTCAGAAAGTTCTGAAGGAAAAGCTACAGGAAGAAAGTAAATAATAAAATCAAATATCTTCAAGCAGCTATCTTCTTCTTCTTCTTCTTCAAAGGAACTCTGAGTTGAACTTCCTGAAAGCAGGAGAACTCAGGTGAAGAAGAGATGAAGATCTTAACACTTCTCAGTTAGATGGAGATTGCTGAGAGCAGGACGCTTGAACTTGATGAAGGCTTGAGAGCTTGAGAATATGTGTAACACTGGTTAGCTATTAGCTAGCTTGAATCCTTCTTCAAAGGGCTTTTTATAATCATCAGCAAGCATGAGCTTCTTCCATTTGAATTGTTTGTTTCTTCTGAGCTTGAGCCCTGGGCTGTAAATATCAGAAGACAGAAACAACTCTGGCAGCAAACACGTTCTATAAAAGGAATGTACCTCTTTCTAAGAAGCTGCAGGCTTTAAAAAAATAACAGAAGGACTACTAAATAAGTCACATCAGAAATAATCTCTTTATAGCAAAAGAAGACTTTTCAGTCTAACGGCTTATAAGGGCTGACAATGAATAAGTGGTTTATAATGACAGCTAATAAGACAACAAACTTTATCTTAAAAAGATTTGACTCAGGCAAAAGAGATGGAGCAAATATTGCCTGGAAATATTATCATTCAGCTTAAAATAATGTGCCAGAAAATGTATTAATTAATTAAATATAATAAATAAATACAAAATACAAAGGCAGACAGAAAACGTCGAACGACCCTCGAAGATCGTCGAACGACGCACAGAGATCGTCGAACTATCGGGCAGATAGTCGAACGATCCAGATAGTCGACCTATCAAGGAAGATAGTCGAACTACCCCGGCAGATAGTCGAACTATCAGAACAGATAGTCGAACTATCAGATAGTCGATCTATCTAGGACAGATAGTCGAACTATCAAGCGCACAGAGATAGTCGACCTATCAAGCAGATAGTCAACCTACCTCAGAAAAACAGATAGTCGATCTATCAAAAGATAGTCGAACTATCAAAACAAACCAGATAGTCGATCTATCAGCAGATAGTCGAACTATCAGATAGTCGAACTATCAGGACAGATAGTCGAACTATCAAAGACAACAGATAGTCGAACTATCAACAGATAGTCGAACTATCAAGACGAAACAGATAGTCGATCTATCAACAGATAGTCGAACTATAAGGCGGAACAGATAGTCGACCTATCAACAGATAGTCGAACTATCAGATAGTCGATCTATCAGAACAGATAGTCGAACTACCTCGCCAAGCAGATAGTCGAACTATCAACAGATAGTCGAACTATCAGCGCAAAACAGATAGTCGAACTATCAACAGATAGTCGAACTATCAACACAGACAAAGCGTCGACCAACTGATAGACGATCGTCGAACAGCCGATAGACGATAGTCGAGCGGCGTTCGACTATCGTCGAACGAAAAACCTACTTAACCAAATTCTCAATCTGGAAAAGTGAGGACTCTACATCTAGACTCCTAACCATTGACCATAGATATTCTTGGGTCAAGGGGCACAAAGGAGAGGACTAAACTCAAATCAAAACTAGGGTACCACAATCTCCCCCTATTTGAGTTAAGTCCTCAACATCTAAAACATAAAACTAGCTAAAGAGTAATAAACTAATACAGAAAATAGTTAACAATTAACTAGCAAATTATCAAACAGATAAACAATATAGCACAGCAGTTAATCAAAACTATGGATCAATAGAGTCAGGCTTAGCTACAGAAGAACTAGAAACAAAAGAGATTTTCCTTAAGGGATCATCAGATTCTTTCTTTGACATTTTCAGGTCCTGCGCACCAATGATCTTCAGCTCTGTAGCTCTTGGGACTACAGCTTCAGGATGTTTTCCATATATTTTGATGGATCAAAAATCTCAGGATTAACCTGGAACTTTTCAAATTCTTTCTTTCTGTAAGCTGACATAGTAGTTAGACCAGTCGCATCTTTTCCTTCTGCTCTAGCTTTTCTTATTTGGGCTGCTCCTACTAGCTCTTGAAAGCGAGCCATCAAAAGTTAGGATCGAGCTCAGGATTTTCATACACAGGTTCAGGAGAAGCAGCATCAGCTATTTTATCTTGAATAACTAGATAAGACATTAGAGTAAACTTAGCAAAAGGAGTTCTTGCTAGAAATTTTAGAACAAAGTAAACTATTTACCTTTTGAAACACTTTCCTCAGTCTGAACTGGTGTTGGAGATGAAATTCTCTTCTTTGGAGAAGGAGGTGGGGAAAAAGTTGGTCTTTGAATCACAGTCTCCTTCATTTGTCTTTGAGAACCAGAAAATGATTTGCTTTGAGAGCTTTGATAACCTTGTCTTGGCTGGGGCTGAACATAAGCAGATCTTCCAGAAGAGGCACCAGGATTAGCTGATAGGTTCCCAGAGGCTCCTGCACCAGGAGGTGGAGGAGGACCTCTGGGAGTCCATCTTGAGACAGGAGTATCATACCTCTTAGTTCTTTTTCTTTCTTTCTGCTGATTCTTTGAAAACCTCATCCAGTGCTGAAAATCCTTGGATTTAGGGTCAATGCCCTTCAGAATGTAATAGGGAATATCATTATCCTTACTGGGAGGTGGAGGAGGAGCAGCTTTTCTTTTCTTTGAGGCAGCTTTCTTTCTCTTTGACTTCTCAGAAACATCAGAATCATCATCATCATCAGAATGAGATGAGGGAGGATTTTCATAAGGATCATAGGCTTCTGAAACAGCCTTATCTTTAAGCTTAAGATCAGATTTCTCCCTTTCCTCTTCCATGGCATCCAGAGCCAGAAGAGAATCTAAGTCCAACCCTGGAGAGTCATCCCAGATGGTTGACTTTTCAATTTGCAAATCTTTCTCTTTCTCTTTTAAAGATTGAACTCTTAACTCCCAGGCTGCTCTTGCTTGAACTTCTTCCAAATTCAGAATAGGAGAGTCAACTTTGACTTCATCTTTCTCAGACTCATCTTCTTTATTATCTAAGAAGGATTCTAATTCAGGATCTACTTGAGTATCAGAAACACTTGGATCAGCTTCAACAACAACTGCTATGATCTGAGCAGTTAAATCTTCTTTAATAACATCTGTAAAATTATGAATACATATCTGCTAAATAAGCTTGAATCATTCCTTCAAGGTATTCACAAACTATCAAATTAATCGACTCATCAACAAAACGAATGAAAGAGTTACCTTCATACTTAACCATCTCCCATGATACATTCAGATATGAAGTTATAATTCCTTCCAGGAATCTAGCAATCACAGGAGAGGTAAGATCTTCTAAGCAGACTTTAACTGCAATCTCAGATAGCAAGATTCCATCTGTTATTTCCTTATCAGACAAAACTGGAACTTTTTCTTTCTCAGCAGGAGCTATCTCTTCCTGGGCTGGAGCTATTTCTTCCTCAACTGGATCTATCTCTTTCTCAGCAGGAGCAGATTCTTCCTGGGCAGTCATGACTGTATCCTTTATAGCTGGAGGGGAGGCAGGATGGTCTGAGGCATCTTCATTGAACATCTCCCCCTGCCTGATTTCAGTAGATACTGAAACCAGGCCCCTTGAGGAAGATGGCTCAGCAGATTTTGAAAGGGATTTGATGGAGGCAGATAAGAGATCAATGGAGGATGCAAGGGGAGCGATTGCCTCTTCAATCATGGTTTTGATTGAGGGGGTAATCAGCTCCACAATGCGGGAGATAAGCTCAGGAGAGATCTCAATAGATGAAGGATGTGAGGTGGATGGAGCTACAGCAGATATGGTAGTGGTGCTGGGATGAGAAATGGTGTGGACAGGGGATCGAGCAGGAGAATTAATTGGGGAATGAATTGGTGAATGAACGGGAGATACAGGAGGAGTAGGAATTCTCTCTGATCCTAACAAATCAAAGCTAGGAACAGATATCCTAGCTAGATGAGCAGGTAGAGGAGAAGCTGGAGGAGACAGAGGAACAACCGTAGTTGTTTCTGGAGCAGCAGAGGAAGAAGGTCGTACCTCAGCTGAAGTTGATGGAACTTCAACTGAGGCAGACGGCAAAGCAGAGGAGGAGGAAGGAAGAGCTGAGCCAGCTTCAACATGGTGAGGAGCGACTGATTCAGTCCTTGTGTCCTCAGATGTTGCTGGAGCAGGAAGCTTGAACTTGATGAAGGCTTGAGAGCTTGAGAATATGTGTAACACTGGTTAGCTATTAGCTAGCTTGAATCCTTCTTCAAAGGGTCCTTTTTATAATCATCAGCAAGCAACGGCTCTCTTCCATTTGAATTGTTTGTCTTCTTCTGAGCCTTGAGACCTGGGCTGTAAATATCAAGAAGACAGAAACAACTCTACAGCAACACGTTCTATAAAAGGAATGAACCACTTTCTAAGAAGCTGCAGGCTTAAAACAAATAACAGAAGGACTAAATAAAGTCACATCAGAAATAATCTCTTTATAGCAAAAGAAGACTTTTCAGTCTAACAGTTATAAAGGGCTGACAATGAATAAAGTAGTTTATAATGACAGCTAATAAGACAAACAAATTTATCTTAAAAAGATTTGACTCAGGCAAAAGAGATGGAGCAAATATTGCCTGGAAATATTATCATTCAGCTTAAAATAATGTGCCAGAAAATGTATTAATTAATTAAATATAATAAATAAATACAAAATACAAAGGCAGACAGAAAACGTCGAACGACCCTCGAAGATCGTCGAACGACGCACGGAGATCGTCGAACTATCGGGCAGATAGTCGAACGATCCAGATAGTCGACCTATCAAGGAAGATAGTCGAACTACCCCGGAAGATAGTCGAACTATCAGAACAGATAGTCGAACTATCAGATAGTCGATCTATCTAGGACAGATAGTCGAACTATCAAGCGCACAGAGATAGTCGACCTATCAAGCAGATAGTCAACCTACCTCAGAAAACAGATAGTCGATCTATCAAAAGATAGTCGAACTATCAAAACAAACCAGATAGTCGATCTATCAGTAGATAGTCGAACTATCAGATAGTCGAACTATCAGGACAGATAGTCGAACTATCAAAGGCAATAGATAGTCGAACTATCAACAGATAGTCGAACTATCAAGACGAAACAGATAGTCGATCTATCAACAGATAGTCGAACTATCAAGGCGGAACAGATAGTCGACCTATCAACAGATAGTCGAACTATCAGATAGTCGATCTATCAGAACAGATAGTCGAACTACCTCGCCAAGCAGATAGTCGAACTATCAACAGATAGTCGAACTATCAGCGCAAAACAGATAGTCGAACTATCAACAGATAGTCGAACTATCATCGCAGACAAAGCGTCGACCAACTGATAGACGATCGTCGATCAGCCGATAGACGATAGTCGAGCGGCGTTCGACTATCGTCGAACGAAAAACCTACTTAACCAAATTCTCAATCTGGAAAAGTGAGGACTCTACATCTAGACTCCTAACCATTGACCATAGATATTTCTTGGGTCAAGGGGCACAAAGGAGAGGACTAAACTCAAATCAAAACTAGGGTACCAATAGGAGATGTTCTATTTTGCAGGTGGAATTTGTTTGGGCCGTGGGATTATTACTTAAGTTTAACGCCAATCTTCTGGTATGCTCATTTGCTGAGCATGGGTAACCTCTCCCCCCAACTTTCATTTCTTTAATTTTATTGCAAATCTTTGATAGTTTGTTCAGGGTAAGTCTGGTGGAGGAGGGTTATACGCTTTATCTTTGCACTTGCACTATTTTCGCTAGCATGCCATAAGCTTATTTTCTTCTTATATTTTTATATTATCATGTCCGCCTTGTGCACCTACACGCACGTGAGCACAATCTTAAACAAGCGCTCGGGTCGAGTCAAATGTATTTCTTTTGTGTTAACTTTAAGATAGTGTGCTGGCTTAGGATACTAATATTGAGTAGCTCGAAACTCGTACAGTGCTCCTTATCGAGTACTCATGGTGTGTAGAAAAAAATATTGATTCAGTTTTTCTTTATGCTCGTAGTTTATACTTTTCTACTTCTGTAAATACTATTTGTACTACTCAATATGGTTGAATCTGGAGCAATCGAACGGTAGTGTAGGAATGTGTGTATCTGCCACTAGCCTCGTATTGCTCGAGTTAGGAGAAAGGATCTTCTTTCTCGGTGGCTAAGAACTTGCCCCAAGCTACTCTCAAAGCATTGGTGCTCGGTTAGTCGAGCGTGAGCGTGAGGTAGGACATCATTTTGGCTAGTTTGAGCTTTTTGTACCTACTCCTAGATTCTAACCGTTGCAAGCAAAATTTGTGCCTACCCATCCTTTGTTTTAGCTCCACTTTCATTCACCAAAGCCTAAAGCCAACCCTCCTATCGCAACCAAATCTTTGAGCTTGATCAAAGTTAATATTTTGATGAGTTATGATATGTGGAATTCGTGTGATGTGGTGATGAATTCATTAAAATTTTTATTGTTAAATGTGGGGATTTCTAAAAGAAAAAAAGGGAGAAAAAGTGAAAAAGAAAATCAAAATGAATTACAATGAGAATTGGAATCCCCATCTTGTTTTTAAGTTTTTGGTCGGGTTAGGCCGTGTGAGCACCCGGTTTTCAAGCTAAGTTTGGAGGGGTGTCGCACGTGCATCTCTAAGTGGTTGTTGGGTTTAGCTTATTGTTCGCTCGCTTTGGTTACGTGTAGCCTCCAAGTTTATCATTGACTACCAAACCTTAGCCTAAGCCCCATTCTATCCAACAAGTCCTACGGTTTCACTCTTGAGGCTAACTAGTGTCATGGAGAGAGTGTGAACGGGCGAGCATATGGTCCACGACATTGGCGGATTCCTTTGGAGCTGATCCTGAGCGCTGATCTTTGGCAATGCTCAACTCAGTGGCCTGCCTACTTTCTTCCTACATATGACTGAACGATTCTCCAGTAATCTAAATTTGAGTAGCTACAATTTCTATTTACACATGTCGAAATTTATAAGCTCCGTAGCATAATTAGAAAGTTTGTCTATTATATTTTCTATGCCCATATAGTTTTCGATTTCTCATTATACTTTATTTAGAAATTACTAAGCCAGCTAGCTATTTTATAGTTAATGAAGAGATGATTTGCTCGGGACAAGCAAATGTTTAAGTCTAGTGTTGTGATGAGTCCGATATTTATAGGGTTTTTCAGACTCATCTGGGATTGTTTTCTCACTCATGCACTGTATTTCGACCGAATATCTGTTATATTTGCATCATTCGATCATTGACTGCTTTGTGCACTATTTTGGCTCGTGGGTGTGCAATTGCACATTCTTATGCTGGGGGAAAGCACATGGTGCTCCCCATGGCTTTTTCTTTCTGTTGAATGTTTGATTCTTGGTGCTGGGAGCTGGTGCTCTAACTGGTTGTATTGTTTTCCAGGTGGTCGCTATGTCCTAAGTTTCATTTTCATTTTCTTTGTGAAACGGACGGTTGTGTGAATTTATTCGCGCATGGTCTGTTGGCAATCGTGTGGTTTACTCAGCAGTTCTGGGGACGTCTTGGCTACCTGTGTGATTTGTTCACGCACGGTTTCTGCCAAACCATGCGAGAAGGAAATGCACAGTTTTCCTATAGCTTTCCTTCCTGCACTAGTCTGTGGTTAATCATGCGATTTGTTCACGCACAGGCAGAAGAGCCCGTGCGTGAGTAAAATGCACGATTTTCCTGTTTGCTCTTGCTATTTCTTGTCTATCGTTACCCGTGCGATTTACTTAGCGCACGGCCGGAATCGCCCGTGCGTGAGTAAAATGCACGGGTCAACGCTTCTTCTTCATCAGGCATATTATGAAAGTTAATATGACACAGTTTGCGCACGGTCGTGCGCAAAACCGTGCATGACCATTTTTTCTGACTTTTCTATTTAAGTTGAAGATTTCTTATTTCCAAGGGGCCATCTCCACTCTGTCCATCATTTCTGCTCCTGTGAGCAGGAAAACTCACCTCCAGCCTCCATTTTGTCTCACTTCCTTGGAGGGTTGATCCGACCACCATTTCTCCTCTGAAAGCTTACAATAGTTGCGTCTCCGACCATCTTCATCTTCTCCGACCTCAAAGCTACCATACAAGCTCCTTGTTGCTGCACTTGTGGAGTTCTTCGGTCAAAAATAACCCAGTGATCAAACACGAAGAAGACAGGTTTTTGGGAGGAGGTGACATCTCTTCCGAATCCCAGACGACATCCGAAGAACGAGCCCGGACGAGGATCGACAACCCTTGAATCCGACCGTGAATCTCGGAAAGCCTTCGTGTGCTCGGTTGTATTTCTCCACCTCTTCTTGTGGTTCTTTCATTCTGAACTTGTGATAGTGGGATTATTGCTTGAGAACAATGTTTTGCTTAAGGATTCAACATGTCTTTATGTTGTTATGTATTAATCATTGTTTGTGTTGTTAAGCTTAATTTTCCCTACGCTTGTTGTGATCGAGCCGTTCTGGTACTTTCTAAGAGTGTTCCTTGAGATGAGGTGATTGCAACCCTTGTTGATTCGTCCATCCTCCATACTACACTCCGTAGTAATCCACCCAAGAGACACGGTTACGACGACCCACATTAGTTTTGTTAGCATTAGACTTAGGAAACCAAAACCAAACCCCTTGTGTTACGATTGCGCTTGCAACCATTTTTCCAAATAGAAAAATCACATTACCTACTTTCGCTCCCTGAGAGATCAATATCCAGGGATTTATTTCCTCAACTTTTTACTTGACAATGATCAGTACACTTGTCGTGAGCGCATCACATGCCCGTGACCTTCATTCACGCATGTGACTGGGGTGTGTCACTTGATGCTTGTGAAAAAATGTTGCCTGCTGTGAATCCATGAAATACTGAGTGGAACATGCCCATGTCATCCCAACATGTCAGCGTTGTTCGATGAGGTTTCAATCCGGTTTAGAATTTGTTGCTACTTAAATCAAGCTGTCAGGTATCTAGTCACGCCACTCTTACCGGCCCTGATCACTCTCGTGACTGCCACGTGATATTTTTAGAAGATTCCAGAACTCCAGCAGTCACCAAGTTTTCGGCTTCTCCAGCATGCCAACCTTACACGCCCCCCCAGTCAAGCTCGTGATCGGGGCGGGTAATCGTGTTTTTTTGTCTATAAATAGAAATTTTTAGTAAGACCTAAGGGTTCACCTTTTTTGGAAAAAATTACTGTTTGTGGGCTGCTTGGGTGCTCTTTCTTACTATGTAAGGATATTTCTCTCCCTCTCTTAAATGTTTCTTTTAGATTTTGTAATCCAATGCTTTCCTCAAGAAAATAGGTTTTATTTTTCATCCTGTTGATGTGGGTAATCATCACAAACAGATAACAGTGTTCAAAATCTCACGGAAAAATGAAGAGATGGGGAGGCGAAGAGACTGCTGAGCAGCTGATGCGGAAAATGTTTCTGCACGCTCGAGAGTTGAGCACATTCGATCTTAGTTGTGGGTGTAACAGGAGGTTGATGAGGAATTATTGATCAGCAGGTTACTTTAACGGTTAGGGATTTGCGGTAGAGGCCGTGAGAAGGGTGAATAGATGAAGAGAGGGGGCCGCTTACAGCAATAATAACAGAGTTCGCCTGCTGCGGCTTAAATGCTGTTGAAATAGATAATCGGTCTCTTGTGGAGTTCACCCTTGGGGAAGGGGTGGTCGCGCACCTACTTTGCTCCTACAAGAAAATCAACAAGGAGAAGAGAGCAAAGGACTAGACAAAGGGCCCGGCTCGGAGGTCCCACCACAAACCCGGAAGATCACTGAGCGCTTCCCCTCCTTAGCCAAATGTCGGGCTAAGGTACCTCAAAAAGCGCTAGAAGACTGGGGAACAAGTAAGCCTGCCTCTCTGATGTACCCCTTGGGTCCTATTTATAGGATCCTAAAAGTGATCTGCTAATAACTAACCAGTACTGTCTTGAAATTACTTAAAACTCCCCAGGCTGGCCTAGCGACAGCCAAACTCCGCTGTTCTGGACAACTATATGCAGCCCACCCGGGTCTGCCAACAACGAGATTCTGCAGTTCAAGTTGGCTAGGGGTAGACCTGCAGGGACAGAATGGCAAGGAGTTTTTCTCAATTGGGGACTGGGCGAGTAGTCCTCTGATTCCTCTGCCCGATAGGAGGCGCGGGCTGGGGCTGGCTTGCCTAGGGGACGCGATTGGAGGCGGCCTGCCTGGAATGGTGCGAGCCGGGGGGTGACTCACCTAGGAGAGGCGGGCCGGGGCTGACTGGCCTGGGCGTCCCTTGGAGGCTGACCCTCCTAGGAGTGGCGGGCTGGGGCTCACCCACTTGGTTGACCCTTGGAGGCCTACCAGCCTAGGAGAGGTGGGCCAGGTCTGACCCGCCTGGGCGGCCCTTGGAGGCCGACCCGCCTAGGAGAGGTGGGCCGGGGCTGACCCGCCTAGCTGCCCGAGCCACTTGGGCGAACACGGGGTTTTACATAATCCCCGCTCTTTGCGAGCTTTGCAAAAGGCTCGAAAAGAAACATCCAACCCTACGTGTTCGTCGAACGTCCTACTGAGCTGGAAGGAATCTTTTCGGTGGGGGCCCACCTTCACGCTATAAATAAGCTGTCGAGCCTCTAGGATGACTCCCCTTCTTTTCCTCCTTCCGCGATCCATTGTTGCGAGATTCCTATGTCTGAAGATATTCGGGCTCGTTTGGCGGCTGCGAGGGAGGGTGCCCGGGATGCAGCTTTAGAAGCTGCCGTGTGGCTAGAATGCGGGTCTCCTGGCCCCCTTTTTAAGCCCAAGAAAGCAAAGGTCGTCGGGCAGTCTTTAGGGTGCGATGACCCTACCTCCAGCTCGGCCGGCGGTGCCGAGGTCATCCCTGAGGTATATATGCTTCCCTTGTTTGACCCCCCCCCCCCCCCGCTTCTTGACTTTTCTTTAGTTTTGGTTGGAGATGTCTCGGGGAGTTAGGGAAGACGAGGGTGATCGCGGGCAATCCGCTCTGGCGGAGGCCAATCGGGTCGTTAGTCCCATGCCGCAGGAGCCTATCCATACTGTGGTGCCTCCGTCGCCAAGGCCCCATGTCCTGGGAAAACACTTCGTTACTCTTGGAGGAGAACCCTTCCACGGTCGGTCGGGCACCTCTAGCCCTACTGATGATGCGGGCGATGTACTGACACCAGGTAAACCCTTTGGCTTTGGTCTGCTTACGGTCATTCCTCCTTTTGATCCTGTCTCTACAGGCTATAATGTGATCTCTTCGCTTGACGCCGAGATGAGTGGAGGGTACTCTCCTCCACCTAACGCGGACAGCATCTCCGAGTTCCTCGGTGATCCGCGTGATGCCGAGAAGATGAAGAAGCAGGTAAAGCGACTGTTTCAAAAGCACACGCTACTGCTACGGGAGGTCTTCGATAGAGTGGAGAAAGATAAGGCCGAGACGGAGGAGCGACTCGCGGCTTTGGAGGGAGCGAGACATTCCTCTGACGAGGATGAGGTGACCTCTCCGGGTGTGCATATTACACGAGCCGAGGGGTGACTGAGGCGTGCCTTGGAGCAGATTAATAGCACCCAGCGGGAGCTGTCGGAGGTCCGCGAGTATCACTACCCTCACGTACCGCCTCGAACCAGCACGGGGAGGGGGAGGTTGGTGGAAATGGATCCCGCGTTGATTTTTCATCCTCCCCTCGCTGGTCATGACACGCTGGGTCCGGATTGCCCCGCATGCAGCGGTCGACAGGCTCAGGGTATTAATTCCTTTACTTTTGACATACTAAATGTTTGTAATAATTCAGGATTGCTCCCGCCCAACATGGGCTAATATTTACTGCCATTTTCTTTTGGTTGCGTTACCGTTCAAATCTCCGCGGGATATGCGGGCGAGACGCTCTTGCTCGGCCGACGTTCCTTTGGGCGGGCCTGGCCTTGCCGAGTCGCCTCGCCTATCCCTTCCCCCGTAATGGCGAAGGCGAGCCAACTACTTGCGGGTTGCGCGACGGGTGACTCGCGTGAGGGCCAAAGTTGGCCTGCCCCGTGGCCGCTCTTAAATTATGCGGGCGCGAGTGCGGGTGGTTCGTGGCCGACTGAGGGGTTAGCGAGAACCCGACTTGGGTTCGGTAGTCGAAACGTCAGGGCCTTTTTGCTATCCGCACTTTTCCCTCTAAAAGAGGTTTTCCCGCCCTTTCTCATCCTATAAATAGCTCCTGCTGGCCCTCCCTCACCTACCGCATTTAAGATTTCTTCTCCACCCTGGCTTTTTGCGAGAAAGCCCCTTGTCCCGCTCAGCAGGATAACTGTAAGATGGGAGGTGGTAGTGGCGAGGTGGAGGGGAGGAGCAAATGCGCTTGGACCTTCTCCGAGCATGACTTCCCTCTCGCCGTCCTTACGGAGAAGGAATTCCTAGACGCGGTCGGCCACTTCATCCCGACAGGTTTTGAGGCGAGGCAACCCAGGAAGGAGGAGCGAATAAACGAGCTCTTTGCTTGTGAGCTCGTGTTCCCGGTGGCTCACTTTGAGGCGGGAATTCAGCTACCCCTATGGCCGAATGTCCGCCAAATCTTCAAGTACTACGGGGTGGTTCTCGGGTGATGTAGGGGAAATCCTTCAGATTCGTCACGGAGGCCACGACAAAGCTAATGACACGATCTATGCTCTCTAACCCACACGCTAACGAAAACGCAGCAACAACAATTATTTTTATTTATCGATCATGCTAACAATACGGATCGCCGTTCTGCAAATAGATCGAATGTTGGCTATAGGCCAAATTCTTTCCGGCTAAATGGGATAATATTGATCCCGAACGAGCTTTGGGTTGTACCAAAATAGATCCACCAAGAACAAACGATTCGAAAGATGGTAGGATCTATCCCAACAAAAGAAAAGTGAGGATCGCCAATCCTCTTAAGAATCTTTCGGAAAACCAAACGAAAAATACCGATCTATTATTTGATTAACCGCGAAGAAAAACAAATCGGAAAATAACGCAAAAAGTAGTCCACCACAAGAACTATCTAGAGAAAGAAAACTCTTGGTAGAAATTTTCATTACCCCTCTCGGATTTGTAGATCCGTGATGCGTGGATCCACCAAGTTTGATCGCTCCTCCGTTGAAAGTCAACGGGAGACGCGCTACGGATGATGAACGTGCTAATCTTCTTCACTTCACGCCGTGGAGGAGTTCCTAACTTCTTTCCTTGCAAAATATCCTCTCATGCATGGGCTGAAACTCCATGGAAAGATTAGATCTCGTTTGGCCGAGAGCAAGAGGGATGGAGGGCGGCCGAGCACTATGAGAAAAGGGCGGCCGAGAGCGATAGGAGGGGGAGGAGAGGCCGAGTACTAGGGAGAAAGAGGAGGGCTTGGGGCCGGTGGCTTGGAGGAAGAAGGAAAAGAGAGAGGGGGCGGCTATGAGAAGAAAGAGAGGGAAAATTAGGTTAGGCAAAATTCAATTTTGATTTCAATATTAATCTACTACCAAATGAAGAGTTCAAGGCCTTATATAGGCTTACATCTCAAAGCAAATAACATGTGGCTAAAGGCACACCACATAAAGAAAAATGCCGAAATTAAATAATGTTTTAAAGAGCCTACATGAAACGGCTATTAGCACACCAAAACAAAAAAATATCAAATATGAGTCTTGTTGCGAGGGCGAAGCCTGTAGCCATGACCGCTACGACATCGCACGTCCTTTGCCGGTACATCTTCAACGTAGTCATGCTCCAGTTGGCCGTCGCCAACACCGTCGCCAACACCGTCGCCATCACCGTCGCCATCACCGTCGCCATCACCGGGCAGATGACCCTGAGCTCCGTCGCAATGGTCGTCGGGTTCGCCGTCTTCTTGCGAGAGGAGAAAATCGAGTTCAACCTCGCGGTATTATGCAAGCTGTTCTCTTTCCGGGCATGTAAGGACGGGACCGCATGCTTCGCCAACAGCCACGTCAAGGTGCGGGAGACTGTCAATAAGAGCAACAACTGGCTCAAAAAGTTCATCTTCATCAAGGGGGACTTCGGTAACGTCCCCTTTTCACCGATCCAACTCAGCAAGGAGAGTTACCACCCCCGGTCGTAGGGGGCCATGAAGCGGGGTTGTTTGGGTTCTTCGCTGGGAAGAATTTCGAGGTGGCCTACCTCCGCAGAAACTTGGACGACCTCGTCCCCGTCCCGCCCGGTGAAGGTAAGTGGTTTGCCCATCTACGCATCCTTGATGTTTTCGAATATTTTCTAAGTTCCACTTTCTTGCAGGAGAGCGCGACATCCCTATCCATCCGCCTTATGAGAGCGCGCGACTCGCTGGCAGCGAGCTCGCCCGAGTAGAAGCGGCTGCTGCCACACATCGCAAGCTCTCAACCCCTGCTTCCGCAAAGTGGTCAAGCCTCGAGCGGCCTCATGACCCGCCACCACCAAAGAAATCAAAGAGGGCGGGTGGCTCGCCTACCCCGGCTCGGGACAAGGTTAAGGCCCCCGCGAGCCAACCGTCCGCCGTTCCCCCCCTCCCCCCCCCTCCCCCCCCCTCCCCCCCCACCCCCCCCCCCCCCCCCCCCCCCCGCCGCGGCTTCTCCGGCAGTCAGATCTTCTGTTGGAGAGGCAGGTACGTCGCATCCTCTGGAGGAGGTTTGACCCGCTAGGACGGCAATCCCCCGAGGTCATCGTAACTTCGGTTACGACGAGGAGCCCGCGGACAAGGCTGGAGTCCCGCTTCTTCAGTGGGATAAGGAGACCAACAGGGTCTACATATCCTCGCGGCTGCCGAGCTGGTTGGACGATGACTCCAGTAGCGGAGATGCTTACAACCTCGCCTTCGGCATCTATGGGCAAGAGGTTGCCGCCGTTTACGATGAGGAGGCGACGCGGGTACTGATCTATGAAAGCGCGCGGGCCCAGTTTCGCAGCCTCGAGCTGGCCCATATGGTCGGCCGACGGTGTCTTCGGTTTGATAAGAGTGCCCCATCCCTCACCAGGCTCATCGACGAGAAGGAGGCGACCCGCCCACTAGCTTGGGAAGAGGCGGACGAGCAGCGTAAACGGGCCGATGCGGCGGAGGCTGCTCTCTCTCAGTATCTAGGCGGAGCGGTAGATTCGTCCATTTGCCTCGGGCTTTCTCTCCCTTCCGTGCGGCTTAACCCAATTATTCTTCCTTTCGAAGGACGCGACGATGGCCAACCGATTGGGCACTGAGATCGCCACTCTTCAACAGAAGAGGAAGGTGCTTCAGGAGTGGGTGGACGCATTGGAGGCTGTTGTGGCCGCCCCGCCGACTCCATCTACAAGCAGCTGCCATCTCACTCATTCAGCGATCATGAGATCGAGGTGATGATGCAAAAGAACGAGGCTGGCGCGGCGAAGTACACTTTTCGGACGCTGCAGCTGGCCAACCTAATCAAAGGTGACGGTGCCAAGCTCCTTGTGAGCGAGGTTGTACCGGAGCTGTTCCTTCCGGTACCGAAGCCGGGAGATGGGTCCTACCACCGTGTATAAGGGCTTACTGCTCGGGCTCGGCTCACCAGGAGCTTGCATTCGTTCTGCTTTTGCTGTGTCAGTGTCGCGGGCAAGAGCCAGGTATATAATAGTCTTTCCTTTTTTGATTTCCCCAATGTATATAAAACTCCTTTGATTTGGAAATGTGAATGTTTGTATTTCTCTCTTTTACCTTCGAATGCTCACTTGGACGTCGCGACAGTGAGCGAGAGAGTGAGGTCGTCCGCTTGCTTTAAACTCTTAACTTAGGCTTAGGAGCGAGGGGTAGGTTAGGTGTCCGTGACGCCAGGGAGCGACTCGCCAACTCAATCCGGGCTCGCTAACCCATCCGCGTCATCGGGTGGGCAAGAAACTCCTGGAGCGCATTTGGACTTAGGGCGGGCCGGCTTCTGGGGGCCTTGGCGCGGTCGGGTTATCGTCGTCCGGGCCCTCTTCTCTAGGGTTCGTCGATCTTTAGGCCGAGAACAATTCGCCATCATGCCGAGAACTATTCGTCGACCCGCCGATCCATTCGTGGTGTTGACGGCTAGTGCCTTCGCCGCCCGGGCCCCCTTCCAAGGACTCGCCAATCTATAGGTCGGAGCCGACCTTCCTTATCGTCATCATGTCGAGATCCCTTCGTCGACCCGCCGATCCATTCTTGGTTCCCTGCCAAGGTGGAGAATCTGCTTGGGGGATTCTAGGACAGACTACTCCAAGTGACATCCTGCCCTGCCAGCTTGTTTGGAGCCTGACAGCGGGATTTGCTCGGGGTTTAAGGCAGACTCCCCCGAGTGACCTCCAGCCCTGCCAGCTTGATGGGAGCCTGGCAGCGGTATCTGCTCGAGGTCTAAGGAAGACTCCTCCGAGTGACACCCATCCCTACCAGCTTGTTGGGAGCCTGGCAGCGGGATCTGCTCTGGGTCTGAGGCTGACTCCTTTGAGTAACATCCTGCCCTGCCAGCTTGATGGGAGCCTGGCAGCGGGATCTGCTCGGGGTCTAAGGCAGACTCCTCCAAGGGACACCCATCCCTGCCAGCTTGATGGGAGCCTGGCAGCGAGATCTGCTCGGGGTCTGAAGCAGAATCCTCCGAGTGTCATCCAGCCCTGCTAGCTTGATGGGATCCTGCCACCGCAATCTGCTCTGGGTCTAAGGTAGACTCCTCCGAGTGACATCCATCCCTACCAGCTTGATGGGAGCCGGGCAGCGAGATCTGCGCGGGGTCTGAGGCAGACTCCTCCGAGTGACATACATCCATGTCAGCTTGATGGGATCCTGACAGCGGGATCTTCTCGGGGTCTAAGGTAGACTCCTCCGAGTGACATCCAGCCCTGCCAGCTTGATGGGAGCCTGACAGGAGGATCTGCTCGGGGTCTAAGGCAGATTCCTCCGAGTGACATCCAGCCCTGCCAGCCTTATGGGAGCATGGCAGTGGGATCTGCTCGGGGTCTAAGGCAGACTCCTCCGAGTGACATCCAGCCCTGCCCGCTTGATGGGAGCCTGGCAGTTTGATCTTCTCAGGGTCTGAGGCGGACTCCTCCGAGTGACATCCAGCCCTGCAAGCTTGATGGGAGCCTTACAACGGGATCTGCTTGGGGTCTGAGGCAGACTCTTCCGAGTGACATCCAGCCCTGCCAGCTTGATGGGAGCCTAGCAGTGGGATCTTCTAGAGTATCTGGGGCGGGCTCGCATTTGCGCTTTTCATGGTCGGGGAACAAGTTAATCAATATAAGCTTTATTAGAAAATTGAAGCGACATTTAAATGACTTAGGGGAAAATACACTTCAAGTCATCACCACTCTAGGTGAGACTTAGGGTCTCTCCCCCCATATTACGGAGGAGTTACCCTCCTGACTTCAATGCCCCCTGTACAATGTATGGTCCCTCCTAGTTGGGATTGAGCTTCCCCACGGTGGCTGACCTTCCTGCGGCATCCACTTTTCTCAAGACCAAGTCCCCTTCGGCTAATTGTTTGACTCTGATGTGCTTGTCAATGTATTTGGACATTCTTCTCTTCACTTCCTCTTGCTTGATGGCTGAGAGGTCTCGCAATTCCTCAACCATGTCGAGTGAGAGCCGCAACTCCTCATCGTTATCGGTCCTCCATTCCTCTTTGCCCTCTCCGACCTCGACCACCGAGGGGTTAAGACCTCGAACTCCACTGGAAGCACCGCCTCGCACCCATGGGAGAGCTTGAAAGGAGTCTCTCTTTTCGTCGTATTAGGTGTGGTTCTAAGGGCCTAGAGGACCGAAGGGAGCTGCTCCACCAAGCTTCCTCTCAGATTCTCTACCTTCTTTTTGAGGAGGTTAACAATGATCTTGTTTGCCGCTTCCACCTGCCCGTTGCTCCTGGTGTGATGAATCGAGGCAAACCTAAGGTCGATCCCGAGCTGTTTGCAAAAGCTGATGAACTCGCCCCTTACAAACTGTGGGTCGTTGTCTGTAACAATGTCCTGAGGCAACCCATGACGGCAGATAATCTCCCCCGACATGAAGTTCCTGATGACCTGGGAGGTTACCTTGGTCAACGCCTTAACTTCCAACCACTTAGAGAAACAATCAATAATCATGAGCAGGAACCTTCTCTGGTCGCTGGCCTGGGGGAAGGACCCAACCAAGTCCATTCCAAAGATTACAAATTGCCAGGGGGCTGTGATACTCCTGATGCGTTGGGTCGGTTGTAGCTGGAGGTGAGCGAACAGTTGGCACTTATGACACTCCTTCGTGAACTTCGCCACATCTCGGCTCAGGGTCGGCCAAAAATACCTCTGCCTGATGATCTGTCCTTCCAAGGTTCGACTCTCGGAATGGCTCCCACACTCCCCGGAGTGAATTTCCTCCAAGATCCTCGGGACCTCCCTCTCGGCCACACAACGTGCCAACATCCCGGAGAGGGTCTTCCGGTATAACTGGCCATCTCGCATGATATAGTATGCCTACTTATACTTGAGCCTCTTCATGTTCATCCCTTCAGGATACTCCCTAGTGGATAAGTATGTTGAGAAGGGACCCATCCACAAGGGGTGCTACTCCACCTCCATCAGCTCCCCCTCTTCAATGGATCGGCGGAAGAGATCTGTGAGGGTACCTCCTTTCCCGGGGACGTGCTTTGCCAGCTGATCTACTTGCTCGCTCACTTCCATGGGCACGTGTCGAATGGAAAAAGTCTGGAAGGTGCCGATGACACCCTTTACCTTTGCCAAGTAGAGCTGTAGAGTCATCTCCCTTGCCTCAAACTCCCCGTTAATCTGGGAAGCCACCACCATGGAGTCAGTGAGGACCTCCACATCATTCACCCCTTTTTCTCTGGCCAAGCACAGACCCGCAATCATAGCTTCGTACTCGGCTTGATTTTTGGTGATGGGGAAATATATCACCACTATCTGCTCGATCTATATTCCCTGGGTGCTTTGCAAGATGATCCTCGCCCCAAGGGAATACCTCCCCGAGACACCGTACGCCATGACTTTCCAAGGAATCAGGCGAGTGATTTCTTCCTCCGCCACTTCGATCACATAATCTGCCAAGAAGTCGGCCATAGCTTGGGCCTTGATCGAGAGGCAGGAAAGGAAGGAGATGTCAAACTCACTCAATTCCACCGACCACTTAGCCAATCTTCCCGAATTCTCCACCCACTCGAAGATGTTGCGGAGTGGGTGGTCAGTCACCACTCGAATCGAGTGTGCCTGGAAGTAAGGTCGGGGCCTCCGGGCCGAGATGATTAGAGCGAAGGCCAGCTTTTCCAGAATAGGATAACAGAGCTCGGCCTTCCTCAACACCCTACTCACATAAAAAATCGGGAGCTGTTTCTTTCCCTCTTCCCGAACTAAAACAGAGCTCAGGGCCTCCGCCCCGACCCCCAAGTACAAGAATAAGTCCTCCCACTCCTTTGGCCCCTGGAGCAAGGGGGCTTGCGTCATCTTCCTATTCATGGCCTGGAATGCCTCCTCATATTCCGAGGTCCACTCGAACTTCCGACCTCCTCTAGAGGTCTTGAATAAGGGAGAGCACTTCTCTCCGGCCCGAGAGAGGAACTTGCTCAACCCTGCTATCTTCCCTGTTAACCGTTGCACCTTTTTTGCATTCTGGGACGACCCCAGCTCCATAATTGCCCGGACCTTATCGGGATTTGGTTCTACCCCAGCAGGAATGAGAAGGTGGCCAAGAAATTTGCCCATTCTTGCTCCGAAGATGCACTTTAAGGAATTCAGCCTCATCTTGTACTCGCGCAGGGTGGCGAAGGTTTCCTCCAGATCCTGGAGGTGAGAGTCACCGTCTTGACTCTTGATCATGAGGTCGTCAACGTACACTTCTAGATTTCCTCCTTTCTGCTCTCGGAAGACCCTATCCATCATTTTTTGATAGGTCTCTCCTGCGTTCTTTAGCCCGAAGGGAATCATTTTATAGCAGTAGCACCCCTCCCCGGTGATGAAAGAGACATCCTTGATATCGGGAGGGTGCATCCTGATCTTGTGATAACCTGAAAATGCATCTAAAAAACTCATTACAGGGAAACCAACGGCTGAGTGAACCAGAGCGTCGATCCGAGGCAAGGGATAACAATCTTTAGGGCATGATTTTTTAAGAAGGGACAAATCAACACACATACATCACCGGCCGTCTCCTTTTTTAACCATTACAACATTGGAGACCCAGCCGGGGTATTGAATCTCGGACACAAAACCGGCCTTGAGGATCTTCGACACCTCCTCTCAGATCGGCTCTGCCAACCTGTCCGCCATGGGCCTCTTCTTCTGTTAGATGGGGCGAGCCTCCAGATCCAGGTTGAGGCAGTGGCAGAACACATCGGCATCGATCCTGGGCATCTCTACAGTGCTCCAAGCGATGATGTCCATGTTCTTCTAAACGAACTCCAGCATCTTGCCTTGAGCCTCCGGGGTCAGCCCCCTGCTGACACGAACCCTCTCCACCTTGCCTCCGAGGGTGAGAACCTCCATCTTCACTACCTCTTCGGCCGCCTCCAGACGAGACTTATCCCCCCATTCTTCAGCATCCCCCCTCCCGGGGAGAGGCCCTCTTCCTTAGCTTCTTCCGCGGCCATTGCCTCGGCCGGCTCCCGAAATTTCTTTACCTCCACTTCCTGGGCTCAACTCTCCTCCACCTCCATCTCCTCCGGGGCATCCCCCTACTCTGCCCCCTCCATCCTTTGGCCCATCTCTTCAACATCCTCCTGCCATAAGATGGAGTTTACGGCGGTGACGTAGCATTCCCTTTCCATCTTAGGGTCTCCGCGGACCCGAAACTGGATTCCCTCGACATTGAACTTTTGGCACTTGTGGAAGGACGTGGGGACGCAGTGGAAGGCGCTGATGAGGGGCCTCCCGAAGATGGCGTTGTAGCTACTAGGGGCGTCCACAATGACAAACTTGCAATTGCAGGACAGTCCCCTAGAGAGACTTGGAGTCTTACCCCTCCCTCGACTTCCTTCTTCTCCCCCGAGAAGCCAAACAGGGGCCCATCTGAGGCCAACACCCTTCTGGCCTCCACCTTCATCGCGTCAAATGCCTTCATGAAGATGACATTGACGGAGCTCCCGTTGTCGACGAGGATCCGAGAGACGGTGAAATCCCCTATGGCCTTCCGGATGACAAGTGCATCGCAAAAGGGGTCCTCGTGACCCGGCATGTCCTGAACCTTGAAGGTGATTCTTTCTTCCGGGGGCGGGGTCTGGGATGTGGAGCCGACCCTTCGTCGGTACATGGTGTGGAGGCTCTCCTTTCGGGAAGCCTCGATCCCCTCCCACCCATGGATTTCTCTGATCCCTCCCCGGGTTCCAACATCTTCCCGATCTTCGCACTAGTCCTCCTCTGCCAGGGGGCAGGACCTCCTCAATCCGTAACCCTTGGCGGTCTTGCTGCTGCTGTTGCTACTCCCTATTCCCTCTCATCTCGAGGAACTTCGGGCACGTGGATGTGGCGTGCCCTTCCTCCCGATGGAAGTCACAGTAGAGTAACTCCACCCTAACCTCCCTTCTTCTCCTCCGCGCTGCTCTTCTCCATTCCCCCATGGCTATGGCCATAGCCTCCTCTTGATCGAGGAGTGGGGGCCTCTGGCCCTGCCTCCCACCTCGAGGGTAGAACTTGCCCTGGCCTCCTTAGCGATTATCTCCTCCGCAGAACCCTCTCTTCGCCCCCTGCTCCTGCCATTCGGGCCTCCACCCTAGCTGCTTATTCGGCTCCTAACGCCCCCACCTGGTCTTCTGATGCGGCTGCTCCCTCTTTAGGGGCTCAACTCTTCTTTCTTCCTGACTTCTGCCTTCTCTAGGCCTCTCCTCCTCCGTAGCCCACCGGTCTAACCTCCGGGCAAACTCCGGGTTCGATGCCTCCCTATCGACTTCTCTCATCGCCCTCTCCATCAACTCCTCGTAGGAGAGGGGGGAATCCTCTTCAACTCCATTTGGAAGAAACCCTGCTGCAGCCCTAGGGTGAAGGCAATCATCAGAGTGTGGCCTGGCATCTCCCGAACCTGGGGGTCCTCCTCCTGGAAGCGATCGACGTAGCTCCCCAGGGTCTCATTAACCCCCTACTTTATGCGGAACAGGGACTCCGACTCCCTCTTCCTCTTCTTCGAGGTTGTGAACCTCAGCATGAACCCTTGGCGGAGGTCCTTGAACCAGAAGATAGAACTGGTCGGCAGCTGGTGGAACTACTCCCTGGCCTTCTCCTTCAGAGTGATGGCGAAGCGCCTGCATTTTAAGCCATCCGACATCTGCCGGATCGAGACCACATCCTTAAACCATTGGACATGCTGGACTGAGTCTCCCTTCACAATGTAGTAGGACATGTCCAGCTCCCTGAACCCATCTGGGACTGGTGCAGAGGAGACCAGCTCGCTGAAGGGACTCTCTCCCACCACTGGGCGAGCCGGAGGGTCTCGCGCTCCCAACTCGCCAAATCTACCGCCGCCTCCCGAGCCTGGAAAAAGCACTCGCCCGGGGAGCTCAACGCCATGGCCTTCCTCAGCGACCTGCTTCCCTGCTCGTCGGGCGGGAGCGGCCTCGCCGAGTACCGGATCTGCGAGAACCGGGATTACTGGAGTCGAGCACTCAGCGCGTGTGCCGATTGCGAATCAAACCAGGCCGAGTACCTCCGGCCTGAAGTCCTCGAACATCCCCATCGTCGTGAGAGGTGGAGGGGGTGACGAGTCGATCCTGTTAGATCCTTACCCTTCTCCTCCAGTCATTGAGCTCGCTGAAGGTTTTCAGTGCTGGCCACTGTCCACGCTCACCGCACCAAAATATTGAAACCGAAAATCGGTCTCTTGTGGAGTTCACCCTTGGGGAAGGGGTGGTCGCGCACCTACTTCGTGTAACGTCCCAATTCATGCTAGGTCCCTCACACGAGTTTTGAGTCAAGAGACTTGACTCGGGCTCGGGACGAACGGGCAAAAGGTGTCAAGTGCGTCGAATGGAGTGTAGGGTTGAGTGATATCCAACGGATCGAAAGGAAATGGCCTAAGGGAAAATCGACGAGAATGGAAGATGATACTCGCCGATTCGACGGGTATCGATTTTCGATACCCGCCGGATCGAGAACTGCAGGTTGGGAATTAGGTTAAGGGAAAATCGTCGATAATGCCTGGCAATTCTCGCCGATCGTCGAGAATGACCAGCGATTCTCACCGATCGTGGAGTATCGCTGAGAATACTAACCGCACTCAATGCCAGGTTTTTCGATAAGTTTGCTAAGTGAAATTCGCCGGATATCATTGGTTATACCTGTGGAATTCGTCGAGAATGCCTGACTGTTCTGACCAATCGTCGAGTATCGCTGAGAATACTCAACGCACTCAACGCCAGGATTTCCGATAAGTTGGCTAAGTGAAATTCGTCGGGTATCATTGTTGATACCTGATGAATTCGTAGAGAATATCCGACGATTCTCACCGATCGTCGAGAATGACGGATGATTCCCGCCGAATTTGACTTGTGCATTTTCTTCGCCAAGGCAGATTCGCCGGCTTGTACAGGCGGTCCGAACAGGATTTTGGTATTCGCGCTGGATGGTTCCTTGGACCGAGTCACTTCAATATGACCCATTATGGGTGGTCCAATGTGGTGTTGACACGTGGCAGAGGGGTTTAACCTAATACACCAGTCTATAAAGGGAAGTTAAAGCCGAACCCTAGCCTTACGTCGATCGACCTTGCCGTCATCGCATACCTTGCGAACGACAGAGCCGAGGGAAGTCGGAGCTCTTGGAGGCGGCCTTCTCTTGCTCTCTCCCTCTCCTTCCTTTGTTGTGAAGAGCAACTGCACCAAGCAAGAGATGCCGCAAAGAAGAACAACTAGATCCATGGCCGGGAATGTTGGTATCGCTAGAAACGAGGTGAGATTCCTCCCCTCTCCCTTGGTGCTAGATCTGTAGTTATATTCTAGGAGAGATATCGACTCCATAGAGTCTTGATGGTGAGGAGGAGATGTCCTAGGAAAGCCATGCCTAGGTTTGTTTTCTAGGCTTTAGCCCCCTCCAACCTCTTCATCCTTCAAAGTGAAGATGAGAGAAGGATTCGTGGAGAAATATGGCTTTGTGAGGGTGAATAAGGGTGGACGAATTTCTGGGGGTGTTTTTGGGAGATCGGTGCAAGGAGGAAGATGAACGGATGCCGTTCATTTCACCTTAAGATGCGTGCAAGAATTTATTTTCTTCATGCAGCGATCTTCATGGACAATTTCGGGGGTGTTTTGGCCATATCTGGGTTTTCGACTCAACATAAAAGTCGTAGCCCTCGAAATTATCCTTCCAACGAGTGGTTACATGCACTCGTCGGATTTTTGTAGCCACGGGAATCCTTGGTTGAAGGGTCTGCCCGGATAAAGGCTGTACCAAATATTCTGGGCTGTGTAATGTTGAGTGCGATTTTGTGGAATTTAAAGTTGCGATCCAACTCGAAGCTTGGGTGAACTCTCTTGACATAATCATCATAGTGATATGATAGGTTGAGGTTATAAATCTGAATTCGTATAACGAGTTGTGAACAAGCCTAATTAAAGGAATAGCTTGATATAAATGGGTTGTTATAAATTAATGAATGTGTAAATGATTTAGCTATGGCCATGATGTATGTTCAATGAATAGAAGGGTATTAGTAATCCAATTCTTAGAGTGTCGTCTCCCTACGGGTAGCATTGTGGAAGTAACAAGTGAGGTGTTGACCGTCACTAGTTGGAATGAGGTTGAGATGAGTAAAGTTGGACGGTTTGGCTTGGTCCTCGGTGTTCATGTCCCGAGGCTCCTTCCATCCCAAGTGAACGGTTGGGCTTGGTCCTCGTGCTCATTTTTGAGGCTCCTTTCGTATGTGATGGACGGTTGGGCTTGGTCCTCGTGCTCACTTCCGAGGCTCCTTCCGTATGTGATGTATGGTTGGGCTTGGTCCTCGGTGTGCATGTCCCGAGGCTCCTTCCATGCAACGATATTGTTGAATTGCATGTGGTGTGATTCGACATGTGCTGTCGTAATCCTGGGTTAAGGATAATGTGGCAGGCCTACGGGCACGCCAATCGACACACCGATGGGAGTTGACAGCTAGACCTTGGACGATTTGGCTTGGTCCTCGGTGTTCACATCCCGAGGCTCCTTCCGTGCCAAGTGAACGGTTTGGCTTGGTCCTCGTGCTCACTTCCGAGGCTCCTTCCGTGTCACGCACAGGCCAGTTCGGGGCTTGGATCTTGGTGCTCATATACCCAAGAGAACCCGCTGAGCCGTAGTACGCATGTGAGCTCCGCTGTTGTGTTCTTAGCGTGGAGGCGTACGGAGGCCTATGCCAGGTAGTGTGGAGACCAGCTAGTAGTGGAGATGCCCGCTCTACTTTCACCGTTTGGCAACGACGGTTGACGCTTGAGAGGTTAGCTACCTGCTCGAATAGTGGGAACTATAAGTCTGTGTCGACATAGCGATTGCATGTGCTAGATAATGGGTGTGTCATTGCATTGCATACATAGTGTAACGACCCCATCCGTTAGATGACGTATAGTAGAAGGTCCGGCCGGGGCCCCACACTATATGCCACAAACAGACGGTGAGGTCACAGGATAATACCAAACCAAATACGAATCCTAACTCAGAGCATTCTAGCGGAAGCTTTAAGTAGTACTTTGAACTCTCAACCGGAATGTCCAATATATATAAAACCACCTTTATATATAAATACCACGGAATGTACACAACCACAAGAGTTTGGCCTTAAGGCCTTACAGTTCCTCTGAACATACATCATGTTTTACAAACCTCGGCGCGCAGGCCGGCCATACATGAGTAAAAAGAGAAAACAAAACAAAGCCATTCGCTTAGCCTTCCAGGCTCGCCGCAGCAGCAGCAGCACCAGCAGTAGGGCTCTCCCGCCCATCACTTACCACTTGGCTCTCCAGCACCTGCACGGGAACAATCCACCCAACCGGTGGCAAACAATGCAACGGTCAGCATTCAGCTGACCCAATTATAACAATCCTACCCCTTTCTCGGGGCATGAGCATTCTTTCCCTGCAAGCATGGCATTATCAATAGCAACTATGTGCGCGCAGGCACATCCAAGCCATCACAACCATCGGCCACCCGGCCCGACAGTCCGTGCACTCAGGGCACATTTTCGGTGTACCGGAATACCAGGGTCAACACCACCGTCTACACGGTATTTGAGCATTTCTAGTCTTTCCGGCGCGCGGGCCTAAGACTCTCATTAGGCGCTCCAACAAAACCTATACCAGGCTTCCAAGTCGGACGGACCTAACGCAGGTACGGATCAGCCACCCCCGTTGCTCAAGTCGCCGAGCCACCTCGAATACGGAAGTATCCATGGCATTTTATAGGCGCGGGTCGGTTTCACCTTTCCTGTTCGGCAATCTGCCTTTTCAACGAGTTGCAGCCCAACGGCTCAACTACTCACAAAGTGGCAACGCACGGCCACAAGAGTTGCCGCCAACCCTCTTCATTTCCTGGACATCGTCCAGTACTTCCTGCCGCACCAAGCAACAGGTAGGAACAAGGCATCACAAGCCATAGGCATCACAAGCCATTATCACGGAGCCTTCTCCGATATGCAAACAAGCATCACCAATCCAGATTCCATCCAGATGGGCTTCACACAGCATGCCTAGAGCCGTACTCCAATTCCGGCCTCTAACAAGGGGGACTTCACATATCTACCCCAAGGGACACCACAACCCACCGCACACTCGCGGGGAAGGGCTTTCCCTATGCAATGCAGAAAAGAAGGACTTCACATGTCCAAGGAGGGAGATCGTTACCCTTGTCGATCTCTTCGGTGCCATCGAAAACTAGCCGGTGAGAAAGAACCGCAGCAGCCTTGCCGTCACAACGCCGGCTTCGGATCACGAATCGAACCACGGGAGCTCCGCCGGTGGCTTGCTCTCCTCCTCCTTCTTCCTCTCTTCCTCTCTCTTTCTCTCTTCCTTAAGGATAAAGAAGAATGACTTCTTCATTCTCTCTCACGACTTAATCCAGCCCAAGAAATCACCTGAGCCTTTAGATAAAAAGAGAGGAAACTGAACGGCCAAGATCTTCCCAAAAATTCACTTTTTGGCCGACACGGCCTGTGACACGCCCGTGTCACAGGCCGTGTACCCCTTAAGCGGTACACACAGCTTGAACCGACTGAACAACACGGGTCATCGACACGCCCGTGTCGGACCTGACACGCCCGTGTCAAACCTGAGACACGCCCGTGTCTCCTGCTCCATCGAGCTGCAACCAGTACACGGGTCGGAACACGGCAGCGGACACGCCCGTGTCCAGCCTGACACGCCCGTGTTCCCGGCCGTGTTCAAGGCCGTGTCCGGCTCTGACCGGAATAGGCCAATTTCGCAAAATAAATAGAACACGCCCTGGGACACGCCCGTGTCCCAGGCCGTGTACACCCGACACGCCCTGGGACACGCCCGTGTCCCAGGCCGTGTAACCTGACCTGCTACTCAAACTTCAAGTTGAGTCTTTTGGGGTCTTTTGGGGTGTTACAACCCTCCCCCCCCTTATCAAAATTTCGTCCCGAAATTTGCACGGTAATGAAACAAAACCCAGCAGCTATAACTCTGTTATAACAAAAAGTACACGGTCTACAGTTTATACAAATAACTCGGGAAACTCAGCTCGTATGGTCTGCTCTCGCTCCCATGTTAGCTCTTCACGGCCACAATTGTCCCAACGGACCTTGACCATCCCGATTACTTTGTTCCGCAACTGTTTCTCGGCTCGATCCTCAATCCGAATGGGTCTAACCCTCGTCGTTAGCCCATACTCGACCGGTACCCGATCAGCCTCCACGACTTGAGCTGGATCCTTTACCGCCTTACGAAGGACTGAGATGTGAAACACATCATGTAATCCACCCAAGTCCGCTGAAAGTGCTAGTCGATAAGCAGCTTCCCCAACTCGCTCCACCACCTCAAACGGACCAAGATACCTCGGACTTAGCTTTTTCAAACGCCGAATCCTGGACACACCTTTGAAGGGTTTGATCTTCAAATATACCCAATCACCCACTGCGAACTCCACGTTCCGGTGCTTGGCATTGTAGTACTTTGCTTGACGATCTTGGGCTATCAATAGCCTCTCCCGAATAGAGTGTATGGGCGAAGTAGCTTCTTCGACTTCCTTTTTCCCACTCAGCTTCGATTCGCCTGCTTCTGCCCAAGCTAAGGGTGTACGGCATTTCCGACCATACAACGCCTCGAATGGTGCCATACCAATACTCGCTTGGTAGCTATTATTATAGGCAAATTCGACGAGAAATATATACTCTTCCCATCTCTTACCAAAGTCTAGGGCGCACATGCGGAGCATATCCTCCATCGTCCTGTTGGTTCGTTCAGTCTGGCCATCCGTTTGGGGATGAAAGGCCGTACTAAACGCCAATTTTGTACCCAACATTTGATGAACGAGCCGCCAATCATTCGATGTGAACCGCCCATCACGGTCACTAACGATGCTCCGAGGAACACCGTGCAGTCGAACAACCTGCTCCACATACAGCTTGGCCAAGGTTTCCACTGAATCGTCTCTTCTGTTTGGAAGCAAGTGCGCCACTTTCGTCAACCGGTCCACAATCACCCAGATGGAATCATGACCGCGTTGAGATATCGGCAACCCGTGCACGAAATCCATCGAAATATCATCGAACTTCCACTCCGGAATAGGTAACGACTTCAGAAACCCGCCAGGCTTCCGGCATTCTGCTTTCACCAACGCACAGGTGTTGCATTTAGCCACATAACGAGCCACATCTTTCTTTAGTCCGGGCCACCAGAACAGCTTTTTCATATCCCTGTACATCTTTGTGCTCCCTGGGTGAACTGAGTACTTTGCAAAGTGAGCTTCGTACATCAACTCTTCCCTCAGTTTACCCACACTTGGGACGCACACTCGACCATTTCTCCGTAACAACCCGTTATCCCAAGAGAATTGATCATCCGGCCCATCTTTAGCATAGCGCTGGAGACTTTCATCAAGCTCCGTTGCTCGCCGAACTCTGTTCGTAAGGTCATATTGCACCTCCGTCCAGTTCAAGCACGCATCGGTTGACGCACCCTTGTCAACACACGATATCTCCAATGCTTCCAATTCCTGGATCAAACGCTGATCATGCCTCTGCAACCAGCTTGCCCGTACCGGAGTCTGTCGACTCAAAGCATCAGCGACCACATTTCCCTTCCCGGGGGTATAGTGAATCTCGAAGGTGTAGTCCCCAAGGAACTCCATCCATCTTCGTTGTCGCATATTCAGATCCTTCTGATCCAACAAATACTTTAGGCTCTTGTGATCCGTATAGATATCCACTTTGACGCCATATAGATAGTGCCGCCACAACTTGAGCGCAAAGATTACCACCGCCAACTCCAAATCATGGACGGGATAATTCCGCTCATGCACTTTCAACTGACGCGAGCCATAAGCAATCACTTTCCCAAACTGCAGAAGAACACAGCCTAAGCCGCTCCCAGATGCATCACTATAGATCTCATACCCATCGGTACCACATGGCGATGTCAACACTGGCGCCGTGGTCAAACGACTCTTCAAGTCTTCAAAAGCTCGCGCGCACTCCGACGTCCATATGAACTTTTGATCTTTCCTCGTCAGCGTGGTGAGAGGTAAAGCAATCCGTGAGAAGTTTTCCACAAACCGTCTATAGTAGCCCGCAAGTCCAAGGAAGCTCCTGACCTCGGCCACTGAAGACATCACTGGCCAATCTCGGATGGCACTTATCTTCAACGGATCCACCGCGATACCCTCTCCGCTTACCACATGGCCTAAAAAGGCTACTGAAGAGAGCCAGAACTCACACTTTGAGAACTTGGCAAAAAGCTTATTCCTCCGCAGGGTATGCAAGACTAACCGCAAATGGTTTGCGTGATCCTCTTCCGACTGAGAGTATACTAAGATGTCATCGATAAACATAATAACAAACAAATCCAAGTACTCTCGGAACGTTCGATGCATTAGGTCCATAAATACCGAAGGCGCATTACATAGGCCAAACGGCATTACCGTGAACTCATAATGACCGTAGCGTGTTCCAAACGCTGTCTTGGGAATGTCACCTTCCCGAATCCTTAGCTGATAATATCCCAATTTCAGATCCAACTTGGAATAGACCGTTGATCCCGCCAACTGATCAAAAAGGTCATCAATCCGTGGGATCGGATACTTGTTTTTCTCCGTCAGCTTATTCAACTCGCGGTAGTCAATACACAACCGTAAGCTACCGTCTTTCTTTTTCACAAAGAGAACAGGCGCGCTCCAAGGTGACATACTTGGGCGTATATATCCCTGCTCCAACACTCTTGCAGTTGGACTTTCAACTCAGCCATCTCTTTTGGCGCGACGCGATATGGAGAGCGGGCCACAGGTTTCGCACCTGGCACCAACTCAATAGAGAAGTCAATCTCCCGCTGGGGTGGTAACCCAGGAAGATCTTTAGGAAACACATCGGCAAACTCTGACACAACTGGCACTTCACCGACACTGGCCTTTGGCTCAACAGCCTGAATTAGCGTGAAGAATAACTCCGCGCCCTTCCGCACAGCATTGACGACTTGGAGTGTAGACAACAACGTTCCGCCAACTCCTCGCATACCAGCGAACTTCGTCACAAGCCCGGTATTCTGGCCCAGTGTAATCTCTTTGGAGTTGCAATCAATAAAGGCACGCTGCTCCGAGAGCCAGTCCATACCAAAGATCACATCAAACTCCGATAACGGTAGCACAGCTGCACTCAAACCGAAGTCCCGACTTCCTATTTGCACATCCACATCGCAAGCCCTATCCGCAAGCATCACACAGCCATTCGGCAATAGCACCCTTGTACTATCCACCGTCACATGACTCGGTACCCCAATGCGAGATACGAAATCCTCAGACAGAAAAGAATGTGAAGCACCCGTATCAAACAGGGCTCTCGCTAAGTTATTCCGAATCAGGACAAAGCCTGCAGCACACACACATCATGCACAAGCTAAACAAAACCAAAACCAAAAGCACAGCAAGTAAACTAACTCAACTCGTACCTGTGACGACGTCACTTTGCTTAATCGCTTCCTGTTGGCCATGTTGATAGATTCGGGGCTGCGCTTGGGAAGCAGAGGAATCCACCACCGCTTTGCCCTTCTCAGCATACGACGCACCCGTCTTCTTTTCCCCTTTGGGCTGCACAACTCGACAGTCACGAGCAATATGCCCCACCCGGCCACAGTTATAGCACGTACGAGCATCCGGCCTTGATGTCGCTCCCGACACAACGGTCGTAGTCACTTGCCCAGATGGCTTGGACCTCTTGCCCCCTTTCTTCTGGTAAAACGACTTGCCCGGGCGAGGTGCTTGAAACTCTGGCTTAGACACCACCAAGCCCTTATTCCCTTGCACTCGCCTCATGTCCTTCTCCAACGCGCACGCAGTATCAACCAACGCCTGAAACCCTTGGCTCACAGAACTCGAAAGCAGGAATCGTAACTCATCCCGCAATCCTTCATAGAACCGATTCGTTTTCCTTTGGTCATCCGCGAAGATTGTTCCCGCATATCGTCCCAACCTGGTAAACTCGTGCAAGTAGATATCCACACTATCGTCCCCTTGCTTTAACCGTTGGAACTCATTTTCCATAGCAATACGTTGCGCCGCTGGGACATGTTTCGCCAGAAATATCCGAGAGAACTCCTCAATCGATACTTGTGTTAATTGCCTGCCCGCCAAGTGGTGTAGCTTAACCTCGTCCCACCACAACCGCGCCTCCCCTTCAAGCATGAATGTGGCTAAGGTGACCTTGAGAGTTTCCTCCGCCCTGATCGCTGTCATTATCCTCTTGACACGCGATAACCAATCTTCCGCCTGCGTTGGGGATCCCATTCCCGCAAACGTAGGAGGACTGAAGCTCATGAATTGCTTCAACTGTCGGTCAGCTGCTCGTGGATCTACAGCCTCAACCGGCTCGGGTCTTACATCAACACGAACTGGCACTACCGCCGGCTGCGCTTGCCCGGTCGGCTGAATCATGGCAAATAGCGCCTCAGCCACTAAGCGAACAGTTTCCGCAGATGGAGGAGGTGTTGGCACCTCAGCTGGTGCCGCACTCTCATCAGAACGCTGGGGCTCAGATTGCCCAGCACCACTACGTGTCACCTATAGGTGGACAAGACACACATTAGCGAACGTATGCAAGCAAAACAACACAAAAAGGAACGCGCAGATTCCTCAAACAAGATTTTGTACATTCCTTAATGGACATTCCAGAGTTCATTAGCGTTACAGCAGGTCGCACAAACACGTGCTCGCCACCCCACAAAAGAATTCGACCACGAATTCGAAAGAGGAAGACCGACGAAAATCTGATACCAAAATGTAACGACCCCATCCGTTAGATGACGTATAGTAGAAGGTCCGGCCGGGGCCCCACACTATATGCCACAAACAGACGGTGAGGTCACCGGATAATACCAAACCAAATACGAATCCTAACTCAGAGCATTCTAGCGGAAGCTTTAAGTAGTACTTTGAACTCTCAACCGGAATGTCCAATATATATAAAACCACCTTTATATATAAATACCACGGAATGTACACAACCACAAGAGTTTGGCCTTAAGGCCTTACAGTTCCTCTGAACATACATCATGTTTTACAAACCTCGGCGCGCAGGTCGGCCATACATGAGTAAAAAGAGAAAACAAAACAAAGCCATTCGCTTAGCCTTCCAGGCTCGCCGCAGCAGCAGCAGCACCAGCAGTAGGGCTCTCCCGCCCATCACTTACCACTTGGCTCTCCAGCACCTGCACGGGAACAATCCACCCAACCGGTGGCAAACAATGCAACGGTCAGCATTCAGCTGACCCAATTATAACAATCCTACCCCTTTCTCGGGGCATGAGCATTCTTTCCCTACAAGCATGGCATTATCAATAACAACTATGTGCGCGCAGGCACATCCAAGCCATCACAACCATCGGCCACCCGGCCCGACAGTCCGTGCACTCAGGGCACATTTTCGGTGTACCGGAATACCAGGGTCAACACCACCGTCTACACGGTATTTGAGCATTTCTAGTCTTTCCGGCGCGCGGGCCTAAGACTCTCATTAGGCGCTCCAACAAAACCTATACCAGGCTTCCAAGTCGGACGGACCTAACGCAGGTACGGATCAGCCACCCCCCGTTGCTCAAGTCACCGAGCCAGCTCGAATACGGAAGTATCCATGGCATTTTATAGGCGCGGGTCGGTTTCACCTTTCCTGTTCGGCAATCTGCCTTTTCAACGAGTTGCAGCCCAACGGCTCAACTACTCACAAAGTGGCAACGCACGGCCACAAGAGTTGCCGCCAACCCTCTTCATTTCCTGGACATCGTCCAGTACTTCCTGCCGCACCAAGCAACAGGTAGGAACAAGGCATCACAAGCCATAGGCATCACAAGCCATTATCACGGAGCCTTCTCCGATATGCAAACAAGCATCACCAATCCAGATTCCATCCAGATGGGCTTCACACAGCATGCCTAGAGCCGTACTCCAATTCCGGCCTCTAACAAGGGGGACTTCACATATCTACCCCAAGGGACACCACAACCCACCGCACACTCGCGGGGAAGGGCTTTCCCTATGCAATGCAGAAAAGAAGGACTTCACATGTCCAAGGAGGGAGATCGTTACCCTTGTCGATCTCTTCGGTGCCATCGAAAACTAGCCGGTGAGAAAGAACCGCAGCAGCCTTGCCGTCACAACGCCGGCTTCGGATCACGAATCGAACCACGGGAGCTCCGCCGGTGGCTTGCTCTCCTCCTCCTTCTTCCTCTCTTCCTCTCTCTTTCTCTCTTCCTTAAGGATAAAGAAGAATGACTTCTTCATTCTCTCTCACGACTTAATCCAGCCCAAGAAATCACCTGAGCCTTTAGATCAAAATAGAGGAAACTGAACGGCCAAGATCTTCCCAAAAATTCACTTTTTGGCCGACACGGCCTGTGACACGCCCGTGTCACAGGCCGTGTACCCCTTAAGCGGTACACATAGCTTGAACCGACTGAACAACACGGGTCATCGACACGCCCGTGTCGGACCTGACACGCCCGTGTCAAACCTGAGACACGCCCGTGTCTCCTGCTCCATCGAGCTGCAACCAGTACACGGGTCGGAACACGGCAGCGGACACGCCCGTGTCTAGCCTGACACGCCCGTGTTCCCGGCCGTGTTCAAGGCCGTGTCCGGCTCTGACCGGAATAGGCCAATTTCGCAAAATAAATAGAACACGCCCTGGGACACGCCCGTGTCCCAGGCCGTGTAACCTGACCTGCTACTCAAACTTCAAGTTGAGTCTTTTGGGGTCTTTTGGGGTGTTACACATAGCATTGCACTTCATTACATACACAAGACCCTCATCGTATAAGTTTGTAATGGCACTCCTATACGAAGAGTTACTTACTGCTGAACGACCCTCAACTTATATGTTTGTATGGACACCCATATAAGTTGAGTTACTTATGGTTATAACATTATACTCTCTTGCTGCTGTAGATGGTAGAATTGTAGAATAAGAGCTTGATCATTTATACGCTACTGCTATTGCGACTTATGATATGCTTACTTACTTCACCTGTTTATACTAGTGTTATTATATATTGTACCTGTTCCTTTATCCGCCCGGTGCCGAGGAGTCACTGGAGGAGCGGATGTGAAGCCACTTAGTCTTTATGACTAACGGTTGCTACGTATTCCTTTTAGGAGGAAACCCCGCAGGTGGAGCAGCAAGATATGAAGCTAGACAGCCTGGCCAGGACGACAAGGCCTGAGGGGACGGTACCGTTGCTACCATCGGTTACAGATGTGAGTGAGAGAGATTTTGTTGTAGCCTTTCGGGGCAATTATATTCACGTACTCTGATTATGTAGAATCTTGTTTACCTTATCTTGTGTTGTACTTATGGACCCATGCTTTGTGTGGATTGAATTTCTTATATTATTATGGTTGGGTTGGCATTTATGTGTTGATATTGGTTGTAGCCGTCAGGATAGGCGTCTTGTGGTACGGGCTAGCCCGAGTGCTAGTGTTAACGCAATGAGGCTGTTCTGGGCATAAGACCCCTCTCGTGGCGTGTTCTGTGTTCCAGGAGGGGGTCTTACAAATTGTATCAGCTTGCTACGATCCTCCGAGAAGAAAGTCACTTAACAATGGTGCCACTCCCGTTTTTTAGTCAGTTTGGGGAGAAACTGACTTAGCGGAAGCAGTGGTGTGCCCATATGTAATTCATACAAAGTTGTCCATCTTTGGCCTTCGATTAGGCAACCTAACCTTAGGTTTGTACCCTATATGTAGATTCCAGCACATTCTGACACAGTGAGGGGCCCCCCGCCCCGTCCGGACCAACACAATTCCAACAGTCAGAGCTGGGGCAGACACTCACAGCTATTTTGGACACCTTTATGTCCCAATCTCAACAGGAACCTGTACAACAACCGGGTTCGGGATCTAGTTGGTTATGAATTTTCTGAGCTCTCTCCCCTCCCGCTTATATTGGGACAGAGTCGGCGGTGCGTACGGAAGAGTGGCTCGACACTATACAAGAATTGTTGGCAGGAATAAGATGTCCAAACAACATGGCGGTGACCCTTGTGGTGACACTCTCAGCAAAATATGCGTGTTTATGTTCATCACTTTTCGATTTGGAGTTGTTTTGACCCTCATATTGAGCCCCGAATAACCGGATTTCCGGACCTTTACTTTTGCACTCTCGACGCCCCAGACTTCGAGTCCCAAATCGAAGGTCCAGACTGCTCCAATTCAAAAAGTGGTCAACATGAAAGTTGTTCGTCTCGTCGAGATATACAACTTTCATGTTGAACACTTTTCGATTTGAAGCATCCTTGAGTCTTGGAAGTCTAAACAAGTACAAGAATAATAAGAAGCTACGACACTTCTTTAATATCAGAGTACACAAAAATTGCCCAAAGGGCTACAATCATGAGTCTCTCAAAAACTCACATCCGTAACTGACGACTAACAAGGTAACATCATATCAGGACCTGTCACCGTGGCCTGTCTGCCCTCCAGTATGACCCGCGCTATCATATCCGCTCCCCCGGCGACTCTCAAGCACCTGGAGAGCCCGTAGACCTGCCACACTATCCGTGTATCCATCAAGCATGATATCATAAATATAGATTACACATTCAACTATCGGGCACCACACCCTCTTTCAAAACCTATATCAATCATCGAATTACAACCACGCATATCCAAATGGTGACATTAGCCGAAAGCATAATACCAAGTGCGAGAAGGGTTGGAAAATCTTAGTGTTATGCTGAATAGTCTAGACGAGCATTTCCAAGGGCACGACACTCGACAAGATATGCAAATGCACTCCTACCGCACATCCTTCGGCCCGACCTACGTACAATAGGAACCCCGCAAACCATTTTATTTTCAAAAAAATTATTTCATAATCACACATCTGTCTTTTACTTATCCGTTAGTACGCACCCACGTGTGATATGTTAGTGAGTATGAGTTCACTCCCTCACAGTTCAGCACACGAACACCCTCAAGAGGTAAAACTCTGAGATGCGCCGAGTTGAGCATGGCCAAAAAATGCGCGTTCGTCAAACAAATGTGCACCGAATAAGAAAGAACGTGGACGAGAGGAAAAAAACTCGAATGATAGGAAAATGCGCACCGGGAAATAAATGCGCGTACGAACAAAAATGGACAGAAAATTCTACGCCCCGGCGAATAATGCACGTTCAGACAAATAATATGGCCTCTGACAAAAAAATACGTCCCGACGAAAAATGCGTGTATATGCGAAAATTGCGCGTACAAGCAAAAAATACGCGTTCGACAAGCAAAAAGTGGTCAACATGAAAGCTGCACGCCAAAAGGTGGTGGAAGTCCCTCATGGGCTCCACTTTTCGTGGAAGAGTGTACACGGACATTAGTTTGAGCGAATTCTCTGAAGCCTTTTTGGAGCATTTCATCCCCTCGGCCGCTCGGGATGGTCTTGAAGAGAGATTTTTGCAACTAAAGCAAGGGTTCATGTAAGTGACAGAGTACCAACGGGAGTTTCAGCACTTGCCTAGATTCGCTGACTCCTATGAGTTGGATGATAGAGGGTACGCCAAGCGATTCTACAAAGGATTGCGAGATCCCCTAAGGAAAGCCTTTTTGTTTATAGCGGACTCTAGTCTGGCGGAGATTATTGATATGGCAAAGATATTGGAAGCGGACCACTTGGGAAGTGGTAAGAGGCCAGCGGAGGGCGTGATGGAAGCTGGCCCCAGCAACAGAAGGAGGCTTGACAATAGAAGAGGAAGAGGATATCGGAGGGGTGGCGGGCATTTCCCCCAGAACTTTAGAGAGGAGTGCCTGGTTTCGCAACCGCCAGCACTACCGCCACCTCAACAATTACAGAAATACGGCGGAAGGCAGGAACGAGTGTGCTTTGAATGCAACCAACCAGGCCATATTCGACGCTATTGTCCGCAACTGTTTGGAGATGTGCCTTTTTCTTTCGCTCCAGTAGCCTCTCGGGAACGAGGGTACGTGCGTGGTCGACGGCATGGACCACGAGGAAGAAACCCCGGACCTGCTCGGGATCAAATGTATGCCTTGGACATGACTCAAGAGAGGAATCCTCAGGAATTGATTGAAGGTACGATTTGAATTACCCATTCAACTTCCATTAATATCCTCTAGTGGCTTAAGATATACTAGACATCTAGCTTGGGTATTATAAATTACACTTAGGCACCGTGATGGTCGGCGGGAAACTGCCTTATATGTTATTTGACACCGGTGCCTCACATTCTTTCGTGTCCGAAGAGTTCATCAAGGACATGCACGGGGTGCAATATTTCTTTGGTATTGCTCGAAGGGTACGCCTCCCAGATGGATCTGAGATGACGGCGATCGCGAAGTGTGAGTTGGAGATAACCTTTGGGGTAAAGACCTTTGATACCCCTGCCATAATTTTGAGAATACCAGAATTCGACCTCATTCTAGGCATGGCGTGGCTGGATTGGCACCATGCAAGGATTGCAGAGAAGCGAATCTATTTGAGACATGGAGATACTGATGTGATCTTCCAAGGTATAAAATTTGCACCACGAATATTGTTATCCTCAATCTAGACCTTGAAAGCTCATATAAGAGGGGATGAAGTCTACATGATTTGTTTCGAACTAAAAGAGATGAAGGTAGATGTGAAGGATGTGCGGGTAGCATGGGATTTCCTTAGGGTATTTCTTGAGAAATTTCCAGGGTTACCCCTGCATAGAGAAGTGGATTTTCAGATAAAGCTTGTATCAGGAGCTTAGCTTGTCTCCAGGACCCCTTATCGGATGGCCCCAAAAGAACTCGCGGAGTTTAGAGTTCAACTGCAGGAGTTGGTAAAATCAGGGTTTGTTCGCCCTAGCTCAGCACCTTGGGGAGCCCTGTTTTATTCGTTAAGAAGAAAGATGGAACCCTACGTTTATGTATAGACTATTTGGAACTCAACCGACTGACGGTACGGAACACCTACCCGTTACCTCGGATCGACGAGTTGTTCGACCAACTGGTGGGAGTGCATTGGTTCTCCAAGCTAGATTTGTGCTCGGGTAACTACCAATTAAGAATACAAGAGGATGATATTTAGAAAACGTCTTTCATCTTAAGGTACGGCTTATATGAGTTCACAGTGATGTCGTTTGGACTCACAAATGCCCCATCAGCTTTCATGAGCTTGATGAATAAATTATTTGAGCCCTATCTAGATGTCTTCGTCATTGTGTTCATTGACGACATCTTAGTCTACTCGAAGACGGAGGAAGAACATGCCGAGCATTTGGACTTAGTTCAGGAGAAGTTAAAAGAGCACGCCCTGTTCGCCAAGTTTAGCAAGTGTGAATTATTGCTAAAGGAAGTGGCTTTCTTGGGTAACGTAATCAGTGGGGATGGACTAGCTGTGGATCCGGCCAAGGTGCGTATCGTGAAGGAGTGGTCTCCCTTGAAGTCGGCGGCCGATGTGAGGAGTTTTCTTGGACTTGCCGGATACTACCGCAAGTTCGTAAAAGGATTCTCCAAGATTGCCCTCCCGCTTACTTCTTTGACAAAGAAAGGAGTGCCATTTGAGTGGACATCCCAATGTGAAGCGGCATTCCAGGAATTAAGGGATAGACTTACCTAAGACCCCATCCTTGTCATTCCGTCTGGGAAGTAAGGATTCCAAGTTTACACGGACGCGTCTTATCAGGGGTTGGGAGCGGTGTTACTGCAGCACGGGCATGTAATTGCTTATGCTTCAAGGCAATTGAAGAAGCATGAAATCAATTACTCGGTGCATGATTTGGAGCTAGGAGCAGTGGTGTTCTCCTTGAAGGTATGGAGGCATTATCTATACGGCATCCACTGCGAAATCTTCTCGGATCATAAAAACTTGAATTACGTCCATACCCAGAAGGAATTGAACTTAAGACAACGGCGGTGGTTAGAGTTTCTATGCGATTATGAGTTCACCATGAACTACCACCTCGAAAAAGCAAAATCTGTAGCCAACGCGTTGAGTAGGAAAGTACCCGGCTTGAGCCTAGAGTATTGGTTAATGAGCAAGGAGTTGGCACGGATGATTGAGGAGATGGATATTACATTGATATTTAAGGCTCCTTCGGCAGAATATACGTAGTACTTGTCCAGCATGAGCATGGTTTGTTATATCTGGGACCAAATCTGAGTGGAGCAAGGATTGGATGCCGTTCTGACCCCGACACTCAAGTTATTCGAAGACGGGACTACCGACGAGTACACAATAAAGGACGGCATCGTTTACTTTCGCGGTCTGCTCTACATTCCCAAAGGTGGCAGAATCCGGGAGGATATCTTGAGAGAAGCACATTGCTCTCAATATTCCGTGCACCCAGGAATATCAAAGATGTATGCCGGCTTACGGAAAACGATGTGTTGGCCAGGAAATAAGAAGGATGTCCGGTAATTTGTCACGCATTGTGAAGCCTGCCAAAGAGTGAAGGCGGAGTGCAGGAGCCCCGGTGGCCTGTCGTAATCATTGCCAATCCCCGAGTTGAAGTTCGAGGATATATCCATGGACTTCGTGCATGGGCTACCTCGCTCCCGCTCAGGAAATGATTCAGTGTGGTTGATTGTCGATCGCCTGACGAAAGTTGCCCGGTTCATTCCTATGAAGAAGGAGGCTCATGTGGATGTCTTAGTACGTCTTTTTGTGGAATAGTTTTTACGGTATCACAGCGTACCTAAGAAGATAGTTTCGGACCATGATGGTCATTTTACCTCCAAGGAGTGGAAGGCAGTACAGGCGTATTTGGGCTCGCGCCTTACCTTCAGCACCGCATTTCATTCTCAGACGGACGGGCAGTCTGAGCGGATCATCGGAACATTGGAGGATCTGTTGAGGTTGTGTGTGATAGATAGGGGAGAGCCGTAGGAAAGACTCTTGCCTTTAGTGGAATTATCCTACAACAACAGCCATCAAGCTAGCGTTGGCATGACACCCCATGAAGCCCTATATGGAAGGAGGTGTAGAACCACCTTGTATTGGGTGCAAGATGAAGACCCGAAGACTTTGGGTGTTGAATATATAGATGACACGGATGCGGGGGTTAGGTTGATATAGGATCGTATGTTAGAGGCTCAAAGTCGGCAGGCGAAGTATTATAACGCTAAACACAGGATGGTGGAATTTCAAGTGGGAGACAAGGTGTTTCTGAAAATCCGACCGATGCATGGAGTATCACGAGTACGAGGAGTGAAGAAGCTCAGCCCACGGTATGTCTGACCCTATGTCATAGTGGAAAGGATTGTCCCTTTGGCCTATCGGCTTGAGCTACCGCCCGAGCTAGAGAATCTCCACGATGTGTTCCATATATCGTTGCTTCAGAAGGCGCTGTTGCGGCCCGAACAATACATCCCCACAACTGATTGTACGGTGGCGTCGGATAGATCTATGCGACTGGAGCCGGTGCGGATCGTTGATAATGATATAAGAACCTTGCGCCGCAAAAGTGTTCCCTTAGTAAAAGTGTTGTGGTCTAATCATGGGAAGGAAGAATTTTCTTGGGAGCTGGTGGACTTGATGCAGAAGCGCTACCCGGAGCTGTTCTTCCAAGGTAACATTTTATACCGCATATTATTTTGTACTTGCATCCCCATATCCCTAGCCTTATTTCGGGGACGAAATCTTTTATTTTTTTTATAGGATTTGTAATGTCCTAATTCGCGCTAGGCCCCTCGCACGAGTTTTGAGTCAAGAGACTTGACTCGGGCTCGGGACTCACGGGCAAAAGGTGTAAAGTGCGTCAAATAGAGTGTAGGGTTGAGTGATATACAACGGATCGAAAGGAAATGGCCTAAGGGAAAATCGATGAGAATGGAAGATGATACTCGCCGATTCGACGAATATCGATGTTCGATACCCGCCGGATCCAGAACTACAGGTTGGGAATTAGGTTAAGGGAAAATCGTCGAGAATGCCCTGCAATTCTCGCCGATCATCGAGAATGCCCAGCGATTCTCACCGATCGTCGAGTATCGCTGAGAATACTCAACGCTCTCAACGCCAGGTTTTCCGAAAAGTTTGCTAAGTGAAATTCGTCGGGTATCATTTGTTATACCCGACGAATTCGTCTAGAATGCCCGACGATTCTCACCGATCGTCGAGTATCGCTGAGAATACTCAGCGCACTCAACGCCAGGATTTCCGATAAGTTGGCTAAGTGAAATTCGCTGGGTATCATTGTTGATACCCGATGAAATCATCGAGATTGTCCGACGATTCTCACCGATCGTCGAGAATGACGGATGATTCCCGCCGAATTTGACTTGTGCGTTTTCTTTGCCCAGGCAGATTCGCCGGCTTGTACAGGCAGTCCGAACTAGATTTCGGTATTCGCGCTGGATGGTTCCTTGGACCGGGTCACTTCAATATGACCCATTATGGGCGGTCCAATGGGGCGTTAACACGTGGCAGAGGGGTTTAACCTAATACATCGGTCTATAAAGGGAAGTTAAATCCGAACCCTAGCCTTTACGCCGATCGACCTTGCCGTCATCGCAGACCTCGCGAACGACAGAGCCGAGGGAAGTCGGAGCTCTTGGAGGCGGCCTTCTCTCGCTCTCTCCCTCTCCTTCCTTTGCCGTGAAGAGCAACTGCACCAAGCAAGAGATGCCTCAAAGAAGAACGACTAGATCCATGTCCGGGAATGTTGGTATCGCTGGAAACGAGGTGAGCTTCCTCCCCTCTCCCTTGGTGCTAGATCTGTAGTTATATTCTAGGAGAGATATCGACTCCATAGAGTCTTGATGGTGTGGAGGAGATGTCCTAGGAAAGCCATGCCTAGGTTTGTTTTCTAGGTTTTAGCCCCCTCCAACCTCTTCATTCTTCAAAGTGAAGATAAGAGAAGGGTTCGTGGAGAAATATGGCTTTGTGAGGGTGAATAAGGGTGGACGAATTTATGGGGGAGTTTTTGGGAGATCGGTGCAAGGAGGAAGATGAACGGATGCCGTTCATTTCACCTTAAGATGCGTGCAGAAATCTGTTTTCTACACGCAGCGATTTTCATGGCCAATTTCGGGGGTGTTCTTGCCATATCTGGGTTTTCGACTCAACAAAAAAGTCGTAGCCCTCAAAATTATCTTTCCAACGAGTTGTTACACGCACTCGTCGGATTTCTGTAGCCACATGAATCCTTGGTCGAAATTTCTGCTAGGATTAAGGCTATACCTAATATTCTGGGCTGTGTAATGTGGAGTGCGATTTGGTGGAATTTAATGTTGCGATCCAACTCGAAGCTTGGGTGAACTCTCTTGACATAATCATCATAGTGATATGATAGGTTGAGGTTATAAATCTGAATTCGTATAACGAGTTGTGGACAAGCATAATTGAAGGAAGAGCCTGATATAAATGGGTGTACTCTCTTGACATAATCATCATAGTGTTAATGATGTATGTTTAATGGATAGAAGGGAATTAGTAATACAATGCATAGAGTGTCGTCTCCCTACAGGTAGCATTGTGGAAGTAACAAGTGAGGTATTGACCGTCACTAGTTGGAATGAGGTTGAGATGAGTAAAGTTGGACGGTTTGGCTTGGTCCTCGGTGTTCATGTCCCGAGGCTTCTTCCGTGCCAAGTGAACGGTTGGGCTTGGTCCTCGTGCAAACTTCCGAGGCTCCTTTCGTATGTGATGGACGGTTGGGCTTGGTCCTCGTGCTCACTTTCGAGGCTCCTTCAGTATGTGTTGGATGGTTGGGTTTGGTCCTCGGTGTGCATGTCCCGAGGCTCCTTCCATGCCATGATATTTTGGAATTTCAAGTGGTGTGAGTTGACACGTGGTTTCGTAATCCCGAGTTAAGGATAGTGTGGCAGGCCTACGGGCTCGCCAATCGTCACACTAATTGGAGTTGACAGCTAGACCTTGGACGGTTGGGCTTGGTCCTCGGTGTTCACGTCCCGAGGCTCCTTCCGTGCCAAGTGAACGGTTGGGCTTGGTCCTCGTGCTCACTTCCGAGGCTCCTTCCGTGTCACACATAGGCCAGTTCGGGCCTAGGATCTTGGTGCTCATATACCCAAGAGAATCCGCTGAGCCGTAGTACGCATGTTAGCTCCGCTATTGTGTTCTTAGCGTGGAGGCGTATGGAGGCCTAGGCCAGGTAGTGTGGAGACCAGCCTTGTAGTTGAGATGACCGCTCTATTGTCACAGTTTGGCCACGATGGTTGACGCCTGAAATGTTAGCTACCTGCTCGAATAGTGGGAACTATAAGTCGGTGTCGATATAGCGATTGCATGTGCTTGATCATGGGTGTGTCATTGCATTGCATACATAGCATTGCACTTCATTACATACACAAGACCCTCATCGTATAAGTTTGTATGGGCACTCCTATACGATGAGTTTCTTACTGCTGAACGACCCTCAACTTATATGCTTGTATGGGCACCCATATAAGTTGAGTTACTTACTGTTATAACATTATACTCTCTTGCTGCTGTAGACGGTAGAATTGTAGAATAAGAGCTTGATCATTTATATGCTACTGCTATTGCTACTTATGATATGCATACTTACTTCACCTGTTTGTACTACTGTTGTTATATATTGTACCTGTTCTTTCTCCGCCCGGTGTCGAGGAGTCGCCGGGGGAGCGGATGTGAAGCCACTTAGTCTTTAAGACTAACGGTTGCTACGTCTTCCTTTTTAGGAGGAAACACCGCAGGTGGAGCAGCAGGCTATGCAGCTGGACAGCCAGGCCAGGACGATATGGCCTGAGGGGATGGTACCGTCGCTATCGTTAGGTACAGATGTGAGTGAGAGAGATTTTGTTGTAGCCTTTCGGGGGAATTATATTCACGTACTCTGATTATGTACAAGATTGTTTAGCTTCTCTTGTGTTGTACTTATGGACCCATGCTTTGTGTGGATTGACTTTCTTATATTATTATGGTTGGGTTGGCATTTATCTGTTGATATTGGTTGTAGCCGGCAGGATAGGCGTCTTGTGGTATGGGCTAGCCCGAGTGCTAGTGTTACTGTAAGGAGGCTTTTCTGGGCATAAAACCCCTCTCGTGCCGTGTTCTGTGTTCCGGGAGGGGGTCTTACACTTCGCTCTAACAAGAAAATCAACAAGGAAAAGAGAGCAAAGGAGTAAACCAAGGGCCCGGCTCGGAGGTCCCACCACAAACCCGGAAGATCACTGAGCGCTTCCCCTCCTTAGCAAAATACCGGGCTAAGGTACCTCAGAAAGCGCTAGAAGGTTGGGGAACAAGTAAGCCTGCCTCTGTGAGGTACCCCTTGGGTCCTATTTATAGGATCCTAAAAGTGATCTGCTAATAACTAACCTGTGTTGTCTTGAAATTACTGAAAACTCCCCAGGCTGGCCTGCCGACAGCCAAACACCGCTATTCTGGACAGCTATATGCAGCCCACCCGGGTCTACCAACAACGAGATTTCGCTGTTCAAGTTAGCTAGGGGCAGACCTGCAGGGACAGAATTGCAAGGAGATTTCTCAATTGGGGACTGGGCGAGTAGTCCTCTAATTCCTCTGCCCGGCAGGAGGTGCGGGCTGGATCGCCTAGGGGACGCGATTGGAGGCGGCTCGCCCTAAAAGGCGCGAGCCGGGGGCACTCGCCCAGGAGAGGCGGGCCGGGGCTGACCTGCCTGGGCGGCCCTTGGAGGCCGACCCCTCTAGGAGAGGCGGGTCGGGGCTGACCCACCTGGTCGACCCTTGGAGGCCGAACCGCCTAAGAGAGGCGAGCCGGGGCTGACCCGCCTCGGCGGCCCTTGGAGGCCGACCCACCTAGGAGAGGCGGGTCGGGGCTGACCCACCTGGTCGACCCTTGGAGGCCGACCCTCCTTGGAGAGGCGGGCCGAGGCTGACCCACCTGGGCGGCCCTTTGAGGACGACCCGCCTAGGAGATGCGGGGCGGGGCTGACCAGCCTAGCTGCCCGAGCCACTTCGGCGAACACGGGGTTTACAAATGCCACTCCTGCGACGGGCTTTCCTTTGATTACGTATTAGTATTATAGCCTGAGTTGAGTCCTTTACATTAGAATATAAATTGTACAAGGGGAAGCAGGCGGCTAGAGGAGAGAAGTTGCCATAGGCCGCGCGGTTTGACCAAAAAGGTCGGCAGACCGAGTGGACTGCTGATCTCGTAGCTCGGAACAAGGCTAGAATTATTGCGCGATCAGTCCAGAAGGACCACTAAGGTCGCTTAAGCCAACACGGAATGGCCATAAGTGCTAGTCGCGGAGGCCGCAATGACTAGGGATAAGTCCGCGAATAGTGCTTGCAGACAGAATATTGGTATTCACAGGGTCTGCTATGCTGGTTGGTATTTCACTATCGTCCTCCCCCATATGAGAGGTATGGAGGGCTATTTATAGGCTCGAGGAGGAATCTTCCAAAATTGGGCTTGATGACGTCACCCCGATGATATGGACGAGCTAAGATCGAGTCCACGACATGCTACGGACTGCTGGGAGAAGCTGGTGCTTCTGGCGGGCGGAAGGAGCCGGTCACCCCTACTTGTGGAGCGAGTTCTCCACCTTCTAGCGTACTAAGATTGAGTCCGTCGGATGCTGCTCGGGTTAATGAAGAGCTGGAGGGAGGAGCAAGTCCACATCTCCTAGGCGGACTGAGACCAAGTCTACCACCATCTGTCGAATAGAAGGAGCAGGTCGCAGCTGCTAGGCGGGTTGAGGAGGCAGGTCGCCATCTCCAAGGAGGCTAGCTTGTAAGTCGCGGACTGCTCAGTACAATCTTGAGGGTTATCTGCAAAAAGAAGAGTAAGTAAGATGCCTGTGTGGATAGGCATATCTGTCCGCACGGATAGGCTAGCATCCCGGTAGTCTCTGGCCCTACGATGTTGCAAACTGCTTCCTAGTACGCACTACTACCGTGCGACCTGGAGGCAGGTCGCCCACTGTCGGGTAACCTGGAGGCAGGTCGCCCACTGTCGGGTAACCTGGACGCAGGTTGCTAAAAGTTGTGCGATATAGAGGCAGGTCGACAAAAGCCGGGCCACCTGGAGGCAGGTCGCCAAAAGCCGGGCGACCTGGAGGCAGGTCGCCAAAAGCCGGGCGACCTGGAGGCAAGTCGCCGCCTACCGGGTGACCTGGAGGTAGGTCGCCTATTGGGTACATTAGAAACTGTGTACCTGATTTGGAAGAAGCCTCACTTAACTCAATATAATACATTAATGTGTATTTGATGGGATGTCGAGTTTCAATGTGCAGGTTAAAGAAATGCAGAAAAATATTCTAAGTACATGTATCGACACTTGTGAAGGAAATGTGTCGACACCAAAAGCCAGATTATGTCGACACACAAGACTTGTGTCGACACACAGAAATTCTGTCGGCAGAAATTGTGTCGACAAACATGATTTGTGTCGATACACACAAGAATTCTGTCAACACCAACTCTGTCAAGACTATAAGCTATTGTGTCGACACACATGACTTTTGTTGAAACATTCTATAGAAGCTGTGTCAAGAAGATAAAGAAGGGATGTGTCGACATTGTGTGAGCTTTGTTGACATCATCAAGAATTGTGTCGACACATGGTCTATTGGTGTTGACACATATGAAGTATTGTCTCGAGGCTTTTATGTTGAGATAGAGTACATTGAGGTATCAGGTGTCAAGACTGAAGACTTGATAACTGTTACAACTAACAAAGCTATCACATCTGTCAGAGCTGTCAAAAGGCGATTATGAACCGGATCAACCGGTAACCTCAGATGGGATCTATATAAAGACCTGTTCTATCGTAAAAAGAGAGAGATAAAAAAGGAGGAATGACTTTACATTTTTCTAACAGTTGAAATCTACAAGTCAACAAGAGAAGGAACATCCTAAACAAGTTTGCAAGAAGAATTCAGATATAATTCTGAATATAAGAAGAAAGCTGTATTGAGGATCTTCTCCAACTTCATAAGAAGATCAACCTTACATTGTTCAGATTCCAAAAACTTTGAAGAATCTAAGACAGGTTGGATTTTAAGAAGTCAGATCAATCAAGATCTGATCAAGAAGCCTGCACCCCTTTCTCTCTCTACCTGGGTGAAGGATTTATAATTTTAATAATCAATTTTTCTGTAAGATCTTTTATAGATCTGAGTGTAGGAGAGTTATCTCTCTGAGTTATAAGCCTAAATTTATAAAGGCTGAGGTAGGGCTGAGTGCCTGAGGTAGGATCTTTGTGATCTGAGTTGTAGGCCTGGTGATAAGGGCTAAGGTAGGGCTATTTGCCTGAGGTAGGGTTCTTTAGAAGAATCTGAGTTGTTGGACTTGAAGAATTCCGAGCTGTTGTAACCAGTTGGCTTCTGAGTTGTAAATCTGAGGATCTAAGTTAGTGGAAGGAAGTTTGGCCGAATCCAGCTCTCAGCTGGATAGGTGAAGGGGGAGAGTGGATGTACCCATGAATTTGGGAACCACTAAAAAACATTGTGTGTTGTGCTGTGTTTTTTCTATGCTTGTTTTAGCCTGTGTTGTAATATTTTTAGCTTGATTAGCTATACTGAGATTAACATTTTAATTGCCTAAGTTAAAATTGGATTTGAACCTATTAGACCCCCCTCTAGGTGTTTAGGATCTTTAAACCAAATCTTTCAAGTAGTATCAGAGGGAGGTTACCTCAAACATAGACTTAACAGTCTGAGTTGATCTCCAAGGAAGTTATCTGTTAGCCAGAATAGTTTCAGGTGAAAATCAGAAGGAACTTGGATCCATGAAACTTCCTATCTGTAGGAAAGCAAATTTTGGAAAATGGAAAGAGAGGGTCAGATTGTTCATGGAAGCATCTGATCCAAGAATTTACATCACATTTCTAGAAGGGCCATTTATTCTTATGAACATTTCAGTTCTTGATGCCAATCTCAAGACTCCAAAAAGTTATTCTGAAATGACTAAGGAATAGATCATCCTAGCAACCTTAGACAAGAGGGCACATAACGTAATTGTGATTGTCATAGATGATTCTACATTCCAGAATCTTGTCCATTGCAAAATCTCCAAGGAGATGTGGGACACTTTGATTATCTACATGAAGGGAATAGAAGAAGTAAGAGAGGATAGAAAATCTATGCTAAATCAAGAATATGAGAGTTTTAAACAAGCCAAGACAGATAGCATAGCTGAATGCTATAAGAAATTCTTTAGAATTGTAAATGATCTAATGACCTATGGAAGAGTCTTTATCACATATGAACTAAATGACATGTTTCTCAGATCACTAACCAAGGACTTGTATACTAAAATATATGCCATCAGAGAGGTGGTTAGGCTTGCTGATACACCTCCACCAACCTTATTTGGAAAACTATTATCATATAAGATGCAGCTCACTGCCAGAAAGTAGGATGAGAAAAGAAATAAGTCTGTAATATAAAGAGAAGTCTGTAGCCATCAAGGCTGAAGCCACAAGAAAGGGAAGAAGAAAGTCTCCTTCTGCTCCCAGGAGAATTGCTGAAGTTGAATCAGAAAATATTGACATCAACACTTCAGATAGCCACAACTCTGATGAAGACTTTGCTGCCTTCACAAGGCAGTTTCAAAGGTTCATGAAAAAGAAGCAATAGAGAATAAAGCCATCATCTTCTTCCTCATAGGATGACTACTACAAGAAGAAGAAAACTTCTAAGGATGACAGGTGTAGCTCTAATCACAGTAAACAAACTTCTTCTAAAATTGTTTGTTATTATTGCAACAGGCCAGGAAATATCATAGTTGATTGTCCTAATAAAAGAAAGGAATCTATTGATAAGAAGAAGCATCAAAAAAAGGGCAAGATGGAGAGATCCTTTGTTGCCCAGAAGAAGAAGAGTTGGACTGACTCCTCATCATCAGAATCTAGAGAAGAGGTTGAAGCTTAAACTATATTGGATTATTCACTACTGAAGAGGATTATATAGAAACTGAATTCTTGCAAATGCTGGACTCTATAAATGGGATTAAAGATCATCATTGTAGAGGGTTGATGGCTCTGTCTGAGGAAGATTAGTGCCAGGATCAGCCTGGTCCCAGTAAGGTATACAATCTATCTTAAGTTTCTGATTATTATACTGGATCAGAATAAGAAGCATATGCATCAAGAGATGTGGATGGTTCTGAATCTGAAGGGGATGTTCATCAACTAATTCATGAGTATGGTGGTCTATTGTAAGCTCTTAAGAGAAGCAGAATCCTTGTCAAAAAGCAGGCTAAGGAAATTGTATCTCCAAATTGGCTGCATAAGATTCAACAAAAGTGTTGGATTTTAAATTGAATGAAGTTGCCAAATTGAAAAACATAACTGTTATTCAGATGGTTAAAATTACCTTAAAAATAATCACATCAAGAGTCTGGAAGTCAGACTTCAAAGAGAGAAGGATCTTGTGGCTAAATTCTCAAAGCCAAAGTCAGTCTTACCCTTAATTGATAACTTCATTTCTCAAAAGGGTAAGACAGTATTAGGCTTCAAGGGAAAAATAAGGGCAGCTAATTCCAAAAGAAAAGGCAAAGCCCCAGTTCAACTAGCTTCCAAATACACGATTTCCTTCAGGAAAGTGATGCAGACTACTAACAGGTATGATCAAGACATCACACATGGTCACTGTAAGCATGGTGATCAGGATGGCAAGGGTGCAAATGCTAATAGGGCTACCATGAGCAAACACACCATGTTTTTCAGGAATAATCAGTGTTTGACTCACCAGCCCCAGCACTTAAAATGATTGTTGTTCCTACAGACTTGAGGACTGTTGACAGCAATGTTGTTAAGCCTTTTCCTAAAAGAAGGTATAATAGATATGAGTGCTGGTGTTATGGCAAAGTGGGCCACTATGCCATTTCTTGTTGGCACAATGCTTGTGTCCTGAAAAATGCCAGCTTACATAACAGAAAGGCTGTAGTCAAGCATATCAAATTTCAAGCTAACCTGAACCTAGGACCCCTTAATAATTAGGGTTCTAAGGATATGTAATTTTATTTGATACAGGTGAGTCCAAGTGGCCATACCCAATATTGTACTTGGACAGTTGATGTTCCAGGCACATGACTGGAACAAGAAGAATGCTGAATGATTACTCTCCCATAGAAAATACACCCAAAGTGATCTTTGGTGGATCTGAAAAGGGGGTCATCAAAGGGTTTGGTAACATTTCCAATAGCCATATCACTATCACCCAAATGGCTTATATGAAAGGTCTGAAACATAACCTAATAAGCATTAGCCAACTAAGTGATCTTGGTTATGACACTTCTTTCCTCAAGGGTGTGTGCCAAAGAAGAAGGTCAAAGTATCAAGAGATCATTCTGACAGGCACTAGGAGAGGAAATGTTTACTGTCTTAATTTTTATTGTGAGAGAAAGAACTCTCCTATTTGTCTAGTTGCAGATGATAAAGCATCTCATTGTGTCCAATGGCACAAGAGGCTATCTCACCTGAACTACAAGTCAATAGGCCAACTCTTTAGTATGGACTTAGTGAGGAATGGTGCTCAGGTCAAGTGCATTAAAGAGGGTGTATGTTCAGCTTGCCAAAAGGGCAAACAAACCAAGACCTTTTTCCATGGCCATGATACCAAAGATTCTGTAAGATGTTTATATCTCCTGCATATGAATCTATTTGGTCCTATGCCAGTTCATAGTCTAGGTAGGAAAGCTTACACATTTGTGGTTGTGGATGACTATTCTAGATTTACATGGGTTTTCTTCTTGAGGCAGAAATCTGAAACCCCTACTGTCTTCCAGAATTTTGTTAGGCAAATTCAGAATGAACTTAACAATTCAGTGGTCAAAATCAAAAGTGACCATGGAACAGAATTTCAGTCTGATTGCATGACAAGGTTCTGTGAAGAACTTGGGAATCATCAAGAGTTCTCCTCACCTAGAACTCCCCAGCAAAATAGGATTGCTGAAAGAAAGAATAAGACTCTTATTGAGGATGATAGAACACTACTAAGTGACACTTTTCTCCTAGAATATTTCTGGGCTGAGGAAGTAAACACTGCTTCTCATGTTCTTAACAGAGCTTCCATCATCAAAAGCCACAAGAAGACACCCTATGAGATTATGAAAGGAAGAAAACCAAATTTAGCCTACTTTAGAATCTTTTGTAGCAAGTGTAACTACAATAAATATGGACATCAGCCACGTTTTTTGACGACGTTTGTTTAAACATTGCCATTATTTTTAGTTTTTATAACATTTTTCATACGAAAATGTGTCTAATAATTTTACCTATGATATAATTAATTATGAGTTTTTGCTCGAATTATGACTAGATATTTTCCTCTCAAGAATTGCCTATTTTTTAGTTTGACATTGCTAAGGCTTGCAATATTTTACACTATACGTGGCCAAAGCGTGCCACATTTATTAATATAAATGCCGCTAATGTCAAGCAGTGGGTGTATAAAAAAACATCGTGAAAACCTTTGGCGACAGTTGTATTCGCGATGCCTGCCGCATGCGCAATGTTTATAAAAACGTCACGAAAACATTAACGATGTTTGAAAAACGTCTTCAATGCCTCTTAAAAACGTCGTTGATGGCCATATTTGTTGTAGCATGTTATTTTCTTAATAATGGCATTTAATATTTAACTAAGTTCGCTGCCAAATCCCATGAAAGGATATTTGTTGGGTACAACAATAATAATAAGGCATACAGTGTCTACAACTTGACTACTCAAGTTGTAGAAGAATCTGTCCATGTAGTCTTTGATGAATCTAAGTTAATTAACTATGAGTTGTCAAGCACTTCTTCTACTTCTACAAGGTTGGAAGATAAGATGGACAAGCTAATCATCAGTGAAGACCAACCTATGAGACAGGATGAGGAAAATGATGGATGTTGTCCAGGTGGAGTACAAGACCCACATACTGAAGATGAAGACTATGAAGTACAGCTTGGTGAAGAAAATGAAGAAAATCAAGAGGTGGATAGATTTACTCCAACAATAAGACATTTGAGGGATCATCCTATACACCAAATCATTGGTGATGCATGACAAGGAGTTCTTACCAGAAGCAAGAGCATGAAAATAGTTCTATATTCAAGCTTCCTGTCCCAGATGGAACCTAAGAAATTTGAAGAGGCTATATAAGACCAAAATTGGATTGATGCCATGCAGGAAGAGCTGAATCAATTCAAAAAATGTAAAGTCTAGAAGTTGATTCCTAAACCAAAGAATCACAATGTCATAGGGACTAAGTGGATCTACAGGAACAAGTTAGATGAAAATGGCATTATAGTTAAGAACAAAGCCAGACTGGTAGCAAAAGGCTATAGGCAGGAAAAAGGAATAGACTTTGACCAGACATTTTCCCCAGTGGCAAGGTTAGAAGCAATAAGGCTGTTCCTTGCCTATGCAGCTTACCAAGGGTTCAAGGTACTCCAAATGGATGTAAAGTCAGCATTTTTGAATGGTGACTTAAAAGAGGAAGTTTATGTTGAACAACCTTCTGGTTTTCTAGATCCTCTTTATTTTAACTATGTTTATAGGCTTCAGAAAGCTCTATATGGATTGAAACAAACCCCTAGGGCTTGGTATGAAACTCAATCTACCTTCCTCAATAAGATTAAATTCTCAAGGGGGAAAATTGACAAGACAATATTCTTTAGGGAATCAAAAGGCATGATCATCCTAGTCCAGATATATGTTGATGACATTATCTTTGGATCAACTAAAAATAACCTTTATAGAAAGTTTGCCAAACTTATGCAAGAGAATTTCGAGATGAGCAGCAGGGGTAAGCTGAAATTCTTCTTGGGACTCCATGTTAGACAGACAGATGATGGCTTATCCATATCACAGTCTAAGTTCACCAAGGAGTTAATTAAGAAATATGGCATGGAGTCAGCCTCCACCATGAGAACTCCAATGGGGTCATTTATGCCTAAAGGTAAAGATGACGCTGGAAAACCTGTTGATGATTCTTTGTATAGAGGGATAATTAGTTCCCTTCTTTACTTGACTACTAGTAGACCTTACATCATGTATACCACATTTGTTTGTGCTAGATACCAAGTTTTCCCAAAGGAATCTAATTTTTCATGCTGTCAAGAGAATTTTAAGATATCTTAAGGGGACACCAAATCTTGGTCTTTGGTACCCTAAAAATAGAGATTTTCTGCTAACAGGTTATTCAGATACAGACTTTGCAGGCTACAAAGAAGATAGGAAACGCACAACAGGCACATATCAGTTCCTAGGTTGAAGATTGGTGTCATGGAGAAGCAAAAAGCAGACAAGGGTGGCTATATCCACTACTGAGTCAGAATATTTAGTTGTAGGCAGTTGCTGTGCTCAACTGTTGTGAATACAACATCAACTTGAAGACTATGACATCAAGGTAAGTAGAACTCAATTATATTGTGATTCTACTAGTGCCATTTCTTTTGCTAGAAATCATGCTTCATATAATAGAACTAAGCATATAGAAATAAGGTTTCATTTCATTAGAGAACATGTTGAAAAAGAAGGAATAAGTCTTGAATTTGTTAACACTAACAATGAAATTCCTGACATATTTACAAAACCTATGGATGAAAGTAAATTCAATTATTTTATGATTGAATTAGGTATGTTAAACCAAGAATAAAATGTTAGGTCAGCACAAAATTTCTCAAAAAAATTGTATAAGTTAGAAAGTTTGTGTCGACACAAGCTCAGTTTGTCGACACTATCACCGAGTTGTGTCGACAAAGGAATAAACGGTGTCGACACTATCAGCGAGTTGTGTCGACAAAGGAATAAACGGTGTCGATACATAAATATAATCTGTGTAGACAGAAAAGGTTTGTGTCGACACAACTCTGTCAAGACCTTGTATTAGAAGATTTCTGTGTCGATACGTAAAAATCTATGTCCACACATAGACATGACGACACTTACAATTCTTTGTTGAGACCAAAGTAGTCTATGTCGACACATGAAATATTATGTTGACTCATAAGATTCTTATTTAGGCTCGTCTTTTGACCTACCCTTCACAAAAATTCTATAAATAGGAGAAAACAAAATCTAGTCGACTGTACTATCCAGAACTCTCGACTCTAAACCCTGTGTCGACAAGAAATTCTATAGTCTACTCTCTTCTCTCTCATTCGTCCTTGGCACCATAGATGGAAGACAAAGTAATTTAGGGATATGAACTTGTTTGCAATGCATTTGAGACTGCCACACAGGAAATCAAAGCCGTGATTACCCTAATCACAAACAATAGATTGGACTACCTAGACTCAGAACTTACCAGGAGATGTAAGAAGGAGGTTCTTGAATTCTACTCATCTGCATCAATGGATTCGAAAGGCATGAAGATTAAATCATCTGTCCAACATACTAAGGTGAAACTCACACTGAAGAGTTTAAGTAAAACACTTTAGCTTCATAGGATTAAGGAAGAAGATGATATAATATCTTCCATGACAAAAGATGCTCTCCAATGGTGTGGACTAGATCCCACTACCAAGATAGGATCATATATGAACAGGAAGGGAATGAATTCCCACGGCAAATTCCTGTCTGAGATTATCGGTAAGGTTATTTTGTGCAAATAAGGAGGACATAATAGAATTTCAGCCTATATGTTCAATCTTATGACCAGAGTCATATTCAAGGTGAAAACTGATTGGTTTGCTGTTGTGTTTGAAAAGATCAAAGAAAGTCTCAAGAAACCTAATCTGGGCAGAATACTAAGCCTGTATCTCGCTATCAATATTCCAGAAGTGATGAATCAGACTACTGGTTCTAAGATTAATCAAATTAGGAAGATGGACTTACGAATCATGGCTAGATGGGAAAGAGTATTGACTAAAGATGTTCCTACACCTCAAAAATAACAGAAGAATATTATGCAAAAGAACACACCTGCCAAGCTCCCTAAATCCTCTAGTTATTCAGAAGAGCAAGTTGACTTCAGTATAGATGAAGAACAACTAAGGAAAAGGAAATAAACTACACCATCACCTGATAATGAGGTTCAGGCCCAAGGGGAGACCATCCAAGTTCCAGACAACCAGTTAGTATAACCTCTAGGGGGAGACAACACTAAAACTACACTCGTCCATGAACCAGAAAATCCACAGATATCAGACCTAGTGGGAGGTATAAATAAAGTTGAACTGGATAGTGAAAATGCAACTGACATAGTCATGAACAGAGTTTCAGAAATCAACAATGCTACAACCACCACTACTGAGAAAGAAGCACAGAATGTGCATAAGTTTGATCCTGATCAATCTGAGCAACAAAACTCTCCTAATAAAGAGAAAACCCTAGAAGAGGACTTTGATTTTCTAGACGGATCCAACTGTTGAGAATGTGAAAGTTATTCCTCATGTTCAGATGGAACAAGAGGTAACACTTGAAGAATTATTTCCTAACTTACAAGGAGCAAGAACTGAGGAGGAGATGTCAATCATTGCCTCAGTCCAAAAGAAACAATGGACATAGCAAGTTAATCTGATTCCTTTGAAGCTGAAGAAGCCTCCAGGGCAAAGAAAAGGAAAATTATGGAGCTCAGGAAGAGGTGCTCAGGCTATAAGAAAGCCTTGAAGATTGCCCGACAAACACAAACTCCTGTAGTAGACTTCAGTTCTCTTATGGTGAAAATGTAATTGAAATTGGATGCGCAAAGAGTTGCTCTTGAAAAATATATGGATGAGAACAATAAAGATCCTCAATTCCACTTGGCCAAGGATATCAAATCCATTAGATTTGAAGTAAACTTGAACAAGAAGGAAATGATAGATTGCTTCCAAAAGGGAGGTAATGTTGTAGTCTACTTTGCCAAGCAACAACAGGATGTTATGACTGCAATAGAGGACATTGCAATAAAATAAGGTCAAGTCCTGGAAAATCAACTCAAAATGAATGATAATCTAGTAGACTCTCATAATACTATTCTAAAAGATCTCGGGAGTAAAGCAACTGCTATCACTGAACAAATAGTTACAGTAAAGTCTGAGTTTGACAAACAAGTCAAAAAGGATTTAGCAGTTGTCCAAACAGCAATCCAGGCATCTCAAAAAGCTATCTCTGATCAAATGAAGAAGTTCAGGACCTACTAGAAAGAAGGAACAAATTATCTGGCTGATCAAGTAAGGTTTCAAAAGGATGATCTAAGAGACCATATAGAAAGAGTAGTCATAAAGGGGGAGATAGTATTAGTCAAATCAAGCTTAGATCATGCTAAATAGATAACCAATAGCATCAGAGCAATTCTTGGTTATCCACCCCTTTGTGATGATGAAAACATTACATAATCAAGAATTCAACATGCTTACATTGAAGGGGTTCAGCAGGAAGTAGCCCAAGTCATTTATCCCCCATCTGATTTTGAAGAAATCCAGCAGACAGTACACCAAATGTATAGCCCTCCACAAGAGGCACATAATATTATTCTTGAAAAAGTTGAAATGCCTGCAGCTGCATTACAAAGAGAAAAAGAAGCACAAAGACCAAGGGGTTCTCTGAAAGAAGCTCAGCTGTCTAGGAAAAGGTTAAGAGAACAGGCAGAATTAAAGCCTGATTTTGAACAATGGAGTACAACCTCCAGGAATTTTATTCTTACTTCTTGGCATGCTATTAAAGAGAATATGCATGATAGAGGCAAGTGGTATTCTGAATAGGAATAAAGCAAATATTAGGAGCGGCAAGATGCCATATACAAGTTTAGAAGAGACCTTAGAGCTGGGAAGATACCTGCTAACCTTGTGGAGCCTAACAATTATTTCCCAAAGCCTTTTCATTACCTTGAAAGGAAAAAGATCAAGGCTAAAAAGCTCAAGAAGAAGGATCTAAAAGGAAAGAAGCTGGCTGATGATATAGGAGCTAATGTACAAGCTAGGATTCAGTCTCGCAAAGAAATTGTCATCAAGGAGGATGATCAATCCTATGGATAGATTGACTAGGTTTAGGACTATGTAATCTTGTGTTCTAAAATCCTTCTAATTCAAAACTTATTCATGATTACTGTATTTTATCATATTTTGTGATGATGTTACATATTATTTCTGCTTATGAGTTACCCTGTCTGAGCAATGATTTTATACATCATAATCTATTATTTTAATTATAAGTGGTGTATATTATTGAATAAGGGTTATGACTTCTCCAAAAAGGGGGAGATTGTTGGGTACATTTGAAACTGCATAACTGATTTAGAAGAAGCATCACTTAACTCAATGATATACCTCAATGTTTATTTGATGGGATGTTGAGTTTCAATGTGCAGGTTAAAGAAATGCAGAAAAATATTCTGAGTACAAGTGTCGACACTTGTAAGGAAATGTGTCGACACCAAAAGCAAGATTGTGTCGACACACGGGACTTGTGTCGACACACAGAAATTCTGTCGGCAGTAATTGTGTCGACACATAGGACTTGTACATGTCGACACACACAAGAATTCTGTCAACACCAACTATGTTGGGACTAGAAGCTATTGTGTCAACACACAGGACATGTGTCGACACATTCTATAGATATTGTGTCAAGAAGATAAAGAAGGGATGTGTCGACATTGTGTGAGCTTTGTCGACATCATAAATAATTATGTCGACAAATGGTATATTTGTGTTGACACATATGAAGTATTGTCTCGATGCTTTTATGCTTAGATAGAGTATAATGAGGTATTAGGTGTCAAAACTGAAGACTTGACAGCAATCATAACTAATAAAGCTGTCGCATCTGTCAGAGCTGTCAGAAGGTAGTTATGAACCGAATAAACCGGTAACCTCAAGTGGGATCTATATAAAGACATGTTCTATCGTAAAAAGAGAGAGATTAAAAATAGGAGGAAGGACTTGACATTTATCTAATAGTTGAAATTTACAAGTCATCAAGATAAGGTTGATCCTGAACATGTCTCCAAGAAGAATTTAGATCTAATTCTTGAGAGAAGAAGGAAGTTGGATTGATGATCATCTCCAACTTCATAAGAAGATTGACATTACTTTGTTCAGATTGAAGAAGCTTTGAAGAAGCTAACACAGGTTGGATCTTAGGAAGTCATATCAATCAAGATAAGATCAAGAAGCATTCACCCCTTCCACTCTCTACTTGGGTGAAGGATTTATCATTTTAATAATCAATTTTTCTATAAGATCTTTTATATATCTGAGTGTAGGAGATTTATCTCTCTGAGTTGTAAGCCTAAATTTATAAAGGCTGAGGTATGGCCGAGCGCCTGAGGTAAGATCTTTGTGATCTGAGTTGTAGGCCTGGTGATAAGGGCTGAGGTAGGGCTGTTTGCCTGAGGTAGGATTTTTGGGAAGATTCTGAGTTGTAGGACTTGAAGTCTAAGCTGTAGGAACCAGTTGGGTATTGAGTTGTAAGATCTAAGGATCTGAGTTAGTTGACGGAAGTTTGGCCGAATCCAGCTCTAAGCTAGATAGGTGAAGGGGGAGAGTAGATGTACCCATGAATTAGGGAACCACTATAAAACACTTTGTGTTGTGCTATGTTTTTTTGTGCTTATTTTATCCTGTGATGTGATATTTGTAGCTTAATTATCTATGCTTAGATTACCCTTTAAATTGATTAAGTTTAAATTGGATTTGAACCTGTTCACCCCTCCCCCCCTCTAGGTATTTAGGTTCTTTAAACCAAATCTTTCATCGCCAAAAGTCGGGCGACCTGAAGGTAGGTCACCAAAAGCATGGAGACCTGGAGGTAGGTCGACAACTTCTTGCGGACTGAGGTGGAGTCCTCCCCATGCTTAGGCAGTCCACATCAAAGCAGTCAAGGTTGTTGCGGACTGGGATGCAAGCCCTCGTTTAGCAGGCTGACTGAAGAAGAGTCTAGGCCAGTTCTTACTCGCATTGATCTAATAGAGAGTCTGCGAACTGATGGCGGGTTGGAGAGGAGACCGATACCCATCCAGCTAACTGCGTGACCTGATGGTGCGTATTTGGAAGCAGTTCGCGACATATTTCTTAATCTTCTTTTTGAAAATAACCCTCCGGATGGGATGGAGCAGTCCGTGGCTTGGAAGATAGTCTCCTTGGAGAGGATTGTCGATTTCTGGGTTAACATAATCCCCGCACTTTTTTAAGTTTGCAGGAAACTCCGAAAAAGTAGAGAAAACCACTGGAATTACAATCTGCCCCATGTAGGAAAATGAAAGAAAGAGGGAGAGATATAGAACCTGATGTCTATCCTTTGAGAAGTCTTTAAGCTTATTCTCCTACAAAGAAAAATATTGTAAGAGAAAAAAGGCACATCTTGTGTGTACCTGAGTTGTTCTTGCAAAGTGAAGAAGACTTGGGAATGTCTTATAGTAAGCTCTGCAAAACAAAGGTGATAGGAGGTATAAAAGAACAATAGCTTGTAAGTACCTGAAGGGAGCTTGCAAGCAGCTGCTAATTTCAGTAATTAATAGGGGTAAGAAGCAGATATGAAGAAAATTTATTTGCAAGTACCTGTGGGTGATGCAGGCTCACATGTTTGACAACGAATAGATCTACGGACTAACACGAATATCTCTCCACAATCCAAACCCTATATTCGCATAATCGCTCTACACGGCACCACGTTAATTAATTCTATCAAATATATGCTAGCGTATGATGACTAGTTTTAGTCATCCCTTTTTGGGGTAGTTTAGTATTCAAAAGGCCTAAGTTTATTTATATTTTATGCTTGTTATTTCATATTTTAATGTCTTTTTATAAATTCCTAGGTTTATTATAGTTATTTAATGTTTTTATATAAAAATCTAAATAGTCTTATTTTATTTATTATGTTACTATATATATTATGTTATGTTTAGTAATTATAATTAATATTATGTTATATCTTAATGTTTTAATTTTAATGTTTTAAGGTTTTTGATATTTTGTTGTTTTAACTTTGTTATTTTATGTTGATTTATAACATAACTAATCTATGTTTGTTTTGTTTTTTTTGTAGGTTCATGCCCTAGCTCCAAGCAGCCCCCAAACATTAAATCCTAGCCTACCCGAGCCCATAGTGCAGCCCGGCCCCCTCTAACATGTGCAACCCGAGCCTCACACATGTCCAACACAAGAAAGCAGCCTGAGCCAACCTAGTTGCTCCATTACATGCAACCTGAGCCCTCTTCAAGTGCAACCCTTCAACTATAAGTAGCCCACCTATACCTACAAGCCTCTACCCGAGCCCATTGAAGCCCAAGAAGCCTCCTTCATGTGCCACCCGACCACATGCATGCAATTCTTCATGCATGTGGCCAGCCCCCTCTCTCTCACATCCTCCTCTTCTCGCTCATTAATTAGATGCATGCACCATTGCAAAAGGAGTGGGCGGCCCCACTCTTTATCCCTTTTACACACTTCCATTCATTCCCCTTGATAGTTTAATACTTTTATTTCCATAAATTAAATACATTGAATCCTCCCATTCTCTCGCCCTTCATTTATTACATGCATGAACCTTCTCCCCCTACATGGCCGGCCACCACCTTGTCTCCCCCTAATCTAGAAGCTTCTACATCTCTTATAAAAGGAACTCATGACACATACTTTGGAAGGTTTGTTTGGAGAGAGGGCAAGAGAGTTTTAGTGCAAGTTTTCATCTTTCATTGCTATGTATACTTTTTCTTCCTTGTTGTAATTTCCTTGTTATTGTAATAGTCTTTTTTTAGTAGAATAATATTGCCTTTTATTACCTATTTTTGTACTCTTCCCTTTTTTCAAGTAATGAAAATGTCCTCTTATTTTATTTTGTCTTTTCTTTCAATTATGAGTAGCTAATTTCTCTTAGCATTCGATCGTGAGGATCCAAAAAATAAGATGAGGGTTTCTTTTATTTCATAGTTTTATTTTTGCTTAATTTTACTCGATCATTCTTTGATCTTTATTTTCTCGACTCCGTATTTTCGGTATATGGTAGTAGGCTTTGCATCTCATATTTAAGTAGCCGAGAGGCTCGTGAATGTGAAAGATCACTCAAACAAGGAAGGAGTTGAACGCAACCCTAGAGATAGGATGGCGTAAATCTTCTAGATTGGAGTCAAATCCAATAGTGCGGGTCACCTCGAAAATGCGGCTTTAGGCCTTTTTGACTTGAAAGAGATTTCGGTCAGAACGTCTATAAGTCAGGGGATTTAATACTCTAGTGAGATTATTTCCTAATTTTGGATCCGTCATGGTCGAGTATGATTTGCAAATTAAAAACTAGGCCTTTTCATCCCTCTCATTTTGCTTTATGGTGAATCATTGATTGAATGCTATCTTTTTATTATAAGTTTTCCGTCTAAAAATTATCTTTTATTTTACTTTTAAAAATTCTCAAATCCCAACAGTTTTCTGGCAGGATTATAGTTCAAGCGTGAGTAGCAGTACTTGACAACCCCGAGTTTAAATACGACCTTGATACTACGATTCGACAGGTACACTTACATGTTCGGGTTTTAGCACACCAAGTTTTTTGCGCTGTTGCCGGCGACTTCTTCGTCAATATTTTGAAAACACTTTCGCTATTACTCCTACAAAAATCCAAAAAAAATTCTTTCTCATATTCAAGTTTTTTTCATTTTCTTTCTTCTCTCCATTCTCATTTTTTTTTCTTTTTAGTGCATGACCCGCACGAATCCGTCGCTACTTGTCGATTTGGACCCAGAAATTGAACGCTCCTTTCGGAGACAACTACGATTCGGGGCTTCCACTTCTCAAACAGCGATTGACGATTCCTACGGTGATTGTAATTTTAATTCTGAAATGGGAGATCCCAACCCAGGAATGGCTCAGCAAAGGACCATGTCCGATTATGCTCCACCCAACCTGGAGGGAACAGAAATAAATATTGTTCGACCTGCGATTGCGAACAATAACTTTGAGCTTAAGCCTAGCATCATTCAAATGGTGCAGCAATATGTACAGTTCGACAGATTACAAGATGAAGATCTGAACTTACATATTGCTAGTTTTCTTGAAATCTTTGACACCTTTAAAATAAATGGTGTCTCAGACGATGCTATAAGGCTATGACTCTTCCCCTTCTCCTTAAGGACCAAATCCAAACAATGGTTGAGTTCTCTTCCAAGATGATCAATCACTACTTGGAACATTTTAGTTGAAAAATTTCTTGCCAGATATTCCCCCCCCCCCCGCCAAAACTGCTAAGCTAAGAAATGATATAATTTCATACTCTCAAATCTCTTCTGAGACCCTCTATGACACTTGGGAGAGGTTCAAAGAACTTTTGAGAAGATGCCCACATCATGATCTTCCTGTATGGTTACAGGTCCAGACATTTTACAATGGGCTAAATCAAGAAACTAAGCAAATGATAGATGCCACTTCCGCTGGTTCTTTAGACCGCAAAACTCCGGAAGCAGCTCTTGAGCTTATCGAGGACATGGAGATGAACACTTATCAGTGGAATTAGTCTAGGACTCGCCCATCTAAACCTGCAGGTATCTATGAAGTGGATTCAGTGTCGCAACTGGCCCTGTAAATGGAAATGCTGAACAAGAAGATTTCGGAGATGACTGCTGCCTCCGCTGCTAAGGTATTTGAAAATGTGAATGTTGCTGCTGTTGCCGAGCAGGTGGATTATCTAGGGAACATACCCAGGCCTGCTCAAAATAATTCTGCCAATAATTTTTCTGCTTTTTCTAATTTTTCTGCACCTCCTGGTTTTAATTCCTCTTCGAACTCTTATCACCCTGAATGGCGTAACCATCCTAATTTTTCTTGATGTAATAATGCTAATGTCGTACGCCCACCGCACGATTTTACACCACCACCACCACCACAACAAAACCAAAACTTTCAAAAACCTTCCCCTTTGGAAGAGATTTTTTCTAAATATATAAGATCGAATGAAGCTAATATTAGAAGTCTAACTGGGTCCGTGAAAAGTTTAGAAAACCAGGTCGGGCAACTTGCCAAGGTTTTTTCCGAGATACCACCTGGATCTCTTCCCTCAAACACTGAACCTAACCCAAGGGAGCACGCAAATGCGATTTCCCTTCGGAGAGGTAAGGTTATTAACGAGCCCACCACAAGGGACGAGCCAAAGGTGATTGTCCCTCCTGTTATGGAAATAATTATCCCCACGGAAAATGAAAAATCTACTTTTGATAAAGAAAAAGATATTTCTGTTTTTTCTGATTTTGGAAAAGAAAATGATGACGTTCAAAATGATGCTCCGGTTGTTATAAAGTAATTTCCGCCACCTCCTTATCCAGCTCGACTTAGGAAAGAAAAACTAGACGATCAGTACCAACGCTTCCTTGAAATGTTCAAACAAATTTATATTAATTTGCCATTTCATGAAGCGATTAGTTAAATGCCTAAGTATGCAAAATATCTTAAGGATTTATTAACGAACAAGACAAAATTGGAAAATTTATCTCATGTAACCTTAAATTAAGAATGCTCGGCGGTCGTTAAAAACTCTAATCTTCTTAAAAAGAAAAGCGATCCGGGTAGTTTTTCCATTCCTTGAGTTTTTGGTGATCTGTTTGTTAAACATGCGTTAGTGGATCTAGGAGCGATCATCAATTTGATGCCCTTTTCTTTATTCAAAAAGCAAGGATTGGGCACTCTTAGCCCTACAAGAATGAGTATTCAGTTAGCTGATAGGTCAATTAAGTATCCTTTAAGTATCATTGAGGACGTGCTAGTAAAGGTTGACAAATTAATCTTCCCGGTGGATTTTATCATTCTCGATATTGAAGAGGACGTCGAGGTCCCTCTTATCCTTGGTCGACCCTTTCTAGCCACCTCTCGAGCAGTCATCGATGTTAGTAACCGAAAGTTGTTTTTGCGTGTGGGAGATGATGAGGTCATATTTTCTATCAATCAATCAATGAAAAACTCTTAAAAAAATTATGATTCATGCTTCTTTCTTGATGTTTTAAATAAAGATTCTTCACTTTCTCTTTCTAACATCTCTTCAAATGAATTTTCCTCTTCTTTTTCTGCAATTTCTTCATATGATTTTGAAACCACAGTTATGTCATTACAAGCAAATTTTGAAAATGATTCTGTCTTTGGTAGAAAAAAGTATGAAAATCTTGTTTTGGAAAAAGAAAAGAATTTGAAAAACTCTTATGATGAGCCGCCCCATCTTGATTTAAAACCACTCCCTGACCATCTAAAATATTCCTTTCTTGAAAAAAAATTCTAAATTGCCCGTTATAATTTTGGCCAATCTTTCTAAATCCGAAAACAATCAGTTGATCGAAGTACTACACCAGCATCGCCGAGCTATAGCGTGGCAAATTTCTGACATTTCTGGCATAAGCCCTTCTTTTTGTACTCATAAAATATTTTTTGAAATTAATTCTAAGGGTGTAGTCTAACCTCAACGTCATCTTAATCCTAATATGAAAGAGGTTGTGAAGGGTGAGGTTCTTAAGTTATTAGATGCGGGGATAATTTATCCTATTTCCGATAGTTAGTGGTTAAGTCCGGTCCAGGTTGTTACTAAGAAGGGTGGGATCACGGTAGTAACAAATGGAAATAAAGATTTAATTCCAACTAGGACGGTAACGGGATGGAGGATGTGCATTGATTACCGTAAATTAAATGATTCCACTCGTAAAGATCACTTCCCCCTTCCCTTTATCGATCAAATTTTAGAACGCTTATCCGGGCATAGTTTTTATTGTTTTCTCGACGGTCTTTCGGGATACTTCCAAATCCCTATCGCACCCGAGGACCAAGAAAAGACTATATTCACTTGACCCTTCAGAACTTTTGCTTATCGTAGAATGCCTTTCTAGTTATGCAACACACCCGCTACCTTTCAACGGTGTATGCTTGTTATTTTTGACAAATACGTAGAAAATATTATGGAAGTATTTATGGACGATTTTTCTTTTTTTGGCGACTCCTTTGACGTATGTTTAGAAAATTTTGAAAAAGTTTTAAAACGCTGCGAAGAAACCAACTTAGTTTTAAATTGGGAGAAGTGCCACTTTATGGTACGTGAAGGCTTAGTCCTTTGCCACAAAATTTCCGCTAAGGGAATTGAAGTGGACAAGGCAAAAATTGAAGTAATTGAAAAGTTACCTCCACCTAAAAATATTAATGCGATTAGAAGGTTTTTTGGGTACGCGGGTTTTTATCCACGATTCATTAAAGACTTTTCAAAAATTACTAAGCCTCTCACCCACCTTCTCAAAAAAGAAACTCCTTTCGTTTTTGATGAATCTTGTCTCACTGCGTTTTAATTAATTAAATCCAAACATATAAATGCTCCTATTATGATCTCCCTAGTTTGGGATTTACCATTTGAAATAATTTGTGATGCGAGTAATCATGCGGTAGGTGCGGTTCTAGGACAACGAATTGCAAAGAACTTTCATCCGATTTTCTATGCAAGTAAAACTCTAACTTCTGCTCAAGAAAATTACACCACGATGGAGAAAGAACTCATAGTTGTTATTTTTGCATTTGATAAATTCCGACCGTACGTTACTCTTGCTAAAGTTATTTTTTTTAAGGATCAGTCCACTTTGAAGTACCTCCTTTCTAAACCGGATACCAAGCCGCGTCTTCTTCACTGGATCCATTTACTTCAAGAATTCGACTTGGAGATTCGGGATAAGAAAGGAGCGGAAAACCTAGCGGCTGATCATCTTTCTCGTCTTGAAAATCCAAAACTTTATATTTTAAATGAAAATTTTATTAATGACTCTTTCCCGGATGAACGAATTTTAAACATTTCTTCTTCTACTCCCTGGTTTGCTGATCTGGCCAATTATCTTGTGGCCCGGGCCCTTCCAAAAGAATACTCTTCTCACCAAAAAAAGAAATTATTTTCAGAGTTGAAGTATTATTTTTGGGAGGACCCCATTTTATTTCGCATTTGTGCGGATCAGGTGGTTAAGAGATGTGTTTCCCAGGAAGAAGGTCAACAAATTTTAAAACAAGTTCATAAAGGTGCGACTGGCGGGCACTTTCAAGAAAACCGCACCACACAAAGTACTTAGTGCTGGCTTCTATTGGCCAAGATGCACAAATCTTTGTGGGCGGGTGCGATCTGTGCCAACGGACTGGAAACATTTCTAATAAAAATGAAATGGAACAAAATTATTTTCTGGAATGCAAAGTTTTTGATTTATGGGGCATTGACTTTGTAGGCCCGTTTCCCTCAAGTTTAGGAAAAAAATATATTCTAGTCGCAGTAGATTATGTTTCCAGGTGGGCGGAGGTCCAAGCTTTTTCAAGTAATGACGCTCGAGTAGTCATAATTTTTTTAAAAATATTATTTTCACGTTTTGGTTTTCCTCGAGCGATCGTTAGTGATAGGGGGAGACATTTTTGTAACGCCCAACTAGCTAAAGTTTTAACTAAATATGGCGTTACACATAAATTATCCACCTCTTATCACCCCCAAATAAACGGTCAGGTCGAGGTAGTCAATCGAGAACTAAAAAGAATTTTGGAAAAAACTATTTCTACTTCTCATAAAGATTGGTCCCTTAAATTAGACGATGCTCTTTGGGCCTATCGGACAGCGTACAAGACCGCAATCAGTTGTACTCCTTTCCGATTGCTCTATGGAAAATCGTGTCATCTTCCGGTAGAAGTGGAGCACCGTGCGTATTGGGCCTTAAAGTTTTTTAATTTCGATCTGCACTCAGTCGGTGAGCATAGGAAAAATCAATTGAATAAACTCGATGAATGGAGAGCGTACGCTTACGAAAATAATAAAATTTATAAAGAATGCACGAAACTTTATCATGATAAGAACCTGCGCCATCCTAAAACATTGAAACCAGGCGATCAGGTTCTTCTTTTTAATTCACGTTTACGTCTCTTCCCTGGAAAACTTAAATCTAGATGGTCTGGACCATTTACGGTCAAACAGGTTTTTCCTTAAGAAACCGTGCTACTCTCGCACCCAGATAAGGGTGAGTTTCTAGTAAATGTACATTGACATAAATTATATTTTTCTAATGATTCTGTGTCTCCTGTAAAGGAGAATCTTATTCTGGACTCTTGAATATTTCTCTTCATGTGGACTTTTATTTATTTTATTTTTGGATTTCTCTTAATAATTATGAAAACTTTTAAATTTATTCAGACTTTCAATTATTGTAATAAAGAACAATCTTGGGCACCAGCCCACAGACTCTATTTGTTTTTCTGCTTTTTTTTTGCTCTTCCTCCCGGTGGCTCAAGTACAAGTTCGTGATCGCCGCTCCAACGTTGTTGATATCAAGATGGATCCAATCAAACCTGCATATGATCAAGTGTACTACAAAGCAAGCATGGGGAAGCGACATCCGCCTTCATCTCACAAACCCGGGGAAGTCCTGTTTTTTTTTTATTTCATTTACTTTCTACATTTTTCTCTCCTTCTCAGTCTTCTTCTCTTTCTCATTTTTCTTTTTTCTTTCATTGAGGACAATGAAGAATCTAAGCTTGGGGGAGGGTTTAGTATGTTTCTTTTTTCCTTTTTCTTTCAAAAATCCAAAAATTATCTTTCGCTTTCTTAAAATCAAAATCTAAATTTGTATAGTTTTGTTAAGTTCTTTAGTATTGCTTTTATTTTAGCCTTATCAAAAATAAAAAAAGGAAAAAAATCTATAAAAACAAAAATAAAAAAAATGTGCTAAAATCTATTTGAAAAACAAAATCTAAAATTATTTTCTATCTTTATTTTTATGTTTCTTCTAGTGATGTGTAGGCCCGTGCGGTTTTGTAGTTTTATGTAGATTTCTTTGAAATAGTTTTCTAAACTTATCATTTTAACATAGCTTAGTTTTACTCGTTTCTTGTTCTTAAATATAGGCATCCGTTTTTTACGTTATAAGTTAGCAATTTGTAGTTATGTCTTTTTATTCGGTTAGTTGCTTACGAATGGTTGCTAGGTAATAGCAGCTCTTTTTCATTTGTTGGGTAGTCTTTCTTGGTGTGTAGAACTTATCCCTAGCTACTCTCGAATCATGTGCGTCGTTTTTACATGCTTTAGAAATGATTTAGGCCACTCTTTGACTAGTTTGAGCTTTTCTTGCCCACCAAAAAAATTACCATTACAAAACAATTTTGGGCCTTTTCCATGTTTTTTTGATTTAGCTCCACCTTTTCTTAATTTTTTTTCACCAAAGCCAAAAATGCCCTTCCTATTACACACTAAACCTTGAGCCTCATTTTAAAAATCATTGTTTGATGGGTTGTCTCTTTTGGAAAAAAATGAATAGGAAATTTTAAAGCCTATTTTTGGAGCTCTCCTTTATGAAAAAAAAATCTTATTATATGAATATTATCAAATCAATCAAAAAAAAAAGAAAAATGAAGTTTATTTGTGGCCAAATTTATAAAAGAAAAATATATGGCCTTGTTTTTGGTCTCTACTTTAATTGGAGAAAGTCACTTCTCATTTTGGTTAAGGTTTTTTATTTTGCACTCAACCTTGGTTTAGTGTGTGTCTTAGCCTTCACTTTTATCGTTGCTTTTCACTTCCTAATTATTTACCTAAACCAAGTCTTAACGCCTATTTTAAGTCCTATTGATCTTTATAACGTAAATTCGTGAAGTGGAGAAAGTGTGATCGGACAAGCCTATGGCCACCATATTGATGGATTTCTTTGGAGGTTACCTTGAGGTGTTTTAGGGTTAATTTTTATCTAGCAACCAAGTAGTTCGTTAATGCGCCGTTTATTTAGAACATCAACTTTTTGTTTTTCCTTATTTTCATTTATTTTTGATGCCTTATTTTAGGGATTTAAAAATGTGTAAACTTTTCTTATGTTTTAATGAGATTTTTAGGTCTCCACTTTCAAGTTTTCTATTATGCACTTCTCACCCCACTAGTTGTCAACATAGGAATTAGGATAGTTTAATTTTTCATGTTTTGTTTTTCTTAACTATGGAACCAAAAATAAAAAAATATATACTTTTGCTTTCTTTTTGGTTTTTCCCTAGTTTTTATTTCTATTTGCTTGAGAGCAAGCAAATGTCTAAGCATGGGGGAATTTGATGACTAGTTTTAGTCATCCCTTTTTGGGGTAGTTTAGTACTCAAAAGGCCTAAGTTTATTTATATTTTATGCTTGTTATTTCATGTTTTAATGTCTTTTTATAAATTCCTTGTTTTATTATAGTTATTTTATGTTTTGATATAAAAATCTATATTGTCTTATTATATGTATTATGTTACTATATGTATTATGTTATGTTTAGTAATTATAATTAATATTATGTTATATCTTAATGTTTTAATTTTAATGTTTTTGATATTTTGTTGTTTTAACTTTGTTATTTTATGTTGATTTATAACATAACTAATCAATGTTTGTTTTGTTTTTTTGTAGGTTCATGCCCAAGCTTCCAAGCAGCCCCCAAACATTAAATCCTAGCCTACAAGAGATAATGGTGCAGCCCGGCCCCCTCCAACATGTGCAACCCGAGCCTCAAACAAGTCCAACACAAGAAAGTAGCCCTAGCCCACCTAGCTGCTCCATTATATGCAACCCGGGCCCTCTTAAAGTGCAGCCTTCAACTACAAGCAGCCCACCTATACCTACAAGCCTCTACCCGATCCCATTAAAGCCCAAGAAGCCCCTTTCATGTGCTACCCGACCACATGCATGCAATTCCTCATGCATGTGGCCGACCCCCTCTCTCTCTCACATCCTCCTCTTCTCCCTCATTAATTAAATCCATGCACCATTCCAAAAGGAGTGGCCGACCACTCTCTTTCTCCCTTCTACACACTTCCAATCATTCCCCTTGATAGTTTAATATTCCTATTTCCATAAATTAAATACATTGAATCCTCCCATTCTCTCCCCCCTTCATTTATTACATGCATAAACCTTCTCCCCCTACATGGCCGACCACCCCCTTATCTTCCCATAATCTAAAAGCTTCTCCATCTCTTATAAAAGGAACTCATGACATATGCTTTGGAAGGTTGGATTGGAGAGAGGGCAAGAGATTTCTTGTGCAATTTTTCATCTTTCATTACTATGTATGCTTTTTCTTCCTTGTTGTAATTTCCTTTTTATTGTAATTGTCTTTTTTTTAGTAGAATAATATTGCCTTTTATTTCCTATTTGTGTAATCTTCCCTTTTTCCAAGTAATGAAAATGTCCTTCTATTATTTTATTTTGTCTTTCCTTTCAATTATGAGTAGCTAATTTCTCTTAGCATTTGATCGTGAGGATCCATAAAATGAGATGAGAGTTTCTTTTATTACATAGTTTTATTTTTGCTTAATTTTAGACGATCCTTCTTTGATCTTTATTTTGTCGACTCCGTATTTCCGGTTTACGGTAGTTAGCTTTGGATCTCATATTTTAGTAGCCGAGAGGCTCGTGAATGTGAAAGATCACTCAAAGAAGGAAGGAGTCTAACACAACCCTAGAGATAGGATGACATAAATCTTCTGGATTGGAGTCTAATCAGATAGTGCGGGTCACCTCGAAAATGCGGCTTTAAGCCTTTTTTACTTGAAAGAGATTATGGTCAGGAGGTCTATAAGTCAGGAGATTTAATACTCTAGCGAGATTATTTCCTAATTTCGGATCCGGCACGGTCGAGTATGATTTGCAAATTTAAAACTATGCCTTTTCATCCCTCTCATTTCGCTTTATGGTGAATCATTGATTGAATGCTATCTTTTTATTATAAGTTTTTCGTCTAAAAATATCTTTTATTTTACTTTTAAAAATTCTCAAATCCCAACAGTTTTCCGGTAGGATAATAGTTCACGCGTGAGTAGCAGTACTTGACAACCCCGAGTTTAAATACGACCTTGATACTATGATTCGACATGTACACTTGCCTGTTCGGGTTTTAGCACACAAGCGTATAGGCAGCCAAATCGATAAGGATCGAATAGAGGCGATATGCAAATATTTTTTCCGGCTAAAACGACTTACCCCGTCCGAACGAGCGGTGTTGTACAAAAAGAGATCTACCAAATAAAATACGATTCGGAAAAGGAAGATCTCTCCCAACAAAAGAAAATGAAGGTTTGCCAAGCCTTTCTCAAAATTAAAGGAAATTAAGAGGGACAACAAAAGCAATTGAAAGATCACCACGATAAAATTTGTATTGTGATCAAAAATTAAACGCTAAGAATCTACTACTATAGGAATTAATCATGGAAGAGAAACACATAATCGGTAGAATGGATTCGTTACCCTATCAGAATGGATGTTTCCGATTTCTCTACTTGGATCATTCTTTAATGGCTCTGCCGGAGTCGCGCCAGTTGGAGAGAAAATTGTCCGCCTTTGTCGCGTCACGGCGGAGTTGGAATCCATTAAGGAAATCTTTGCCTTGGCCGATTTCTTCAAGGAGGTTGGTTGAATGGTTGCTTTGTTGGAGGTCGGTTTTGGGAGAGGATGATGGGGGATGGTGGCCGACCCACTAAGAGGGGGGAGAAAGAGAGGGATGGCGTCCAAGAGTGGGAGAGGAGGGAGGAGGCCGAATTTTGCCAAGGGGGGAAGGAAAGATCTCAAAAGATTTTAGGGGGGATTATTTTCTTATTCTTATTCTCTCCAATCAATCCTTCATAACATGGCGATATATAGCCTACACCACTAAATCTCCCACTATTCAAAATTCAATATTCAAAATTCAAATTGAAAATATGATGGTTATATGGACCCATCATAGCACATGAAATGAAATAATTAAAACAAAACATGATGGTTATAAGCACCCATCATTACACATGAAATGAAAATTAAAACATGAAATAAGTACATAAAATAAAATTGTTAAATTATAAAATTATTAAAATATATAATTATTATTTTTTAATTTCTAATTATATATTTTTATATAATGGCGGCGGACGTCGATCCCATCCTCGAGCTTGCGACAGCGATCGTCCCAATCGACAAACTCTCTCAGACGGGGATCAATGGCGACCATGTCAGCAACGTCTCCATCAATCCTCCCCCGCTCAAAACTACTCATCACCGATGAGTAGGTCTTAAAGTACAGGTGTAGGGGAGTATCATCGAAAAGAACCATATAGCTGCAAGCAACACCACGTAGCGAGGAGAGCACTTTATCCTCGAGTATCCTGTCATGCAAAAAGGTGCTCCTGGAGAACCTTGGAAAAGCATGAGGCAATAAAAGAAAACAAGTTTCTACATCAACAACCAAAGCACCTCCAGTGAAGACTGATGAAGAGAGCGATCCAGGCACAAGTTAACTACCCAACCCATAAGAAAATAAAGTTGACCCAAACAGATAGACAGATAATTCAAGTGGTGGAGAAACATATGGCATTAAATTAGAAACATTAAAAATAGGGGTAATACCCCAATCATTGGATAACTTCACATGATATGCATATTCTCCTAATTAAATTAATATCCGAAAAAGGTCCAGTTCGCCAACTTGCCAACTTTCTATAGTGCCCGAAGGAAACCTTTTTGGGATGAGATGCACCATAACTAAATCGCAAATCATATAGTGAGATGCTCTATTATGTAAGCTAGCATGAATTTTATATGATATAATTTGTATGGCTACTGTTTCACTAATGTGCTTAAATAAAATGTGATCATGATGAGCAAAAACTTGTGTATGCTTATTTAATATATTCGGTGGAGGTAACAGAACTAAAAAAGGTGGCACCAACAGAACTAAATAAGGTGGCACCATCGGAACTACATCAGGTGGCACCAACAGTATGAGATGAGGTGATACCAACGGAATGAAATCAGGTTGCATAATAGATGGCCACATCACTAACGTGTACTCAGAAATTTGTTTATTCTTAGAAAATCAAGAAGATACATAACTATCAAAAATGATATCGTGGCCAAACACAAATTCCATCAACGCACTAAAACTTGTATGATGAGATATGTCCAAAGAAGGGGCCTGCAGGGTTGGCAAAATAAAATGACTCAGATCAAACATACCAAACTCGTGTCCTAAAGGGTCCACTAAACGAGTCAACGTATCAGTTGGGAGAGTCGGTAAAACTAAAACCGTGAGAGTGTTAAAATCATATTCAATTTCATGCAACAGAGTCAACATCAGGGGACGCTCATCTAGGTCTACTTCAATAACGTCTTCCAAAAGTATAACTCTCTCACATGGAAATTCATCCAACACATTAGACATGCCATCCTATTCAGAATCAGTAAAGGCCTAAAAAATGGGAAAAATCGAACCCGACGTAAATTCTAACACAGAGTGAACTTCAGATAATGGTGAAGTCATCAAATAACTATCATTCGGGTTCGCAGCTCTAAAATCATCCACTAAGTCAGGATCGTCAATGACAATGGAAAAATCCTCACTCACGGGATCCTCAGGAAAGTCAAATAAAATCTCAGTGGATATAATCATAGGATCTAATGCGATTGAGATCGTATAAGGGAGAGGGTACTCAATACTAGGGTGCACAAACACAATGCTAGAAGGGCACATAATAGGCAAAGAGATACTCTCACAGCTTGGATTATCATCATCATACCAAACATCATCTTCTAGATCACTAGGGATTCCCTCAGACACAGACGCATGAGAATCATCAGGAACTAACGAACATGTCAGAATACTCTCACCTACGGGGTCATCCTAAAAATCCAGAGATAGTATATCATCATCAGCATCCTAAGGGGTATCAGTCACTATCTCTAGGGGCTTAGGTGTCGAGGCAAATTTAGGCATAACACTAGTGGTAACATCTATCAAGTCCGCAACAAAAAACCAATTAGGAGAGGTTTCCCTAATGGGGGTGGTGGTCCTAATACGATCTTTCCGGTCTTGCATGAGTGAGCTTTATTCCTAGAAATGTAGTGCTTCTCAATTTGTAATGTCGTAAGAAAACTGGTGTCTAGATCGGTGTGAAAATAATGCAGTAATTTACCCTTGATGTAGGGGTTTAACCCCTTTTGAAACCTAGAGAGGGTGATCTCTGGCAACTCCTTCACACCACTTCTAACCATCATATCCTGAAAAAGACGCATATAATCCGAGACCGACTTGTTCCCTTGTTTAAGGTTAGTCAAATCATCAGTTATCTGTCGCCTGGTCTGGGCGCTTGGCTTATAATCATTCCTAACGGTAGGTTTGGATCTAGTGCCAATACTATACTCACTCATAAGCTTGGTGTTAGCAGGGCAAAGGTAGGCGAGATCAAATTGATCCGAGAGTTGGCAGTGCATGTGTGGCCAAGCATAACGATAGCTACCAACACGATGCTCTATGTTTAACCGCAACAACTAGGCTTGACCTACTAATCTCTCTAGGGCAAAGTTAACCTTTTTGTGGTCATCCCATATATGACAATTAAAATAATGGTCTAATCCCTTAAGCCAATCTCTAAAAATTTGGTGACATCCTAAACCGTCATAAGTAGGATAAATGTGTTGTGCCCTAGGGGTGTGTTTATCCATGTCCTTAGCATATGAATAGTCTAACCGGGCAGCATATACGTCATATGTAATTTTAGTGAGAACCGGTGAGAAAACTCATCCGGAACTGGTGCACAAGCAATGAGAAATGAATTTAGCCCTATTTAATTTTCAAAGATGGAATTGTTCCCACTTAATAACTATGGCGATAAAAGATTTTTTTTGATTTGCTTGTAGGAAATAATATGAAAATTATTAAATAATTTTGTTTTTATTTTTTTACTAAATAAATAAAAATATAGGCCGATATTTGCAGACAACCAATTAAATTTTAAAACAACTTAATAAAAATAGTGACTTATTGAAAAATAATTTTTTTTGTTTTCTTACTAAGAAAATGATGGAGAAATTTCAAAATTTTATTTTTTTGTATTTTGAGAAAATCTAAAAATTTTAGGCCGCTATTTGCAGAGCAAATATTTAAAATTGATTTATATGTTGTGCAATGAAATGTGCAAAGTGCGTGGCGGTGCTCAAAGCAAAAGGGGGAGGGGACAATTATGAAATTGATGTGAACCTCCCTCTAATACCAAATTGAGGCAAGCTCACACGTTTGACAACGAATATATCTACGGACTAGCACGAATACCTCTCCACAGTCAAAACCCTATATTCACACAATTGCTCTACACTACAACACGTTAATGAATTCTATCAATTATATGCTAGCGTACGGGTAGCTAAACCTATTAGGATCGAATAGAGATGATAGGCCAATATTCTTTCATGCTAAAAGGACCTACCCGGTCCGAACGAGCAGTGATGTACCAAAAGAGATCTACCAAATAAAATAGATTCAGAAAAGGTAGATCTCTCCCAACAAAAGAAAACGAAGGTTCACTAAGACTTTCTCGAAATTAAAGGAAATTAAGAGGGACAACAAAAGCAATTGAAAGATCACCATGATATAATTTATATTGCTATCAAAAATTCAATACTAAGAATCTACCACCACAGGAATTAATCTAGGAAGAGAAAATCACAATCGGTAGAAAGGATTCGTTACCCTATCGGAATGTATGATTCCAATTTCTCTACTTGGATCATTATTCAACAGCTCCACCAGAGTCACGCCAGTTGGAGAGAAACTTGCTTGCCTTCGTCGCGTCACGCCGAGTTGGAATCCACAAAGGAAATCATTGCCTTGGACGATTTCTTCAAGGAAGTGGGTTGAATGGTTGATTTGTTGGAGGTTGGTTTTTGGAGAGGATGATGGGGGAAGGTGGCCGAGCCACTAAGAGTGGGGGAGATAGAGAGGGCTAGCAACCAAGAGAGTGAGAGGAGGGAGGAGGTCGAATTTTTCCAAGGGGGGAGGAAAGATCTCAAAAGATTTTAGGGGGGATTATTTTCTCATTCTTCTTCTCTTTAATCAATCCTTCATAACATAGCTATATATAGCCTACACCACTCAATCTCCCTACATTCAAAATTCAAAATTCAAATTGAAAATATGATGGTTATATGCACCCATCATAGCATATGAAATGAAATAATTAAAATAACACATGATGGTTATAAGAACCCATCATTACACCTGAAATGAAAATTAATATATGAAATAAATACTTAAAATAAAATTGCTAAAATAATAAAATTATTAAAATATATAATTATAATTATATATTTTTATATAATGGCGGCGGACGTCGATCCCATCCTCGAGCTTGCGGCAGCGACCATCCCAATCGATGAAGTCCCTAAAATGGGTTTCAATTGCGATCGTGTTAGCAACATCTCCATCAGAGGGGAACTTGCAAGCATCTGCTAATCTCTGCAAAAAGAAGAGTAAGAAGTAGATATTAATTGAAAATGATTTGCACGTACCGTAGGGGAAACTTGCAAGCATCTGGTAATCTCTATAATAAGAAGAGTAAGAAGAAAATATGAAAGGAAAATGATTTGCAAGTACCTAAGTGGAACTTGTAAGCATCTGTTAATCTCTACAAAAAGAAGAGTAAGAAGCAAATATGAAAGGAAAATGATTTGCATGTACCTGAGGGGAAACATGCAAGAATCTGCTAATTTCTGCAAAAAGAAGAGTAAGAAGTAGATATGGAAGGAAAATGATTTACTAAGTACCTAAGGGGAAACATGCAAGCATCTGCTAATCTCTACAAAAAAAGAGTAAAATGCAGATATAAATGGAAAATGATTTGCAAGTACCTGAGGGGAAACTGGCAAGCATCTGCTAATATATAAAAAAAACAAGAGTAAGAAGAAGATATGAAGGAAAAATGATTTGCAAGTACCTGAGGGGAAACATGCAATCATCTGTTAATCTCTACAAAAATAAGAGCAAGAAGCATATATTAAAGAAAAATGATTTACAAGTACCTGAATGGAACTTGCAAGAATCTGCTAGTCTCTACAAAAAGAAGTGTAAGAAGCAGATATGAAAGGAAAATGATTTGCATATACCTGAGGGGAAACATGCAAGCACCTACTAATCTCTGCAAAAAGAAGGGTAAGAAGCAGATATGGATGAAATGCAAAGCATGTGTACCTGCTAAAATGTTGGGGTGGTAAGGAAGATGTAATCAGATAACACGAAGAATACCCAACAAACTCAGCTATCAACTGAGCAAAAGAATTTTCCGAATCGAGTAGGGATCAAGTCATAATAATAATCTTCTTGCATAATCAAATATGATATCCATAATATGAAATCTGGATCAGCCAGGTAGAGCCACTTTGATTAGATTTCAACAATATTGCTTGTCGACCAAGAGAACCAGATTCTTTGGTTGAATAATTGGTGCAAAGAATATTAATATGCATAGCAAATATACTGCCCTGACGATAGAGCTTTATGAAGGTCGTGCATATAAAGCGTGCATAAGCAAGAAGTATAATGTCATAAATCCTTCGGAGAGATTGAATTTAACCTGTTAACCTAAAGGAAAGTCAGTTTTGCAAAAACCGGACTAACTGGGCTCCCTTAGAAGGGCACAAAAAATAAAATCAATATCCTAAGAAGGAACGATGGACACACTGATCTCTTGCCTTAGGGCTTCTAGGTACGCTAATCAGTTAGGCCAGGTGCGCCAAGTGGTCTATAGTATTGCTCGCCCTAAAAAGATCATCGATGTTGGGGGTCCTCGGAAGGCACGGCTTGAGAGTACATTAGAGTGTTCGACCATTACATCGTGAGATGATCAAAGAGGCAAGGCTACACTTGAACACCATTGCTTGCCAAGCAACAATCATCTTAGCTGTAATTTATCCCTAACGAAGCACAGTAGAGCAAACACATGGGACCTCCCTTGATGCATGCTTTGTATTAGATTCCGAATAGGATCCGAAGCCATGAAGTCTGCCAGCATAGATTGGACGATCCCCACTGCACATATGCGAACACTCCCCGATATTTGTGGTCATGTCAGTATAACACCATGGAACAATCTATGGGGGGGGGGTGAAACAAGACTTAGCTATATCTTGTCGGTTCAATGATCCTTTTGGCAAAGAGAAAATAGAGGAGGAAGCACTCCAAAAAGGGAAATGTGTCAGTATGGGATCTCTTACATAAAAATTTATTGAAATGAATGAAGGAGAACTTAAAAAATGTTCAAAACATATGTAAGATAAATGTTCAGTATGGAGAACAAAACCGATCGGGTATGATTGCGAAGAGCTTTTGGAACTTTGTCCGGTCCATCTTCACCTCAAAATAGATTTCAAAAGGTGCCTACATCATTAGCGTCAATGGTATCACCGCTAATGAGACTAAGATTATTGTTTATTTTTCTCACTCCCTTTCAACCGAAAGGAACGTCTGCTACTTCTTTGCCTTTTGAAGTAGATGGATCAAAGTGGTTATTCTTGTGAAATAAGTCACGAAATTTGCCCGGCCTAAGCATATTTTTCCCCAGTTGACGAGGCGCTCTGCAGTTTTCAATTGGATGCCCTTTCTCTTTTTGGAATTCACAAAAGGGATCGAGTCCTTGAATCTTTTATCAACGGGTTTGTAAGGTCTCTTATAATTGGTCTTGCCTTTCATCACTTGGACTATATTATGTACAACTTGGTCTAGTTAAAGTTTTGACAAGTTACCATCCTACTGCTGGTAAGCTGAAGCTACTACCAGAGCTAGTGTCGGATAAGCGGGAGAAACTGACGGTTGTGATCTTTTACTTTTGAAGTGATCTTGGCCTGGGAAGAGGCGTTGATGACGTCGAAAATTCCTTCACTTCTTTGTTTGCGATTGAAAATCCTTGTCAGGAGACTTTGGAGGTTTCCTGTACAAAGAAAAAGGATCTTTATCTATTACAAGCCTGGAGATCTAGTTGGGATTACTCTTTTCAACTCGTATGCATAAGTTGTCAAGATTGATTATCTTCCGATATGTCCTTGGCACTCGGACATTAGCTTAAAATTTATGTTGCCCTTCTCTTAAACCACTTATCAGTGCGACTTGGAACATCTCTAGATCGATGTTTTTAATGTCAAGAATCTCTCTTTGAAAATAATAGTAAAAATGAGCCCAAGTCTCATTCTCTCGTTGTCTTATATAAAATAGGGCTTCGGTCTGCTCTTCCTCTTGGTAGAGGTAGAAAACCTGAGTAGAATCTCTCTTTGCTGATCAGCAAAGGAAGCAATATATTGAGGGTGTAGTCCATAGAACAACTCTCTTGCTTGTCTATAAAAGGACGTTACGAAGAGCTTGCATCTTGTAGCATTGGTAAGAGTCTTGAGGGCGATGACTGACTCAAAAGCTTGTAAGTGTGCAACTGGGTCGGACTCCCCAATATAAGTTGGTAATCGCAGCTCTCTAAATTGAGCTGAAGTTTGTTCTTGGGGAATACAATATGTAAAAGGCGATGGCTCTCCCTGTTCTCCTAAAACATAAGGAAAATGAAAAAATGGAGGATAAGCTGCAGTTGAAAATGAGGAGGAGGATAGAAAGGAAAAGCTGCTGTGGGAGGAGCAACTGTGGGAGTTGAAGTTTATCCGTGTGGTTAGCCTGAAAATAGGCCGCAAACCCACCGGATGGGACATAATACCTTGGAGAGGATTGTCGATTTCTGGGTTAACAAATCCTTATGTTGTGATGGATTGTATGTGAGTTCCCCACTTTTCTTCTCTTTTTATCTCTTGTTTTTCCTTGTTTTTTATGGGTGTGTGGGTGTATGTGAGTAAGTTTGTTCTTTATGTTTTCAAGGTTCTTTTGTACTTTGTTTTGCTTTATGTTTTCTCTTATGGTTATGTGTTTTATGATAGCCTTTCTTATAATTTTCCCTTAGCCTTGTTTTGCTTTTATGCTTTCTATTTTCTTTTTATTCATTCTTATGGGTTTATAAAGGTGGATTTAAAATGTTTTAAATTTTTTTCTTTAACTTAGTTTTTCTTTTTATTTTGTAAACTTTTTGCTTCTTTAATTTTTAATTCCACTTTTATGAAGTTATAAGAATGAATACATTGTAGTTTTAATTTTTGGATGACTTTGATTTTGCCTTAACTTTGTAAAACTTTTTTTCTTTTAATTTTTACTTTCACTTTTTCTTGATTTCTATAAGATTCTAAGAGTAGAAAAGTTGTAATTTTAACTTTTGGATCACTTGGTAATACTCATTAATTTGTGTGTGTGAGTGTATGAGGTTAAACTTTAGTTTGTTTTGTCTTTATTTTGTTCCTTCAAATTTATGTAGAGTGTGTGTAAGACCTTATTTGTTTTTCTTTAAAAGCCACCGGGTCTTATGCCCAGGATCGCTGTTTTGCGGTGACACCGACACTCGGGAGGTCGCCACTACAAAACACCGATCCTGCCGGCCTTAATGATCACCAAAGGGAGAGAAGCAAATATATATTTCAGATATATCCAAGTCCACATGTCACACACGAAATATATAAAATAAATCACTTTAAGTCCACATGATAATAGAAGTACTAAAATATAACAGTACATAAAAATATAGACGGGCTTAAGCCCGGCACATCAAATACTCACTATAAACTCTCATGGTAGGTAAGTTAACTAATCACACACGGATCCAGTAGCCGGTCCTCCTAGGCTAGACTTGCCCACCTCCAGTGCACTCTGCTCCACTGGTGCTGTATCTCCTGCTGCTGCTCCCTGTCCCCCATCTAGAGCCCCTGAAATGTTTGGCCCACCGACTGTTAGTCAAAAGACTAAGCCTGATTTCTCCACCCCTCCCCAATGGCTCCGAGGCATCGAGCGGGAGGAATGATATGAAAGCTATGAAGGTGGAGAGTTGTCAAGAAGATGAAGGTGGACCTATTCAAGCAGGAATATAGTAAATATACAAAGCTAACAAAGTAAGGCAAACTAACTGTTCTATAATAAGAAAACAATACAGTAACAACTAAAAAAGAGCAGCAGTATATGAAAAGTAAACTAAGAAGCAAGTAAGCTTAACTTATATGAATGCCCATACACAAATATAAGTTAAGGGGTCTTTTGCAAGGCTCTCATTGTATAAAGAGTCTCATACTAATTTATACAATGTGGTGTCAGGATTATATACAAGTATGAGTGTAGTGATATATAATGCCATGAATCATGCAAGTGCAACACACGCACATGATTCTATGCGCACAGACCTTTAGTTCCACTTAGGAAGCTAGCTTCTCTCCCAAGAGCCTCTGTAGTGGAAAATGGAGATAGTAGGTTGTCCCCCCACTCCTAGGTAGGTATCCATAATACCAGGCCTAGCCCTTATATATGCCTCTTGAAGGACACACCTAGAGTCACCACATACAAATGCTGGCTATATCCACCAGTCTTCAATTGGCGAAGTGTCAACCACACCCGTCGAGTCTGCGTATCGACGTCGGTGTGAACGATTATCAAATACCGAAGTCCCACCACCTTTTGCTCATGTATGCAGGAATTCTCGAGCCATCAACTCCTCGGACTAACCTGACCGTTATAACTATGTTTTGAGCCCTCGGCACGCCAGACAGACTGTCCCACTTCCACATCCACCGATCCTACCTCTCGAATAACCCCAACAAACTAACCTCCCGAGTTACCAGGGTGTGTGAAAGTGAATCACTAGTTACACTAACTTTTATTAACATTATTTATTCTTACGGTTTAGGTTAGCTCAGGACTGCCCAAGGTTTTCCCGGTGAAGGGCTCTCACAGGACACTAGGAACTATGATGGTAGCTGAAGCCAATCGTTCCTTTTCAGAAGGCACTTATTATTATTGGTTATTAAACAATTCACAATCCAATTTAATGTTATGCTATGTCTAACCCTATTGTATTTTACTCTTTCTCTCTCCGCAGGAAAGATGATCATTCGCCGATCTCGAGCACCACTTTCACTAGTCAACCAATCACTTCTCCCCATGATGACACCTAATTATGCTCACTTTTTCATCTTACCAAATCAGCATACAATTACTCCTAACTTCTTATGACAACTCCACATTTTATCACGAATCTGCTGATTTACTATGTGTAGACAAACCTAAGCTACATGATGGTTATGAAAGGTGACCCCTTCAAATATTTTTCCAAAAGTCCTAGAATTTTTTTTGGGGTCTATCATATCATATTTATACTAAATCAAGAAACTTGTAATTTACATTATCATAAAACATTACTGACTGAGTTTCATATAATTCCTAGTTAGTTCAACCCTGAATTTATCAAAATTATCAATTGGGGCAACAAAAAGGTTATAACTACAAGTATAAGCTACAGTCTTCAAAACACCCTACAATAAATTTCAGAGACTCATAATGATATAAAAACTCTTCTACCAAAATTTAATAAGGATCCAAGATCATAAGACCCTTCAATATTTCCATAAAAGGTATATTCCTAAATACTCCCTAATGTATTTAAGTTGTGTGCCTAAGTCTAAATGACACCAAATTCCTTTATAGGGCCATTTACTATCCTACGGTTACATGGACTAAACCCAAAGTCCATATATTGGCATATCACACCATGTCCTTTACCAACCCCCAAAGTTCAACCTTAGGTTTTTAACTAGGGTCCTAGGGAAAATCTACCCCAAACCATCTCCAACTCCATGAGGGGTGTTTAAACTAACCTTGGGCCTCTGGCCAAAGTCCCAACCCCTTTGGGTGAGAATTTTCCCCTCCATGCCCCAAGCTCACTCTTACCCTAATTAACCCTTAAAGGACCACACTTTGGTCTCACCAAAACCTATTCAAATAAAACCAAATTGGGCTGAGAATTTATCAGAGTCATAATATGACCCAAAGAGACAGGCACCATTAGTTTGGTGGGTTTAAAGGTCTTTAGACCCCTAAAATAATTCATACATGTATTATAAAATTTCTACAAAAACTTTAGGAAATGTTTTCAAAAATTATCCATTCACTACTAGAAAATAGACTTTTGTCCAGTGCAAATTGCCCTGGTAAAAAGTCCAAAATCGTGGCTAAAAAGCTCTAACCATGTTCTAGCCAATGGAAAAATTCGTGGCTAAAGTCGGCGTGGCTAAAAATTTTAAGACATGGATTGGCCGTAGCAAATTGTATTAGCCATGGGGAAAAACTACCGTGGCAAAATAAGCCAACTATTAGCCACGGTATGAAACCCTGACTAAAAGTGAACTCAACATTTTTTAAAAATTATTTGCCACAATTACAAGCAATGGCCAATACTAATTTATGTTATTTTTTTTAAAATAATTATTGCCAAAATTACAATAGCTAGTTGGCTAACAAATAGTACAGGTAAAGCATATAACCTTTGCATGCATTGATGTTCAAAGCCAAGAGATGTTAATGTTCAAAACTAGTTTTTTTTTTTTTTTTGGGTGAAGGTCATTACGGTTGTCATGACAAACTTGCAAATTTTCAATTAAGATTTACAAATTTATCCTCTGATAAGATATAATTATGTGGTTTGGAAATATACAGTGAACAACAGAAACTGCATCAATTAGATGAGTAGATTGGGTTAGGCAATAACTCGGACAATACTTAATAAAAATGAATGAAAATTGATAATTCATGCAATCAGTCTATTATGGGCTTGGCAACTAGTACAAGTTGGAGAATAGTACCCTGAAATATACCACAAAAAGCCGAAGCTGAAGGAGTTTCCTAAATTAGTGAACTGCTTTAGGCTTAAACATTTCACTGAACTAGTGAACCGCTTTAGGCTTTACCAGTTCCCTGAATTAGTACATGTACGTGAAAAATATGGGGATATGTACAACATAAGCTACTACTCTAGCACTATAATAAGAAAAGATGTTGATATTTAACAAGTACCCTGAAATATATAATTATGAAAATATTAAAATCCAAATAAGATCAGAATGACATAACCAAAGAAAAACGAGTGAGTTGGAGTTCTTACCACAAAAACAATAGGGCCTTGTTTGAATTTAATGCTAAAAGCAATTACGATATTCAACAAGACCTCTAATAATCCCATATATAATAGGAAATATTAATTAATTATCATTTGCAAACTGAAGACATGATTAGGCAACATATCATTTTGTCAAAGGAAAATAAGAGAGGCTTTTTCTTTTGCTTTGTTAAGCTAGAAAATGCCACATAAATTAAAAATCTATTCTCTATACTAATTGTACTAAACACAACAGATAATAAGATTAAGATATTCATAAGAAGTTATACCAAGGAAGAAGACTTTGATCCATCTTGCACGACAACATTGCATATAATTAATATATACCATTAACTATATACTTCTTCACCTCTACAAAAACAGATGTACAATTTTACCATTACAAAATCATAACAATATTGTATGCCATAAAACAAAGGATCCTGTATAGAACTATATACAATTAACTATATACCATTAACTAAATACCATTAACTAAATACTATTTACTAAACAACATATCAAACTAATACTCAAGTACAAGAACTATATACCACCATATTTGATACTCTTGTGGGCATTGTTGTCTTCACTCTAAGATTTTATTATACCAAAATTTGGAGCCTGGTACTCAGACAAAGTAAAGTTGGGGGCCTAAACACCTGGAGTTATACTGCTGCCAGTAACCTGACCCAATTTATTGTTTGCACTATTTGGTCTAGTAGCACATGTGACCCTGATTTTTCTCGTTAAGAAAGTGGTTATAGCTGCCCTTACCACATCTCCTAACCTTGGGATAGATCCTCAAAAATTACTCAAAAATGAGATGATTTGACCTGTTGATTTAACACTCAAAAATGACCATCATCCCCATGAGTAAAATATAGTCCTTAAAATATGCATATGGCTCTAAAATTTCATGCGCATCTTAAAGACTGCTATAAATTTAAACCATGCGCATTTGGTGAATATGCATTCTTGCTAGCTAGTAGGTAAAAATATATAGTGCAAGTCATATTAAGAATTCATAAATATAAATGTAATGCTCGCAAAATGTATCAAGACTTCTTGAATATTATAAAGGAAGAGTAACACCAGATGAGAAGTATTAACAAACTTGCACACACTCCTTTCTAGAGAAGCAATAAACTATCCCAGATTCATTATTGTGTTAAGATGACCTTATATATTGCGTAATTTGATGAATGACCATCTTGCCAATGGACGACGTTTCGTGCACCTTGTTCCCAAATGATATGAAGAATATGATTTTTCTACACCTTGTTCCCAAATGATATGAAGAATATGATTTTTGTACACCTAAACTCTGTTGAAAACAACCATGAAAGCTAAATATACAAGTGTTTTATACCTTACACGACAGATTGGGTCTATTGACCGTCCTTACAAACTTTTCACAATTAGCAATATAGAGCATTTCCATTAGATTGGTTTGGACCTTGTATGTGGCAGTTGGCTATAAGTTCTAAGTCATTAATCAATAACACTAATCAGCATGAAATTCAAATTTGAATCAAAATCTATAAGTAACACAAAGAAAGTGTGAATACAAACTGAAATGAAAAGCTGTGTGGGGATCGTTTGTGCATCGGGCTGCCCTTAGTCAATGAATAGACCAACCAAGATCAGAAGCAACGAAAGGTAGCAACAAACTGAAATTTGTTTTGCAACAAGAACAAAAGTCAGTATAATCCTTGTCATATATTTGAGTAAAAAATTTCTCAAATGTGAATTGTTCTTCCTAGTCTCGAACACAACATACACGATGGTTCTAGGATGCACATATAACAAACATGAACTTCAAAAGTGTGAATACGATCTTTCAAGTGTCATTGCCCAAGGAAAAAATAAGTAAACTATCGAAACACTAAGAAATTTAGCACTTCAGACTTCCTGCTATGTATTTTCAAAACTTGAAATCTGAAATATAAGGCTACAATATCTTAATGAAGGGCAAAACCACAAGGTAGAAGTTAAAAGCTGGTAGGTTTGATGTACATCCCACATCCACAATCTTCAAAATGGGTGATTTTTCATAGACGAGTCAAAGTTACCCTTAACTTTATCAATGCTCCAAAAAATAAGCTGTGAAAGTTCCACCTGAAGAGAAACTACTTGGTAGACGAGTTTGTAATAATAACTGCCCCAACATGCACAAACGATCCCCACAAAACGAAATCAAAGAACTGATATTAGCAAAGAACTAATAGAAAAAAGTTAATAAAAACTGATCGAAATTTGGGAAAAACTGTAATGAAAACCTTATTGAACGAAATTAGAAATCAAAAGCTGTAACAAATAGGGAGAGAAGATTGAAATCAAAGAACAGATATAAAAAAGGTAATGAAAAACTGATCGAAATTTGTGAAGTAACCTAGATCTAGCCAGTAAACGAAGGAAGATCCCGTGAGTGATGAGGTTGTCGGAGCGATGTTGGGCAAAGAAGGTTCGTCTGTAGGGTGCGACACTATTAACTTGTCAGATGGCTTGCAGGATCTGCTATGGTGTAGGAATCAGAATGATTTCTGGAAATCAGTGAGAAGAAAAATGAGAGCTTACCAAGATCCAGTGGGAAAATAAAGGGAGATGCACTAAGAGAACTTGTTGCCGGAGAGATTCCAGAGGAAGGAGAAGTGATCGGCAAGATGCAAGGAGCGAACTGGTTGTAAGAGAGATTCCAAAGGAAAGAGAAGTAAACGGGAAGATGCGACTCTCTGATGTTGCGGGAAATGGTATGGCATTTGCTTCTCTTTAGGGTGATCGGTAGTAGTGTTATGGGGGCGCGGGGTGGGATTTGTATTTTGGTTTCACGCGATTTGGTGGAGTGGGTTTGTACGGAAATGGACAAAAAATTTTAAATTGTTTAGAAATTTAATTTGGGCTGAAAAGTCAATTTTAGCCACGCTTTTTTTGTTTTCATGGCTAATACAAAGGTATTGGCCATGCTTTATTATAGCCGTGGCTAAAACCTAACTATTAGCCACGATTTTGCGATAGTATTAGCCACGATTTTTTAACCCTTGCCAAAAAAACATATAGCTAATACTCCTTTTTCTAGTAGTGATTTTTGGATATGTTATAGGAATAGATTGGTGTGACCCCCATCAAAAATATCAGGTCATTTGGACGACTAGTTTGATGGTGGCACTAGATTTAAGTTCTACCTAGCTCTATGTATAGGCTAAACCATTTGGTATGCTGCGGTCAGACCTCTGACCCAAATTGGTTGAAACCAATTTTAAAATTAACTAGACTTTAGGGGCTACAAACGTCATGTAGGCCACTTTCACCTTAGAGGTCTCTAAGTATTTTTAGTATTTAATTCTAGCTACTGCCAAAACTGTTATAGAATAAATATATAAATGGATTAATAATTAACAGCCAACACAAATCTTAATACAGATTCAACGGAATCTGTTCGGGTTCCCCAACAAGCCATTGGCCTAGATTAGCCTGTCCAAGGCAATTTTGGCTATTGATTTCCCGGCCACCCGCGCCTCTTCCGGGCCGACCACCGCCACCACCACCTTCGTTGAGGTGGTGGCTGGAGATTTACGGTGGTTGGCCGGCCGGTGGTGGCCGGAACCGTGTTTTTTACATTGAAGAAAAATCTTGAAAAACCAAGCTTTTGGCCATGACGATCTTGGGCCAATTGGCCTTAATTCCGGTAGCCGTCGAGTGTTGATCTACCCACTAGAAGAGAGGGGTGGGATAGGACCTTAGTGGAGGGCTGGAGTCAGGCCGATCGCCGGGTTGCCATGGATGGTGGTGTCGCCGTCGGGTGCTCTGCAACTGCACTACAGAGTGGCTCAATTTCTTCAAGTAAGTGGTGGGAAAGACTCCACGCAGTCCACTGATGGTGTGTAAAGTCACAGTTGGGGAGGGTAAAGGCCAAGGAATCAATAGCCATTAATGGCCATTGAAAGCTCATTTCAGCCATGCTAATTATCCTCACCTAGTCAGTGACATGGCCGAGAAAACTCTTGGCCTTCACCTAACTAACCAGGCAAGATGATTCCGGCAAGAAGCGAGGGGATCTTGGCCTTCCATGTAATGAATGGCCTTCTCACTCATTTTCTCTCTCCTCCATTAAAGAGAAAATGGAGCTTTTCTCTCTCCTAGTCACCATGGAAAAAATTGATGATTATTTCAGCCTAAAGGCACCCCACCAACCCATATTATTCATGGAAATAAGGTTAGCCTATGGGGGATTGGGCTTGAGCTTGAGTTAGCCCATTTTAGCAAGTTTGACTTAATACTAGGGTAGAGGTCACCTTGGTCAAATTGACCTTTTGGGTTGACCATAGTGTGTTCTCTGTGACCTATTGGACCCCCTATGGTCTAGGAAGACTTGGGTAGGGTTGGTTGGGCACCTTAGAGGTCACTTGACCCTTAGTTAGGGCAGTTTGATATTTTTAGGGCTAGGGTTGACTTGGGTCAAATTGACCTTTTGGGGTTACCCTAATGTGACATTAGTGACTTATTGACCTCTCTTTAGGGTTAGGAAGGTATAGGTGGGGTCCATTAAGCTAAGGGAAGGTCAATTGGCCCTATATAGGTTAGTTTTACCCATTTAGGGTTAGGGTGGACTTAGGTAAACTTGACAACTTGGATTGTTCCGAATGGGCCTTTGTGACCCTATGGACCACCCAAGGGGTTAGGGGCATTGTGGTGGGGTCATGGAGTCAAGTTGAAGCCCTAAGGTTAAATCTTAGGTCTGGTGATTGGAAATTACTATTTGCAAATAATGGTGATCTTCATCTTCATGCCTAAGGTCACATAGTCTCTAGAGCTTCTTAGGGTTTTGTCATGAACTAGTCATGACAAAAACTCTTAGGGGTACAGTTGGAAATAGGATGTAATAAATCCTAAAAATAATAATAATAAATTTCATCCCCGAAATTTAGGTTTGGCCTGCGGGGTTTTTACTAAGTTTAACTGAATGTAACATCCCTTAGGATGTTGAATGTACACCTTACCTGAAGAGACCCGAGTACCTCTACAGCATCAGATCCAGTGGCTCTCAGTTATAATCCTCATGTCCATGTTTCTCCCACATAATCTTGACCACCGGAACCTTCTCATAACGGAAGACTCACACTATTATATCAGGGTTACCCCAACTACCTCGGTCAGTCTATCCTCGAACTTCCACTCTAACTCGGGAAGTGACTTTAGTAGTTCCCTAAAAACCCTTATACTATCCTACACAAACCGATAAAACTCACAGTACGTCACAAAATCCATGACATCTTCCTTCACTCCGAGGAGATATATGTTCCGAGATACACCACACTTTCGGTGATAAAATTTCTCGTTTGTGTGGGTAGGCAACGACTCTATAACATCTCCACTTCCAAATCAGATTCTTATCCCTGCAACTATGCCCGAATAACATAGAATAAGGTTTACTCCAATTTCACTATGTTCATGACACAATGTTTTCTAGATGAGGTCTAAGGGAAACCTAAATCATGAACTATCTTGCCTAATAAATAATAGACATGCCCCCAATAAACAAAGATAAGCACCTACCTACCTTGGTCTAAGTAATTTCAATATTGCCATTTTATATCAGTCCTAGCTTGGTAGACAATCCTTAGGGCATCAATCTTTGACTTGGGATTCAACCAGGAAACCTGTTGTTATAAACCATACTTTAAACACTTTGAGTCACATTTACGAATCCAAACTTGAATTCCTATCCGACCCTCGGTGTTTGTCTTGGTGGTTGTCTCTGGGTAATCTTATTACTGGTATGAGGGTTGAGATAAAGTGTCTTCTGCCATGCTGCTAATAGATTATTGGCCTCAATTCTCCTTAAGGCGCTCCTACTGGTTTGAGTAATCGTGGATAGGGACGGTAGGGACACCTGGGTTTATGTCTTAGGTAGCCATTCTCTTGTTAAACTCCTCCTTTATTCTCTTTGGGTATCTCCTTACCTTAACCAAGTTCATACCAAAGGTCTATTTCTGACTAGGGAATACAATAAGTTATCATGGTTAGTATTGTGTCCTCGTGGTTTGAGTGTAACTCATTGACTAGAGAATTATAAGATGAGATCTTTGAGCCAGAGGTGGTCCCTGCTGGGGGCAGGGTTTGCCACAGGCTACTAAGAAGAATTATAAATGTTAGCTAATGTACAAGTTGAACTAAAGAAAGGTGGACCTTTGCATGTGATTCCCCTTATGGGCACACTATTGCTTCCGCTGCTAGTTTGTCCTAAAACTAAGCTCGCGCGGGGTGGGCTAGGGTTTTTGTGGATTTCTTCTCATTGGATCGATGTTTCCTCTAATACCAGTTTGTAAGACCCCATTTTTTTTAAAAAATCCCGGGACTTATGCCCAGGATTGTCCTTTTTCGGTAACACAGACACTCGGGAAGGTCGCTAGTACAAAACGCTACTCCTGTCGGCCTTAACGATCACCAAAGGGATAGAAACAAATAGATATTTAAGATATATCTAAGTCCACATTTCACAAACAAAATATATAAAAAAAACCATATTAAGTCCACATGATAATAAAAGTACTGAAATAGAACTGTACATAGAAATATAGACGGGCTTAAGCCCGATACATCAAATCCTCACTATAAACTCTTGGGGAAGATAAGTAAACAAATCAATCACGGAGATAGTAGTCAGTGATGTTGTGCTAGACTGGCCCACCTCCACGTGCACCGTGCTCCTCTGGTGTTGTATCTTCTACTGCTTCTCCCTGTCCCTCATCTGGAGCCCTGGAAATGTTTGGTCCACCGACCGTTAGTCAAAAGACTAAGCATGATTTCCCCCACCACTCCCATAATGGCTCATAGGCACCGAGCGGTTGGAATGATAGGAAAGCTATGAAGGTAGGGAGTTGTTAACAAGATGAATATGGAGCTATTCTAGCAGTCAAATAATAAATCTATAGAGATGAAAAAGTAAGGCAAACTAGCAATTCTATAATAAGAAAATAGTAGAGTAACAAGTAAAACATAGCAGCAGTATGTGAAAAGTAAACTAAGAAGTAAGTAACCTTAACTTATATGAATGCACAGGCAAGCATATAAGTTAAGGGGTCTTTTGCATGGCTCCCTTTGTATAAAGAATCTCATACCAATTTATACAGTGGGGTGTCAGGATTATATTCAAATTTGAGTGTAGTGATATGTTATGACATGAATCATATAAGTGCAACACACGAACACGAGTCTATGCGCACAAACCTTTAGTTCCACCTATTAGGAAGCTAGCATCACTCCCAAGAGCCTCCGTAGTGGCAAATGGAAACAGTGGGTCAGGCCCCCCACTCCTAGGAAGGAATCCACACTACCAGTCATAGACCTTATGTACGCCTCTGGAGGGACACACCAAGAGTCACCACGTACTAATGCTGGCCGTATCAACCAATCATCCTTTAGATAAGTCTCAACCAAACCCGCCGAGTCTGCATATCGACATCGGTGTGAACGACCATCCAATACTGAAGACCCACAACCTTTTGCTCATATATCCAGGAATTCCCGAGCCATCGGCTCCTCGAACTAACCTGTCTATTATAACTACCTTCCAAGCCTTTGGCTCGCCGGGTCAATAGGCCCACTTCCACATCCACCGAACCTACCGCTCGGATAACCCCATCAAACTAACCAACCGAGTTACCGAGGTGTGCGAAAGTGAATCACTAGTTACACTTGTTGCCATTAACATTAATTATTCTTATGGTTTAGGTTAGCCTAGAACTGCCGAAGGTATTCCCGGTGAAGGGCTCTCACAGGGCACTAGGAATATTGATGGTAGCTGAAGCCCATCATTCCCTTTGGCAAGGCACTTACTATTATTTGTTATTACCTAATTCCCAATCCCATTTAATGTTATGCTAAGTCTAACCCTAGTGTATTTTTACTCTTTCTCACTCCGTAGGAAAGGCGATCCTTCGCCGATCCCGAGCACCACTTACACTAGTCAACCAATCACTTCTACCCATGATGACTCCTAATGAAGCTCACTTTTTTGTCATACGAAATCAACGTACCATTACTACCAACTTCCTATAAACATTCCACATGTTATTACAAATCTATGTATTTACTATGTAGACCAACCTAAGCTACATGATGGGTATGAAAGGTGTCCCCCTCAAATATTCTTCCAAAAGTTCTATAATTTTTACTGGGGTCTATCATGTCATATTTATACTAAATCAAGAAACTTGTAATTTTCCTAATTAATTTAACATTTTTTACATTTTCCCCAAATTAGACCATGGATGGTTTTGAACATGAAGTACTAGATTTCCTTAAGTTATGGACTTCCAAATATTATGATCACTATATGATGTTAAAATATCAGAGAGTACCATGTTACACAAACTTTCATAAATATATTAGCCCCTACATAATTAATTCAAGATATTTGCAGTAATTAAAGTTAAAGAAGGAAGTACCACCCATAATTAATCCAAAAATTACCCAAAAATTACCAGAGCTTAAATATTATCATAAAACATTACTGACTGAGTTTCATACAATTCCTAATTAGTTCAACTATGAATATATGAAAAATCATCAATAGGGGCAACAAAAAGGTTATAACTACAATTATGAGCTACAATCTTCCAAAGACACTATAATAAATTTCAGAGACTCAAAATGATATAAATACTCTTCTACCAGAATTTCATAAGGATCCAAGATCATAAGACCCTTCATTATTTCCATAAAAGGTATAGGCCTAAATCAAATTGATTTAAGTTGTGTGCCTAAGTCAAAATGTCACCAAATTCCTTCCTAGGGCTATTTACCATCCTAGGGTTACATGGACTCAACCCCAAGTCCATACATGGACATATCACACCATGTCCTTCACCAACCCCCAATGTTAACCCTTAGGGTTTGAACTAGGGTCCTATAGCAAATCCACACCAAACCATCTCCAACTCTATGAGAGTGTATTTAAACTAACCTTAGGGCTCTGGCCAAAGTCCCAGCCCCTTTGGCTGAGAATTGGCCCCTCCATGCCCCAAGCTCACTCTTGCCCTAATTAACCTATAAAGGACCACACATTGGTCTCACCATAACCTATTCAAATCAAACACAATTAGGTTGTGACTTTTATCATAGTCATATATGACCCAAAGAGACAGGCACCAAATTTTGGTGGGTTTAGAGGTCTTTAGACCCCGAAAATAATTCATTCACAGATTATTTAATTTCTATAAAAACTTTTGGAATTTTTTTTCCAAAAAATCCCATTTTTGGATATGTTATAGTAATTGATAGGAGTGACCCCCATCCAAAATCTCAGGTCATTTGGATGACTGGTTTGATAGGGGAACTCAATTTAAGTTTTGACTAGCCCTATATATAGGCTGCACCATTTGGTGTGCTATGGTAAGACCGCTGAACCAAATTGGTTGAAACCAATTTGAAAATTAACTAGACTTTAGGGGATACAACTTTCATGTTGGCCACTTTAACATTAGAGGTCTCTAAGTATTTTTAGTATTTAATTCTAGCTACTGCAAAAACTGTTACAGAATATATATATATATATATATATATATATATACATATATATATATATATATATATATATATATATATATATGAAGAAATCACTAGTAATGATAATTAAAGTATCTACTTACTCTTCTTCAAAACAAATCATTGCAGAATCTTCATCAGGAATATAAACTATTTCTGCTAGAATTTCTACTTCTGCTACTGCTGCTACTACTGGAGGAGCTTCGTCATTGGACATATCCCCCTGCATGGATTCAGAGATTCCTTAACCCAGGCCCCTAAAATAAGGGACAAAAGGAGAAAGAAGCAAGCTGAGAAGTTAGAAGGGAAGTAGAAGATGTGAGAGGGGCAACAACCTAATCTATGAGCTTCTTAAGAGAGGGAGTGATGAATTGAAGAAAATCATTAACAATTTTAGAGAAGTTTTGATATAGGGGATCATGAGTAGAAGGGGTATAGGTGGATTGGTGACCACAGTTGGAAGAAATGGAGAGAGCTTGAGGTAGGTCTGAATGTTGGAAAGATTAGAATGTTGATGGAATATTTGATGGATTGATGGAATCTACTAGTTCATCTTAAAGTGGTGAATGTTGTGTAGATGGAGATGATAATAGATTGAAGGTTGGAGATGATAGAGGTTAATCTGGAAGAATGGAAGTGGATGGAATATCAGCAATATGTGATGGTTGAGGTGATTGACGAGGAGATTGTATATCCTTAGGAATATAAATTGGTGATTGAGGTGGAGATGGTCAAGCAGGAGTTCTAGATGTAGAATGTGTGTCTTCAATGATTGTGGATGGTTGTTGAAGTGGATGAGATGGTGTATGAACAAGAGAGGGAGGATAAGGAGCTTCTTTTAGGGTAAGGAAAGTGGTTGTTTCAGCCCTTGTGTCCTCTGAAGCTATCCTAGAAGAGGAATCCCTGGAGGGCTTTGGGATTACCCTCTCCCATCTGCCAAAGAGGGCAAAAGTAAGCCTCTTAGAGGCATTTATGAAAATGGTCTTGGAGACAAACAGTTCTTGCAGCTTTACACTGAGGAAGATGCCCATAACACTTCCAAAACTCACATCCTTTTTACTGATTTTCTTTTTAATCAAATCAGACAGAATACTGCCCCAGTTCACCGATTTCAGATTTACCAAAGCACTCATCAAATTAAACTAATGCCCGGTAATATTTACATGGGCAAAGTGCTTTCCCAAGATGAATTTGCCAACCACATCATCCAATAACTTGTATTCAACCGTCAAGTTCTTCTTCAGCAATTTATTAGTGTTTCCTTGGGAGTGACCCATGATAATTAGCATGTACTCAAACTCATTGCAAGATAATTCAAAATCAGATTCTCCATTTATAAAACAAAAAACTTCTATTAAAATATCAGGGGTAAGAAAACCAGATGACCAGAAATTGATCCAGAGATGGAGGTTTGGTGTGGAAATGTTGTTATGAAAACACAATCTTTAATTTCCTGTACTGGGAGTTTTATCCTTAGGGTCATGAACTTCCTAAACCGAGGAGCCTCAAATAACTAAAGAATGTCTTTGAAGATTTGATCAGAATCGTTGAATGAGTCGATGTCAATATCGAATCCGGCATCAAACTTCATTCCAGAGAGAGTCGCCGCCGAAATCGCCATTAATTGTAAGAATAAAAGATCAAGTGCAGAGGGGAAATAGAAAGTGCTGGATAGAGGTCGATGAAAAGCCTAATTATAGGTTTTCAAAAGATAAAGCGGCGAACTCCGTCCGACGCAAAGGAAAAAACTTCGAACTCAGGTCGATGAAAAAATTTCAGGAAGAAATAAATGAGTCGATCTCAGTTTGAAGAGGGGGAAAACAGTTCGTCATTCTCCGGTCGATGAAAAATTTTCTGAAGCAAAATCATCGATCTCCGTTCGACAAAAACTTTTCTCAAAGAGATTTCGTCGATCTCTGTTTGATGAAAAATCTCAAGAAGAGTTCACAAATCATCGATCTACGTTCGACGAAAGGTGACCAATTCTTTGACCACAGACAGAAATCAAATTAAACTTTCTGAATTAATCATACATAGATGATTTAAGAAGAACATATGTTTCGTTTCATCCAATGGTTAGGTAAAGATGTCTTCACTTTGTAAATCAGGAGAGATAAAGATAAGGTTAATTTTATTTTTTTCCACACAATCTCTAATGAAATGATGTCTAATCTCTATATGCTTGGTTCTACTATGAAGCACTGGATTTTTTTCAATTGAAATAGCACTGGTATTATAACAAAAGATAGTTGAATTATTTAAGTTGAGATCATAATCTAGTAGATGATTTTGAATCCATAATATCTGTGAGCAGCAACTACCAGCTGCCATGTACTCATCTTCAGTAGTTGATGTTGACATAGATGTTTATTTCTTGCAAAACCAGGACACAAGCTTATCACCAAGAAACTGACAAGTTCCTAATGTGCTTTCCATGTCAACTCTACATTCAGCATAGTCAGAATCTGAGAATCCTGTTTAGTCAAATTATGATTCTGTTGGATACCAAAGTCCTAGATTTGGACAACCCTTTATATATCCCAAAATCCTTTTTAATAAAATTAGGTGATATTCTTTGGAATTTACTTGAAACCTAGTAAAAATGCATAAAGCAAACATAATTTCTGGCCTACTAGCTGTAAGATTCAAAGGGGACCCAACAATAGCCCTATATGTTTTTTGATTAATTGGTTTGCCCTGTTCATCAGTATAAACTCCAACATTGGAGGGCATGGGTGTTTTCATTATTGAGGCATCAGACATCCCAAATCTTTTAATAAGCTCTTTAGCATATTTGGATTGGGATATAAAGATACCATCAGGGGATTGCTTCACTTTGAGACCAAGGAAATAGGATTTTTCACCCATGCTACTCATTTCAAACTTTGAATGCATCAGGTTAGAAAACCTTTTGCAAAGTTTGGAATCAGTAGATCTAAAAATTATGTCATTAACATAAATTTGAACTAGTAAATTTTTATCCTTATGATGCCTAAAAAACAAAGTTTTATCAACCATGCCTCTAGAAAATTTTATGTTCTAAAAGAAAACTATCCAAGGTCTCATACAAAGCTCTTGGAGATTGCTTTAGACAACAAAGAGCTTTATGCAATTTAAAAGCATAAGACGTATTAGTTAATGAGATAAACCCTTGTGGTTGTTCAACATACACTTCCTCTTTGAGTTCTCTATTGAGAAATGCACTCTTGACATCCATTCGATAGAATTTGAATTTCTAATATGCTGCATAAGCAAGAAAAATTCTTATTGCCTCTAGCCTTACAACAGGGTCAAAGGTCTTGTCATAAAAAATGCCTTCCTCCTGTGAATAGCCTTGGGCTACCAATCTTGCTTTGTTCCTCACAATTTATCCTTATGCTTCCAACTTGTTCCTGAATACCCATTTAGTTCCAATGACTGGGAAGTCTTTGGGACAAGGAACTAAATCCAAAACTATACATCTTTCGAATTGATTAAGTTCCTCTTGTATTACAATAATCCAGTAGGGATCTTGCTTTCCATCATTTATGGATTGTGGTTCAATCTGAGAAAGAAATCAAGCATGCATCATATCATGATTGCGTTTATGCCTTGTTTGCACACCAATTGATATATCTCCAATCACTTGAGTTATGGGATGATCTCTAAGTGTGATAGGATCAATGGATATAGTTGGTTCTTCAACCACTTGTGGAATAAATTCCTCTTTTGGAATTTCATTATCCACAATATCTTCAGCAAGAATTTCCTGAATATCTTCATCACTATCATCAACAATAATCTATTGAGAAGGATGTGATATATCGTCTTGTGTTAGGATTAAATCATCCATTTTCTCATACAGATTTTGCACCTACAAGTTATCTTTGGTAGAAGAATCTTTCTTCTTGTAAAACATATTAGTTTCATCAAAAGTTACATGCACAGATTCTTCCATTTTTAAAGTTGATTTGTTATAAACTCTATAAGCCTTATTGACTTGGGAATATCCAAGAAAAATTCCCTCTTTAGCTTGGGCTTCAAACTTTCTATGATATTTCTTGTCATTATTATGAATATAACATATATAACCAAATACTATAAATTTTTTTTTATGTTTCTTCCCTTTAAATAATTCATAGTGGGTCTTACCCTTTAGCTTATGAATTATATTTCTATTCAGAATATAGTTTGCTGTGCTTACTGCCTCTGCCCAAAAGGATAGGGGCAAGTGAGCATCTGTAAGTAATGTTGTTATAGATTCAATCAGGGTTCTATTTTTCCTTTCAGCTACCCCATTTTGTTGAGGAGTTCTAGGAGCAGAAAAATAATGCCTGATACCTTCCTTCTCACAGAATTCTTGCATGAGAGGAGATTCAACCTCAGTGCCATGATCACTTCTAATAAATGCAACTTGAGTAGAGTACTCAATTTGTATGCTCCTAAGAAAGTCTGTAAGAACTTTAAAGTTATATGACTTATTTTCAGAAAGAAAACCAAAGTGAATATGGAGAAATCATCAACAATAACTAAGGTATATGACTTCCCTCCCAAGCTCTGTACTGCAATAGGTCCAAAAAAGTCTATATGTAGCATGTACAAGATTCTGGGTGAATCACTTTTATTAATAGATTTAAAACTATTTTTAGTTTCTTTGCCTAATTGACAAGTCCGGCAAAGTCCTTCCATCTTATAGGGGCCAAGAGGTAGTCCTCTAATAAGGTTGTCCTTATATAATTTAGCTATTGTCCTAAGGTTTACATGTCCTTATCTCTTATGTCATAAATCATTAGTTTTACTAATCTTGCTAAATAATCAAATTTTGATTTAGCTGAATTAAAATTAACTAGATAGATGTTACCTTGTCTAAATCCTGTTAAAATAGTTTTGTTTTTATCAGAAGTAATTGTACATAGAGATTTATTAAATATTACCTGATACCCATCACCACATAGTTGGCTGATGGATATGAGGTTATGCTTGAGACAACATACATAGGCTACCTTCCTGAAGGTAACTGCTCCAACTTTGACATTTCCATATCCTTCTATCTATCCACATTTGGAGACTCCAAATATCACCTTTGGTCCAAGCTTTGCTTTGAAATCAGTCAGGTTATCTTTTCATCCTATTATGTGTTTTGAATAGCCACTATCCAGATACCACTATCTCTCTATTGTAGGATACTTCTTTACCTGTAGAGAACTAGATTAGTTGTTCTTAACCCAGGTAACATAGGGTCCTTAATTTCTTTAAAATTTATAACTTGAAATGTAAGAGAATTTCAGTTCATCCTTATAACCTACTGGATGATATCTCCTAGGACGGATTATCCACTGAGTAAAAGTATTAACAAGTTTAGATTTCTGATTATTAGTTTGATAAAAATGAAAATTTCTGTTTTGAAAATTTAAGTTCGACAAATTTAGTTGAGTTCATCGATCTGAGTTCGACGAAAAGTATTGATTTCATCGATCGTGGTTCACAAAATGATAATACTATTTTTCTGCGTTCCACGATCGTCAAATCTGTATTCGACGAAACATATTGATTTCGTCGAGCAACCATTATTGAGTAATCATATCAAAATTCTGGGTTCATAGTTCGTCGATCGCCATTCGACGCATAATTCTTATTTTGTCGATCTGAGTTTGATAAATTTGGTTGAACATTATTTTTATGAGATTTTTTATTGTTCTTTTATTTATTCTGATTTAAAACCTCTGTTACATTATTAATATCATTATAGGTGAGTTGTAAAACTTCCTTTTCCTTTCCTTTAGTTGAGATGAATTTTATAGGGGTTGATTAAATATTTTTCTAAATAATAGGAGGCAAACTTGATGAAGCTCCCTAGCCTAGTTTGCCATTAAGTCTGGCATTGAATTTTCTTGTGATGTCCATCAATTTGATGCTTATCCCATTAAGTGATTCTTCAAATATTTTAGCCTCATTTAATTTAGTTTCGAAGGAAATTATCTGATTATTGGTAGTTTGTATATCTTCTTTAAGTTCTTAGAAGAAATATTTTGAAATTCAATTAATTTCTTTCTGAGAAGTTTGATTCCCTTCTCAGATTTAATTAAATCATTACATAAAAATTTAAATTTATTTTTAAAATGATTTGAAGAAAAATCAAAAGAAGAAATTACCTAATCTTCTTCAGATACAGAATCATCTTCTGAGTTGTCTTTATCTGAATTGGAAGCTTCAGAGTTGCTGCAAGAGGCATTGATTGCCATCAAGCAGAGCACTTTGGCCTTAGCCTCTTCTTCATCCTCACTGGTGCTGGATGAAGATACTTCTTCTGAAAAACTCCAGGTATCATCAACCAATCCTCTATCCTTTATTTTGTATTGGCTGGTAGATTGCTTGCTGGAGTGTTTCTTGGAGTCTTTCTCCTTTCTTTTATCTTATTCTGAGCTTCTAGTCATTCTGGAAATATGTGTCCAAGTTTCTTGCATCCATAGCAAACTATTTCTTTAGTAGGGGTTTTATCATACCTTGTCTTATCATCTTTTCTAGAAGATCTTCTGAAGTCCTTCCTTGTCATCTTGTAGATTCTCTTAGCCAAGAGACTCAGTAGATCTTCATTATCTGGAGTGGCTTCTGCTTCTTCACTTTCTTTGAATACAATACTTTGTTCTTTCCTTGCTGAAGATGAAGTGGTCCTTTGCTCAGCTTCTCTGGTCTTGATGAGATTCTCATAATACTTGAGCTTGCCCAACAAGGTTTCAGTGGAGATCTCATTTTGGCTTCTGGCTTCCTTGATTGGCCAGATCCTAGAGTCCCATGTCCTAGGGAAGCACATGTGAATCTTGGCATTTATCTCTATTAATGAGATGTCCTTGTCCAGAGTTTTAAGCTCACTAATTATGAGTCTGAGTCTATTGTACATGTATGCAATTGACTCTGACTGTTCCTTCTTGAAGTTCTCATACTGAGAGATCAAGTGCGATCTCATATCTTTCCTTTCATCAGTAGATCCTGCTACCATTACATTTAGTGAGTCTCAAATGGCCTTTTCTTAAGTACATTCAACAACCTTATGAAATATTTCATCAGACATGGTTTGCGCTAGAATATTCATTGCCTTAACATCAGCAATCTTGGCCTTATTTTGTGCTTCAGTCCACTCAGGTGGTGGCACTGCACTGGTACTTATAGTTGCCACTGGTAGTGGGGGACCTTTCTAAATAGAATTATATATGTCTTCATCAATGGAAGTAATATAAAGCCTAATCCTTTCCTTCCAAAGTGCAAATTTATTATGATTGCACACTAGAGGTCTTGTGCTTGAATACTCCTTATTTTGTGCAATGATATAGAAGACAAACTAGAGTAACTAGGATATATCACCGATCTTTTGGTTCCGGTGTTAGGCTATGAAACCAAACAACCTTACCCACTGATACCAGTTGAAAGTGAGGGATAGATCTTATGTTTACTCTAGAGGAGCGGGGGGGGGGGGGTGAATAGAGTATTAAAAATTTATTAACTTGTTTATATTGCGGATTAAAAGTTAGTAATATATATAAGTATAAAGAGAAATATCACATCACATAAGCAAAAAAGTAAAGGCAAACCAGACGACAAAAAGAGTTTATAGTGGTTCCCAAATAAACCTGGGTGCATCCACTCTTCTACCACCCTGGTAGGAATCTACTACAGGTTTTTGATATGGTGCCTTGCCACCACAGGTTTTTGCTCAGCTTCCCTGTCACCACAAGATCTATTTTTCCTAAGGGAGATCTAGAAAACCTTTGATCTTTTGATCAGGTGCCCAAAAACAAATCTCAAGTCTTTTGATCAGGTGAGTTGTGAACGAAAAGGGGTTATCTTTTGAAGGGAGTTAAAACCTTGTACATAGTAAATGGAAAAGAAAAAATGATATTGTCTTCTCTGTCTCAATGCTTTGAGAAGACTAGAGGATTTTGTTGATATTGTCAAAGCTCCCCCTGAGTAATAGAGATCAGATTAGGAGTGGAAGCTTTGCTACAGGGTATAGGCCTTCAAAGATGAAAACTTCTTCTTCTAGTGAAGGATTCTGAGAGATTGAACTTTTTGTCTAAGATTGAATATGTGTTGCTAGAAGAAATGCTTGAAGAAGAAGAATGATGAACAATATGTTTTCTGTCTCTGTCTCTTGTTCTCTGTTTGCAGGTGTTCTCTTTCTTCTTCTCCTTGCGCTTGATTACCAAAAAATATTGTGTCTATTGCAATCTTCTAAAAATTTACATTATATATCTATTGCTGACTCAAGCACATTTGAATTTTAAATTCCTTGTAATCTTCTGCATAATTTCTGGGATGTTGAATGTCTAATTTTGCCTTTAATGTATTTCCATAATTATCCCAATAAATAAGATAGAGTAATAACTCTGTGAAAACCATAATAAATTATTCCCGGAACGACTATATTCTTGAGAATATTTAACATTAATTATCATAGAATTACCGTCTTATTATCTGATATCAAACTGCTTTAGTCTATCTGATAAACTGCAGAGAAGAATAGTCGAGAAGAACCTAAAAAGAGTTAGTCGAACTCAACAAAGATTTCGTCAACCAGAGCACCAAGTTTGTCGAGCGAAGAAATCTCCTTCGTTGAGCTGAGCTCCAAGATCGTCGAGTTGAAAATATAATTGCCAATCTGAGCTCTTAGTTCTTCGAACTAAGAAGGCACTTTGTCGAGCTGAGATTCTTATATAAGCTCACAGTTCATCGATCTTAGCTGGACTTTCGTCGAGATCAACTCAAAGAAGGAACTCTGAGTTCATCGATCAGAGATCGACGATCATCAAGCTGAGTTCAGCTATCGTCAAATGACTTTTTCTCCAATCTTTTAACTTTATTGTCTCTAATTTCTTGTGTCTCTGATGTCTTCTGAAGGTAGGTTTCAATAATCTAACCTAATGTTACTGACCATAACCCTGGAACTAACAAATGATCCTAGGCTATACATGTTGGGTCAACAATCCTAATATTGAACCTAGCCTAAATCTCAAGTAGGGTTCCAACAAATCTCACTATTAATCATTGATGATTCATCAAAGACTATATTCACAGACTCTTCTACAACTTGATTTTTTAAGTTTTAGACTCTTTATGCTATGCTATAATTATTGTACCCAACAAATATCCCTTCATAGGATTTGGCAGCAAACTTAATCAAGTAGTACTTCCCATTATTAAGCACAAAGCAATTACTACAAAAGATCCTAAGATAGGCTAGATTTGGTTTTTTGCCTTTCCTAATCTTATAGGGAGTCTTCTGGTGATACTTGTTGATAGAGGATCTACTCAAGACATGACAAGAAGTGTTCACTGCCTCGGCCCAGAAGTATTCTGGGAGAGAAGTGTCACTGACTAGTATCATGCCAGCCACTATGAGAGTCCTATTTTTCCTCTCATCTATCCCATTTTGCTGGGGTGTTCTTGGAGAAGAAAAATCCTGACAAATACTTAGTTCTATACAAAACTCTGACATGCCTTCAGACTGAAATTTAGTACCATGGTCACTTCTAATTTTGACCACAGAACTATCTTTTTCATTCTTAACTTGCCTAATAAAGGTCATAAAAAGGTCTAGGGTTTCAAACTTTTTCTTTAGAATGAAAACCAAAGCATATCTTGAATAGTTATCAACTATCACAAGTTTATAGGCTTTTCTACCTATACTGTGAACTGGCATAGGGCCAAACAAGTCCATATGCCGGAGGTAAAAAAATCTCACTGAAACCTTAGCCCCAATACTCTTAAAGGATGCTTTGGTCTGCTTTCCCTTTTGATAATCAGAGCAAATCCCCTCCTTGGTGTATTTCAAGTTGGGTCCATTTTTGACTAGCCCTTCACTAAAGAGCTAGCTAATTAACTTGTAGTTTAAGTGAGCAAGCCTCTTATGTCCTTATATAGTATGAGACTTTCTCATTTGCTACCAAACATACTAGAGTGTAAGAACTTAAACATAAAAAGTTTAAACAGTAAATATTCCCACTCCTAGTTCCTGTCTAAATGACCTTTTGGTCACTTGACCTTTTAATTAGACACATATCCTTGTGGAAGACAATGACATGGCCAAGATCACATAGTTGGCTTATGCTTATCAGGTTGTATTGCAACCCTTCTATATAAGCAACTTTTGTGATTGAGACTATGACATTGGTGATCATGCCATAGTATTTGTGAATCCTCTGTCTGAACCTCCAAAGATCATTTTAGGTCAATTCTTCACTAGAGTGTACTCCTTTAGATGGCTCCTTGTTCCAGTCATATACCTGGAACATCCACTATCCAAGTACCATATTGGTGCATGGGTACTTGTACTAACCATAAAACACAGTTTAGTTTACCTTAGGACCCCACAAGGGATTGGGTCCTTCGATCTTATTAGCTTAAAACTGAACATTTCTACCTACAGCTCACCGAACAGGAAGACTTTCCCTTACTCTTGACATACTAGGGTTGTGCAAACAATCTATAGTAATGTGTCCAACTTTACCATAACACCAACATTCATGGATGTTGTATCTCCTTTTCTGAATATCCCTTATGCAGTGCATGGAGTCAATAACTATGAATTAAGAATGGAGAGCAACAACCTTTTTCTTATTTCTTTTAGCAAGAATTTGACTGAAAGTGGGTCTTCTACTAGATGTACTTGGCTTACTCTGAATTCCTCCAACAACAGTCTTCTTTGCATTGGACAAGCTATTGATGGAATGAGAAATGGTTAGGTTAGGCTTACTGATTGACTTTTGCTTTGTTTGAGCTTTTTTTGGAACAGCCTGAGAATAGGCTACTCCCCTATCCTTGAGTGTGGGGGTTGGAGCACCAAATCCAAATGGTCCATGATGAGCCATCGGGATATCCTTATGGGGATCCCTTAGTGCACTCACACCCATGTCCTTTGTCCTCCATTGTAAGATACCCTTTTATTCTTACAAGAAGAATTCATATTTTTCCATTGACTATAAATGTTATCTTGGTCATACCAATTTGATGGGAGGATTACCTTGTGAAAGGTTACCTTAGGCACTTTAGGATCTTTGACCTCCCCTTTAGAATGAGCAATACTAGAGTTCCACTTGAACCCCAAACCCCTCTTATCCTTTTGAGAGGTGAAGGAATCTATCAGTGGCAACACTGTCTTAGCCTTACAGAATTCAGCCACAATTTGTTTCTCCTTAAGGAGCTTCTCTTCAAGATCCATAATGATATTGTTCTTCTATATGAAGGACCAAATATGGATGATTGAGATAGTCTTCAATTGGCCGACTTTCCTCCTCATCTGATCAAGTAATGGTATTTATTCAGACTGCAGGGAAGTAGCTAGCTATAGGGAGACAATCTCCCTACCTTTTTTCTTGACTAGTCTCTTGTTCCTTTTCAGATAATCTAGAATGTCACCATACTTGTCAATCAATTGATTGACATCCTTTTCAAAATTTGATCTATTATCCCCACTAGAGGTAGTGGATGAATTAGAGTCTAAGCCAGACTCATTGGTATAAGAAGAGCTTTGGATAGAATGTGCCTCATTAGAACAAAAATGTCCTGATTATATTCGGATAGAGCCATGAGGTGGAATTCCTCATCCTCTTCATAGTCACTATATACTGAGGATAGTGGGGCCCTTATTCATATCCCTGTAGCTTGATAGTCCTCATTCTTTTTAGCAGCAACAACAAATAACCCTATATTTGCATCATCTTCTTCTTTACAGTCAGAAGATGCTGAGGTAGTTTGGCTCCAGCTCTTCTCATTCTTGGAAATGAAGGTCTTTTCCTTCTTGCCCTTGTAGTGGTGATGCTTCTTCTCACCTATTTCTTTTCTTTTGACTGGGCAATCTGCAATGACATGCACATGCATACTATAATAATAACAAACAATTTTAGAAGAATTATGTTTGCTGGTTTTCGAATCATACCTATCTCCTTTGGAGAACTTCTTCACTGATTTATTGTGATCCTTCTTGTAATGTGAGGATGATGAAGGATTGTTCTTCCACTGCATCCTCTTCATCATCTTTTGGAATTGACTTGAGAAGGCACCAAACTCTCCGTTTGATATATTACTATCATATGAGCTGGACTCAGAGCTTTCTGAATAAGCTGGCCTCCTTGGGGAGAGATAATCCTCTCCTTGCACTTCTTGGAGCTCTCAGACTTGAAAGCCACTATCCTCTCCTTAGCATGGGACCTGATGGTGTTCTCCTCCTCCTTCCTAGCAGATTACTGCATCTCATAAGAAAGCATCTTTTAAAACAAAGTGTGAGGAGTAGTTTTAGTAAGCTTTGATACTTCTCTGATAGCAAAAATCTTTGAGTCCAAGTATGTGGTCAGATATCATAGGAACACATCATTCAGCTCATATTTGTTGAAGACCCTCCTATAGGTCCTCAGCTCATTGACCACTCTGAAAAACTTTTCATAGCAATCTGCTATATTTTCCTTGTTGCTTTTCTTGAAGGCCTCATATTCCTAACTAAGTAGGGATTTCCTGTCATCCTTAACTTCTTTAGTGCCCTCCTTATAAATAATCAGGGTGCCCAACATTTTCTATGCTTTCATGCAGTGGACAAGATTCTAGAATATCAAATCATCTATAACACTAACAATAATGTTAGGTGATCTCTTATTCATGGTTGTTAGGATGACATCATCCTTAGTCATCTTAGTGTACTTCTTTGGGGTTTATACACTAGCATCTATGACCGAAATCTTCATGGGGATGAAGGGACCTTCTTGGATAGGAATGAAAATCCTTAGGTCTGAGTCTTCAATTAATATCTTGACCCTCTCTTTCAAGATATCAAAACTTTCCTTTCTACAGATTGGAGTCTTCATGGAACTTAACTCCTTTTGGTTCTGTCTTGAACCCTTAAGGATATTCCTTAGCTACCCTTGGAGATCTTTGCACACTATTAAGTCCTTTTTGAACAATCTCCCTCTGATACCACCTGAAAGTCTTTATTTCAAGAGTAGCTAAACACTTACAGGGGGTGAAAAGGTTTTTGTGTCTTTAATGACAACTTCTTATTGAGTTGGTGTGTTGTGAATTAGTTTTATGTTAGCCTTCAAGAACACACAAAAGCATACAAGTATTTATAGTGGTACCCTGGGGTATGGGTACATCCACTATCCCTCCCACCTTTCTAACAGTGTGTTAGACAAGTCAAACTTCTCCAATATCAGCTCAATTAGCTTACAACAAAGATCCCTCAGGATCTCTCAGACTCCTCGAAGTATTACCTCTAGTCAAAGGACCTACCACTCAGAGATATAATCTTTTATAGCTCAGTAATTTGAACCATATCACATACTTCAGACTTTATTCAAAGTCCTACACTCAGGCTAAGAGGATAACCCTACACTCATATCCACCACAGGATCCTACCTCAGAGAATAAATCTCCTACTGCTCAGGAACACATGCCCTAGCTCAAAATCATATAAGGATCCTACCACTCAGCCTTTATATATCAAGCCTATAACACACGTCAACTAAGATCCTACCAAAATATGTGTTGGTTGTTGTTGATGATGGACTCCAGATAAGTGATCTATGAGTCTGCCTCTTCCTGAACTGAGAAAACTCAGTCCTATCTTCTTTACAGCACCAAGAATAAATATCCAATGTTTTTCTATTTTTGCTATGAAATACCATGCAGAGCACTATTTCTTCAAGCCTTTTGAGTAGATGAGTTGAATGCAGTGGACTTGAAGCTAAACAATAACTAAGGCTTGCTCTGCTCCTTCTTCTAACTCAAAGAGTGAACTATCTGAACATGATATTTAAGATGTGACTTTCAACAACTAACTGTCTGAACTTTTCAGACCAATAGTTAGAGCAAGCTCTTCAAATTCTGCAACTTTGTCGAGAGGAAGAAGATGATCCTCAAAGGTCTTGTTTCCAAAATTAAAGTAAAGTTGAAGTTAAAGTTTTTCTCCTTCCTCAGAATTCTACTTTTATAACCCGTCGTACAAAGGCTCTTTATGCAGTAAGACTAGCCGGAAATGGGAACTGCTTCATAACTTTTGCATTTATAGCTGCACTAAAGGCAAGCAGCGCATTTTGTTTTCTAGCAAGCAAATCCCGTGATATTTGAATTTCTGCTGACATCACCATGATTCAGCGCTTCTAGACTTAGTAAAATCCAGACAGACTTCTCATATATTGATTGAAGCCTTGTCACTCAATGCAAAAGTACTTTGCAGAATTCTACATCTCAGGCATTCAGTGCATTGAGTGAGCCTTCATCACTCATTGCATTATGCGTATTATAGTCATAACTAATTATGCATAGAGTGAGCCTTCATCACACAATGCTTCTGAACTTAGTTGAATTGTGTGTTGAGTAGGCGTTGAGTAAACAACATTCACTCAATGCTTTTGGTATTATATTAATTGTTTGTTGATTGGGCATTGAGTGAACAGCCTTCACTCAACTCTTCTGGATTTAGATAGATTTTTTGTCTACTCCTTCATAGGCTTTGATTTCCTGAGCTTCTGTCAACGCTTCTGCTCTTCTGGTGTTGAGTGAAGTTAGTTCACTAAATTATTCTGGACTAAGCGGATTTTTTGTCTCATCCAGTAACTAGTTTTCTTCATTGAGGCGTTGAGTGAACTAACTTCAATCAACCATTCTATCCTTAGACAGATATCTTATTAAGTTTGCGTTGAGTGAACTGCATTCACTAAACGCTTCTGGACTTTGCCAGATTTTCTTGTTGAGTTGCCATTGTGTGAACTGCCTTCAGTCAATGCTTCTAGACTTAGCTAGATTTCTAGGCAGCAACATTGCTCCTTTGACTGTATGTAGTTCTCTCAATGCTTTTGCTATTTTGGCATCGAGTGAACTGCCTTCACTTGACACTTCTAGACTTAGCCACATTTTTGCTTTGTCAGCATCTTATCTTGAGTCCATCTATCAGTGTGACTCAGACATGCTATTTAATCATAGTATAGTAGACAACCTGTATATGCTGAACTTGAACATAGATCAAATAAAATTATGCACTTTGCATTTGTGGTGATGCCACTTCAAATTCAGGGAACATTGAAGTGCAATAATCCCACATTTTGGGCTCAATTTCAAAAACAAAGCATAAATTAGAAAAGTTTCATATAAGGCAGTACGTGTTGTTACCCCTCTTGAAGGCTCTGCAATAACAAGAGCCTTTGAATGATCCTTTGAAAATCTCAGCATGCTTGGAGGCATGAAATCAGCTTGCTCTTCCTCTTTCACTTTATCAACTCCAAGCATTTTGTAATCCTTATATTCCGAGGGGTAAGGGGGTTCCTCTTCATTTCCTACCAGATTAGGATATATATAAAGAAAAAGCTCATCAAATCTAACATGAATGGACTCATCAACCATTTTAGACCTTTAATTATAAATTCTAAAAGCTTTACTGGTTAAAGAGTTTCCAAGAAATATTCCTTCATCGCATTTTTTATCAAATTTACCTATTGTATATTTAATATTTAAACTAAAGCATTTACAACCATAGACATGAAAGTAAGACACTTTGGGTTTCTTTTGGAAGTAAAGTTTATAAGGTGTTAATTTTAAAATTGGGCGAAGAATGACACAATTTATTATAAAACACGATGTGTTTACCACATCGGTCCAAAAGTATCTAGGCAACCCATACTTTGATAATATAGTCTGTGTTACTTTCTAAAGGGTTTATTTTTTCTCTCCACCACACAATTTTGTTGTGGGGTGCGTGAAGAAAAAAAATTTTGTTTGATGCCTAGATTGTTGAAAAAAGAAGTGAATTTTCATTTTCAGATTCCCCTCCATGATCTGAGTGTATGCATTTTATTTTTAAATATAATTCATGTTGTATAAGATTGCATAATTATGTAAATTCAAAAAAAGCATCAGAATTGGAGGTAAAAATAAAGCCAACCAAAACATAGAGTTTTCTTCAATTAAAATAAAAGTATACTATATACTTCCTAGACTAGAAGTTATAATTTGTCTAAATTGATCCATGTTATTTAGTTGTGGTGGTCTAGTGGTAGAAATTTCAATTTTGTTTTTAAATGAAGTTTAGAAAATTTTCCATTTTGGCATGATGGGCAAAGTGAAGATAAATTTTCATTTAGCATTGGTAAGTATTTAATTAAATTATACTTTGATTAAATTGTGCATTAAACCTTCAATATATAAGACATTGTCCCACTATACAAACACCCATGATTCTTCCTTTCTATTGTCCCCAAATGTTTTCATCCCTCCATTCTTATTTGTGGGGCTAATGAACTTTTTATTATTGCTTGTCATGTGTTTGGAGCATCTAGAGACCAGGTACCATATGTATTTTTTGTTCTAAGCCTGCCAACAGACCTAGAAGGAAGATAATTGTAAAGATCCAAATAACAAACTGGTCACTCCCATATAGTAGGTGGAAACCTTAGGCACCCATATTTTCTATAAAGGATATTGTCGCCTTTGTCCTACAAGATCTTGTGGTCTGTATAAAATGCAAGCATTTGGCTCAAAAAATTAAGGGGGTTGAGACCATTTCAGTTTCAGACTCTTGTTGGAGGGTTGGGAACAAGCAGAAATAATTAAAGACTTTTTATAGAGAGAGTTATTGTTTCCATTGCTAACGCTAGTTGTAGAAACTACAATCAAGCAGTAGCTACAGGAACCATAACCAATCCCATATTTTATGCTTCCATGGCGCTGGTTGGCCAGAATCATGTCCAACATTTTCTAACCAAATCTGAATATTGTAAGGCCATGATTAAGTCATTAATTCCAGCTTTTAAGGAAGTGTTTTCTCTAATTAGTGTTCCACATAAATTTGCAAAGTTTTTCTTTCCATTTTAAATTTAGGTGAGATAAGATTTCAAGCCATTTTCCAAGTCCCCCATCTGATTTGTGAGATTTTTCATATCAGAGTGGGCCTTAGAAAGATTATACGAAAGTTCTTTCATTCTTCATAAGAAGTGATCACACTCTTGGCAAGAGATCTTCTATTTTCCTAAAGAATTTACTTCCTTATTCATTTTTTATTTTGTTTTAAAAGAATTGTATTTTCATTTTTAGAAGATCAGCTTCTTTTAAACTTTACAGATTTTCATGTACTAAATATAAAGATCATCATAGGTAGAAGGAGGACCCTTAGTGGAGCTCTGGACACTACAATCGTCATTAGATGATTTGTTGATTCTTCCCATAAGACACAGGTTGGACTCTTCATTGTTTCTAGAGTTGGAGTGGCTTGATCCTTCAGATGAAGAGTCATCCCAGGTGGCCTCCTTTAGGACCATGTTTTTCTTCTTTCTTTTGTGCAGCATTTTTTTATGCTCTTTTGGGTACTTTTGGCACTAACTTCTGATGTGACTGGTCTTCCTATAGTGGAAGAACTCCGATGGAGGCTGCTCATCATCATCGTCGTTGGCATTATGTTTCTTGGATGATGAGCCTTTACTCCTTGCATTCCTTTGAAAATATTTGTGGAAGGACTTTTCCTCTCCGGGATCTTCACAATTTTTTTGATGTTTTTAACGAAGAGGCCTTCTTTGTCCTTCTCGTCATCTTCTTTTCTTGACTTCTATGCCAAGGTCTTCTGCTTATTATATTCTTTATCTTTGATTTTAAGTTTTACCTCATCATTTTTGAGGTTTCTAATGAGGCTCTCACTTTGGAGCTGTCGTAGATCGTGCGACTTTGACATGGTTGGCACCTTTGGATTGAACTTCAGAGGAAGTGAAAAAGGATTTTTTGCACCATGTTTCTGCTAGAGAAGGTTCTCCCAAGAATCTTTGAGGTGTTGACAATCTTTGTAAATCATGTGTACATTGAATCAACATCCTCATTTGCCTCCATCCAGAATTTCTCATATTCTGACTCTAGTTGAAAGGGCTTTGATTCCTTTACCTGTAAAGTGCCTTTATGAGTTAATTCTAAAAGATTCCAAATTTTATAGGCAGTTTCAAATGCATAGACTCTATTAAACTCAGTCCTACCTATAGCACAAAACAAGACGTTCATTGCTTTAGCATTGTTCTTACACCTTAGGATTGTCTTCTGATCTCCTTCCTTTTTTTCTCCTCAATCAGTAGAGGATTGGAATTGTTTCCAAAAGATAGCGCATGAGATTAGTGATAATGCACGACGGTAGGAGTTTCCTTTTTCAGCACCTTCCTTTTTTGCAATCTTTCCTTTCTTGTTAATGTTATCTTTTTTGTCATAGATATTAGGGCGAGCACCAGAGTTAATTGTTGTGGTATCACCCAATTTCAACATTCTTTTCTGGTTTTGGATTGCCAGTGCTAACTCCAGCGGTATCATTATCTCCCGGCGGTAGCAATCGATAGAGCACCATCTTCTTTATTCTGACTTGTATTCCAAGGAGAATTGAACATGTGGTTTCTACACACTATAAAAACATGACAAGCATGACCAGATAGAAACTGAGATTTGTTATTCTCAAACTAAGAGATGCGGAATTCATGTTCCAGTAAACTCTTTGGTGCTAGACTGATTTCTTGGTTTAGTAAGAAACAAACTTTAGTTTCTACTTTTATAGTTGAAGTTGAGTATATATCAGCTAGGAGTTATTTCTCACAGATATTGTGGATGCATAATAGACTGATTGAATTAAATTTTTCTATAAATAATTCCACAATATTATGTGACAACCCAAGTGTAATTTCAATTACCTTAAACCAAGTGATACATAGTAAAACAAATATATAAAAATTAGGCACCACTTCCTCAATATTTGTCTACTGAAGATCAAAGTGCTGATATCGTCACAAAGCACCATGATTAAGTTAGCACAAGAACATCATCAATGCTTTGCAAATGCATGATGGTGCACAATAAAACTAATTATAATATGAGCAAAATATATTTTATAATAAAAATGATTGCTGGAAAAATAACATCAAACATAATTTTAAATCTATATTTTACATGATGTCGAATACAAATTGACAAAACATTGATTTATATTCAAGGAAACATCGAGAGCAGGCAGATTATGAATAGTATACATTTAATCAACTCAACATTTATATTACTCGACGCATGCATCGAGAGAATATCTGATAAGGTATACTCGTTTATTCGCCTAATAAAAGTAAACACAATGTCGAATGCAACTGTGTGCTCCATCGATTATTTCCTTATATATGTCGCCCTATGCACTAATGTTTGACGTATCATCTACATATTCAAAACTTCTATTGTATTTATTAATCTTTAAAACTCTTCATTTTTCCTACTCTCTTTTTACGTATCTTCATTCACTCTCTTGTTCGTTAAGTGATTTTGTAGGTACTTGTGACACCAAAGGCTAATTCTTGGTTTAATATTTGTTGGTAACAAAATTTACACCAACTCTCCGCGCACTATCGCGATAAGGGTCTGATGGTAGAGGAAGGAAGCTCGGAACTGAAATACCAATGATTAACAAAAGAGTAAGCGAGTTACCAAGCGACCACACTTGACTTGGCCCTCCATGGGGAAAGTCTCTCTTACGGCGAACTTTTTATTAAATTAAAGTGGTTACAAAGGTTGAAAGTAGAAGTTACACGAACAGGAGATTTCAAAGTACAAGAATTAAGACCACAACACTTAACAAGAGAGCTCCTAGATTCAAGTCAGCGTGCGTTAGGAGTGATGCTCAGCCCTATTTATAGGCTCGGGTCCTACCCAAATGTGTAAGGCTAAAAAAAATGATTTTCGGGGTACAATAGAACCATAGAGTGGTGATGGTTTTCAAAATAGTAGAAAGAAGGACAATTGGAAAACAGTACGACCAGGAGGTTAAACAATCCGGTTTGGATTGCCTTTTGTTAGGTAGTAATTAATTTGTGAAGTGATACATGGTGCGATCAGGTAAATCTTAGACGCACGACTTGAGGGTTGGCTTAAAACTAGTCACGAGCACTTGGGTAAACATGTTCCCTACACATTTTATATTTCTGCAAATGTTGGCTTTAACCACGAGACCGCGTCAGTCTTTAATGTTGAGAAGTCCATAAATATCCCCCGGAGTCATGTAGTTTTTGAAAAATTTCTTTAGCAACAGGACGATACTCACCACTTGAGTTTAGCATTTTTCAGGCCGCAATGACAGGTCTTGGAAAGATGATGTCAAAGATTTCAATGTGTGAGGACGAAATCAAGTTGTGCGTTAAGAGGAAAAATATAGTAGCTAAGAAGCCTGAAACCCCTATATGTCTTGCGTGGGAATCCTATGTAGTGATTAAAGTTACAACAGTGGCTGATACTTAGCCCAATAAGGTTACTTCCTTTCCAGTGGATGTGACAGATCCTACCAACGCACTTGTTGTTATTAATACTATGATAGCTACTGTTTTTGCTTCTGGGCCTGGAAGAATTCAACCATGAATCTTAGATCAACCATTACTCTGAGAAGCCCAAAATTGCAAAGGAAGGAGAACAAGTTAGCGAGCAGGCTACTACTTCCACAACCCTAATTAATTTTGACGTCGGGTCTATTCGTGAAGGTATGCGCTAGTTGGGGCAGATCTCAATAGAGAAACTATATATGGCAAGAAGAATTAAAATCCAAGTAGAGTGTGATAATACGTTTTGTAGCCTAAACTATTATCATATTTTCTATTTTATATTGTACAAATCATGTCTATTATTAGTTTATTTTTTATCATTTTTATGTAAATATTATTGCCACTGACTTTTTCTTGTCTTTTTGTAGGTTTCCAGAAAATTGGCCAAAATGACCTGACACACCACCCTGTCACGCCCTCCCTGGGCGTGACCTAGGGCGTGTCACCTGATCCCGAGGACTCCTGCTGGATGGGACAGAAAAACGAACAAAACCGCTATCACGCCCCCTAACACGCCCTCCCCGGGCGTGTCTCCAGGCGTGACCAAGGGCGTGTCGCCCTCTACCGCAAAGCCTGCCGTCGCATTAAATGTCGTTCCGCCATAGCACGTAATAGTACTTCACGCCACCCGTCACGGGCGTTACCTAGGGCGTGACATCAACTTTTCCGACGACTGACGGATTTCCAACCAATGACTTCGACATGACGTGAGTGTCACGCCCCCCCTATACGGGCGTGACCTAGGGCATGACCACCGACGTACAAAGACAATGATCCTTCCCGCCAGAGTCCAGAGCCCGAGGTCAACATAGTACTGTCACGCCCCATGACATGCCCCCCCTAGGGCATGTCGGAGGGCGTGACCAACCCGTGAAAAAAAATCTATAAATTGAGACACCCCTCTTCATTTCAGCAAGCTTTGGTTGATTGGGGGAGGTGCTGCCCCTTTTGTTCTTGATCTTTTTTATGCTTTTTTTTCTCTCTCTCTCTCTCTCTTTGTAATTTTTGTTTAACCATAGTTGAATTTTTTGTTTGCCTTAGCTTTTGTTGTAATCTTGCTTTTGCTTAGTGCTAATTATAGGGCTAGAATAGATTTCATTTTCATGCACTTGTAATTTCTTTTTCATTAGTGTAACTTGCCCTTTTTATTAATAGAAGTGTTCCTTGTTTAGCTTGTGTTCTTTTTATGCTTTACTACTCATCCCCCCTCCTCCACTCCATTATGATTAACTAATCCTCCTTGTACTCGATCTTGATGATCTGAGGTTAGAGCGATTAAGTTATGATGTTTTAATTAATCTTTTCTTTTTAGGTTAGGGCCTTGAATTACTCTTGATTAATCACGGGTTGAAGGTATATTATCGATATATAACCTCTACCTTTGCTTTCATTCTGTGCTAGCCGATAGGCCGATAGAATGAAGTGAGCATTCAAGAGTAAAGTGAGTTGTACGCACCCCTCGAGAGAGGCAGACGTCCAAATCTCCCGGATTGGAGTAAAATCCAATAATGGGGTTCACCGCGTAAAGCGAGTTTTAGGCCTCCGATTTAGATGATAGTCGGTCGGTCCTTCCTAAACTCAGTTGGGCACGACTTCGAGAGAAGCGTGTTCAAGCTTTAGGAACCTCCACGGTCAAGGACCTTTAACCTATTAAGTTTAGATTTTTATCGCACTTTATTAATCGTCTTTTATCGAGGTGATTCTTTATCGAGTGGATTTCCATTTCATATTTTCAACCTTTCGTAGTAATCACCTATCTTGTGCTCTTTAATTAACTGCAGTAGTTTCCTTTCTAGCATAGTTCTTTACTTAATTGCGGTAGTTCTCTTTGTAGTATAGCTTTACTTCCTTGCAATTAGTTTTTCTTAAACACTAGTTTTTTCGTCGATAAGATAATAGCGTTCGTGTGAGTAAGCATAGCCAACAGTTCCTGGATTTCAATACGACACTTGTGTCCCCTAGCTACAAATCGATAGGTATACTTGCCTCATTGGGTTGCTAGTTCGGTTGCGTTTATTTTCTTCGAACCCTAGCGCGCAACAAGTTTTTGGCGCCGTTGCCAGGGACCAACTTCCGTTGATATATTGAAAACACGAACCTATTAATTTTATCTCTTCTCTTTCTCATCCTCTTTCTTTAAAGTTTTAAAAAATCAAAAAATTATCACCGCTCTTAATAGTAACTAACTTCACAATTGTTCTACGCCACCTAATTCTCTCGAAAAGGGCAAAGGGCTTTAAGCGCCACTATCTTATCTAGTACCTTGCAAACCCTTCACGGGGTAGTCCTTGGGAAGTTCGGGAGTTAATCTATAAAAAAAATCTATTTCAAAAAGAAAAAAAATTCTAATCTTTTTTCTAGTTTATCCTTTTTCTCTTTCTCTTCTTCTTTTCTGTTCTTTTAGTGCATGACCCGTGGGAGTCTGTCGGTTATTTTGGACTTGGACCACAAAATTGAGCGTACTCTTTGGAGAAGATCGCGATTTCAAGGTCCTACTATACAAGTGCCGGTTGAGGACTCCGAGTCATTTGCTACTTTAAGAATCGATGAACCCAACGTAGATGAGGCCGTGCAAAGGACTATGTCCTATTATGCACGACCGAACCTCGAGGGAACAGAATCAAGTATAGTCCGCCCTGCTATAGCAAATAATAACTTCGAATTAAAGCCTAGCATAATTCAAATGGTGCAGCAATATGTGCAATTTGATGGACTTCAAGATGAAGATCCGAACGCACATATAGCTAGCTTTCTTGAAATTTGCAACACCTTCAAGATAAATGGTTTCACAAATGATGAAATCAGGCTGAGACTCTTCCCCTTCTCTTTAAGAACTAAAGCTAAGCAGTGGCTGAACACACTTCCGAAAAATAGCATAACCACCTGGAATGAATTAACTGAAAATTTTTTGGCGAAGTATTTTCCGCCAGTTAAAATTGCAAAACTTAGGAACGACATCTCTACCTTCGGACAAATAGACTCTGAAACCTTATATGAAACCTGGGAAAGATTTAAAAATTATTAAGAAGATGCCCACATCACGCGCTACCTGTATGGTTATAAGTGCAGACGTTCTATAACGGGCTAAATCAAAGCACGAAGCAAATGATAGACGCAGCTTCTGGCGGTACTTTAAATCATAAGACCCCGGAAGCAGCTCTTGAGCTTTTGAGGACATGGCCATGAACACTTATCAGTGGAATGTGCCTAGGTCCCACCCGAACAAGCCTGCAGGTATCTTTGAAGTGGACAACGTCTCCCAGCTCGCTCTGCAAGTAGAAATCCTAAGCAAAAAAAAATCACGGAGATGACTGCTGCCTCTGCCCCTCAGGTATGGGAATCTGCAACCCCTACTCAAGAAAATTTAGATTATGTTAATAATATGCCTAGAACTTCTTTTAATAATTTTTCTGCTGCGAATTTTCATCCTCCTAGTTTTAATTTTCCGAATAGTTATAACCCTTCTTTAAGAAATCACGCGAACTTTTCATGGAGTAATCCATCGAATGCGATGCGCCCACCCCCACAAAATGATTTTTCTGCACCTCCACCACCACCACCTCTTCAAAATTACCCAAAACATCCAAGCTTGGAGGAATTACTTTCAAAATATATCACCACAAATGACGCTACTATAAGAACTTTAACCGGAAGCGTAAAAAGTCTAGAAAATTAGGTAGGACAACTCGCGAAAATAATTTCTTAGCGACCCGCAGGGTCTCTTCCTTCCAATACCGAACCCAACCCGAGAGAGCAAGCGAAAGCTATAACTCTTCGGAGTGGGAAGCAAGTCTCCGGTATGGTAAGTGAAGAGCCCGAGGCAAGCTCCGCTCCCACCTTTAAAAATCAAAGCTCCACTCCTGCTTTTAAAAATCAAAGCTCCGCTCCGCTTCCACCCTCTGCTGAAGAAGTTATCACCCATATTTTCGAAAATAATCTCACTCCACCACCCATCTTCAAAAATAATTCAACTCCTCCATACTCCTCTGAACTTAATAGACAACGTCAACATGATCAGTACTCCCGCTTCTTAGAGATCTTCAAGCAAATCCACATTAATCTTCCCATCCACGAGGCTATTTCGCAGATGCCGAAATACGCCAAGTATCTTAAGGACCCCCTCACCAACAAGAAGAATCTAGAGAATCTTTCGAACATCACGCTAAACACGTAGTGCTCCACCGTTTTAACAAACGGTTTGCCGAAGAAAATCAGTGACCCGGGTAGTTTCTCTATCCCGTGTGTCTTCGGTGATCTTTTTGTTAAACACACGTTAGCCGACTTAGGTGCGAGTATAAACCTGATGCCCTTTTCATTGTTTAAAAAATTAGGGATTGGTAGCCTTAACCCCACGCGTATGAGTATCTAACTAGCCGATAGATTCGTCAAGTACCCGTTAGGAATAGTGGAGGACATTCTAGTGAAAGTCGACAAGTTAATCTTCCCGGTGGACTTTATCATTTTGGACATCGAAGAAGACGTTGAGGTTCCCCTGATCCTTGGACGACCCTTCCTTGCCACCTCCCAAGCCATCATTGACGTAAGCAATGGTAAGCTCTTTCATCGAGTAGGCGACGACGAAGTCACATTTTCTATCACCCCTTCGATGAAGAACACCCTAGCAAATGATGACTTATGCTTTTTCGTAGATGCCGTGAGTGATGATTCTTCCTACTGCCTCTCCGACTTTAAAAAAGAATTTTCTGCTTTTTGCTCCTCTTCTCTTACAACTGAATCGCTGCAGGGAAGTGATAAATCTTCTGATTGTCTTTCTGAGTTTGAAAAAGAATTTTCTGATTTTTGTTCTTCCTTTTTTCTTCCCACTGAATCGCTACAAGAAGCCGTCTTGGCTGCTAGCCCTACCCCTTATTACGTTCCTTATAAAAAAGTTTATGAAGATATTATTTTTGAAAAAGAAAGAATCTCTAAATTCTCTTATGAAGAACCCCCTACCCTAGAACTTAAAGAACTTCCTAAACACCTTAAGTATGCTTTCTTAGAAAAAGATTCCAAGTTACCAGTTATCGTTTCGGCCTACCTCACGGATACGCAAAACGATAAACTTCTTCTAGTTTACGTAAGAATGGTCAGGCTATTGCTTGGCAAATTTCTGATATCAAGGGCATAAGCCCATCTTTCTGTACCCATAAAATTTTAATGGAAGATAATTCGCGTAACTCTATTCAACCTCAGCGCCGTATAAACCCGAATATGAAAGAAGTAGTTAAGGGCGAGTTTATGAAATTATTAGACGCAGGAATTATCTACCCTATTTCGGACAGTAAGTGGGTTAGCCCCGTTCAGGTAGTGCCAAATAAGGGAGGGATAACCGTAGTTAGTAATGAGAATAATGAATTTATCCCGACACGGACGGTGACGGGTTGGCGTATGTGTATAGATTATCGTAAGTTAAATAATGCCACCCGCAAGGACCACTTTCCTTTACCGTTTATTGACCAGATTTTAGAACGATTATCCGGCCATAGCTTTTATTGTTTTCTTAATGGCCTCTCGGGGTACCTTCAAATACCCATCTCTCCCGAGGACCAAGAGAAAACTACGTTTACTTGTCCCTTCGGCACCTTCGCTTACCGAAGAATGCCGTTTGGATTGTGCAATGCGCCAGCTACATTCCAGCGATGTATGCTCGCAATATTTGACAAGTACGTAGAAAGCATTATGGAGGTATTCATGGACGATTTCTCTGTGTTTGGCGATTCCTTCGATAGATGTTTAGAAAACCTCGAAAAAGTCTTAGAACGATGCGAAGAAACTAACCTTGCCCTAAATTGGGAAAAATGCCATTTTATGGTGAGGGAAGGGTTTGTTTTGGGTCATAAAATTTCTGTTAAAGGTATTGAGGTAGATGCTGCCAAGATAGAAGTTATTGAGAAGTTGCCGCCGCCTACAAACATAAAATCTATAAGAAGTTTTCTAAGTCACGCTGGTTTTTATCGTCATTTTATAAAGGACTTCTCCAAGATCACTAAGCCTCTCACCCATCTCTTAGAAAAATACGCTCCATTCATTTTTGATGACTCTTGTATTTCTTCATTTGAATTAATTAAAGAAAAGTTAATTAACGCACGGATTATGATAGCTCCGGTGTGGGACCTTCCTTTCGAGATTATCTGCGATGCGAGTAGTTTTGCGGTGGGAGCCGTATTAGGTCAACGCATATCTAAAAACTTCCACCCCATCTATTACGCTAGTAAAACTCTCACATCTGCACAAGAAAATTACACCACAACCGAGAAGGAGCTCTTAGCTGTATTATTCGCTTTTGATAAATTCCGCCCTTACATTACACTTTCAAATGTCATTGTTTTTACGGACCACTCGGCCCTCAAGTACCTTCTTGCCAAAATGGATGTCAAGCCTCGCTTGATTTGCTGGGTCTTACTCCTCCAGGAGTTTGACTTAGAGATCCGTGATAAGCGAGGAGCCGAGAACTTGGCTGCCGACCATCTATCCAGATTAGAAAACCCCTTTATAGAAAAATTAAATGAAAAATATTTTAATGATTATTTTCCTTATGAGAAGATGCTTTTAGTTAACACATCTACTTCTCCTTGGTTCACGCACATCGCCAACTATGTAGTGGCCTGGGTGCTCCCAAAAGAGTTCTCCTCTCAGCAAAAGAAGAAATTCTTTTCTGAGCTGAAGAACTACTTTTGGGAAGACCCGCATCTTTTCAGAATTTGTGCGGATCAAGTGATAAGGAGATGTGTTTCTTATGATGAAGGAATTGATAGTCTAAAACATTTGCATGAAGGTCCGACAGGTGGGCACTATCAAGCTGCTCGCACCGCTCACAAGGTGCTTTGCACGGGTATTTACTGGCCTAGCCTGTTTAAAGACGTGGAAGCCTTTGTGAGCAGGTTTGATAGTTGCCAACGGTCGGGCAACTTTTCTAATAAAAATGAAATGCCACAAAATTATTTCTTAGAGTGCGAAATTTTCGACCTCTGGGGAATTGATTTTGTTGGCCCCCTTCCTTCTAGCTTCGGAAACAAATATATTTTAGTTGTTGTTGATTATGTTTCACGATGGGCTGAGGCCCAAGCTCTTCCTATGAACGACTCCCGAGTTGTAGTCACGTTTCTAAAAAAATTATTTTCTAGATTCGGTACGCCTCGCGCAATCGTTAGCGATAGGGGTTCCCATTTCTGTAACGCACAATTCTCAAAAATCCATACCAAATACGGCGTTACACATAAGCTTTCCACTGCCTACCACCCCCAAACTAACGGACAAGTCAAAGTAGTTAATAGAGAAATAAAAAGAATATTAGAAAAGACTGTTTCAACTTCTAGGAAAGACTGGTCAGCCAAACTTGACGATGCTCTATGGGCCTACCAAACAGCGTACAAAACCGCCCTCTGATGTACGCCGTATCGACTGGTCTATGGAAAATCGTGGCATCTGCCCGTAGAGTTAGAACACCGCGCCTTTTGGGCCTTAAAATTTTTAAACTTCGATCCCCACTCAGTCGGTGACCTTTGAAAATTTCAACTAAATGAACTCGATGAGTGGCGCTCTTATGCTTATGAAAATAATAAACTTTATAAAGAGCGGACGAAGCGTTTACACGATAAACACTTAAGGCACCCTAAAAACTTTAAGCCGGGCGACCAATTCCTTTTATATAATTCTCGTTTACGTTTATTTCCGGGCAAATTAAAATCTCGCTGGTCTGGCCCATTTTCTGTTTTAGAAGTATTTCCTTATGGAACTGTTTTAATTTGTCACCCTAATAAGGGTAATTTCAAAGTGAATGGTCAGCGTCTTAAACTGTATTTCTCTGGTGATGATGATGTCAGTCCAAACATTATTAAGTTTCTGCTTCACGAACTTTAATCTTGAACTTTTAATTTTTGCTAAAAACAATTTTATTTCGGGCGAACAATATTTTTGGACAATATTATTTTTGATGCGTCGAGCTTAACGACGCTTTAAATAAAGGGCGCTCTTGGGAGGCAACCCAAGTTATCTTTTTCTATTTTCTTTATTTCACTATTTTTGCCTCGGACGGCTCCGACAAGATGAAGCTTCTGCGATCGCCTGCTCCAATACTGCTGAATCCATCACGAAGTCCAAAGAAGACATTCGGAGGAGCGGCATCACTCAGCTTTCGCAGCAAATAAATCCGGGGAAGTACCTGTCTTTCAATTCTTTCTTTCAATTCTGTACTTTACTTTTCTCTCCTTCTCAGATCCCCTTCTTTAGCCATTGAGGACAATGTCTATTTTAAGCTTGGGGGAGGACTTCCTACTTCATTTTTGCTTAGTATACAAATTTTTCTCTTTGTATATATTTTAAATATTTCCAGAAAAAAAATGAATATCTTAAAATTCCAAATAAAAAAGAGAAAAAATTTCCAAAAAAAAAGAGAGAATATTTCACAAAATAAAAAAAAATTTGTGTTTTTGAATAGTTTAGATATTGTGGTATTTATATAGTACCCCTAGTTTTTTTTTTGTTTTACTCAAAATTTTCTATAAACAACTTAGTTAATTATAATATTTCTAATCGTCCTTTTTAATTATGTTTCACAAGTAAAATGTTGGTCATGTTGTGTTTCTAATTCACGGTAGCATGTTAAGGTGAAATATTTTTCTAAAACTCGCATTTCTATTATGGTTTTTTGTTCTTTATTTCCTTTACTTTCTCAAAAATTCATCATCCACTATTTTCTTTTTCGTTTTTGAATAATTTTTGTAAAGTCAACTTTTGAATAGCGTAGTAGATGTGAACGATCCAAGTCACCTATTATTTCTATTTTCAAGTTAATTTCATCAATCTTCTTTTATGATCTAGGACTCGCTTTTTGAAAATTTTCAAACCTTTGTTTTAAATAAATTCAAAAGCGTGAAAATGATTTAGGTCGTTTTTGTTTTCGTTTGAGCTTTCCTGCCAACCTAAAAACCTTTACCACTAGTTACCCGTTTTTGAGCCTTTTTCCGATTTCATTTGATAGCTCCTCCTTTCATTTCAGTTTCACCAAAGCCAAAGTTTCCAACCTATCGAATCACACTAGCCTTTTTGAGTTTCATAAATTATTTTGACGATTCTGATAGGATATTTTGTGATTTTTGTGAGAGAAAGTTTTTTTGAAAAAAAAGTATGCTTAAAAGTGATGTTTATTTCAGTTTGGACAATTCAAAAGGAAAATAAAGATATTTATGGCCTTTGTTTTGAAAAAAAAAGAAAAAAAAACATGGAAAAATAGAAGAAAAAAAAGTGTATATATTTTTTTATGAAAGTTTTTTGAAATCTTTGTTTTGGTTTAGTGTTATTTTGAACCTCCACGTTTATCTTTGAATTCCACTCCTAATCATATTCCTAAACCAAACGTTTCTGTCCTATTTAAGTCCTTTTGATTCACGCTTTTTGATTTTTATTTAACAACTAAGAAAAGAAAAAAGTAAATCAGTTTTAGTTTTGGATTTAAACCTAGATTTTTGTTAATTAAATTGATATAATTATAATGCATTGCTTGGATCTAGTAACAACTCAATGCATGTTTTTCATTTTCGTTGATTTCCTTAAGTCTATTTAAAAAATCTCGTTCAAATTTTGGATGATTTGTTTTTATTGAGTAAAGTTTATAAAAGTTTTACCATACCTAAATAATTATTTTAGACTTACATTTCACCTTTTTCCCTACTTAGAATTTCGCATAATACTTGTGTAGGCATAATTAAAACTTTTTGATTATTCCTTTTTATAAATTTCTAGTTTTTATATTTTTGCTTCGGGAAAAGCAAAGCTTAAGCTTGGGGGAATTTGATAATACATTTTGTAGCCTAAACTATTATCGTATTTTCTATTTTATATTGTACAAATCATGTCAATTATTTGTTTATTTTTTATCATTTTTATGTAAATATTATCGCCACTGACTTTTTCTTATCTTTTTGCAGGTTTCTAGAAAATTGGCCAAAATGACCTGACACGCCCCCCCCCCTGTCATGCCCTCCCTGGGCGTGACCTAGGGCGTGTCACCCGATCCCGAGGACTCCTGCTGGATAGGACAGAAAAACGAACAAAACCGCTGTCGCGCCCCCTGACACGGCCTCCCCGGGCGTGTCTCCAGGCGTGACCAAGGGCGTGTCGCCCTCTACCGCAAAGCCTGCCGCCACATTAAATGTCATTCTGCCACAGCACTCAACAGTACTGTCACGCCCCCCATCACGGGCATGACCTAGGGAGTGACATCAACTTTTCTGATGACTGACGGATTTCCGACCAATGATTTTGACATGACGTGAGTGTCACGCCCGCCCTACACGGGCGTGACCTAGGGCGTGACCACCGACGTACAAAGGCAATGATCCTTCCCGCCAGAGTCCAGATCCCGAGGTCAACATAGTACTGTCACGCCCAATGACACGCCCCCCCTAGGGCGTGTAGGAGGGCGTGACCAACCCGTGAAAAAAATCTTTAAATTGAGACCCCCCTCTTCATTTCAGCAAGCTTTGGTTGAGTGGGGGAGGTGCTGCCCCTTTGGTTCTTGATCTTTTTTATGCTTTTCTCTCTCTCTCTCTCTCTTTGTAATTTTTGTTTAACCATAGTTTAATTTTTAGTTTGCCTTAGCTTTTGTTGTAATCTTGCTTTTGCTTAGTGCTAATTGTAGGGCTAGAATAGATTTCATTTTCATGCACTTGTAATTTCTTTTTCATTAGTGTAACTAGCCCTTTTTATTAATAGAAGTGTTCCTTATTTAGCTTGTGTTCTTTTTATTCTTTACTACTCATCTCCCCTCCTCCACTCCATTATGATTAACTAATCCTCCTTGTACCCGATCTTGATGATCCGAGGTTAGAGCGATTAAGTTATGATGTTTTAATTAATCTTTTCTTTTTAGGTTAGGGCCTTGAATTACTCTTGATTAATCACGGGTTGGAGGTATATTATCGATATATACCCTCCACCTTTTCTTTCATTCTGGGCTAGCCGAGAGGCTGATAGAATGAAGTGAGCATTCAATAGTAAAGGGAGTTGTACGCACCCCTCGAGAGAGGCAGACGTCCAAATCTCTCGGATTGGAGTAAAATCCAATAGTGGGGTTCACCGCGTAAAGCGAGTTTTAGGCCTCCGATTTAGACGAGAGTCGGTCGGACCTTCCTAAACTCAGTTGGGCACGACTTCGAGAGAAGCGTGTTCAAGCTTTAATAACCTCCACGGTCAAGGACCTTTATCCTATTAAGTTTAGATTTTTATCGCATTTTATTAATCGTCTTTAGCCGAGGTGATTCTTGATCGAGTGCATTTCCATTTCATATTTTCAACCTTTCGTAGTAATCACCTATCTTGTGCTCTTTAATTAACTGCAGTAGTTTCCTTTCTAGCATAGTTCTTTACTTAATAGCACTTTACTTAATTGCGGTAGTTCTCTTTGTAGTATAGCTTTACTTCCTTGCAATTAGTTTTTCTTAAACCCTAGTTTTTCCGTCGATAAGATAATAGCGTTCGTGTGAGTAAGCATAGCCAACAGTTCCCGGATTTCAATACGACACTTGTGTCCCCTAGCTACAATTCGATAGGTATACTTGCCTCATTGGGTTGCTAGTTCGGTTGCGTTTATTTTCTTCGAACCCTAGCGCGCAACAGAGTGGTAAGAAGAGAAACATAAAGGATAATTATATAGGAAGCGGCAAGAGCTCCCAAATAACTATCAAAGTACAAAGTTTTGATAAGGTATTTTTTGGTGAATCCAACTGTAGTTAAACCAACGATTATTATATGATAGCACTTGGTCTAACCTCCACCACAAGATGCATATCTTGCCAGCTATCTTAGTATATCATATGTCAACCCATCAATAAATTAACACCAAACTCATGATCCACATCAATATATATAAGTCTATAAGTATATAATAATATAGGAAGTGCCAAGAGCTCCCAAATAACTATCATAGGACAAATAAAAGTAGAGACCACATCAAAATCACTCAAAATAACACATCATCAACTAAAAGAAGCGACAGTAAAGGTGGCATCGCGGTATCAGGCCCAATCTCCCTTGCATTGTTATCCTCTGGCATGGTGTGCTATCATTTCTTCTACTATGAGTGCTCCTAAAATGTGTGATATGATAACTATTAAACAAAAACTAAGTAGCTTCACATCCTCTCCCCCGGCGACTCTTAGGTACTGGGTAGAAGGAAGGAAAAGAGAGTACAATATAAATTGTAAAATATAAAACAAAATAAGTAACTTGTCAGTGTTCTTAATCTAGTGTTAATATATCAACAATATATAAATTAAGTAGGTATAAGCATTATATGGTACATCCATATAATTAAGAGCACATTCATAACAACTTGTATAACAACAGAGAAAAAAATGTAGAAAGTAACTTAACTTTAAAAAATTCTCATACATATTTTTATATAAAGGATCTGGTACAATAATAATAACTAATCATATAAAAGTTCTCATACAAATTTAAATAATGAGAATCTTTATGCAGTGTAGTGCAATATATGAATGTATGATGACTCACCCATGATTTACTCATGCACTACAATTTCTCAGGTCGACATGGACTTTTAGTTTCCATTTTTTGAGGGTAGGTAACCTCTCAGGCATCCCTTCTCATGGCCAAACAGAGATTGTGGAGTTGGTTTCTCCACTTTGGGCAACTATGCACACTACCATACCTAGGCCTTACATACGCCTTGATGCTAAGAACCAAATAGCAGAGAAACCTGCGTACTCTTGCTCGTTAAAACAAAGATTCTTCATGGAACAAGGACATGTAATCGAAGAAAACAACCCAAAAACAACCAGTCCCACCATCCCAGAGTCAATCTACCAGCTTAAGCCGCTGTAATGCCTGGTAAGCATATAGACTCTCCATAAGTAATCTTATCACAAAGGATCAATGTTCACAAATTTATATCAAACAACAATGTGATTCCTATGAGAAATATCATGCTAACAAGCACCCAAGGACATCCAACAAAGTCCTTATACTCTACGTTTTCCCAAAGTTTGAACCACAGCTGACCAACACCCTTGGACTTCAAACCAATTCATTATTGTTTTCCAAATTTCATAAAATGTAAATCAGTGCTAACTACTACCCAAGGACATCCAACCAAGTCCTTACCATAACATACTGTGAGATAAGCATATTCTTTCATCAACACTAACCCATCACTACTACCCATAATGAGTCATCATTACCTAAAATCTCGAGGGGAGAACCTTAGTATAGTGAAAAGTGTATGTCATGGGAAATAGCTACTCGTGATCCTAAAGTACAACTTGTGAGTCTTGTTGAGTTATAAATTCACTAGCATGATTTTTCCCAAGAATATATGTTGGGAATATTACCTCAATGTTCCCTAGATTTGAAGAAGGCATCCCAAGAAATACTAAGTGCATAATTGTTTTTGATATAGTTCAAAGTTCAATATGGTACAAGGTTAGATAGGTGGTCTAAGAGATTGTGATAGTTGGTTACAAAGTAAAGGTGTAGAAGGACGGAAATCTGTCTAAGTCCACAAGTGTTGAGTGAAGTGTACTCACTCAACGCCAGATACAAGGGAAGATGATGGATAAGCTAGAAATCGCTTAAGCCCACAGGCGTTGAGTGAATACTATTAACTCAATGCAAGGTGAGTAAAAACATTGAGTATAGTCTCAGCCTAATAATTGGCAAGTTGAAAATGTGGCTAAGTTCACAAGCGTTGAGTGAAGTCTACTCACTCAACGCCATATAGCAAAAAGATGTGAGACAGGCTAAGACAGTCAAAGCCTAAGATGAAAAAGGCTGGAATGTGACTAAGTCCATAGGCATTGAGTGAAGTATAATCACTCAACGCCATACAACATAAATCATTGAGTATAGCTCAGACAATCAACGCCATATAAAATCTGTGTAGATATTTGATTAAGTCCACAAGTGTTGAGTGAAGCTTACTCACTAAACGCCATGAGATAAAATGTGTTGACTGAACCTTTGTCAGTCAAAGACTGTGTGTAACGACCTTATCCGTTACATAACATATACTAGAAGGTTCGGCAGGGGCCCACACCATATGTCATAAATAGGCGGCGAGGTTACAGGTTAATATCAAAACATATTCGCATCCTAACTCAAAGCATGCTAGCGGAAGCTTAAGATTAAACTTGTACTCAATAACAATGAATGTCCACTATATATAAACAACCACATTTATATATCACCCTGAAGGAATGTACAACAAATACACAAAAATTTGGCATTATTGCCTTACAGTTAAGTTCTACAAGCGTGGATTACAAACATCGGCGCGTAGGTCGGCCACACATGAAAATTACAAATTTCTTTGCACAGCCTTCGAGGGCCAGCAGCGGTAGCAGCAGCGCCAAGGGCTTCATCCCTCTATTTCCTGCTCGGCTCTCCAGCACCTGCATAAGGATAGCCCACCAGAATGGTGGCAAACAAGGCAACGGTCAACATTCAGCAGACTAATTTATAATGACCCTACCCCTTTCTCGGGGCAGTGGTATTCCTTTCCTACAGGCATATGATTTCACAAGTAGATATATCACACAATGTGCACTCACGCACAAACAATATATCACAAACTTCGGGCACGCGACCCGATGCTCCGTACACTCAGGGCATATTCCTGGTGTACCGGAAATACCAGGGTCCCACCATCGTTCAAGGTCTGAAACCCAAGGGTATTAAGCATTTAGTTTTAATGGCTCACATGCCTAAGACTCTGATTATGCCACCGATGAAAGGCCAATGCCTTGGCACTCTCTTGTCAAGCCGACATAACGCAGGTCAAGCTCCACCCTTACCCGTTGCTCAAGTTGTGATACCATCGCCGAATACCGCAGTACTCATAGCCCAACGGCAGACGCGAGTCGGCTTCACCTTTTCTATTCGGCACTAAGCCTTTTAAGAGCTCTAAGCTCACAATAGCAACACTGTCCACCAACGACTGGCTTCACAATCCAAAAGGTAAGCTAATACCAGTGTTACTCGCGGTCGCTTTGCGGGTTCTAGCAGAAGCTCTCTTTCTGCACCCAAACTGAACCCAAACATAGTATACAACACAAGAATAACGAGGGTATTTTCTCAAAATTCCACTCTAGTACTTCCTTTTACTACCCTTAACAGGCACAAGCCATCAAATCCACAACATACACGTTTATACGCTGAGTCTTCTCCGGTATGCAAAATGAAACATCACCAATCCAGACCAACCTGTCCAGATGGGATTCACACAGCATGCCCATTCAGTACTACACATTTCCGGATCTATATGTAAGACTAGGTATTCCAAGAATCAACTTAAGGAAATCCCTCAAAAGCCACCTTTGGGTGGGGGAAAACCATGCACATGCCAAAATAAGGACTTCACATGTCCAAGGAAGAAAGATCGTTACCCTCGACGATCTCTTTGGAGCTATGGAAAACTTTCGTGTTGAAAAGCACTGCAACGGCCTTGCCTCCCCAAATCTGTACTTGGCTCGCGATTCGGGACACTGAAGCTCCACCGGTAGCAGGATTCCTCCGACTCCTCCTTCGTTGCTCTCCCCACACTCTAACACTTTAGAAAGAGAAAGGCTTGATAGAAATGAGAGTTCATCCTTCAACTCTCAGCCTTATAACAACATGGATTACTCTGGACCATCAGATCCTAATTAAAGGAAAAGAACGACCACGAATCGCCCTGAATCTCAATTTCTTGGGACGAACACGGCTTGTGACACGCCCGTATCACAACCTGTGTTCCTTAAGCAGCAAAGAAACCAACTTAGCAAGAACAGTACACGACCCTGTGATACGCCCATGTGATAGGTCGTATGCTAGACATGGCTTCGGACATGCCCATGTCCAACCCGTGTTCAACAGGCCTCATAACCCTGGCCAAAACCCGAGAAGGACAGGACCCTAGACACGCCTGTATCACAGGCCATGTGCCCAACTTGACTTCTCTTGAGTATCGTCGAGTGCATTTTATCGAGTGCATTTTGTTGACCTCAGCAGGACACGGCCCTGGACACGCCCGTATCACAGGCCGTGTGCCATACTCGACACCGTCCAGCACCACACTCGAGAACACAGAGCAGGACATGGCCTTGGACATGCCCGTGTCCTAGGCCATGTGCCTCACTCGAGTCCCACTCGAGACCCACTCGAGACTGTCCTGCGCCTCACTCAAGTACACAGAGTAGGACATAGCCTTGGACACACACGTGTCCCAGGCCGTGTTGCTAAGCCCACACAGTCCCTCAAACACTCGAGATTTTTGGCGTTACAATCCTCCCTTCTTTATAAGAAATTTTGTCCCAAAATTTGTATTCAGTACTAAGGAAACAGTAATCAATATGTTTATAACATTTTATGTTCTTTCCAAAACAAATCAAAACTATTATAAGAGTTTAGACAAATAGCTCGGGAAATTCAGCATGCATGGTCTGCTCTCGCTCCCATGTTAACTCCTCACGGCCGCAGTTGTCCCATAGGACCTTGACCATCCCGATTGTCTTTATTCATAACTGCTTCTTTGCTTTATCCTCAATTCGAATGGGCCTAACCTTTGTCGTTAGCCCAAATTCGACCGGTACGCGATCATTAACAATCACTTGAGCTGGATCTTTTATGGCTTTCCGAAGCACTGATATGTGGAACACATCATGTAATCCACTCAATTCTGCCCAAAGAGCTAGCTGATAGGCAGCTTCTCTAATTAGCTCCATTACTTCAAACAGAACAAAATATCTCATACTTAACTTTTTCATACGCCGAATCCTGGACACGCCTTTGAATGGCTTGATTTTTAAATAGACCCAATCGCCAACTGCAAACTCAATGTTTCAGGGCTTTGCATTATAATACTTTGCTTGTCTATCTTGGGCTATCAGTAGCCTCTCCAAAAAGAGTGTATTGTCGAATTAGCTTCTTCGACTTCCTTACGCTTATATAGTTTAGATTCGCCTATTTTCGCCCAAGCTAATGTTGTATGACATTTCTGACCATACAAAGCTTCAAACAGTGTCATACATATGTTCGCTTGGTAGCTATTATCGTAGGCAAACTCTGCTATATAGAGATGATCTTTCCACCCCTTAACAAAATCCAAGGAGCACATTCAGAGCATGTGATGAGTTGTAAATATACCTATATTTTTGTATTTTAATTATGTCATTTTACTTTATTTTTGTCTTTTTTAGTTTATTTTCTTTAATAAATTGTTTCTTTTTTGTAATTTTTTATTTCTAACTTAGTTTTTTTTGTTTTCTGAATTTTTCCAGAAAAACATTTTTTCGGCCCTGTCACGCCCGTGACCATGCCCGACACGAGCGTGTCAGGCTCTCAACGCAATCAGCCAGTCAAAACTCAACAATTTCACTGTTTCGATCCCGACACGCCCAACATCACGCCCGTGTCAAGACCCGTCACGCCCGTGTCGAGGCCGACACTCAACGATTAGTCAAACGGTCAGCGCTGCCGACATCAGGATGCCAGCTGTCCCGGTCACGCCCCCCTGTCACGCCCGTGACAATTCTGTCATGCCTATGTCCGCCATGTGGGCTGCCCCGAAGTCAAAGCTCGCGTCAAATCCCCAGATCCAGCTCCCCGTCACGCCCTAGTCACGCCCGTGACTGACACCTGTCACGCCCGTGACCTGGGGCGTGACCGCCACGTTTTCAGCCGAAGTCAAAGCTCCAGTGAAATCACCCGATCAACTCATGAATAGTAGTGACACGCACCCCTGTCACGCCCGTGACCTACGGCATGTCACTCCCGATTTTTTGCCTATAAATACAAGCTTCCAGGAAGCTTTTTCTTGTCTCCTTTTTGACCACTTTACTTAGGGGAGGTGCTGCCCAAATGGATCCAAATGCTTATGTAAGAGAATTTTCTCCCCCCTCCCTTAGTTTGTTTTAGCTTTCTAGCTTTAGCTTTCATGTAATAGCTTTTTCATAAATGAAATATTAGTTTTTCTCTCTTTACATAGTATGAATGTTCATTTGGAAGCGCCTTTCTTAAGTGATTTTTCGTTCCTTTTTTGTGCATTTTATCTTTGTTTTCAATTATAGCTTTTATAACTTAGCTTAGTTTAGGATTTTCCGCACTTTCTAGCCGTTGTAATGTCCATTTTATTTTCATTTTCCGCACCCGTTTAGCTTTAGTTAATTTTTATTTTCTCTTTTTATGCATTTCTACCGCATTCTAGCGGTAGAAATACAGTTGTTCTAATTTTTCATCAACTCCCATTTTGCGTTTATTTGCAAAACTTTTCGCTCCGTTTAATTTTTTTTTCTCTTTTTATCCATTTCTACCGTATTCTAGCGGTAGAAATGCAGTCGTTTTAATTTTTCAGTCACTTTGCTTTTTCTTATTTTTGCAAGAGTGCGTGCGTGTATGAGTTAGATTTTATTGCTTTATTTCAATTTCTGTAGAGTGTGTGCGTATGCATTTATTTTCGCCTACTCGTTAAGAGTTAAATGGCGCTCTGCTTTCATTTCCCGCCCACTCGTTTGAGTGGGACTTGTCTTTTTACTGCTTTCATTTTCTTCCTACTCACTTGAGTAGGAAAACTTAGAGTGCGTGCGTGTGTTTTCATTTATTGTAGAGTGCGTGCGTGTGATTTTACTTTTCTGTAGAGTGCGTGCGTGTATGAGATAAATTTACCCCCGCCCACTCGCTTGAGCCGGGATTCGCATTTACTGCTTTCTTCAGTCCTACTCGTTTGAGTAGGACATGCAATTTTCAGCTTTCTTTACTGCTTTCTTCCTGCTTTCTTACTGCTTTCTTACTGCTTTCTTTACAGTTTTCTTTATCGCTTTCTAGCGTAAGTGTCCCCATTCCGATGAGTGGCTAACCGCCCTTAGCCCTCAATATCGAAGAGCATTGGGACAGATAAAGTAGCTTTAAATAATTAAAGGTCCTGTTTTCTATTTAATTAAATTTCTTAAGGTTTGCCCCAGGTTAACGACGTGTAGGACCGCATATCGATGTGCGGGCTCTATTTCCGTTATCCATACGCAACGCCGAGAGGCCGCACGTATGGACCGATCACCCTTGGGTAAAGAGAGCTCCGCGCTAACCCTCGAGAGAGGAGGCGCGCGACTCTACCGGATTGGGTTCCCCACCCAATAACGGGGTTCTCAGCGTAATGCGGGCGTTAAGAGGAATCCTTCGTCGGTCTAGCGATCGGTCGAATAGTCTTAGCGTTCAGGTGAGCGATATCCCTAGACCAAGGTGAGCTCATATCTAAGGAACCTCCACGGCCGAGTCTCCGCCTTAATTAATTTGAAAATTAGGATCTCTTTTTATTAAAAGTTATTTTAGTTCAAATTCTCTTTTGATATCGTCGCGCCGAGTTCTTCGTCGGCCTTCTGCACTTTATTTCCTGCTTTCATTTTTTGTATTACTTTTATTTTTATGTTCGCCATTTCATTTTTTATATAATCCACCTAAAATATTATCGGTAGAATAATAGGCTTTCAGGGAAAGAGTAGATATAGCTAAGCCGGCCCCGAGAACAATACGACCCCGATATTCCACACCGGAATATCCTGTACTACACGCGATAGGTGCACTTGCCTCCCTCTCGTTAAAACTCGGTTTCTAAAAATAAAACGCTCTTCTTTTTTTATAAATAAAACCTCCACATCCACACCTAAATAACAGCCGGCGTTTTAACCATCAAGTTTTTGGCGCCGTTGCCGGGGAGAATTTCGTCTTACTATTTTGAATTCCTGAAACCTATTAATTTTACCCTTTATTTCTACTAATATATATATAAAAAAAAATAAAAAAATTTGATCAACCAAAAAATTTTATATTAATAATAATAATAATAATATCATTATTAATATTAATAATAAATACTTAAACAAAAAATTCAAAAAATAAAAAGAAAATTTTAAAAATTTAAAAACTTTAAAACAAAAAAAAAATCAGAAAAATTTAAAACTAAAAAAAAAAAATCAAAAATCAAAAACTTAAAAACTAAAAAAAAAATGATGAAATATATTTTTTTTTCTTTCTTTATTTTCATCCAAAAATTTAAAATTCAAAAAAATATATTTTTTCTTCTTTATTTTATTTTGCCTTTATCTTCTTTTCTTTTTTTTCATTTTATTTTTATTTTCAAAAGAAAAAAAAAATTCAAAAACTAAAAACATAAACTTAAAAAAAAAAAAAACTAAACATTCAAAAAAAAAACTAAGAAATTTTTTTTATAAAACAAAATTTTTTTTACTAATTATGTATTTATTTTGTCGTTTCGGCGCGCTTCACAATCGTGAGCGCTAGGGGATCGCATATCGGTCGCTCGCTCTTAGCTAAGGCCTTAGCTTCCGAGTCACACCCACTTGTCGCCCCTATCACCCGCACATTTTTCGCCGAATTTATCGTTTTCGTTTTTTATATTATATTTTTGCTATTTCTTTTAAACTTTTGCAGGTCTTAACTTAACGGGCTTCCCCGAACGCGATTTAGGGAAGATTTCTAAACCCCTGTTTTTAATTTTCAATTTTGTACATACTGCTTAGATTTTTATATATATCATGTTCCTCATAATTAGTGCAACATTGGGGACAATGTTGGACTTAAGTACGGGGGTGTTTCCTATTTTCTATCCTTTTATTTCCCGCACTTAATAAAAAAGTCCAAAAAAAAAATTTGCAAAAATTAAAAATTTCAAAAAAATTTCAAAAAAAAATTATAAAATATTTTCATGCTTTAAATATTAATAATAAAATTTCAAAAAAATGAAACATCGCTCCGCGACGTTCGACTCATCGAACCAACCACAAATAAGAGTCTGTTCGCGGGCGATCCTTTTTCTACTTTGTAAATATTTTGTAAATATTCTTGTCTATTTCCACTTCTCTTTCCTATCTTGTAAAAAAATCTCTCTCTTTTCTTGTAAATATTTCTGTAAATCCAAAAATTCAAAAAATCTGTATAACTCAAAAAAACTCAAAAAAATTTGCATAACCTTTAAAAAAATTTCCAAAATAATGATAATAACCCCAAAATATCAAAAAAATTAGAAAAACTCATAAAAATCAAAAAAAATTTTATTTTGTAATAAATAATTTGAATACCTTAATTCTTAACCTCTTTGCTCTACAAAATAATCGTTTCGAGTTTATTTATAAGCGAATTTTAATTAATTCTTTATTTACTATTGGTTTATTAATTGTAGCTCGATAGACTTAAATTTCTGGGGTTAAGGATTTTAAAGAATTTTTTATGTCTTTTTCTTATTATAGGGAACTTATGTTTCTAATTTCGCTTCTTATTTTTTGAATAAAAGCACATTTTTATGTTAGAAAATAACATTTATGGATTTTACTTTATTTCTACTTATGCTTTTAGAAACGTAGGAACGTTCAAATTAAAAAGGTTGCTCTCGAAATTTTTTATTAAACTCTAGCTTTCTTTTAGAAACTAAACCATCCACCTTTTTTTTCATGCCTTAATCAGTATGATTCCACACTCACCCTTATAAGATCTTATGTCAATGGGGATAAGATTTCGTCCCGCAAACATAGGCACCCAATTTTTTTAAAAAAGATTATATGTTACGGAGTAAGAGGATAAAATTCATTACTCCTATACATATGCATTGGGTTTATTTATATTTATGAAGAAAGAAATGTTAGGAAAATAAGATTTCATTTTCCTAATAATTCAAAAAGAAAAAAAATGTGGAGGTTCGAGAAAAAATTACCTCGCCTCAAAAATTAAAGCCCTCTTCATAACCGCCAATCCACTTATCCATTTTTCATGATTCTAGAATTAATCTAAAACTTTTTGAGAGCATAATTTTTAAATTGAATTATTTCCTATTAATTTCTTCTTAGCTAAAGTTTTTTCGATAATTCCAATCCATTTTTGTTAAACTAACAAAAATAATTTTCGCTTTCTTTTTTTCATTTAGAAGTATTTTTTGAAACAGTTCCTCTATTTTTAACACTTTCATAATTTAGGATTTAATTCCGAAACCCCAGAAATTCATTTCGATCTTTCGTACAATTAAATCAAGCGGTAGTTAAATTTAGGATTCTTTTTTATTCCTTATAGTTTCAACTCCAACTTTTGCTCTGGAATAGCAAAAAGCTTAAGTATGGGGGTATTTGATGAGTTGTAAATATACATATATTTTTGTATTTTAATTATGTCATTTTACTTAATTTTTATCTTTTCTAGTTTATTTTCTTTAATAAATTGTTTCTTTTTTGTAATTTTTTATTTCTAACTTAGTTTTTTTTGTTTTCTGAATTTTTCCAGAAAAACATTTTTTCGGCCCTGTCACGCCCGTGACCATGCCCGACACGGGCGTGTCTGGCTCTCAACGCAATCAGTCAGTCAAAACTCAACAATTTCACTGTTCCGAGCCCGACACGCCCAACATCACGCCCGTGTCAAGACCTGTGACGCCCGTGTCGAGGCCGACACTCAACGATTAGTCAAACGGTCAGCGCTGCCGACATCAGGATGCCAGCTGTCCCGGTCATGCCCCCCTGTCACGCCCGTGACAATTCTATCACGCCTGTGTCCGCCACGTGGGCTGCCCCGAAGTCAAAGCTCGCGTCAAATCCCCAGATCTAGCTCCCCGTCACGCCCTAGTCATGCCCGTGACTGACACCTGTCACGCCCGTGACCTGGGGCGTGACAGCCACGTTTTCAGCCGAAGTCAAAGCTCCAGTCAAATCACCCGATCAGCTCATGAATAGTAGTGACACGCCCCCCTATCACGCCCGTGACCTAGGGCATGTCACTCCCAATTTTTTGCCTATAAATACAAGCTTCCAGGAAGCTTTTTCTTGTCTCCTTTTTGACCACTTTACTTAGGGGAGGTGCTGCCCAAATGGATCCAAATGCTTATGTAAGAGAATTTTCTCCCCCCTCCCTTAGTTTGTTTTAGCTTTCTAGCTTTAGCTTTCATGTAATAGCTTTTTCATAAATGAAATATTAGTTTTTCTCTCTTTACATAGTATGAATGTTCATTTGGAAGCGCCTTTCTTAAGTAATTTTTTGTTCCTTTTTGTGCATTTTATCTTTGTTTTCAATTATAGCTTTTATAACTTAGCTTAGTTTAGGATTTTCCGCACTTTCTAGCCGTTGTAATGTCCATTTTATTTTCATTTTCCGCACCCGTTTAGCTTTAGTTAATTTTTATTTTCTCTTTTTATGCATTTCTACCGCATTCTAGCGATAGAAATGTAGTTGTTCTAATTTTTCACCAACTTCCATTTTGCGTTTATTTGCAAAACTTTTCGCTCCGTTTAATTTTTATTTTCTCTTTTTATGCATTTCTACCGCATTCTAGCGGTAGAAATGCAGTCGTTTTAATTTTTCAGTCACTTTGCTTTTTCTTATTTTTGCAAGACTGCATGCGTGTATGAGTTAGATTTTATTGCTTTATTTCAATTTCTGTAGAGTGTGTGCGTATGCATTTATTTTCGCCTACTCATTATGTAACGGCCTCCCCAGCACCACGCTCGCAAGGACGGCCGCCGGCACCCCCAGCACCACGCTCGAAAGGGTTCAGCCTAACCAGGTCTGCAGACCATGCACCCCAACCCCTCACCGCGCCTGTTTTTCAGCAGCGGTGGGTTGTTGCCACTGGGGATCGAACCCAGGACCTTGATAAGAGGCTCTTTACCACAGCTCTCATCACCAACTGAGCTGAGCCCAGTTGGTGATGAGAGCTGTGGTAAAGAGTCTCTTATCAAGGTCCTGGGTTCGATCCCCAGTGGCAACAACCTACCGCTGCTGAAAAACAGGCGCGGAGAGGGGTTGGGGTGCATGGCCTGCAGACCTGGTTAGGCTGAACCCTTTCGAGCGTGGTGCTGGGGGTGCCGGCGGCCGTCCTTGCGAGCTCAGTTGGTGATGAGAGCTGTGGTAAAGAGTCTCTTATCAAGGTCCTGGGTTCGATCCCCAGTGGCAACAACCTACTGCTGCTGAAAAACAGGCGCGGTGAGGGGTTGGGGTGCATGGTCTGCAGACCTGGTTAGGCTGAACCCTTTCGAGCGTGGTGCTGGGGGTGCCGGCGGCCGTCCTTGCGAGCGTGGTGCTGGGGAGGCCGTTACAAAAATGTTGCCACTGGGGATCGAACCCAGGACCTTGATAAGAGACTCTTTACCACAGCTCTCATCACCAACTGAGCTGCACTTTTTGTAACGGTCCAGGCCCGCCAACCCTGCGGGACCCAGCTGGCACCGCCAGCACACCAGTAGTCCAGACCCGGGCCCACTACTGGCAGTAAGCCTATCACATTCAAGCCTGCAGGCCATGCACCCCAACCCCTCTCCCTCCACAGGCGGGTTGTTGGTGGCCGTAGCCCCCCTTAGATGAGTCAAACTCGATAGTCAAGCCCGCACTACGGGGACTTCCCAGGAGGTCACCCATCCCAGTACTACTCCAGCCCGAGCACGCTTAACTATGGAGTTCTTTCAACTCTCATCACCAATTGAGCTGGAGTAGTACTGGGATGGGTGACCTCCTGGGAAGTCCCTGTAGTGCGGGCTTGACTATCGAGTTTGACTCATCTAAGGGGGGCTACGGCCACCAACAACCCGCCTGTGGAGGGAGAGGGGTTGGGGTGCATGGCCTGCAGGCTTGAATGTGATAGGCTTACTGCCAATAGTGGGCCCGGGTCTGGACTACTGGTGGGCCGGCGGTGCCAGCTGGGTCCCGCAGGGTTGGCGGGCCTGGACCGTTATACGTTATGAGTTAAATGGCGCTCTGCTTTCATTTCCCGCCCACTCGTTTGAGTGGGACTTGTCTTTTTACTGCTTTCATTTTCTTCCTACTCACTTGAGTAGGAAAACTTAGAGTGCGTGCGTGTGTTTTCATTTAATGTAGAGTGCGTGTGTGTGATTTTACTTTTCTGTAGAGTGCGTGCGTGTATGAGATAAATTTACCCCCACCCACTCGCTTGAGCCGGGATTCGCATTTACTGCTTTCTTCAGTCCTACTCATTTGAGTAGGACTTGCAATTTTCAGCTTTCTTTACTGCTTTCTTCCTGCTTTCTTACTGCTTTCTTACTGCTTTCTTTACAGTTTTCTTTATCGCTTTCTAGCGTAAGTGTCCCCATTCCGATGAGTGGCTAACCGCCCTTAGCCCTCAATATCGAAGAGCATTGTGACAGATAAAGTAGCTTTAAATAATTAAAGTTCCTATTTTTCAGTTTAATTAAATTTCTTAAGGTTTGCCCCGGGTTAACGACGCGTAGGACCGCATATCGATGTGCGGGCTCTATTTCCGTTATCCATACGCAACGCCGAGAGGCCGCACGTATGGACCGATCACCCTTGGGTAAAGAGAGCTCCGCGCTAACCCTCGAGAGAGGAGGCGCGCGACTCTACCGGATTGGGTTCCCCACCCAATAGCGGGGTTCTCAGCGTAATGCGGGCGTTAAGAGGAATCCTTCGTCAGTCTAGCGATCGGTCGAATAGTCTTAGCGTTCAGGTGAGCGGTATCCCTAGACCAAGGTGAGATCATATCTAAGGAACCTCCACGGCCGAGTCTCCGCCTTAATTAATTTGAAAATTAGGATCTCTTTTTATTAAAAGTTATTTTAGTTCAAATTCTCTTTTGATATCGTCGCGCCGAGTTCTTCGTCGGCCTTCTGCACTTTATTTCCTACTTTCATTTTCTGTATTACTTTTATTTTTATGTTCGCCATTTCATTTTTTATATAATCCACCTAAAATATTATCGGTAGAATAATAGGCCTTCAGGGAAAGAGTAGATATAGCTAAGCCGGCCCCGAGAACAATACGACCCCGATATTCCACACCGGAATATCCTGTACTACACGCGATAGGTGCACTTGCCTCCCTCTCGTTAAAACTCGGTTTCTAAAAATAAAACGCTCTTCTTTTTTTATAAATAAAACCTCCACATCCACACCTAAATAAGAGCCGGCGTTTTAACCATCAGCATGTCCTCCATCATTCTGTTGGTCCTCTCAGTCTGACAATCTGTTTGGGGATGAAAGATCGTACTATATGTTAACTTTGTTCCCAACAACTGATGGATCAGCCTCCAGTCATTCGATGTGAAGCGTCACTCATGGTCACTTACGATGCTACGGGGAACACCGTACAATCGTATGATTTTTTCAACATATAGTTTCTCCAAGACTTCCACTTAATTGTCCCTCTTATTCAGAAGGAAGTGAACCACTTTAGTCAACCGGTCTATGATCACCCAAACTGAATCGTTCCGGCATTGAGATCTCGGCAAACCGTGAACAAAATCCATCGAAATATCATCAAACTTCCATTCCGGAATAGGTAACAACTTTAGGAAACCTCCGGGCTTCTGGCAATCAGCCTTTACAAAGGCACATGTTTGAAATTTAGCCATGTAATGTGTTATGTCTTCTTTAACCCTATCCACCAGAATAACTTTTTCAGGTCCTTGTACATTTTTGTGCTCCCTGGGTGAATTGAGTATTTTGTAAAGTGAGCCTCATACATCAATTCTTCCCTCAACTTACCCATACTTGGGACGTACAAACGACCCTCATTCCTCAAAAGGCCATCATCCTAGGAGAATTGGTCATGTGAACCATCCACTACATAGCATTGTAGAATTTTATTCAGTTTCATTGCTCATCGAACCCTCTTCGCAAGGTCATATTGTACCTCCGTCAAGCTCAAGCATGCATTTGTTGTGGAATTCTTGTCAACACAAGAAATCTCTAATGCTTTTAACTCTTGGATCAGACTCTTATCATGCATCTGTAAGCAATTTGACCTTGACAGAGTCCTATGACTCAAGGCATCTGCGACCACGTTTTCCTTCCCGGGAGTGTAGTGAATATCAAAGGTGTAGTCCCCGAGGAACTCCATCCACCTTAGTTGTCGCATATTGAGAACCTTCTGATCCAATAGGTACTTTAGGCTCTTGTGGTCCATAAATATGTCCACTTTTACGCTATATAGATAATAACGCCACAATTTAAGTGCAAAAATCACCGCCGCCAACTCCAAGTTGTGGATGGGATAATTTTGCTCATGCACTTTTAACTGGCTTGAGCCATAAGAGATCACCTTTCCAAACTGAAGAAGAACGTAACCTAAGCCGCTCCCTGAAGCATCGCTATAAATCTCATAGCCGTCTGTACCATATGGCGATGTCAAAACAGGCGTCGTGGTCAAACGACTCTTTAGATCTTCAAAAGCTCGCGCTTACTCTGGCTTCCAAACAAACTTATGATCCTTCCTCATTAATGTGGTAAGAGGAAAAGCATTCCATGAGAAGTTTTCTACAAAATGTCTGTAGTAGCCTGCCAGTCCAAGGAAACTCCTGACTTCGGCCACCGAAGACAACACTAGCCACTCCTGTATGGCTCTTATCTTTGATGGATCCACCATAATTCCCTCTCCACTTACCACATCGCCAAAAAAGCCATTGACGACAGCAAAAACTCACACTTTGAGAACTTGGCATAGATCTTATTTCTCCGTAGGGTATGCAACACCAACCGTATATGGTTCGCATGGTAAGCTTCCGATTGAGAGTATACCAAGATATCATCAATGAAGATGATTACAAACAAGTCCAAGTACTCTCAGAACGTTAGGTGCATTAAATCCATAAACACTGATTGCGTATTATATAGCCCAAATGGCATTTTAGTGAACTCATAATGACCGTAGCATGTTCCAAACGCTGTCTTGGGATTTTCACCTTCCCGAATCCTCAACTGGTAATAACCAGATTTTATGTCCAGTTTAGAATAGACGGTTGATCCCACTAGCTGATCTAAGAAGTCTCAAATCCATGGAATAGGATATTTGTTTTTCTGTCAGCTTATTCAATTCGTGATAATCAATACATAACATCAGACTACCGTCCTTCTTTTTCACCAAGAGAACAGGTGCGCTCAATGGTGACATACTTGGGCGTATTTATCCTTGTTTTAGCAACTCTTGCAGTTGAACTTTCACTGCCATTTCATTTGGTTCTACTCGATACGGCGAGCGGGCCATAGGTTTCGCACCTGGAACTAGCTCAATATTTAAGTCGATCTCCCGCGGGGGTGGTAACCCAGGAAGATCTTTAGAAAACACATGAGCGAACTCTGATACAATCGGAACATCATTCACACTGGCCTTTGGCTCAATAGCCTGAATAAGCGTGAAGAATAACTTCGCGCCCTTCCAAACAATATTGATGACTTGGAGTGCAGACATCAAGGTCCCGCTCACTCCTCGCATATCAGTGAACATAGTCTCAAGCTCGGTATTCTGGCCTAGTATGATCTCCTTTGAATTGCAATCAATAAAGTCACGCTGCTCTGAGAGCCAGGCAATACCAAAGATCGCATCAAATTCAAATATCGGTAGTACAGATGCTTTGAAGAAGAAATCCCGACTTCCTATTTGCATTTCCACGTATCAAGTTCTATCCGCACACATCACACATCTATTTGGTAATAACACCTTCACAGTATCTATCGTCATATGACTAGGTACTCTGATTCGTGCTACAAAATCCTTAGACAGAAATGAATGTGAAGCACCCGTATCAAATAGTGCTCTCGCCGGATTGTTCCAAATCTGGACAAAGCCTAAGACAAACACATCATTCACATGCTACACACATGGTATGAAATATGAAAAGTAAGCAATCAATATCTTAGGTTGTACCTGTGACGATGTCACTTAGCTTTATGGCCTCTTGCTGTCCAAGATTATATACTCGGGGCTGCGCCTGGGATGCAGAGGACTCCACCACTGCCTTTCCCTTATCAGTATAAGACGCTCCCGTCTTCTTTTCCACCTTTGGTGGACTAACCCGACAGTTTCGGGCTATATGCCCCACCCTACCACATGTAAAGCAAGTACGACACTCTTGCCCTGAAGTTGCCCCCGACGTAACAGTAGAAGGATCCTGTCCAAAAGACTTAGATCTCTTGCTCCAATTCCTTTGGTAGCTCGATTTTCCAGGATGGGGTGCCTTGAACTCAGACTTTGTCACGGCCAGGTCCCTTTTTCCCTACACCCGCTTCATATCCTTCTCCAACGCAGATGCCGGATCCACCAATGCTTGAAACCCCTGGTTCAGCAAACTTGAGAGCAGGAATCTCAACTCATCCCACAAACCTTCGTAGAACTGATTGGTCTTACGTTGTTCATCAGAAAAGATAGACCCTGCATAGCGTCCCAACCGCATAAACTCATACAAGTAAGTATCCACACTACTTTCTACTTTCGTTAAATGCTGGAACTAATTTTCCATGGTGATACGTTGTGCTTCTGGTAGGTGCTTTGCAAAGAATAGTCGCGAAAACACCTCGATCGAGACTTCAGTTAATTGCCTGCCCGCAAAGTGATGTAACTCTATCTCGTTCGACCATAGCCGAGCCTCTCCTTCCAATAAGAAGATGGCCAAGGTGACCTTCTTATCTTCCTCCGTCCTTATCTCCGTGAATATTTTCTTTACGCGAAACAACCAATCCTCGGCCTGTGTTGGGTTTCCCACACTCGAAAACGTCGTAGGATCGAAGCTCATAAACTGCTTCAACAAATGTTCAACTGCTCGAGGATAAATAGCCTCAATAGGTTCTGGTCTTACACCAACCGTTCTGGCTCCAATGCCGACTGCGCCTGCCAAGTAAGCTGTGCATGAATCATTACAAACAGCTCCTCAGCAACTAAGCGTACTGTTTCCACAGAAGAAGGATGTGTAGGCACCTCAACTTGTGCCGGACTCTCATCAGAACGCTGGGGCTCAGACTACCCAGCACCACTACGAGTCACCTATAGGTGAACAAGACACACTTTAGTGACCTTGCACAAGCAATAAAAACAAAATAAGAATGTGTAGGTTCCTCAAACAAGTGTATTTGCATTCCTTAGTGGACACTCTTGAGTTCATTAATATTAAAGCGGGTCACACTTACACGTGCTTGCTACACCAAAAAGAATTCGACCACGAATTCGAAAGAGTTAGACCAAGACATGTTGATACAAAATTGTAATGTCACTATCCGTTACATAACATATAATGGAAGGTCCGGCCGGGTCCCCATACCATATGTCACAAACAGGTGGCGAGAGGTTAATATCAAAACATATTCGCATCCTAACTCAAAGCATGCTGACGGAAGATTAAGATTAAACTTGAACTCAACAACCACGAATGTCCACTATATATAAACAACCATTTTTATATATCACCCCGAAGGAATGTACAAAAAATACATAAAAGTTTGGCCTTAAGGCCTTACAGTTAAGCTTTATAAGCGTGGACTATAAATATCAGCACACAGGCCGGCCACACATGAAAATAACAAAGTTCTTTGCTCATCCTTCGAGGGACAGTAGCGGTAGCAGCAGCAGAAAGGGATTCAACTCGCTATTTCCCTCTCGGCTCTCCGGCACATGCACAAGGACAACCCACAGAATGGTCGCAAACAAGGCAACGGTCAGCATTAAGCTGACCAATTTATAACGACCCTACCCCTTTCCCGAGGTAGTAGTATTCTTTTCCTGTAGGCATAGCATTTCAGAAGCATATATATCATACAATGTTCACTTACGCACAAACAATTTATCACAAACGTCGGCCACGCGACCCGAAGCTCCGTGCACTCAGGGCACATTCTTGGTGTATAAGAAATACTAGGGTCCCACCACCGTTCAAGGTCTGAAACCTAACGGTATTGAGCATTTAGTCTTAATAGATCGCAGGCCTAAGACTCTCATTATGCCAACGACGAAATCCCTATGCCTTGGCGCTCTCTTGTCAAGCCAACATAACGCAGGTCCAGCTCCACCATTACCTATTGCTCAAGTCATCATACCATCGCCGAATACCGCAGTACTCATGGCCCAACGGCAAATGCGGGTGGGCTTCACCTTTCCTGTTCGGCACTAACCCTTTTAAGAGCTCGCAGCTCACAATAGCCACACTATCCACCAAGGACTGCCTTCACAATCCAAAAGGGGAGCTAATTCCAGCGTTCCTCATTATCTCTTAGCTTGTTTTGCAGAAGCTCTCTTTCTGCATCAAAACTCAACCCAAACATTGCATACAACACAAGAATCATGGGGATATTTTCCTGGAATTCCACTCCAGTACTTCCTGTTACTACCCTTCACAAGCACAACCCATCGACTCCACAATATACATGTTTATACGCAAAGTATTCTCCGGTGCGCAAAATGAAACATCTCCAATCGAGAACAACCTGTTTTGATGGGCTTCACACAACATGCCTATTCCGTACTAAACATTTCCGGATCTATATGCAAGACTGGGTATTCTAAGAATACACCAAAGGAAATCCCTCAAAGGCCACCTTTGGGTGGGGGAAATCTATGCACATGCCAAAATAAGGACTTCACATGTCTAAGGAAGAAAGATCATTACCCTTGACGATCTCTTTTTATCCATGGAAAACTATCCAGATGAAAAGCACTGCAATGGCCTTGCCTCCACAAATCTGGACTCGGCTCGCGATTTGGGGCTTTGAATCTCTACCGGTAGCCGTATTCCTCCCCCTCCTCCTTCCTTTCTCTCCCCACTCTCCAACACTTTAGAAAGAGAAAGGCTTGATAGAAATGAGAGTTTATCCTTCAACTCTCAGCCTTATAACAAAAGGGATATCTCTGGACCGCCAGATCCTAATTAAAGGTAATGAACGATACAAATCGCCCTAAAACTCAATTTACTGGGCCGAAAATGGCTTGTGACATGCCTGGGTTACAGGTCGTGTGCCTTAAGCGACAAAGAAACTGACATATCAAGAATAGGACAAGACCCTGTGACACGCCCGTGTGATAGGCCGGGTTTCCAGACACGACTTCAGACACGCCAGTATCTAGCCCGTGTTCAACAGGACTCACAACCCTGGCCAAAACCCAAGAAGGATATGACCATGGACATACCCGTATCACAGGCTGTATTCCCAACTCAACTTGCCTCTCGAGGAGCGTCAAGAGCATTTCGTCGAGTGCATTCGTCGAGCTCAGCATGATACGGACCTGAACACACTCGTGTTACAGGCCGTGTGCCACACTCGACTTCTCCTAGTGCCACACTCGAGTACACAGTGCACGATACTGCCTTGGACATGCCCATGTCACAGGACGTGTGCCTAACTCGAGTCCCACTCGAGACATACTCAAGACCGTCATGTGCCTCACTCAAGTACACAGAGTAGGACACGGCCTTGTACACGCCAGTGTCCCAAGCTGTGTTACTCAGCCCACACAGTCCACTCAAACACTCGAGATTTGGGTCGTTACACTATGATTTTACAGAAATTTTGCTATGTCCAAATGCGTTGAGTGTAGCTTACTCACTCAACGCCAGATAACATAAAAATATCTGTTAAGTAGTTTGGCGTTGAGTGAAGCTTACTCACTAAATGCCAAGTAACAAAATTTGTCTAAGTAATATGGTGTTGAGTGTTGACGGCTCACTAAAAGCCTAGTTACAGAAAGTCTGGCCAAGGCAAAAAGTGTTGAGTGATGAAGACACACTCAACGCTCTCAATGCTAGAAAAGCAGTAATATTTTCTAAGGCAAAAAGCGTTGATTGGACTTTATGCTCTTAACTCCTAGAGGCCAAAATATTTTTTAAGTGTTTTAACATTGAGTGAAGGTTGCTCACTAAAAGCATAATGGCAGAGAACTTTTCAACGTATTTTGGCATTGAGTGAAGGTTGCTCAATCAATGCCTAGTGACAGAATTTTTGTCTAAGTGTTTTGGCATTGAGTGATGCTTACTCACTCAACGCCTATACTACTGATGCTTGATTTTGGCTAAGTCCACGGATGGCGATGTCAGCAAAGTAAACAAATTAACAAAATTCAAATTTATTATGGGAAAGATATAGTACGCAACAAATGTAGAATCGTGCCTTCAGTACTGCAAGTAATTGAAAAGCAAAGTTTCAGCTGTCAATTTCAGTGGGGCCCACAGGTCAAAAGAGCCGTTGATGGGCTAATAATAAAAGGTGGAGATCGTGGAAGAGAAAATTGCTTTTGGAAAAGATAGCTGACCCTCATCTTCTTCCTCACCATTATTACCGAGGCTGAACAACGAAGTTCAAATCAGCGAGTCTAGATGCTCAACAAAAGTTATATGTTGTCTTCTTCATCGACATTAGCAAGTTTAGAGTTTATCTCTGAGAAAAAGGAAGAAGCCAATGGGGAAACCCTAGCTTCATTATCTGGGATCAAAAGCAAGTACGTTGGTGCCATTTTCACCTGCACCAGCAAGGTCAGAAAGCTTACTTTCATAGCTTGAAGGAGAAGTAGAGACAACTGATTTCTGCAGTCAAGAGGTAGCAAGGGCTAACCCTAGTTGCAGTCCATCACAGTTCTAGCAGGAACTATAGTGAAGATCCATTTCAGGAAGTTATGTAGAGGATAACATGGAGAAGCAGTTATCTAAATGAAGGCTAAGGGGACTATTCATATGGAATCAAAGTTAAGGAAAAATATCTTCAGCCCAGGAAAGAAATAAGAAGCAGAGAAGTTATTTGGAAGTTACTTCCAGCATAAGCCAAAGCAAGATCTGCATCCTTGACATTTAGAAGGGGTTAGGGGTGGGATTCTCTCTGCTCAGGTAGCAACAAGACAAACTGCAGTCACTTCTTAGTCCCAGCTGGAAAAATCTTTGGTGTTGAGAAGAAGAGGATAGGGCTGAGTATTACTCAGTTAAGGTAGTAATAGACTCTGGGATTATTTCCCTAGAGTCAAAGTTAGGCTGAATTTATCTCAATCCAGAAAGATTGGCATAGAGAAATATCTCTTGTGTCAAGACCAACTCACCAACCAACTTCCATCTTGTAGGATCCTTTTTGGATCTGAGTCGTAGGAGCAAATTTTCTCTGAGGAAGGATTCAAGTTTGGATCTGAGGTGTTGGGCTGTTTAGCCTGAGTGTAGGATTCGGGTGCAATTCTAAGAGTAGGATTCTGTTGAGAATCTGAGGTAGGCTATCAATTAATCAGTAAGAGTAAGATCTAGTTTGGATCTGAGGTAGGACCTTTTGGTCTGAGGTAGGTGATTCATTCTCTCTGAGTTGTAAGGCACTTATGCCTGAGATGTAGGATTGATAATATGTTTTATAGTCTTAACTGTTATCGTATTTTTCTAATTTTTAATGTACAAATCTTGTATTTTAAGATTTATTTTTATCTATCTTATGTTTATTTTATTGCCCCTAACTTTTTACTCTCTTTTTGCAGCTTTTCTAAAAATTGGTCAAAATTGACCTGACACGCCCCCCTTTAATGCCCTCCCCTAGCGTGACCTAGGGCATATCACCTGTTCCAGAGGAATCCAGAAGCCAGAGGAAAATACAAGGAAAAACAGCTGTCACCCCCCTGACACACCCACCCTGGGCATGTCCCCAGACGTGACACGGGGCATGTCTCCCTCTGCCCGAAGCCTGCCGCCGCATTAAATGCCATTTCATCTCAATACGCCAATAGTACTGTCACGCCCCCATCACGGGCGTGACATAGGGCGTGACCCCACCTTTTCCGAAGACTGACGGATTCCGACCAATTATTTCGACGTGACATGCGTATCACACCCCCTCCCTACACGGGCGTGACCCAAGGTGTGTCCACCGACGTACAGAAGCAATCATCCTTCCCGCCAGAATCTAGAGCCTGAGGTCAAACCCATACATGTCACTCCCCCTGACACGCCCCCCTAGGGCGTGTCGAAGGGCGTGACCAACCCGTGAGCTTTTCCTATAAATTCAGACCCCCCATTCCATTTCAGCAAGCTTGGGTTGAGAGGGGGAGGTGCTGCCCCTTTGTTTCTTGGAATTTTTCATGTTTTTCCCTCTCTCTCTCTTTCTCTTTTTGTAATATTTTGTTAACCCTAGCTTAATGCTTTTATTGTATTAGTTTTTAATGTAGTCTATGCACTTGTTCAAGTTGATAAATGTAGGGCTAGATTAGGATTTTAATTTCATGCAAGTGTAATTTTTCATTTCAAGTAGTATAGCTCCTTCATTTTTATGAAAGTGTAGCTCTCTTCTAGTAGTAATAAAAGTGCTCTTTTCTTACTTGTGTTCTTATTATGCTTTACTACTCATCCCCCTCCTCCACTCCATTATGATTAACTAATCCTCCTTGTACTCGACCTTGATGATCCGAGGTTAGAGCGATTAATTTATGATGTATTAATTTACCTTTTCTTTTTATGTTTTAGGCCTTGAATTACTCTTGATTTTTCATGGGCTAGAGGTATATTATCGATATATACTCTCAACCTTTGCTTTCATTCTAGGCTAGCCGAGAGTCCGATAGAGTGAAGTGAGCATTCAAGAGTAAAGGGAGTTGTACGCACCCCTCGAGAGAGGCAGACGTCCAAATCTCCTGGATTGGAGTAAAATCCAATAGTGGGGTTCACCGCGTAAATCGAGCTTTAGGCCTCCGATTTAGACGAGAGTTGGTCGGACCTTCCTAAACTCAATTGGTCATAACTTCGAGAGAAGCGTGTTTAAGCTTTAGGAACCTCCACGGTCAAGGACCTTTACCCTATTAAGCTTAGGTTTTTCTTATCGCATTTTCTTAGTCATATTTAGAGGTGATTCTTGATCGAGTGAATTTCCATTTCATAGTTTCATCCCTTCGTTGTAATCGCTTACTTTATGCTCTTTAATTAACTGCAGTAGTTCTCTTTCTAGCAAAGCTTTATTTCATTTATTGCACATAGTTTCTCAAACCATAGTTTTTCCGTCGATAAAATAATAGCCTTCGTGTGAGTAAGTTTGTTCAATAGTTCCCAGATTTCAATACGACACTTGTGTCCCCTAGCTACAGTTCGATAGGTATAATTGCCTCATTGGATTGCTAGTTCGGTTGCTTTAATTTCTTCGAACCTTAGCGACCACCAAGTTTTTGGCGCTGCCGCCGGGGAGAGTCATTCTCTGTGAGTTGTAAGACACTTATGCCTGAGTTGTAGGATCCTTTGGATCTGAGGTAGGGCCTTTGTGCCTGAGCTATAAGAGAGTCATTCTCTCTTAGGTAGGATCCTTTGTGGATCTGTGGTAGGGCTATCCTCTAACCCCAAGTTGCAGGGCCTTTGGTCCTGAGGTAGGTTATCTTTGTATCACTGAGTTGTAGGGCCTTGTGCTTGAGCTGTAGGTCTTGTAGGAGGCTGAGTGGTCCTGTGGGATCATTTTGTAAGCTCTTAGGATTCGAGATTAAAGAAGTGCCTTGTCTAACTATAAGTTAGAAAGGTGGGAGGGAAAGTGGACGTACCTATACTTTGGGTAACCACTATAATTTATGTGTGTTTCTTTGTTGCAAGTTATTTTGTTCTTGAAAGAAAAGATCTACTAACTCACCAAGCAATTAAAGATGGAAAATAAAAGAAAGTCACAAGAGACAAATAACCTATTCACCCCCTCCCCCCATCTAGGTGATTTAGCTATCCTTAAAACTAAAGACTTTTAAGTGGTATTAGAGGGAAAAAGGACTTAACAGTCTTAGTAGACCTAAAAGGATAGCTAAAAGGATTGTACTTGTGGGTTTAGAAGAGAACCATATGAAATGGAGCTTCAAGTATACAGTATAATCAACTTTCTGAGTTGGAAATAAAGGATCAGGCAGATCGTTGAAGCCATTGATCCTAGAGTCTTGGCATCAATTCAAGAAGGACCCATCATTCCCATGAAGGTATCTACATCAAATTAAAGTATCCAGACCCCAAAGAGATATGGTGAAATGACTGAGGATGAAGTCATCCTGGCTTTTATGGACATGAGATCACAACACATCATGGTAAGTTCCATGGATGACTCCACCTTCCAAATATTGATCCACTACGAGACAACCAAAGAGTTGTAGAATTTTCTGACTATCTATATGGAAGGGATAGAGGAAGTCAGTCTTTCTGACAATGATTAAGAGTCTGAAGAAGAATAAGACTTAATTGGGCTACTTTCTTCTATTGCAGATGAAGAAAAAGACAATCCAGATGTAAGGATAAAGATCATGGCACCTCTGTCATAATTAGAAAGCGATTCAGAGGTGGATGTTGATGAAGAAGATGACTGCATCTATTATGGTGTAGTTGTCATAATAAAAGAGAATCCTGCAAGGATCAGCCCTGTCCAGATCAGGTACAATCTCTATCTAGTTCTTCTTATTGCTCAGGTCATGAGACCAGCCCAGAGTAAGAAGCTTCTTTATCACGTGATGAAGGTGACTCTGAATCTGAGGAAGATATCAATAAATTGATTGATAAGTATGGTAAACCTCTAGAGGCTTTGAGGAGAAGCAGGAAGTTAGTCTAGAGGCATGCTGAGGAGATTGCCTCACTTCAGTTAACTGCTTCCCAGGAAGCTGAGATAGCATTCTTGCTGGATCAAAAGACTGGGGAAGTGTTCAAACTAAAGGCCATCTCAGTCATCTAACTTGAGACCATAAGCCAAAAGGATAAGATCATCTAGGATCTTGAAGAGGTATTCCTTAAAGAGAAAAGGGTAGTGGTTAGTTTTTCTAATAAAAGTACTATGTTGCCCTTTATAGATTCCTTCTCCTCTCAAAAGTGTAAGAAGGAGTTGGCAGTCAAGGAAAGCAATAGAGTTGACCTTTCCAAAGGGAAAGGCAAAGCTCCTGTAGTGCCCCAGTCAACCTTTCATAAGGTATTCCTCCCTTCTCACAGGTATCACCAAGGATGCATGCATGGTCACTAAGAGAATGGGAATCTTTGTTGTAAGAATACAAATGTATCTTACAATAGAAGAAGAAAGGATAGGGGAATGAGTGCCTGTAAGGCTCCCCATGAAGAATTCCAAAAGGCCCATCATGGACCTTTTGTATTTAGTGCTCCAGCCCTCTCACTCATGAGTAAGGCAGTGGCCTTTTCTCAAGATCTCCCTGCTCCCACTCTGACCAAGCGCAAATCTGCCAACAAGTTAGACTTGTGTAATTCCAAGTCCATCAACAACATCACTTCTGCAAAGAAGACTGTTGTTTATAGACCTCATGAAAAACCAAGCTCTTAAACTGCCATACATATCCTCAGTCAAACTATGGCTAAGAGAAATAAGAACAAGGAAGCTGCTCTTCCTTCTATCCAGTCTGCAGTCAATCATGCTGCCATACCTGCTCAAAAGAGAATATATAATATCCATGATTACTGGTGTTGTGGAAAAGTGGGCCACTTTGCCAAAGATTGTTGGCACAACTTCATTGTACCAAGGGAAAGGGTATGCATTCCTAACAGGACTGCTATAGGTAGGCATGTACATGTTTTTGGTAACAGGAACCTAGGACCAAATTCATTTTATGGTCCCAAGGTATGGCAAACTCTATTTTGCAGGATAGTCCTAGTGCCCATACCCCCATGTGGTACTTGGATAGAGGATGTTTCAGACTTAAGACTGGAATAAGAAGTTTGTCTTTTGGATCATACAAACTTGAGGAATGGACCAAAGATCTGTAATCATGTTGTTGTAGATGGGTAAATAGACCATCTAGGTTACTTCTCTTACTATCCAAGAGGAAGAGAATGTTGAGTGAAATCTTGAAGAAGGATAAGTACACGGGACATGGATGAAGACCAGCTGAATCCATCCAATAAAGGTCAAGATGCCTGAGTGATGGGACAAAGTTTTGCTGCCACACCACCAAATAAGTGAAGAAAAAGAGGACTGTACTCATTACTGAGGATAATAAAGGTTTCTCTTTTAAGAGTAGTGTTGAAGAGGACGTTGATCATCAGTGACAGGTACTTCTATGGGAACTAGTGAAGAAGTGTGCTCTAGTTTCAATATCATCTAAACCTGTAGAGAAGGATGTCTAAGTCAGTTGGCAGTGTGGACTAGATCTGTTCAAGAATAGATCATTCAAGATTCAAGTGATATCAAGTGGTATTGGAGAGTTGTGTCAGTGGTATCATCTCAAGAGAAACGATCTCTATCAACTCGTATGATCACTATGGGAGTGGTAACTGGCGATGATCAAGGATGAAGGTAATGATAAAGGGGGAGAATGATGGTTGGGTTGCAAATGCAAGAAGTTTGTTGGGGCTGAACAACATGAAAACAACATTCCTCCTATTCAAAAAGGACTGTTTGACAAAGCAGTAAGAAAGTTAGAGCCAAAGGAAAGTCTTTTGCTAAAGAATTTGAGAAGATCTGGCTAAGCAAGAAGTGATCTAACATGGTCCAAGAGAGTTGTTGTGCTCAACTGATGAGAATCCAGCTTCATCTCCAAGACAATAACCTCCAGATAAGTAGAACTCATTCATATTATGATTTTAATAGTACAATCTAATTTACTAGGTATCCTGTCCCTCATAACAGGACTATGCTTATTGAGATTAAGTATCAATAAATTAGAGATCATAAGGAAGAACTCAAGCCTGAGTTTGTCCTCACTAACAAGTGGCTAAAATGTTTGTCATGCCACTAAATGATGTCAAGTTAAACACCCTCTAGGTTGAGTTTGGTATGTGGAACTTGGGACAACTTCAGTTGCTTCATATTTTAGTTTATGTTGCAGGATTTATTTTTCTTGCTGTTAGATAAGCCTTGATGTGGTATCAACACTATAAGAAGATTCTCAAGTGGTATCAGGACTTATATGGACTCATATGTCCATTAGAAATGATGAAAGTGATGCTCCTGTTGAGGGGGAGAAAGTTCAACACCTGCAGAAATGATGACATGAAATGCTCCTATTAAGGGGAGCATGTCTAGTACTTGCTAGAACAGGATCTGTCTCCAATTGAGAAGGGGCAGGCAGCTACTACAGTGGATCAGCTTTCAGAAATGCAGATCAGTTTGTCCTAAGGATAATGGATAAATTAAGGGGGAGATTATTTATGATAGTATCGTAATCTTCTCTGAATCTGAGATGGACTGCTCTTACAAAGATAATTCTACTGCTACTGAAGGGATATTGTTGCGGAGGAGAACAGGAACAGTTAGCTCCTCCCTGACTAAATCTGCCTCTACTAAAGTAATAAAATGGGGAGGTGTTGCACTAGCTCAAGGGGATGTATGACAACATCTAGCTCATGTGGATCAATGGACCACTCAAGTGTTAAGGGGTTGTTGTGATGTTGCGTATCAATCATATCACAATAAAAGGATGTTGATTCTGTGAATACAACATTTGTAAGTGGACTACAATGTTCAAGTAAGTCATTCACCCTTATAGTTGTCTCATCCAGTGCAATTTCTATTGCTAAGATTCTTGTCTCATATTGCAGGACTAAGCTTATAGAAATTAAATAACTAGGTTGTAGGAGAACTTGTGGATAGTGAAGACATTGGCTTTGAATCTGTCCCCAACGACAATCAAGGTGCTGATATCTTTACTAAGTCATTGGATGAGACTAAGTTCAACTCATTCAAAGTGGAGTGTGGAATGCTTAATGTTATATGACTCATGCACATTAAGTATTACAGATTATTGATCTACTTGTCTACATTTTTAATTTACATTCATATTAAAGTCCATCTGCCTATTTGTTATATATATTTTAACAAGGTTAGATAAATAATTAGCAATTAATAACCTTAACTTGCTCGGTTAAATTTCATTGAGATCAGTAGAAATAATGTTGGTTTCCCTGAAATATAGTGTTGACACAATTGTATCAAAGTAAGTTAAGGAATCAACTCTTCCTATGCATGATGGTCAAAAGGTCCAAGAGTAAAGTTCTCACATGATCCTTCTCTTCCCTCAATAGATGTATGCCTATTAAAAAAGCCAGAAAGGGGGAGAAGGTAGAGGAAATGAAGAAATACTACTTGGAAGTTTTCATGTAGTATTAGGAATGCAATGACTACATATTAGCCAAGTTGAGTCAATTCATATTATCAGGAAAGTGGTTCTAGTAGACTTGTATAAGGAGAGTGCACATTGAACTAGTAGACAGGTGATTCAAGTGATACTTGAACATACAGTTAATTAATATATTTCATTGTGATATGCTTCTTAATATTGATGTGTTCTGCCTTCTTCAAATAGAGGGAGATTATTGGGAATTTTGCCCTCAATGTTCCCTAGATTTGAAGAAGGCATCCCAAGCAATACTAAGTGCATAATTGTATTTGTTATAGTTCAAAGTTCAATGTGTGCAGGATGACCCATGGAACATGGTTAGACAGGAGGTTAAAGATATTGTGATTGCTGGTCACAAAGTAAAGATGTGGAGGGATAGAAATCTGTCCATGTCCACAGGCTTTGAGTGAAGTCTACTCACTCAATGCCATATGCAAGGTAAGGTGATGGATAGGATGGAAATTGCTTAAGTCCACTGGCATTGAGTTAAGTCTATTCACTAAACGAAAGGTGAGTAAAAACATTGAGTATAGTCTCAGCCTAACAATTGGTAAGCTAAAAATGTGTCTAAGTCTACATGCATTGAGTGAAGTCTACTCACTCAATGCCATATAGCAAAAATCTATGAGACAGACTTAGATAGTCAAAGATTAAGATGAAATATGATGGAATATGGCTAAGTCCACAGGCATTAAGTGAATTCTACTCACTCAACGCCATACAACATAAATAATTGAGTATAGTTCCGACAGTCAATGCTATAGAAATTCTGTGTAGATATTTGACAAAGTCCACAGGCATTGAGTTAAGCTTTACTCACTCAACACCATATGATAAAAAGTTATGACTTAACCTTAGTCAATCAGAGACTGTGATTTCACAAAAATTTGGATAAATCCAAATGCGTTGAGTTTAGCTTACTCACTCAATGTCTGATAACTAAAAAATATCTTTTAAGCAGTTTGGCGTTGAGTTAAGCTTACTCACTCAATGCCAAGTGACAAAATTTATCTAAGTAACATGGCGTTGAGTGATGAAGTCTCACTCAAAGCCTTGTTACAGAAAGTCTGGTTAAGGCAAAGAGCGTTGAGTTATGAAGGCACACTTAACGCTCTCAATGCCAGAGAAGCATCAATATTTTCTAAGGCAAAAAGCGTTGAGTGGACTCAACGCTCTCAACGCCTAGAGGAAGAAAGATTTTCTAAGTGTTTTAGCATTGAGTGAAGTTTTCACACTCAACGCCAAATGGCAAAGATCTTTTTCTATGTGTTTTGGTGTTGAGTGAAGTTTACTCACTCAACGTCTAGTGACAAAATTTCTATCTAAGTGTTTTGGCATTGAGTGATGCTTACTCACTCAACGCTTATACTTCTGATGCTTGTTTTTGCCTTAGTCCACAGATGTTGACATCAGTAAGGTCAACAAGTCAACAAAATTCAAACTTGTTATGGGTAAGCTACAGTACGCGACAAATGTAGCCGCGTGCCATCAGTACTGTAATTAATGCAAAAACAATGTTGCAACTGTCAATTCCAGTGGGGTATACAGGTAAAAAGAGTCGTTGATGGGCTAATAATAAAAGGTGGAGATCGAGGAAGAGAAAATAGCTTTTGGAAAAGAGAGCTGGCCCTCATCTTCTTCCTCACCATTATTATAGAGGCTAAAGAACGAAGTTCATATCAGCAGGTCTAGAAGCTCAATAAAAGTTAGTTGTTGTCTTCTTCATCGACATCAGCAAGTTCAGAGTTAATCTCTAAGAAAATGGAAGCAGCCAAGGGAGAAACCCTTGCTTCATGATTTGGGATCAACAACAAGTAAGCTGGTGCCATTCTCACCAGCACCAGCAAGGTTAGAAAGCTTACTTCCTGAGGTAGAAGGAGAAGCAGAAACAACTAATTTTTGTTGTCAAGAGGGAGCAAGGGCTAACCCTAGCTGAGGTCCTTCATAGTTCCAGCAGGCAATATACTGAGGATCCATTTTTGGAAGCTGTAACGAGGAGAACTTGGAGAAGCAGTGATCTAATAGAAGGCAAAGGGGACTATTCCTCTATTGTCAAAGTTATGGCAGAATCTCTTGAGCCTAGGAAAGAAAAAATAAGCAGAGCAGTTGCCTGGAAGTTACTTCAAGCACAAGCCAAAGCAAGATCTGCATCTTTATTTCTGAGAAGATGTTAGTGTTGGGATTCTCTCAGCTCAGGAAGAAGTTAGACAAGCTGCAGTCACTTCTCAATCCCAACAGGAAAAATCTCTGGTGTTGAGAAGTAGAGGATAAGGCTGAGTATTACTCAGTTTAGGTAGCAGAAGGCTTCTGGATTATTTCCCTAAAGTAAAAGTTGGGTTGAGTTTATCTCAATAAAGAAAGATTGATATAGAGAAATATCTATTCTTTCAAGACCAACTCACCAAACCACTTCCACCTTGTAGGATCCTTTTTGGATCTGAGTGGTAGGAGGAAATTTGCTCTAAGGTAGGATTCAAGTTTGGATCTGATGTATAGGGCTATTTAGCCTGAGTGTAGGATATGGGTGCAGATCTGAGAGTAGGATTCTGTTTAGAATTGGAGGTAGGTGATGAATTGATCATTGAGAGTAGGATCCAGTTTGGATCTGAGGTAGGACCTTTTGGTTTTGAGATAAAAGATTAATTCTCTTTGAGTTGTTGTGCACTTGTGGATGAGTTATAGGATCCTATGGATTTGAGGTAGGGCCTTTATGCCTAAGCTATAGCAGAGTAATTCTCTCTGAAGTTGGTTCCTTTGTGGATCTGAGTTATGACTGTCCTCCCAGCCCGAGTTGTATGGACTTTGGGTCTGAGGTAAGTGATCTTTAGATCACTTAGTCGTAGGGCCTTGTGCCTAAGCTGTAGGTCTTTGAAGAGACTGAGTTATCCTATGAGATCGTGTTGTAAGATGTTAGGAGCCGAGATTAGACAAGTGCCTTGTCAAACTATAAGTTAGAAATGTGAGAGGGAAAGTTAACGTACCCATAATTTGGGGAACCACTATAATTTCTATGTGTGTTTTTCTGTGTGTTTCTTTTTTACAGGTTCTTTGGTTCTTGAAAGCAAAAATCTACTAACTCAAAAACAATTAAAGAAGTAAAATAAAAGAAAGTCACAAGAGACAAATAACCTATTCACCCCTAGGTGATTTAGCTATCCTTGAAACTAAAGATTATCAATATATCAACTAATTTCATATCGTATTTGAATCATAATGAACACCTCCAAATATTGTTGAAATCAGGAATCTGTTTAATTAATAATTATGTCTAAGGTACCCATCCCATATTTATTCTCTTAGAGTGCTATGAATTGATGAATTATTTATGTGATCATATCACATCCAAAACTGCTAAATTTTTTTCCATAATATAAAAATACTAATTCATGCATGTCAAACAAATTTTAGCCTCATCAAAAGTCATAATATTTATTTACAATACAATAAATTTATTTGATATTACTTATGAAACTATAGAAAATATCAATCCAAAAGTTCTTAATATAAAGTGGGGTGTTGGCAATGTCGTCAACTATATATCTACAAAATTTTGAAAGCATCTGATCAATATTCATAACATAATACACAAAATATGAGTCTGCTAATATTTGCATCACCATTTACTAAAACTGGATTTTTTGGAGCTATAGTCCACCAAAATAATGAGTTACTACATCTTGGAAAGGTATTTATAAGGGATACAACATTTATGAAGGGCCCGATTTCCAGATCTATGTATATCATGTCTAAAATAGGGCTTAAACAAGATTGTGTAAAACAGGGAAAATTCTGTATGATATTTAATCTATATTTATACTTCAACCAGCATTTTAAATTTAAGATCTAGGGATCTAAAATACACCTTAAAAATATGCAACCGCAATCAAGAAAGTTTTTTTCTAAGGGATAAACCTTTTATGTTGAGCCCGAGGTCTAGATTTAAGTTTATCATACCTAAAAGTCAACTTGAACTAGGTGCGCAAGCAAAACAGATTTAGTTTGATCTATAAATATCAAATCTGTATAGATCTTAAAGTAGATCAAAGGGAGGTTATTCAACTCCTTCCACCAACCAATGAATTGGATAATCCTTACCTTTTTTCCTTCAATACTCCCTCCACTGACCATCAATATTGTAACACACCAGGTTTCCTATAGCTGAAAACAACATTATCTGTATTTTGAAGCTATTGCTGGCGATAGCAATACCGCCAGGCAGTTGTCTTAATGCCAAGAACTACTATTGGTGCTAATGGAATCACCACGCAGTAGTGATCAATGAAGCTAGGTGCCACACGTCAGTTTGTAATGAAGCAGATGTTAAGCGGTGATGACTTGGTCAAACGGCCATCGCCTTAGAACCTCCAACACTAGGGTGATACCGCCCGATAGTAGTGCTTGAGACAGAAAGTCTAGAAGTAAATCTGGTTATCGATTCCGTTTATTTTGGACATCCTATTAAACCCAGGATTTATAAGTAGCTGAAGAGCTTTCATTCCTCTAATTTTGAAAGTGAGGGATAGATCTGTCTAAACTTTAGACAGGGGTGAATAGAGTATTTTAAAAACTTTGATTAGTTTTTATAGCAAAATTAAAATAAGCGATATCTATATGTATAGAGAGAAATAAAAACAAAGATAATCACAACACAACAAATAAAAGAATAGAGCAATCCAGACGGCACACTGATTTTATAGTGGTACCCCTAAACTTGGGTACATCCACTCTTCTTCCAAACTGGTAGGAATCCACTAAAGGTTTTTGATTAGGGCCCTGCCACCATAGATTTTTGCTCATGTGCCCTGTCACCACAAGATCTATTTCAAGGGAGATCTCACAAACCTTTGAGCTTTTGACCAGGTGCCCAAAAACCAAACAAAATCTTTTAATCAGGAGACTTGAAAACCAAAAGGAATAACTTTTGAACGGACTTAAGAAACCCTTTTATAGTGGTGAAAGAAAATAAATATGATGTCTTCTCTATCAACTATTAGAGAGAAGACTAGTGGATGTTGTTATATTCAAAGCTCCCCCTAAGATGTAGAAGAGTTCAGGAGAATGAGAGCTTTGCTAGGGGGTAGGCCTTCAGATTGAAGAAGAACATCAGGAAACTTTTAGACTAATGAAGTTTGTTTGTCTCTTGAAAAGTCCTGAAGCAAAACATAAGAAGACTGAAATTATATGAGAGCTGTGTTCTTCTTTCAGTTTTCTATATTCACAATTCATAAGCTTCTATATATTCTATTTATTCACTCTGTATTCAATCTTCTGAAAAATTGATCTTTATATTTCTTAAAGAAAATCGGCTTTTGAATTTTATATCATATCCTTAATTGACTGCAGAAATTCTGGATGACTGAACAGCTAGAAATGTCTTAAATAAATTCCCTAAATGTCTCTGGAAATAATCCAAGTAATAACTCTATTAAATACCATAATTAATGCTTCTATGGAATAGCTATATTTTTGAAAATATAAGCATTAATTATCAGAGTATTACTGCTTAAATAAAATACAATAAATTGAAAGTTGAACTGAGAAACAGAAGAGGAAAAACGTCGAACAAAACCTGAAAAAAAATAGTCGACCTCATGAAGAATTTTGTCGACCTTAACTCCAAGTTCATCGAGCTGAGAAATCTCCTTCGTCGAACTGAGCTCAGTGATCATGAAATGAAAAAGGACTGACAATCTGAGCTCCAAGTTCGCCGGCCAAAGAAAGACTTTCGTCGAGCTGAACTTCTGATATGAGATCAGAGATCGTCGACCTTAGCTTGACTTTCATCGAGCTTAACTCAGAGAAGGAACTCTGAGTTCGTCGATCGGAGATCGACGATCGTCGAGCTGAGTTTAGCTATCGTTGAGAAGAAATTATGAAGTCTTTAAAACTGCTTGTCTCTAAATTCTTGAGTCTCTGAAGTCTTCTAAAGGCAGGTTCAAAGGATAACCTAATAAGACTAACCTTAACCTTAGAAAAACAAATGACCCTAGGCTATACATGATGGGTCAACAAACCTAAAAGTGAAACTAACCCAAATAGACCAAAAACAAGGTGGCGTTCTAACAAATTTCTCTTTTTACATCTCTCTCGTCAAGCTTAAGAAAGAAGAGGAGAAAGGAAGGAGGAAGAGGAAGAAGGCCATTTTTAGATCTTTGGAGAGCTGTTGAAGGCGTTCTTATGGCCGGAATCCCAGGCAAGGGCAATAAAAATCGAGTGGAAGGTGTGGCCAACGTTTCTATTTGGTTAAAATTCATGTTCGTGACTCATAAGCGATCTACCAGGGTAACGATTCTCATGTTAAAAAACTTGGACATGCTAGACCTTTGTTTTGGCATATGTAGGAAGATGCACCATGAAGTAGTGGAGGTGATTATTTCGACCGGTTGACCTGTATTATCCTTGATAAAATTACATATAGAATCTGGAATTGAAGAATAGAATATGCATTCTGGGTGAAGCCCATTTGGGCATGTTGGTCTGGATTGGTGATGATTTATTTCCATGCTGGAGAAGACTCTGTGGTTAAACGTATAGTTTTTAGGGTGTAGGGGTATTGTAGGTTGCTGTAGGTAGTCCTGGAGTTGTACTCCAGGAAAACACCCAAGATTGTAGCAGAATAATTGTTCTATTTGATATCGTCATGCGGTAGCATTAACGCTGATGATAACTGACACACATCTTTGTTTATGTTTGTGAGGCGTGTAGTTTGGAGAGTAGGGCTGTCATGTTGAGTAGTGAGCCTGTATTTCCCAGCTATGGTGGCCATGTGAAAGTCTATTAAGGGTAGCTAAACACCTAGAGCGGGGATGAATAGGTTCCTTTTAAATCTTTTAATCCATTTTATAACTATACTTGATGTGTTGTTATTAGGTTAGTAGCTTTCATGAACACAAAGACCACATAAGGATTTTATAGTGGTTCCCCTTTCTAGGGTACATCCAATATACCCCTTCACATATCTAGTAGTGAGCAAGATTCAGCAAACTCCTCCAAAACTCCAATCAAATGATCTTACACCTCATATCCTACTCAGGATCCTATACCTCAGAGTTGCTCTCACTCCTACAACTCAAATTGCTCACAGTCCTACCTCAGAGATAGTAACAAATCTCCTATATCAGAATTAAAAACAAGCCTTACCTAAGCCTTTATAACACCATTCCTACCACAGATTCTTCACAAGAAGCCTATCTCAAACATTAAAAAAGTTCTACACTTAGACTTTATAACTCAGGCCTACACTCAGATCTTGGTGTGATCTTATAATAGAGATTTTGAGAGTGTTACAATGACTCAAGAACAAAAGATCTGGAGTCCTTCTCTGCTGGTGGCGATTGTTTGTGACTTTGGGTTTCAGAAATATTTTCAAAAAGTTCTTCAAAACATTTTTTTTAAAAGTCCCACACACTTAGCTTTTATATCTCAGGATCTATAACGGCTAAATCCTTTTTAGTTAAGCAACATGATCGACTTTAGTGGTTGAATCATCTCAAGATTCCGTGTTATAGAAATACAATAGTTTCTGTCTTTTAGCGCGCAATCCACATCGATTTGAATAAAGAATGATGCACCCAGAATAAACTAAACACCAATGGACTTATAATAAATTTTTGATCTTCACTAGAGGCGTTGAGTGCTGGAAGCAATATGACTTAGTCAAATTCTTGAACTCTGATGGTTAAAACGCCGGCTCTTATTTAGGTGTGAAAGTGGAGGTTTTATTTATAAAAAAGGAAGAGCGTTTTGTTTTTGTTAGAAACCGAGTTTTAACGAGAGTGAGGCAAGTGCACCTATCGCGTGTAGTACAGGATATTCCCGTGTGGAGGAATATCGGGGTCGTATTGTTCTCGGGGCCGGCTTAGCAATATCTACTCTTTCCCTGAAAGCCTATTATTCTACCGAAAATATTTTAGTTTGGTTTAAAAATATAAAAATGCATAATAATAATAAGCATAAAAAGAAATCAGGAAAAAATGCAGTAAATAAGTGCGGAAGTCCGATGACCAACTTAGCGCGATGCTATCAAAAAGAGAATTGAACTAAAGTAAACTTTTAATAAAAAGAGATCCTAAATTTCAAATTAATTAAGGCGGAGACTCGGCCGTGGAGGTTCCTTAGATATGAGCTCACCTTGGTCTAGGGATATCGCTCACCTGAACGCTAAGACTATTCGACCGATCGTTAGACCGACGAAGGATTCCTCTTAACGCCCGCATTATGCTGAGAACCCCGTTATTGGGTGGGGAACCCAATCCGGTAGAGTCACGCGCCTCCTCTCTCGAGGGTTAGCGCGGAGCTCTCTTTACCCAAGGGTGATCGGTCCATACGTGCGGCCTCTCGGCGTTGCGTATGGATAACGGAAATAGAGCCCGCACATCGATATGCGGTCCTACGCGTCGTTAACCCGGGGCAAACCTTAAGAAATTTAATTAAATAGAAAACAGGACCTTTAATTATTTAAAGCTACTTTATCTGTCCCAATGCTCTTCGATATTGAGGGCTAAGGGTGGTTAGCCACTCATCGGAATGGGGACACTTATGCTAGAAAGCGATAAAGAAAACTGTAAAGAAAGCAGGAAATAAAGCAGTAAATGAAAGCTGAAAATTGCAAGTCCTACCCAAACGAGTAGGACTGAAGAAAGCAGTAAATGCGAATCCCGGCTCGAGCGAGTGGGCGGGGGTAAATTTATCTCATACACGCACGCACTCTACAGAAAAGTAAAATCACACACACGCACTCTACAATAAATGAAAACACACGCACGCACTCTAAGTTTTCCTACTCAAGTGAGTAGGAAGAAAATGAAAGCAGTAAAAAGACAAGTCCCACTCAAACGAGTGGGCGGGAAATGAAAGTTGAGCGCCATTTAACTCTTAACGAGTAGGCGGAAATAGATGCATACGCACACACTCTACAGAAATTGAAATAAAGCTATAAAATCTAACTCAGACACGCACGCACTCTACAGAAATAAGAAAAAGCAAAGTGACTGAAAAATTAAAACAACTGCATTTCTACCGCTAGAATGTGGTAGAAATGCATAAAAAGTGCAAATAAAAATTAACCGGACAAAAAGTTTTGAAAATTAAAACGAAAAGCTAAGTGCTCGGAAAATTAAAACGACTGCATTTCTACCGCTAGAATACGGTAGAAATGCATAAAAAGTGCAAATAAAAATTAAAGGGACTAAAAAGTTTTGAAATTAAAAAGCTAAAATGAAGTTGACGAAAAATTATAACAACGACTTTTTCATTCTTAAGTTTTTATAAAAGCTCCTAAAAAGTGAAAATAAAACTAAAAAAGACGAAAAGGTTTACAATCCTAAAGAGCCTAAGTTAAATAAAATCAAAATGAACACTTTTTAGGTGTTTTTATAAACCCTTAAGAATGAAAATAGTGAAAAGAAGAGAAAGCTAAAGCTAAACAGGTGCGGAATATGAAAATAAAACGGGCATTATAACGGCTAAAAAGTGCGATAAAATCCTAAACTAAACTAATTTATAAAGCTGAAAAAGATAAAACATGAAAAGAACAAAAAAGGGGAACGAAAAATTACTTAAGTTAGAGCGCTTAATTGAATTCCTAGCCATGCGAAGAGAGAAAAACTAACATTTTATAAATAAAAAGGCTATTACAAAGTAGAATAAAGCAAACATCCTAATACAAACTAAGAGAGAGAGGGCGGATAAAATTCCCTTACATAACATTTGGATTCCATTTGGGCAGCACCTCCCCTAAGGAATTTGGCCAAAAAAGGAGACAAAATAAGCTTCCTGGAAGCTTGTATTTATAGGCAAAAATTCGGGTGTGACACGCCCTAGGTCACGGGCGTGACAGGGACGCGTGTCACTACTATTCATGAGCTGATCGGGTGATTTGACTGGAGCTTTGACTTCGCCTGAAAACGTGGCGGTCACGCCCCAGGTCACGGGCATAACAGGTGTCAGTCACGGGCGTGACTAGGGCATGACCCGGACAGCTGGCATCTTGATGTCGGTAGCATTGTCTGTTTGACTAAGCGTTGCATGTCGGCCTCGACACGGGCGTAACAAGCTTTGACACGGGCGTGACGTTGGGCGTGTCAGGCTTGGTTGAATCATTGAGTGTCGGCTACCTGTTGTTGATGAGAGCCTAACACACCCGTGTCGGGCATGGTCACGGGCGTGACAGGGCCGAAAGAAATAATTTTCTGGAAAAATTCAGAAAAACAAAAATGCTAAGTTAGAAATAAAAAATTACAAAAAAGAAACAATTTATTAAATAAAACAAACTAAAAAATATAAAAATAAGCAAAAATGACTTAAATAAAATACGAGAATATAGGTATATTTACAACTCATCAAATACCCCCATACTTAAGCTTTTGCTATTCCAGAGCAAAGTTGGAGATGAATCTATAAGGAATAAAAAAGAATCCTAAATTTAACTAACGCTTAAGTTAATTGTAGGAAAGATCGAAATGAATTTCTGGGGTTTCGGAATTAAATCCTAAATTATGAAAGTGTTAAAAATAGAGGAACTGTTTCAAAAAATGCTTCTAAATGGAAAAAAAGAAAGCGAAAATTATTTTTGTTAGTTTAACAAAAATGGATTGGAATTATCGAAAAAACTTTAGCTAAAAAGAAATTGATAGGAAATAATTCAATTTAAAAATTATGCTCTCAAAAAGATTTAAATTAATTCTAGAATCATGAAAATTGAATAAGTGGATTGGCGGTTATGAAGAGTGCTTTGATTTTTTGAGGCAAGGTAATTTTTTCTCGAACCTCCACATTTTTTTTTCTTTTTGGATTATTAGGAAAATGAAATCTTATTTTCCTAATATTTTTTGTCTTTCATCATAAATATAAATAAACCCAATGCATATGTATAGGAGTAATGAATTTTATCCTCTTACTCCGTAACATATAATCTTTTTAATTATTGGGTGCCTATGTTTGCGGGACGAAATCTTATCCCCATTGACATAAGATCTTTTAAGGGTGAGCGTGGAATCATACTGATTAAGGCATGAAAAAAAGGTGGATGGTTTAGTTTCTAAAACAAAGCTATAGTTTAATAAAAAATTTCGAGAGCAACCTCTTTAATTTGGACGTTCCTACGTTTCTAAAAGCATAAGTGGAAATAATGTAAAATCCATAAATGTTATTTTCTAACATAAAGATGTGCTTTATTTCAAAAAATAAGAAGCGAAAATGAGAAAAATAAGTTCCCTATATTAAGAAAAAGCCATAAAAAATTCTTTAAAATCTTAACCCCAGAAATTTAAGTCTATCGAGCTACAATTAATAAACGAATAGTAAATAAAGAATTAATTAAAATTCGCTTATAAATAAACTCGAAACGATCATTTTGGAGAGCAAAGAGGTTAAGAAATGAGGTTTTCGAATTATTTATTACAAAATAAATTTTTTTGATTTTTATGAGTTTTTCTAATTTTTTTGGATATTTTGGGGTTATTATCATCATTTTTTTGGAATTTTTTAAAGGTTATGCGAATTTTTTTGAGTTTTTTGAGTTATACAGATTTTTTTTTGAATTTTTGAATTTACAGAAATATTTACAAGAAAAGAGGGAGATTTTTTTTACAAGATAGGAAAGAGAAGTGGAAATAGACAAGAATATTTACAAAATATTTACAAAATATTTACAAAGTAGAAAAAGGATCGCCCGCGAACAAACTCTTATTTTGTGGTTGGTTCGATGAGTCGAAAGTCGCGGAGCGATGATTCATTTTTTTGAAATTTTATTATTAATATTTAAAGCATGAAAATTTTTTTTTTTTTAAATTTTTAATTTTTGCAATATTTTTGGGACTTTTTTTTTAAGTGCGGGAAATAAAAGGATAGAAAATAGGAAACACCCCCATACTTAAGTCCAACATTGTCCCCAATGTTGCACTAAGTATGAGGAACATGATATATATATAAATAAATATGTACAAAAAAGTAAAAACAGGGGTTTAGAAATCTTCCCTAAACCGCGTTCGGTGTAGCCCGTTGAGTTTAACCCTGCAAAAGTTAAAAGTAAAAGCAAAAATATAATATAAAAAACAAAAAAGAAAAATTCGGCGAAAATGGTGCGGGTGATAGGGGGAGACAAGTGGGTGTGACTCGGAAGCTAAGGCCTTAGCTAAGAGCGAGCGACCGATATGCGATTCCCTAGCGCTCACAATTGTGAAGCGCGCCGAAACGACAAAATAAATACATAATTAAAAAAAAAATTGTTTTGTTTTATATATTTTTTCTTAGTTATTTTTTTTGAATTTTTAGATAAGTTTATTTCTTTAGTTTTTGATTTTTTTTTTGAAAATAAAAATTAGAAAATAAGAAAATAAGTTAAAAGCAAAATAAAAATGAAAGAGATATATATATATTTTTTTGAATTTAAAATTTTTTTGGATGAAAAGAAAGATAAAAGAAAATTTTCATCATTTTTTTTTAAGTTTTTTTAATTTTTTAGTTTTTAAGTTTTTAAGTTTTTATTTTTGTAGTTATTAATTTTTTAAGTTTTTGATAGTTTTTTGATTTTTAGTTTTAAAGTTTTTAAATTGTTTATTTTTAGAATTTTTTGAAATATTGATTATTAATATTAATATTGATATTATTATTAATAATATAATTGTTTTGGTTGCGCAATATTTTTTTTTTTTTAGATAAGTAGAAATAAATGGTAAAATTAATAGGTTTCAGGAATTCAAAATAGTAAGTCGAAATTTTCCCCGGCAACGGCGCCAAAAACTTGATGGTTAAAACGCCGGCTCTTATTTAGGTGTGAAAGTGGAGGTTTTATTTATAAAAAAGGAAGAGCGTTTTGTTTTTGTTAGAAACCGAGTTTTAATGAGAGGGAGGCAAGTGCACCTATCGCGTGTAGTACAGGATATTCCCGTGTGGAGGAATATCGGGGTCGTATTGTTCTCGGGGCCGGCTTAGCTATATCTACTCTTTCCCTGAAAGCCTATTATTCTACCGAAAATATTTTAGTTTGGTTTAAAAATATAAAAATGCATAATAATAATAAGCATAAAAAGAAAGCAGGAAAAAATACAGTAAATAAGTGCGGAAGTCCGATGACCAACTTTGCGCGACGCTATCAAAAAGAGAATTGAACTAAAGTATACTTTTAATAAAAAGAGATCCTAAATTTCAAATTAATTAAGGCGGAGACTCGGCCGTGGAGGTTCCTTAGATATGAGCTCACCTTGGTCTAGGGATATCGCTCACCTGAACGCTAAGACTATTCGACCGATCGTTAGACCGACGAAGGATTCCTCTTAACGCCCGCATTACGCTGAGAACCCCGCTATTGGGTGGGGAACCCAATCTGGTAGAGTCACGCGCCTCCTCTCTCGAGGGTTAGCGCGGAGCTCTCTTTACCCAAGGGTGATCGGTCCATACGTGCGGCCTCTCGGCATGGTGTATGGATAACGGAAATAGAGCCCGCACATCGATATGCGGTCCTACGCGTCGTTAACCCGGGGCAAACCTTAAGAAATTTAATTAAATAGAAAACAGGACCTTTAATTATTTAAAGCTACTTTATCTGTCCCAATGCTCTTCGATATTGAGGACTAAGGGTGGTTAGCCACTCATCGGAATGGGGACACTTATGCTAGAAAGCGATAAAGAAAACTGTAAAGAAAGCAGGAAATAAAGCAGTAAATGAAAGCTGAAAATTGCAAGTCCTACCCAAACGAGTAGGACTGAAGAAAGCAGTAAATGCGAATTCCGGCTCGAGCGAGTGGGCGGGGGTAAATTTATCTCATACACGCACGCACTCTACAGAAAAGTAAAATCACACACACGCACTCTACAATAAATGAAAACACACGCACGCACTCTAAGTTTTCCTACTCAAGTGAGTAGGAAGAAAATGAAAGCAGTAAAAAGACAAGTCCCACTCAAACGAGTGGGCGGGAAATGAAAGCTGAGCGCCATTTAACTCTTAACGAGTAGGCAGAAATAGATGCATACGTACACACTCTACAGAAATTGAAATAAAGCTATAAAATCTAACTCATACACGCACGCACTCTGCAAAAATAAGAAAAAGCAAAGTGACTGAAAAATTAAAACAACTGCATTTTTACCGCTAGAATGCGGTAGAAATGCATAAAAAGTGCAAATAAAAATTAACCGGACAAAAAGTTTTGAAAATTAAAACGAAAAGCTAAGTGCTCGTAAAATTAAAACGACTGCATTTCTACCGCTAGAATGCAGTAGAAATGCATAAAAAGTGCAAATAGAAATTAAAGGGACTAAAAAGTTTTGAAATTAAAAAGCTAAAATGAAGTTGACGAAAAATTATAACAACGACTTTTTCATTCTTAAGTTTTTATAAAAGCTCCTAAAAAGTGAAAATAAAACTAAAAAAGACGAAAAGGTTTACAATCCTAAAGAGCCTAAGTTAAATAAAATCAAAATGAACACTTTTTAGGTGTTTTTATAAACCCTTAAGAATGAAAATAGTGAAAAGAAGAGAAAGCTAAAGCTAAACAGGTGCGGAATATGAAAATAAAACGGGCATTATAACGGCTAGAAAGTGCGATAAAATCCTAAACTAAACTAATTTATAAAGCTGAAAAAGATAAAACATGAAAAGAACAAAAAAGGGGAATGAAAAATTACTTAAGTTAGGGCGCTTAATTGAATTCCAAGCCATGCGAAGAGAATAAAACTAACATTTTATAAATAAAAAGGCTATTACAAAGTAGAATAAAGCAAACATCCTAATACAAACTAAGAGAGAGAGGGGGGATAAAATTCCCTTACATAGCATTTGGATTCCATTTGGGCAGCACCTCCCCTAAGGAATTTGTCCAAAAAAGGAGACAAAATAAGCTTCCTGGAAGCTTGTATTTATAGGCAAAAATTCGGGTGTGACACGCTCTAGGTCACGGGCGTGACAGGGGGGCGTGTCACTACTATTCATGAGCTGATCAGGTGATTTGACTGGAGCTTTGACTTCGGCTGAAAACGTGGCGGTCACGCCCCAGGTCACGGGCGTGACAGGTGTCAGTCACGGGCGTGACTAGGGCGTGACCCGGACAGCTGGCATCCTGATGTCGGCAACGTTGACTGTTTGACTAAGCGTTGCGTGTCGGCCTCGACACGGGCATGACAAGCTTTGACACGGGCGTGACGTTGGGCGTGTCGGGCTTGGTTGAATCATTGAATGTCGGCTACCTGATGGCGATGAGAGCCTGACACGCCCGTGTCGGGCATGGTCACGGGCGTGACAGGGCCAAAAGAAATAATTTTCTGGAAAAATTCAAAAAAACAAAAATGCTAAGTTAGAAATAAAAAATTACAAAAAAGAAACAATTTATTAAATAAAACAAACTAAAAAATATAAAAATAAGCAAAAATGACTTAAATAAAATACGAGAATATAGGTATATTTACAACTCATCAAACTCTAATGAAGTGTTGAGACACAACACTTAACTCCGTACATTCTAATTTGGCTTCTAGTGATCTTATATAACTTGACATATTGGTACTTTGAAAACTTTTCCCTTTCTGTTGAAGCATTGAGTGAAGTCTTTTTGAAGAGGCGTTGAGTGACTACAGTTAACTCAACATAAGCAACTTTGGCATTTAGTCAAGTCTTATATATCGATGCATTTGTAGTTAGATAATTATTTTGCTTTACTGCTGAGGCAATGAGTGAATGATCTTCACTCAATGCATTAATACATAGAATGAAACTCAGCTCTTTTATTGATGTATTGAGTCAAAGACCTTCACTAGACGCCTTTGTACATGGCCTTAATTTCTGATCTTTTATTGAAGCGTTGAGAGAGTACTATTCAGTCAGCGCATATGAATCTTGAGCATTGAGTTATGTGAGATGACTCGTTGCATTTGAACTTAGGCTGATTCTCGGCTTCTCTTTTGAAGTACTGAGTGAATATTATTGAGTCAACGCAAATATATCATGAGCACTGTATGATGTGAGATGACTCGACGCATTTGTACTTAGCAAATATTCTTCACTTTTGGAGAGTGCTGACTTACTCTCATGTTTTTAGTTGATCAATACTGATTACCTGCTAAAGCTAACTTAGAGAATATTAAATACATATTTGTGTATATTATTGACTTATGCGACTTCTTCAAATCCAGGACGTTGTGATAAATGTTCACAACAATCTCCCCCTATTTGAAAAAGTCAGTATTCTAGTCAAAAATATACACCATTTCAATGAAGATAATAATGATCAACTCAAAATGAGAAAACACCCATGCAAGTAATAAAAAATATCTCAGATAACATTAATAATAAAAGATGAGTAAGTCTACACTAAACCTCCCACATTTTATACCCCTTAGGAACCTTAAATTTATAACATTGCTAAGAATCAGGTTCCCTAATTACAATGCCCACCTAGATTTTTTTGCATTCTTTTCCAAGGCCTCTTTATTTTTCCATATTTATCTCTCAATATAGTTGTAGGGCTTTGGATGGTATCTACAGGGTTTTGGGGGCATCAATTAGTATAGTTCCAGCCAGCTTGTCCTTTCTGAATTTTTTTCCTTACTTCTTTTTGCTTTTTATACTTAGACCATTCCATAGAGCTGTATATCTTGGTTCTATAAGACTTATTTTCTTTGAACTGATTCCGGACAATTAGTATGATGGTCTTGGAGGTTGGTCTCCACGACACATATTCTGGCCTAGATTCTAGTTCCTCTCTGTCTTTTTTCCTTATCCTTGCATCCTCTTCCTCATCAACAACTTCTTTACCATTTCCCTTTGATAGATGTTGAGAGGTGGGACTGAATACAACTTCATCAGCAGGAACTGCAGTTACAATATCAGCTTGACAATCAGCTCCAACTCCATCTTTAGTGACTGCATGCTCATTATATTACATGGCATCTTGGCCCAGGGATTCCATGATTACATTGTAGGTCCAGATAGTATTGTGTCCACTTGCTCTTATCATTAAGATATCAACCCTTTATAATTTCTTTCGTAACAAGATTGCTCATGGAGTCCTTGGAGTAGGTTATCTTATTAGCCATGTGATTGACACCATATGTGACATGGTTCTAAACTTCCAACATATGATCATCAAGGATTTGGGTGCAACAATCCAAACTCCTTTCAATAATTTTTCTATGTTCTTCTATGTGGATTTTTGTCACATTATGAACCATTTGAATTTTTTCAGATGTAGCACATTGATTTTGGATATTATTCTGGCTCTGCTGAATTCGTTGAAGTTGAAATGCAGTATGATCAACAACTGGAGCAGCTCTCATGAAGAATGGTACTATGTTTTCTCTCAGTTGGTTGACTTCAAATCTGTTGGAAGTTATTTTAATAAAGAGATCCTTCTTCAGTTCTTTGGATGAATCATCCACATGCATGTCAACCTTTCTTCTTTGATCATCAAGGATCCTTCTTAGTTGTGATAGAAAAGAGGTGAGAATCTCCTCATTCAACTGAGTAGATACTGGATTGTTAATACTTCATATCTCTCCCTTATGTCTCCTCCCATTTTAAAATCAACAATTTTATATTCAGAGGAGTGATCTAGAATGTTAGCAATAGGGATATGCTCCTCTTTATCATGATTCTATGTAAGTGGCATCACATCATCTCCATTGATTTCTTTTACAGATACTTCCACCTTAGCTAACTCTTCTTGAGAAGGGAGCTTAAGATGAGTCTCCCTCTCAACAGCAGGACTTACTCTGATGTTCTCCCGCTCAATATGATCATCCTTCTCTAGGATCTCCCCCTCAGTATCAGCATATATCCTTTGCACAATAGTTGTCACTAGATTTTCAACATGCTCTATAACTGTTTCTCCTTCAAAAATAAGTAAGATATACTCTATTGGGAACATCCATGGCAGCAAGCTCAGATGAAATTAAGACTTGTGAACTCACATTCCTTTTCTTAGAATCACTTGAACTGGATAAGTGAGGGTCATGGGGTTCAGTACTCATGCTGTATAAAGAGATATTACTGGTGCTCTTTACTACAACTTATTCAGCTTCCTTTTTCTTTTTTCTTTTCAGAATTTTGAGGGTGATTGATCAGCACCCTATCCCATATAACAAACTTCTTTGCATCCATCTTTCTTATATGATGGATCTTTGCACGTAACCTCATATTCAGAATTCCTGAAACATAGTTGAAGAGGTACATAGATAGAATTCTTCCCATATTGGGATCAGGGATGCACTAAATTACCTTGCCAAACACCAACTTGCCCCAATTGGTTTTCTTTGAGAGAATCACTCTACCCATTATTTCAAACATCTTTCTTGAGATCTTCCTAGATGTGATTTTATGATGTTCTCCATTGATGGATGTCGTGATCTTCGTGGAGGAAGACTCCACCTTGGCATTAGCAAACAGTTCTAGGACTTCTCTTTTCCAAATAACACAGGGCTTTGACAGCAAAAATTCAAGTTCAGCTACTGATATGAGACAAATGACATATTGGATTTCTTCAGGAGCATCTCTGAATCTATTTCGCATAACTTCAGATCCATCAAACAAGAAGTCCGCACCCTTTGGAGGCATTGAACTTGGGAGACTGAAAGAGGAGAAAATGGTGTGAGAAATTTAGGGTATAGGACAGAATTTCTGAAGGGAAAGGAATGATAAAGTTTATTCTAGTAATGATTTTTATTTGTACCCTACTTTATTCGAGAAGGTGTAGATGTGTGTACCTTGTTGTTATTTATAATTTAGATGGATAGATGTGATTTAACCTGATAAGTTTAATTCTTTCCGACACTTCAGAGTTTTTGCATCATTTCCATTCGATTCCTTAGGTGTCCACTTGATGCCTAAACGTCTCACTCTACGTCTGGTGTTTACTTGATGCTTGACACTTCATTCAATGCCAAGTTAGTTGACCTTTTGTTCTTTAAGTTCTCCTGCTAAAGATTAGCCTTTAAAAGAGCATATAGAAAGTTCTATATTGAATGACAGTATTAGCTACTTCAAATTTAATATTCCCAATTCAAACTTGAAGAAGTTAAACTTGGCTTCATCTCGAGGCTTAGTAAAGATGTCAGTCACTTTTCTATCTGTGGGGACAAACTCAAGGCTAATATATTCTTTTTCAACATTCTCTCTTATGAAGTGATATCTAATTTCAATATGCTTGGTCCTATATGTGATTTAAGATTCTTCTAAATTGAAATATCATTAGAAGAGTAACATAACATAGGAGTTTTACTTAGCTGGATATTGTAATCCTGAAGTTAATGCTGGATCCACAAGAGCTGTACACAATAACTCCCTGCTGAGATGTATTTAGATTCTACAGTAGAAATTGCTACACTTGTTTGCTTTTTACAAATCTAGGATACCATTCTTCTCCCTAGAAATTGGCCAGTACCGAAAGTACTCTTTCTATACTCTTTGCAACTTTCAAAATCTACATCTGAATAGCCTATTAGTTCAAAATAATAATTCCTAGGGTACCGAAGGCCAAGATATGGTGTGCCCTTAAGATATCTCAAAAATACTCTTTATAATAGAGTAATGAGATTCTTTAGTGAAAGCTCGGTACCTAGCACAAATACATGTACCAAACATAATGTTTGGTCTACTAGTAGTCAAATATTGGAGGGAGCCAATTATGCCTTAATACAAGGTTTCATCAGCTGGCTTGTCATTCTCATCCTTATTTAGTGACATACTTGACCTTATAGGAGTTTTCATGATGGAGACATTGTCTATTCCAAATTTCCTGATAAACTCCTTAGTAAACTTTGACTGAGAGATAAATAAACCATCCTCAGATTGCTTAACTTGGAGACCCAATAAAAACTAGAGTTCACCCATACTGTTCATCTCAAACTACCCTTGCTTAAGTTTAGCAAACTTTTAGCATAGGCCATCATTAGTAGACCCAAGAATTATGTCATAAACAAAAATTTGGACTGGGAAAACCTTACCCATTACTTTACTTAGGTATAATGTCTTATCTATCTTTTCCCTTTAGAATTTGTTCTCAATGAGAAAGCTAGATAAGGTTTCATACCAAGCCCTTGAGTCTTATTTTAAACCATACAAAGTTTTTCTTAAATAAAATACATGATCACGAAAAGAAGGATTGATAAAACCTAATGGCTGCTCAACATAGATCTCTTCTTTTTGGTCACCAATCAGTAAAGCTGACTTCATATTTATTTTATAGACCTTAAATCCTTTGTAAGCAACATATACATGTAATAATCTTATGGCTTAGAGTCTAGCTATTGGTTCAAAGGTTTGATCTAAATCAATACCTACTTCTTTCATGTACCCTTTAGCAACCAGTCTAGCTTTATAATTGATTATAATACCACTTTCTTCTAGCTTGTTTCTGTATATCCATTTGGTTCCCATGATGCTATGTACTCGAGGTATGGGAACTAGCTTCCAGACATTATACCTTTTGAATTGGTTCAATTCTTCTTGCATAGTAACTATCTAGAATGAGTCTATGTTAGCTTCTTCAAACTTCTTGGGCTCTATCTAAGACAGGAAGCTGGAGTACATAGATTTATTAAACGATCCTATGATTTGTCTGGGTGGGGGATTTTACAATTGGTATCAGATTGCAATGATCCTATGATGAAGAAGCAATTGAACGTTGTATTACCCCCGCTTGATTATTCGATTTATGGCCAAACTAAATTAGCGGATTAAGTGGTATGCTAATTAGTGATTCACACAATGTATGTCCACCTGTTACCCTACGTTCAGCCAACCTGACCCAAAATTCGTGTTTTGTACGTAGATTCTAGTACATATAGATCCGATGACGGGCATTCCCGTTCCTTTGATCCTATTCAATTACAACAGTCGGAATTGGGGCAAATCCTACCTGCAATCTTAAATGCCTTAAGGTCCCAACAAGCCCCGATGTAGTAATAGGCCCCAAGCTGTAATTGGTTGAGCACCTTCCAAGTTCCTTCTTCCACCCGTTTAAAATGGGATAGAGTCGAAAGTTCGCACTAAAGAGTTGTTTGATTCTATGTAGGAACTGATGGTCGGAATCTGATATCCAGGCAGGTTATGTTGGATCTGATGGTTCATATATCCTCAGTTTTCTTATATCAAACCCCATGTTGTATTTGATCACATTTTGTGTTTGGTAAAGTGTGCAGGTTTAGAGATCCAAGTAATGCAAGAAGCTCTCCTTTGGAACATACCACCGAGCGGTAGTAGTTAATGCCTAGCGGGAGCATGAACTAAATGGACATGGCGCTCGGGTAACTACTACACTGCGCTAGTACTATCGCCCGCACTTTCTCAAGTATTTATTTCAGCCAGATGCTCGGGGAGTTACTGGGAAAGCGTTAGCTTTATTCCGCACAGCATTATCCAACTCAACGATCGTCGAGACGGATTCGTAGATATGCCTTGACTACCGGGAGGCGTTACCTTCCTACCACGCCGCGCTAGATTTGAAAAAAGGAAAATATTCAATTTGAATATTTTTTTTCAATTTACAGTATAGCTGTCAGCATCAAACAAGTGAACGTACCGTTGAGTGCTAGTCTTACCTTTGGTAGTAGCCTATTTTTACAAAGACGTATAAAAGGCATCTCGTTTTCTGTATTCCTTACTAAGACAAAACGAGACTTAGTTCTAACTTTACTCGGGTTCGGTAGCCGCCTCTGTGTGTCGTTCCACCATCTTCGTCGATGGAAAAGAAAACCGACTACCTCTAATTTGCACACAAAGAAATCCGGCGAGCCAAGGACTAAAACGACTACGAAGAGTTGATCAATTGCGAGCACACGAAGATTTGAAGCACCAGTCATGGATCTCTCAATGGAGGAATCGTCAAGAGGTAGATTCAATCGTTAAATCTTTCTTTTCTTTTCTCTGTATACCTGTGATGTGGGAAATCGATCGGAGAAGGTCGTCGGAATTCGGGGAGGTTTCCGTGAGAATTTGTCATGGGGAACTGATGTCTAGATCAGGTGATCTAGCGGGGATCTAAGACACTTCCTTACTTGAAGGTGAAGAGCCGGCTCGAAGACCTTTCTTGGAGGAAAAGGGAGACAGCCAACAGGTCTGGGGACCGATTCGGTATAGAAAACCAAAAGTCTTTCTTCATTCACCACCTACGATATTCGACGTCATAGAGATATAGTTTTGGAAATCTTTAAAAACAATTATTGATTTTACATTGGAATGAAATTCATTTTCTATTTCTTCTCCTGCGTATAACGTTGTGTGTTTTATCATCTAAATTTCTGAAGGGTGCATAGATGTCCAAGGAGGAATCTGTCCAGAAAAATGTATTTTGTGATATACCATCACACGTTAGCTAGCTATTGCCCACGATATCTTTCAAAACTACTTTTCCTAGATCGGAATAATTCGAATTTCTAATAACCAACATAAACCTTATTCACCCCCCTAAGGTTGGCCATTAGATCCAACAAGTGGTATTATAGCTAAGTTACTTCAAAAAGGATTAAAACCTGAAGTAAGTTGACCAACATAGTTCACGCATTTCCTGAGGGACTGGGTGTTAGTATACCCCCACTGTTCATGGGGAGTGATTACAGTCACTAGAGAATGAAAATGAATATTTTTCTGATGACACAGAGCATACACGTGTGGGCCATTATCAAGACGAAATACACTTCACCCACTACCACTGTAGGTGATACCGTCTTTTGGGAAAATTGCTCTCAATGTTCCTTATATTTTAAGAGGCAACACAATCAATACTAAAAGCATAATTGTATTTGATATATGTTCAAGTTAAATATGTGCAGGATGTTCCTTGGAAAAAGTTTATGCAACACCCCAAATCCCAAATCTGAGTTCAGGCTGGGCAACACGGCCTGGGAAACGGGCGTGTCCCAGGGCGTGTCCTGATCTGTTTGCTCGAGTGTGATTTTTGGTCTTGAGTGTCTCGAGTGAGGCATATGGCCTGGGACACTGGCGTATCCCATGCCGTGTCCTTCATTGTGTTGTCTCGAGTACTCGACAAAATACAGTCGACGATCTTCGAGAGGCGTATCGGTCGAGCACACGACCTGCGACACTGGCGTGTGCATTGGCCGTGTCATGCTCTGGTTGGTAGCTATGCTGTGTCAGGTGAGGAACACGGCCTGGATCCCAGGCGTGTTCTGGGTGACACGGGCGTGTCAAAGTTCACACGGGCGTGTTGGGAACCCGTGTCCCTTTCGTGATTGGTTGGTACTGTATCGATTGAGGGACACGCCCCTCAGCACGGGCGTATACTGATTTAAACGGGCATTTCCGGAGCTTGACACTTACGTGTTGAAGCCCGTGTCCTGGTCTAATTTGAGTCGATTCCTTTGCAGCTTCAGGTACAAGGCCCGTGATACGGGCATGTCACAAACTGTGTCAGCCCAGGCAAAGTTATTTCAAGGCTGATCGTTGCCATTCATTTCCTTCTAATCGGATCATATGGTCCAAGGCTATTCCCTGCTGTTATAAGGCCAAGAGTTGAAGATAAACTCTCATCTATTTTGCCATTCTCTTTCTAAAAGAGATAGAGAGAGGGGAGAGCAAGGAAGGAAGAAGGAGAAGGATTCCGGCCACCAGTGGAGCTTTGGAGTTTCGAGTCTGGAGCAAAGTTCAGTTCCATGAATGCAAGGTAATTGCGGTGCTTTTCATTCGGCTAGATTTCCATGGCTCAAAAACGATCGTCAAGGGTATCGATATTCTTTTTGGACAAGTGAAGTCCTCCTTTATGCATATGCACTGAATCCTCAACCAAGAGGTTGAAAGCGTAAGCGATTCCTGCGGGTTGAAAGTTGATATCACCGGTTGAGTCTGCATCTAGATCCGGAAATGAGTAGTACGGAATAGACATGCTGTGTGAAGCCCATCCGGACGGTTAGTCTGGATTGGTGATGTTTATATTGCGAACTGGAGAAGACATTGTGTATGAAATGTGTAGGTTATGGCATTTGTGAGGATGCTTGCGAGTTCCTTGTGTTGTATGCCTTGCATGAGCTGTATGCTATATGGTCGTGAGAGCCATTCTTTGTGGCGGTGGAGCCTTTGTGGCATTGGAATTATATGCTCTACGTTAGCTATGTACTTGTGTTGTGAGAGATTGATTGGTAGCATTGCTAATGGTGGGCTGCAAGCCTTCATGGCTGATTACACTACGGTGGTAGGTCGATCTAGAGGTACTGTGTACCTGTGTTGTGAGCGGTCGATTAGTGGAAATGCAAATGGGGGGCTGTGAGTCTTCCCGACTTGTTACACTATGGGGGTAGGTCGATCTAGATTGCACACTAGTTGTCGTGAGGTGAACACCTCTGAGTGGGATGGGCGAGGATGTCTCCAGCATGCGTGTTGTAGTAGACTTGTGCATGTCCAACAAGTTAATAACCTCTAATCGGTGGTGGGACCAAGGATGATTCAGTACATCGTAAGCATTCCCTGAGTAAACGGAGCGCCTGGCACAAAGGCCAGCACTTGTGATGATGTTGTGCGCGAGTGCACTTGTTTTGATATATATATGTTGTGATTGCAATGCATGCAGGGAAGGAACCACTACCTTGGGTAAGGGGTAGGGACCTTATAATTGGTCAGCTGAATGCTGACCATTTCTTTGATTATCACCCTTGCGGTGGATGTCCATATGCAGGTGCTTCCCTTGCTGGTGCTGAATTGGATTGAGTGGGCTGAAGCCCTTGCTGCTGCTGCTTGTAGTCCCTTGAAGTCCGTGCGAAGAATTGGATTTCATGTGTGGCCGACCTGCGTACCGATGTATGAAACTACATCTTTTAAAGAGAAACATTTAAGTCCTTAAGGCCGTGAGCATTTGTGTACTTGTATATATTCTTGGTGTTATATATAAATGTGTTATATATATATTTAGTGGACATTCAATGGATGAGTTCTTGTAAGTTATAAACTTCCGCTAGAATGCTCTGAGTTAAGATGCAAATAGAAAGTAATTTTGATATTCATACGAGATTCCGTCGTTTGTCTGTGAAATATGTTGTGGGGCCTCGGTCAGAACCTCTGTTATATTCCATGTGACTGATAGAGGCGTTACAAAGTGGTATCAGAGGTTAATGTTTTGGTAGGGATAACATAATTGAACTCAAGAATGTACACTAGGAATGAGAGCGTGTATACTAGGCATGGTTGCCATTTTCGATTGGACGTTAATGATGTCTTGTTCATGTATAGGTGATGTAGAGTGGAGATAGGCAGTCTAAGCCACAATGTTCGGATGAGAGTGCGACACCAGCTGAGGTTCCCACACCTCCACCTTCTACAGAAACCATACGCTTACATGTGGAGGTTCTATTTGCCATGTTTCATGTACAACATATTTGGCAGGCAAGGCCTGCAGTGGAGCCAGTACGGGTTGGTGCGAGGCAAGAGCGTGTTGAGGATCTGATTGACGAGCAAGCGGCCGATGAGCAATTGAAATGGTTTATGGAGTTTCATCCACCTACGTTCAATGGGGCGGGTTCCCCAACGCAAGCTGAGGATTGGCTCACAAGAGTGATGAGGATCCTTACAGCGATCAGAACTAATGAGGGGCAAAAAGTTACTTTAGCCACTTTCTTTGTGGAAGGTGATATAAAAATCATATGGAGATGGAAGAAAGGGGTTATGCGTGGAGAAGAAAAAGTTAATGGAAGAGAAGGTGATATATGTGGTTATAAGATGTTCTCCGATTCTATATTCGATGAAGGCAAGTGTACCTTATCGCGTATAGTATAGGATATTAAAATTAATATCAAGATCGTATTTCCCGGGATGCTTTGAATACTTTTACTTCAAGGAGTTGCTATTATCTTATCAATTAAAACGTTCTTTGGGGTTTGATTACTAAATTAGGGAAGAAAGAAAATTTCTTGCAAATAAAAGAGAAGGCTTAAACAAGGATTAAACGATAATACTCGATCTTGAATTTCCTTGGCATAAATTAATCAACAATGCAATAAGAAACATTAACTTAATAAAATAAAGATACCTTGACCGTGGGGGTTCCCGAAGCTTGAACACGCTTCTCTCGAAGAAGTGCCCAACTGAGGTTAGGAAGATCCGACCGAACTCTCGTACCGTATCCGAATACCTAACACTCGCTTTAAGTAGTGAACCCCGCTATTGGATTTGACTCCAATCCGGGAGATTTACGTCATTCTCTCTCGAGAGGTGCGTGCAACTCTCTTTACTTTTGAGCGCTAACTTCAAATTATCGGCCTCTCGGCTAGCCAAAAATGAAAGCATGAATGAAGACTATATATCGATAATATAGTTTCATTCGAAATAAATCAAAAGTAAATCGAAGGCCTAGATTTTAAAAAGAGAAAGAGAGATAGAGCATCATAACTGATCAACTCATCCTCGGATCATCAAGATCGAGTACTATGAGGATTTAGTTACTCATAATGTAGAGAAATAAAATAATGTTAAGGATATGTATAAGTAGAAAGAGGGAGAGATTGAGGGAATAACGAACTAATTTACTTTTAATTGCACAACAATCACAAAGAGGACAAAGGTTCATTACAAATTGAACTTCAAAGAAAATTACGAGAGTGATTAAAAAGATGACAAGAACATTAAGACATGAAAACATTAAACCAAAGTACAATAAAAATAAACTCTCAATAGCTCTCTAGAAGGCTCAAATGAAGGAGGATGGATGGATGCTTTCCCCCTTTCCTTCTTGCCTATTTATAGGTACAAAACCAAGGGGGTAGAGTTGGAATTTGGCATGAGGATGAAGCTTCCATGAACCTTCCCTTTTTCAAAAAGCACATGTTAGATATAAAGTCCAATGGTGGCTAGCCTCTTTCATACTTGTCATGAAAAGTATGATAAAAGTTGGCTTTCTTTCTCTCTTTCCAAGAAGCTTCCTTTAAGAACACATGTTGAATATAAAGTCAAAAGGTGGCTAGCCTCTTTCCCACTTATGAGAAAATATCTCATTGGACCATTGTGCCTTCATTCTCTTTATTGAAAATAGTTCAATAATATGGTGGCATGGCTGCACTTGACATTTTGGTTGGCACGTCATAACTGAAGTCGTGTTCTTTTGCCATTTGTCGCGGGATCCTCGGTTCTAGCTCAAACCAAAGAATCATACATGCAGGAAATCTGCTGGACAGCAACTTTAAACGCAGATTCCCGAAGCTACACAAATCCGGTGAAGACGTGTAACCATGCGTTGGAAAGATCTTTCCGAGGGCTACAACTTCCGTGTTCAGGTCCAGATCTGAATCTGGCCGCAACATGCCCAAAAGTGACCCCGAAGTTCACTGCGTGCAGAAAATATAATAAAATAGGCATGGTTAGGATAGAATTACAAACAATACGATTTAGCGGATAAAATTAACATTATAAAGATATTTATAATGAATTATTTATAATTTTATATTAATAACTAAGGTCAAATTATGCATCATCAAATTCCCCCAAGCTTAGGATTTGCTTGCCATCAAGCAAAAATATAAAAACTAGCCAACATAACAAGGTGACTAATAGAAAATTCTAATTATACTACACAAGTACCATGCGAAATTTTAAGTAGGGAGAGGGTGAAACAAAATTTTAAAACAATTACTTAAACTTGGTTTCAAATTTTATAAACTTTACTAACCAAAATAAATCATCCAAAATGTTTAAACAAAATTTCTTAAATAAACAAAAGCAAAACAACAAAATGAAAAATGCATTGAAGAGTTACTAGGTTCTAAGAGGCACATTATACCCAAATTAAAATGAAGAACAAAGAGTCTAAATCTAAATCCAAGACAAAACTAATCTACTATTTTTCTCTACTTAGCTAAAAGAAAACCTAGGAGCATGAATCTATAGGGCTTATTAGGTTGAAACATTTGGCTTAGGTTTATGATTAGGAATGGAATTCAAAGATAAACATGAGGGCTTTAAAAAAAACACACTAAACCACAAATAAAGAGGTTCTTAATTCATAAAAAATCATAAATATTTTTCTTTCTTTTTCATTTTCATTCATCATTTTTTTTCTTGTTATTATTATTTTTTTTTTCTCAAAACAAAGGCCATATATATTTTTTTTTTATCATTTTGAATTGGCCAATCAAAAGAAAACCAAACTTTAGAGCACACATTTTCATACAGACATCCAATCATCACAAAAAAACTCAAATGGTGTAGTATGATAAGAAGGGTTGGAAAATTTGGCTTTGGTGAAAGATGATATGATGAGTGGAGCTATCAAATGGAATTGGAAAAAGGCTCAAAAGTGGCTAACTAGGGGGATATATTATAGGGTTGGCAAAAAGGCTCAAACTAAGACAAAAATGGCCTACATCATTTTCATGCTCCTAAAATTTCCTAAAGCATTAGTTTTGAAAAAGGTTCAAAAAGTAGGTCCTAGAAATTAAATAGAGACTAATGAACCTAGATTAGAAATAGGGATAATATGAGTCTAGACTCGTTCACCTCTACTACGTTATTCAAAAGTTGACTTTACAAAAATTATCCAAAACAACAAGAAACATAGTGGATGAGAAATTTTAAGGGAGTAATGAAAATAAACAAAGAGAAACCAAAATAGAAATGCGAGTTTTTAGAAAAATGTTTCACCCTAACATGCTACCGTGAATTAGGAACACAGCAAGGCCAACATTTTACTTGTGAAATATAATTAAAAAGATTTATTAGAAAAATATTAGCATAGCAAAGTGGTTATAGAAGATTTTGAGGAAAACAAAAACTAAAGCAAGGGGTACTATTGAATATCCTAATCTAATAAAATGAGCACAAACATTGTTTTCCATTTTGAACTTTTTTCTAATTTTTTGGATTTTTTTTTTATTTTTTTTAGCTATTCATTTTTGGGTTTTTTTTTTTTTTTTTTAGGATATTCATTTATTTTTTTTTTTTTGATTTTTTTCTAAGATATTCATTAAAAGTAACAAAAATTTACACTAGCAAAAAGAAGAGGGAAGTCCTAGCAAAATGAAGGTGGAAGTTCTCCCCCAAACTTAAAATGGGCATTGCCCTCAATGGAGAAAGAAGGAGAGAAAATGAAAATAAGAGTACATAATTGAAAAACAGGTACTTCCCCGGATTTTTGAGTTGTGGAAGATGGCGTGATGCTTCTCCCCATGCTGGCGCTTTGGATCTTCAAAAGGTGTCTTCTTTTGGACTTTGTGATGGATGCAGCAATGTTGGAGTAGACGATCGCAGAAGCTGCGATGCGTCGTGGCCAAAAAAGTGTAAAATAAAGAAAATAAAAAAAGATAACTTGGGTTGCCTCCCAAAAGCGCCCTTTGGTTAAAACGTCGTTGAGCTCGACGCAACAAAAAATATATATTGTCCAAAACATTGTTGTGAAAGAAGTCCAAAATATGTCTAAATTATTACAGACCAAATTCAAATAGTTATTCCAAGTTCAAACATCATTGTCCAAAATAAAACGAAAAATAAAGATAAATAAAACAGCCGGTGATGAGAACATCATTGTTAAGGTAAAAAGTCATGCGAATCATTCTTTCCCAGATCGTCTCCCGACAAATATAATTTTAGGCGGTGACCATTTACTTTAAATTCTCCTTTTTCTGGGTGGGAAATAAGAACCGTCCCATATGGCCAAGCCTCTTTAACAATAAAGGGGCCGGACCATCGTGATTTTAATTTTCCCGGAAAGAGGCGAAGACGAGAGTTATAAAGAAGGACGAGATCGCCCGGTGAAAATTTTTTAGGAAATTTAATATTTTTGTCATGATAAAACATTGTTCGCTCTTTATAAAGCCTATTACTCTCGTATGCATTCGCACGGCATTCGTCGAGCTCGTTCAGCTGAAATTTACGTTGATCGGCGGCTAGGGTAGAATCTAAATTTAAAAATTTTAGTGCCCAGAATGCACGGTGCTCTAACTCAACTGGAAGGTGGCAAGCCTTGCCATAAACCAATCGAAATGGCGTGCAGCCGATAGCTGTCTTATATGCCGTTCGATAGGCCCATAGGGCATCATCTAGTTTTAATGCCCAATCTTTCCTATTTATGGAAACCGTTTTTTCTAAGATAAGTTTTAACTCACGATTTGCAACCTCGACTTGACCGCTTGTTTGGGGGTGGTAGGCAGTGGAGAGTTTATGCGTGACGCCATATTTAGCCAAAATTTTGGCAAACTGGCTATTACAAAAATGGGTGCCCCTATCACTAACTATAGCGCGCGGCGTGCCAAACCGAGAGAATAATTTTTTTAGAAAATTAACTACGACACGTGCATCATTGGTGGGGAGTGCTTGCGCTTCCGCCCACCTGGATACATAGTCGACAGCTACTAGAATATATTTGTTTTGAAAAGATGGAGGGAGGGGGCCAACGAAGTCGATGCCCCAAAGATCAAAGATTTCACATTCTAGAAAAACATTTTGAGGCATCTCATCCCTACGTGAAATATTTCCCGCTCGCTGGCAGCTATCACAAGTACTCACAAGGGTGTGAGCATCCTTAAAAAGTGTGGGCCAATAGAAGCCCGCCTCCAACACCTTCCTAGCGGTGCGGTTAGCCTGATAATGACCACCCGTAGGTCCCTCGTGGCAATGCCGCAAAATGTCCACTCCTTCCTCACTCGAAACGCAACGCCGCACCACCTGATCTGCACAGACTCGAAATAAGAAAGGATCTTCCCAAAAGTAATTCTTTAAGTCAGAAAAGAATTTCTTCTTTTTCTGGCTTGAGAATTCCTTTGGCAAGACCCGAGCTACTAAATAATTAGCTAAGTTGGCAAACCAGGGTGCGGGATAATCTTTTAACTTTTCGATTGCGAGGAGGCGCTCTTCAGGGAATTTATCGTTAATGTCGGCTTCCACTAATGATTCGCTGGCGGGGTTTTCTAATCGCGATAAATGGTCGGCCGCCAAATTTTCAGCACCCCTTTTGTCCCGGATCTCTAAATCAAATTCCTGCAAGAGGAGGATCCATCGTAAAAGGCGGGGCTTGGCGTCCGCTTTACTTAATAAAAAACGCAGGGCTGAATGATCTGTGAAGACGATTACTTTGGACAGAGTGATATACGACCTAAACTTATCAAAGGCAAAAACGATCGCTAGGAGCTCTTTCTCGGTGGTGGTGTAGTTGGCTTGTGCGGATGTGAGTGTCTTGCTTGCATAATAGATCGGGTGGAAGAATTTATCCACCCGTTGGACTAAGACCGCGCCTACCGCAAAATCACTTGCGTCGCACATGATTTCAAAAGGAATCGACCAATTCGGAGCAACTAGAATCGGCGAGCTTACTAATTTTTCTTTAATTAAATTAAAAGCAAGTAGACAGTCGTCACTAAAAATGAAAGGTGACTCTTTTTCAAGAAGGTGGGTTAGCGGCTTCGTAATTTTTGAGAAGTTTTGGATAAAACGCCGATAAAACCCCGCATGCCCAAGAAAACTACGAATGGCTTTAATATTCGTTGGAGGGGGGAGTTTTTCAATAACTTCGATCTTGGCCCGGTCGACCTCGATCCCCTTGCCCGATATTTTATGGCCGAGGACTAATCCCTCTCGAACCATAAAGTGGCACTTCTCCCAGTTGAGGGCTAAGTTAGTTTCCTCACAACGAATCAACACGCGCTCGAGATTTTTTAAACAATTTTCAAAAGAACTACCAAATACCGAGAAGTCATCCATAAATACCTCCATCACTTCTTCTACCAACTCGTCGAAAATTGCTAGCATACATCGCTGAAATGTAGCTGGCGCGTTACATAAACCAAATGGCATCCTTCGGTAAGCGAAGGTGCCAAAAGGACACGTGAAGGTGGTCTTCTCTTGGTCCTCTAGTGAAATAGGAATTTGGAAATACCCAGAGAGTCCGTCGAGAAGACAGTAAAATGAGTGACCGGACAATCGTTCTAAGATTTGGTCAATAAATGGCAACGGAAAATGGTCTTTTCGGGTGACATCGTTAAGTTTTCTATAGTCGATGCACATCTGCCAACCCGTAACAGTACGGGTTGGAATTAATTCGTTGTTTTCATTAGCGACCACCGTTATGCCGCCCTTCTTCGGTACTACTTGCACAGGGCTAACCCATGTACTGTCGGAGATGGGATAGATGATACCCGCATCTAAGAGTTTTATCACTTCAGCCTTCACAACATCCTTCATGTTAGGATTAAGTCGTCGTTGGGGCTGGACATAATTATTGGAATTATTTTCCAAGAGGATCTTATGTGTACAGAAGAAGGGCTAATCCCCTTTATATCCGATAACTGCCATGCAATTGCATGGCGATGCTTCTTTAACACAAGAGATAACTCAGAAATTTCTGAGTTACTCAAATCGGACGATACAATAACGGGGAGTTTGGAATTGCTTTCTAAGAAGATATATTTTAGATGAGGGGGAAGTTGTTTCAATTCTAAGGTGGGTGGTTCCTCGTAGGAGGTTTTGATCTTTATGGTTTCGATGTGTATTGGTTCAGGTGGTGTGGGGCGAGAGACTTCTTCTAAACAGAAGAGCTCAGCGATAATGGGTTCATTATAGGAGGAGAATTTAGACTCAGGCAGTGCAGAAGATTCACCTTCAAAGCATTCTTCTAGGTAGAAGCAAGAATCATCGTTGGCTAAGGTATTACGCATCGAGGGATTTATACTAAAAGTGATTTCATCGTCTCCAACCCGAAGGAGGAGCTTTCCATCACTTACGTCGATTATAGCACGAGAGGTGGCAAGGAAAGGGGCGACCGAGTATGAGGGGTACTTCGGCATCCTCTTCGATGTCCAAGATAACAAAATCCACCGGGAAGATGAATTTGTCTACTTTTACGAGAACGTCCTCAACTATCCCTATTGGGTACTTTACAGATCGGTCAGCTAACTGGATACTCATTTTCGTGGGTTTCGGAGGTCCTAGACCTAACTTCTTAAATAGAGACAACGACATGAGGTTTATACTTGCTCCTAGATCAGCTAAGGCGTGTTTTACTAACGAATTACCGAAAAGACATGGGATGGAAAACCTTCCCGGGTCATTAACTTTCTGCGGTAATTTGTTAAGTACAACCGCGGAGCATTCCGCATTAAGGGAAATATGCGAGATATCTTCAAGCTTTTTCTTATTTGAAAGCAACTCCTTAAGATATTTCGCATACTTCGGCATATTAGAGATAGCCTCGCAGAAAGGGACATTAATATGAATTTGTTTTAGAATTTCTAAAAATCTTTTATAGCTTTCTTCGGCTCGCTCATTTTTTAACTTAGACGGATACGGCATATTCGAAGTAGCAGCGTGCGGCGTAAAATTAGCAGGCAAATTTGATGCTAAAATAACTGGAGGAGGAGGAGGAAGAGGTACCTTGGGTTCGTCCGGTAAATTTATTTCTTTTCCACTTCGGAGAGTAATTGCATTAGCACTTTCCCTTGGGTTCTGTTCTGTGTTTCCCGGTAGAGTTCCTTGTGGTCGCTCGGAGAACATTTTTGCAAGCTGGCCCACTTGGTTTTCCAAGTTTTTAATGGACCCGGCAATATTCCTGATATTTGCTTCATTTGTAGCAACATATTTGGTAAAGACCTCTTCAAGTGAAGAGGGCTTTGCCGGTTGTAGTTGGAAGTTGGGTGGATTTAAATTTAGGGGGGGAGCTAGATTGAATGTAGGGTTCAGATTTTGAGGAGGGTTATGGGGGCGCTGAGCATTTCCTTGGTTGCTCCATGAGAAATTCGGATGATTCCTATAACCCGCATTGTAGGTGTTATTGTATGGTGCATTGTTGGGGTTATAGGAAGGCCGAGGTGCATTTCCCATGAAGTCAACCTGCTCTTCTATCATAGCAGAATTGATATAATTATTATTCCAAGGAGGAGTGGCGGAGGAAGCAGTCATCTCCGCCACTTGCTTTGTTAAGCGCTCGACTTGGAGGGCAAGATTCGAAGCAGCATCAATTTCAAAGACTCCCGCCGGTTTGTTAGGCCGCACGCGGGGTGCATTCCATTGATAAGAATTCATGGCCATTTCCTCAAAAAGTTCCTGAGCGGCCTCTGGGGTTTTGTTGTTTAGCGTTCCCCCAGCGGCCGCGTCGATCATTTGCCTTGTTAAGGAATTCAATCCGGTATAGAAAATTTGCACTTGTTGCCAAGTGGGTAGTGCATGGTGTGGGCATCTTCGCAATAGTTCCTTGAAGCGCTCCCACGTATCGTAGAGAGTCTCCGAGTCTATTTGCATGAAAGAAGCAATATCCGTGCGCAATTTAGCGGTCTTTGCGGGCGGGAAGTACTTAGTAAGAAATTTCCCCGCCATCTCGGCCCACGTAGTGATGGACCCTCTAGGTAGAGAGCTCAACCACTGCTTAGCCTTTGACCGCAAAGAAAATGGAAAGAGATGTAATCTAATGGCGTCATCAGAGACTCCGTTGATTTTAAACGTATCACAGATTTCGAGAAAATTAGAGATGTGGCAGTTTGGATCCTCGTCCGGGAGACCATCGAAGGTCACCGACTGCTGCACCATTTGTATGATGCTAGACTTGATCTCAAAGTTGTTGTTTGCCATAGCGGGGCGAACAATACTTGACTGTGTTCCCTCCAGGTTTGGCTGCGCATAATAGGACATGGTCCTAAGCGGAGCCTCAGCCTGATTGGGCGGATTTTGATCCATGCTTTCAAATGGAGTGTCTCCGATTGACTCTTCGGTGCCTAAGCGCGATTCTTGAATACGAGAACCGAGGCGCCGTAATGCGGTACGCTCGATCTCAGGATCAAAAAGAATCTCCGAAGGGTTTCTACGGGTCATACACTAACAAACTTGAAGAGAGATAGAAAGAAGAAGAAAAAAAAACGAAAGACAACGATAAAACTTTTTTTTTTTAAATTTATTTTAAGAGAGAGGGTGCGAAAGAGAAGCGATAAAAGTAATAGCTATCCTATTTTCAAAATATCAAAACAAGAGTCCCCGGCAACGGCGCCAAAAACTTGATATAAAAATCATATGGAGATGGAAGAAAGGGGTTATGCGTGGAGAAGAAAAAGTTAATGGAAGAGAAGGTGATATATGTGGTTATAAGATGTTCTCCGATTCTATATTCGATGAAGGCAAGTGTACCTTATCGCGTATAGTATAGGATATTAAAATTAATATCAAGATCGTATTTCCCGGGATGCTTTGAATACTTTTACTTCAAGGAGTTGCTATTATCTTATCAATTAAAACGTTCTTTTGGGTTTGATTACTAAATTAGGGAAGAAAGAAAATTTCCTGCAAATAAAAGAGAAGGCTTAAACAAGGATTAAACGATAATACTCGATCTTGAATTTCCTTGGCATAAATTAATCAACAATGCAATAAGAAACTTTAACTTAATAAAATAAAGATACCTTGACCGTGGGGGTTCCCGAAGCTTGAACACGCTTCTCTCGAAGAAGTGCCCAACTGAGGTTAGGAAGATCCGACCGAACTCTCGTCCCGTATCCGAATACCTAACACTCGCTTTAAGTAGTGAACCCCGCTATTGGATTTGACTCCAATCCGGGAGATTTACGTCATTCTCTCTCGAGAGGTGCGTGCAACTCTCTTTACTTTTGAGCGCTAACTTCAAATTATCGGCCTCTCGGCTAGCCAAAAATGAAAGCATGAATGAAGACTATATATCGATAATATAGTTTCATTCAAAATAAATCAAAAGTAAATCGAAGGCCTAGATTTTAAAAAGAGAAAGAGAGATAGAGCATCATAACTGATCAACTCATCCTCGGATCATCAAGATCGAGTACTATGAGGATTTAGTTACTCATAATGTAGAGAAATAAAATAATGTTAAGGATATGTATAAGTAGAAAGAGGGAGAGATTGAGGGAATAACGAACTAATTTACTTTTAATTGCACAACAATCACAAAGAGGACAAAGGTTCATTACAAATTTAACTTCAAAGAAAATTACGAGAGTGATTAAAAAGATGACAAGAACATTAAGACATGAAAACATTAAACCAAAGTACAATAAAAATAAACTCTCAATAGCTCTCTAGAAGGCTCAAATGAAGGAGGATGGATGGATGCTTTCCCCCTTTCCTTCTTGCCTATTTATAGGTACAAAACCAAGGGGGTAGAGTTGGAATTTGGCATGAGGATGAAGCTTCCATGAACCTTCCCTTTTTCAAAAAGCACATGTTGGATATAAAGTCCAATGGTGGCTAGCCTCTTTCATACTTGTCATGAAAAGTATGATAAAAGTTGGCTTTCTTTCTCTCTTTCCAAGAAGCTTCCTTTAAGAACACATGTTGAATATAAAGTCAAAAGGTGGCTAGCCTCTTTCCCACTTATGAGAAAATATCTCATTGGACCATTGTGCCTTCATTCTCTTTATTGAAAATAGTTCAATAATATGGTGGCATGGCTGCACTTGACATTTTGATTGGCACGTCATAACTGAAGTCGTGTTCTTTTGCCATTTGTCGCGGGATCCTCGGTTCTAGCTCAAACCAAAGAATCATACATGCAGGAAATCTGCTGGACAGCAACTTTAAACGCAGATTCCCGAAGCTACACAAATCCGGTGAAGACGTGTAACCATGCGTTGGAAAGGTCTTTCCGAGGGCTACAACTTCTGTGTTCAGGTCCAGATCTGAATCTGGCCGCAACATGCCCAAAAGTGACCCCGAAGTTCGCTGCGCGCAGAAAATATAATAAAATAGGCATGGTTAGGATAGAATTACAAACAATACGATTTAGCGGATAAAATTAACATTATAAAGATATTTATAATGAATTATTTATAATTTTATATTAATAACTAAGGTCAAATTATGCATCATCAGAAGGAGAGGCGAGTCTTTGGTGGGATGAAGTCAAATTGTACCAATTGGCAGGCAGAGGCCTAGGAGAGATATCCATAGAGGAATTCTCACGATTATTTTGGGTAAAGTATTTGCCCGTATTGCGACGAATTGCAATGGAGAATGAGTTCCAACATCTGGTGTAGGGTGAGAGTACTGTTGATAATTACCTGCATGAGTTTACAAGGCTGGGACGCCATGTGGGGAATACTTTTGCGGAAGAAGCGTGGATGCCAAATAGGTTCTATGAGGGACTTCGTGATGAGCTGAGGTTGGCGCTCCCGAGTTCGATGAACAAAGGCTTCCAACCGTTAGTTGATACAGCCTGTACACTGGAGAAGGATTTTAAACGAGTGCAGGACAAGAAGAACTTAGCGATGGAAAAGCCGGAGTTCAAAGTTCTGCAGTCAGAACAATCGGAATTGAGGGAACAAGATAAGAAGAGGTTCAGGCCTGCTGAACAAATTTCTTCGGATGTTGCTTCGGGAGCAATGTATGGGCAAGGATGTGTGGAGACACGTACATATTTTAATTGTTGGTAGCAGGGACATGTCGCCCGCAATTATTGGAGTGGCCCGTCAAATGGGGAGAAAAAGACCGCTGCGTCCTATGAGGAAAAGGGCAAGGCAATAGCAGAGTCATTTGCATCTCGGGCGCAACCTTGAATGTACAATCTTGACTTACAGGAGCCGCAAAGCTCAAATCGTGAAGTACAACAGCCTCGCATGTATAATCTTGAGTTACAGGAGGCCGTAAAGCGGATTATGAGGGACGCGACCGAGCGAAAATAAAGTAAAGAGTTTTCTTTACTATTGTCGTAATGTAATAAAGTACATATTGTATGTCTATTTATAAAGACACTGTTTGTGCGATGTCGTGGGGGCGAGAGAAGCTACATCCTCTGAGCTCTAAACCCGGATCATTTTTTGTAAAATTTCAACAAATGAGTGGTTGTTTTGGTGTCTACAGTTGAGCTAAATTTCGGGACGAAATTTATTGTAAGGAGTGGAGGGTTGTAACACCCAAATCCCAAATATTAGTTCAGGCTGGGCAACACGGCCTGAGATACGGGCGTGTCCCAGGGCGTGTCCTGCATTATTTGCTCGAGTGTGATTTTTGGTCTCGAGTGTCTTGAGTGAGGCAGACGGCCTTGGACACGGGCATGTCCCAGGCTGTGTCCTTCATTGTATTGTCTCGAGTACTCGACGAAATACAGTCGGCAATCTTCAAGAGGCGTGTCGGCATGCGACAATCTTCAAGAGGCGTGTCGGCATGTGACACGGGCATGTGCCTTTGCCGTGTCCTGCTCAGGTTGGTAGCCGAGCTTTGTCGGGTGAGGAACACGGTCTAGATCCCAGGCGTGTTTTGGGTGACACGGGCGTGTTAAAGTTGACACGGGCGTGTTGGGAACCCGTGTCCCTTTCGGGATTTGTTGGTCCTGTGTCGATTGAGGTACACAACCCTCAGCACGGGCATGTACTGATTGACACAGGCATGTCAGGAACTTGACACGGGAATGTTTAAGCCCGTGTCCTTGTCTTATTTGAGTCGGTTACTTTGCCTCTTATGGTAAACGACCTGTGACATGGGCCTGTCACAAGCCGTGTCAGCCAAGGAAAAGTTATTTCAAGGCGGATCGTGGCTATTCATTTCCTTCTAATTTGATCCTGTAGTTCAAGGCTATTCCCTGCTCTTATAAGGCCGAGAGTTGAAGATAAACTCTTATCTTTTTTGCCATTCTCTTTCTAAAAGAGATAGAGAGAGGGTAGAGAAAGGAAGGAAGAAGGAGAAGGATTCCGTCCGCCGGTGGAGCTTCGGAGTTCCGAGTCCCAAGCAGAGCTCAGTTTCGTGAAGGCAAGGTCGTTTCAGTGCTTTTCATCTGGCTAGATTTCCATGGATCCAAAATGATCATCAAGGGTAACGATATCCTTCTTGGACATGTGAAGATCTCCTTTATGCATGTGCATGGAATCCATCACCAAGAGGTGGAAAGCGTAAGCGATTCCAGCAGATTGATAGTTTATATCCCCGGTTGAGTCTATATCGAGATCCGAAAATGTATAGTATGGAATAAGCATGCTGTGTGAAGCTCATCCGGACGGTTAGCCTGGATTGGTGATGTTTATATTGTGAACTGGAGAAGACTCCATATATGAAATGTATAGGTTACGGCATTTGTGAGAATGCTTGTGAGTTCCTTGTATTAAATGCTTTTCATGAGCTGTATGCGATGTGGGCGTGAGAGCCATTCTTTGTGGTGGTGGAGCCTTTGTGGCATTGGTGTCGCAACCCGTAACTTTCTCTGAATTAAGAATTATCAGAGTATGAGAAAATACGCGTCATGATGCCACGTCAAGCAGGGGATAACTGCTGACGCTCAGCCAAAACCAACTACAATCTTTATGCAAGAAAATCATGTGCTTAATGAATAGAAAATCAGTTATATTTTAGAGACCGTATCCCTCGGCTCAGTGGATCACCTAGTCCACAAAAGAAAAACTATATTTATACGCTGCGAAAAAATACTTTAATTTAGGTTTGACACCCTAAAGAGCGCATAAGGGTCCCAAGAGAACCACTCATGCTATGCAAGACCCTACATTTAATTTATATAATATATAAGAAAACGGTCTTTATACGTTACTTGGAAAATAGTGATTAAGTTTTATAAAAAAAATTGCCGATCATGAGTTTTATTTATAATAATAGTTATAGTTTAAAAATAACTAGCAACCTAGCATAAATCCTTCTCAGAGCAAGTAGACTATCTCCAGAAAACGGTAGCAGCATAAGTAAAATATCCAGTACAAGGTAAAAACTACCAGTGGGCGCCAACAACCTGACACGAACCCACTGGCACATATGTATGTCTGTAAGAAAGTACTGAAAACTACCTCACCAACACGGCAAACGGAACTCCAAAGTCCAAGAGACCACCAACACCACCACTGCAAACTAGCCACCTAACTGGCTACGGCTCAGAACCTGGGGTATTCCAAAAGAAAACAGAATACCTCAGCAAGCTAAACAAAGTAAAAACTGCATGAAAGAGTCAACCAAAGGAACAAAGTAACAGAGAAACATGCAGTAGAAAGAGTCACAACTGTCCAAACAGGACAACAAGAAAAGCACAACGAGCAAAGAAAACAGCAAAAACCCAACTCAGGAACAACATCTTGCCGGGCCTACTAGGCTACCAAGAGCCCAAAGTGCTGCAAGCTACCAAGGAAGGAACTTCTAACACCCTAAACTGTGGAAAGTGGTAGTAGCAAAAACAAACAACGAGGAACCGGATCGGAGGCAAACTCAGTCCCCTATCCACCATGTCCAAGTCAACAAGCTCGAGGGTCTACACGTGAAATCACAAGGGACCTTCCACCCACACATGCCCAGCCCGTACCTGGAGCAAGAAAAACAAGAGTGGCCTTGGCTAAATCACACAACTCCACCCCCATAAAGAGCTAGAAACCACCACTACTAACCACGACCCACGATTCGGCCTTTAAGAAAGTAAAGAAAACGGCTGACATGGAAATACCAGAAATATAACAAGAAAACCACTCGGGAACGAAAAAAAACAAGGTAAAGGAAGAGTGTTGAAATGAATCAACACGACTTGGCGTTGAGTGAAACACAATCAATGCCTACCTAAACCATGGCGTTGAGTGAGCTAGCCTCACTCAATGTGTAAGACCCCTTTTTTTTTCTTTTTTCAACCACCGGGGGTCTTAGCCCAGAATTGCCGCTTTGCGGTGGCACCGACATCTCGGGAAGGCAACCACTACAAATCGCCAATTCTGCCGGCCCTTTTCGATCACAAACGAGAGAAGCATTTATACAAAAGTGTAAACAAGTCCACAGAAAACATGTATATAAGAGAGAATCATATCCAGTCCATCAATACAATAATAAGAAAATAGATAAATGGGCTTGAGCCCAGTACATCAGAGTCCTCACTACAAGTCTCTCATCACGGAAGCTAAGGAAATGCTAATCACTCACGGAGCTGGTCGCAGGTGCACCGGTGCTAGACTGTCCCACCTCCATGCGCACCGTACTCCGCTGGTGCTGGTCCCTGTCTCCCATCCGGAGCTCCTGTAATGTTTGGTTCGAAAACCATTAGTCATAAAGACTAAGCCCTATCATCCCCTACCCCTCCCACCACGGCTCCTAAGCACCGGGCGGAGAGGAGGAAAGGGAAGCTACAAAAGTGGAGAATAGACAAGCAAGTGTCGGTGGACCTAACTAGCAAGTTACATCGGGGAGCAGTATAAATGTTGTAATAGGTAGAACAATTAATAAGAAGCAATTTATATAAAAAGACAACTAGAGAACAGTAAGTAAGTATGTAAGTAACCTTAACTTATATGAATGCCCATACAAACTTATAAGTTAAGGGATCTTCTGCAAGGCTCCCATCGTATAAAAAGTCCCATACCGATTTATACGTTGGGGTGACGGTTATATGCAAACATGCTATGCCATGATTCATGCAAGTGCAACCCACACACACGACTCTATGCGCACAGACCTTTAGTTCCCCCTGTTCGGGAGGCTAGCTTCACCCCCAGGAACCTCCGTAGTGGCAAACGGAGACAGTGGGTCGGGCCCCCCACTCCTAGGCGGGTAACCACACTACCAGGCCTAGCCCTTCCGTACGCCCCTAGAAGAACACAACCTAGAGTATCCGCGTACTGCTGCTGGATGTACCCTCCAGACTTTTCTCCGAGTCATCGTACCGCTGTCGGTGTGATCGATCGCCTAGTACCGATGACCCACCACCTTTCTCCGTACTCCAACCCTCGAGCCCGCGGCCCCCCGGACAGTACTGTCCGTGCATCTACCTTCAGAGCTACTGTCTGATGGCAAGTAATCCTATAATTCTACTTTCCTAGCTACCGGGGAGTGAGTGTGTGCAACCCTAGTTATACTAGTTGCTCTTTTAATATATTACTCCTATGGTTTACGTTAGCCCAGGACTGCCCCCGGTATACCCCGTGAAGGGCTCTCAAGGGGCACTAGGAACCAAGACGGTGCATTACGGCCCGAAGTTCCCTTTCGCAAGGCACTTATTATTATTGGTTGTCTACCCTTTACCCAATCCCCTTTTAATGTTATAATGAATCTAACCCTAGCGTATTAAGACTCTTCCTCTTCCTCCCGGGGCGGACGGTCTTTCGTCGTTCCCGTACTCTCTTATCCTAACCAGTCCCACATTCTACTTATCCTGACTTCTAATAATGAACTCATTCTGAATTTGCCCTACCAACCATCGATTATCAGAATTCCGTGGTTTTACTAAATGCAGACCATCCTAAGCTATATGTGGTACACAAGGGGAGGTACTCCAAATTATCTTCCAAATCTCCTATAATATTTACTGGAGGACTATCATGACCTAATTAGCTTAAATCCAGGAATTTATAATTTTCCTAATTAATCTGATATTTATTTTATTTTTCTCAAAGATTGGCCATGGGTATTTTTAACATGAACTATATGATATTCTTAAGTTATGGCCACCCAAAAATTAAGTTCATTAAATAACAGCAAGATAACCTCAAATGCAAATTCTCAGATTTTTATAGAAAGTATTTAACCTCTAATTAATTTAGTCAGTATAATCACGTTAATCCTACTTAATGAAGGAAGTACAGAAATTATTCATCTAAAAATTATAGAAAAATCACTAGTCAGTAGTATGATATATAAAAGATCTTTGTGCAGAGAATCATAATTTTATCAGCTTGCTAAGCACCAAAATAGATTTAATCCAATATCCATGATAAATAACACTTAATGAAGAAAGCCTTAGAATTAAACTTCTAAAAATCCCATAAAAATTCACAGAGTTTTAAAACCATAATAAAGGTTCTCTGCCTAAATTTCATCAATTTCCAGGAAGTTTGTACTCCATAATAAATTTTCTAAGCAAATCATGCAACTACCAATTCATTAAAGAAGTACCCAAAATAGTGAGCATAAAATTCATAGAAAAATATCCAGAGCTTGTACTACCCCTATAATCCACTCTACCCAATTCCCATCACTTTTCAATGTGGTTTGGTGTCATTTCCTATCTCTATAAGTTTTGCGCCCTAAACTAGGGTTAGGTTTTTAGACATCCCAACGATCTCCAAATCCACTAAAATTTCATCCAGAGAACTATATTAGCCCTATGGTTCTCATAATCCGACCTCGGTTCAATCCAAGGTCATTTGACCACATGACCTTCACAAACCACCAAGATCCATCCTTAGGGTTTGGCCTTGGTCCTTAGGGTAAACTTACCCCGATCCACCTCAAACTCCATGAGGGGGTGCTAGAGAACATTACTAGCCAGTGGTAAAAATCTCAGCCTCTGTTGAGGTGATCTCACCACTCAAACTTCAAAAGTGCACTTTTAACCTAAGACCCCTTATTAGGGCAAAACTTAGGGTTGATCAATTCTAAACCAAACCATCTCCAAGTGAGATGAAAAATTATACAGAACCTTATGGTGAACCCAGGGACCACTCACCAAAATTTGGGAGGGTTTGGAAATTATTTAACCACCTAATTAAATTCGGCTAGGATTATTGAATTTTTCTAAAAACTATAGAAAAATATTCTCCACAAATTCTCATTTTTGGATATCACCTAGATATATGTAAGATTAGACCACATCCCAAATTTCAAGTCGTTTGGACGACTGGATTGGAGTGGGGAATTTTTCTAAGGTCAAGGCAGTCCTCTGGATAGACCTCACCAAAAAGGGTGCTGTGGTCTAACCAGGAATCCAAATTGAATGAAATTAATTTTGAATAAAACTAGACTTCAAGGGCTACAGTTTCTATGTTGACCACTTTTCCTGTAGGAGCCTCTAAGTATTTTTCCCAAATTATTTAACATGACAGAAATCTCATTCAGAAATTGATTTTACAAATAAAATCTAATTAAAGGCACTGTTCATCTTCTTCTACAGCCCGAACCAGAGACTGAAAACCTAATTTTCCTGTAGCCTTTCCAAGCTATTTCCCGGCCACCCAGCCATCTCCCTGGCCGGCCACCACCACCACCACCTCCGTTGAGGCGAGGGCTAACGTCGGGCGGCGGCACGGCCGCCGGAGAGGCGGTTTCCGGCGAACCCGCCACCATAATATTTTCGGAAAACCACCATTACGCTCACCCGATCTGGCTCTTTTGAGCCCGATATCTCTCCTAACGATTCCTAAGATCTATCCGCAGAAGAAGAGGGAGGGGAGGACCTTGTTCGCGGGTTGAAGGCGTGCAGAGCGTCGGGAAGCCATTTGCGCGGTGGTGGCGTCGCCGGAAATTCTTCAACAGCAAGGAGGAAGTCTGAATAGTTAAGGGAGTGTAACCTTTTCCTCTTGCAGTCAGGAATCTTTTATAGATGAGCCAATGGGGAGGGGAAAGGGTGGAACGTTGGAGATGAAACGTTGGCGGCCATTAATCACATTCTTATGACGTTTCGGTTATGCCGAATGGCAGTTGAAAAGTTGGGAATGAAGAGGTGCTTGCCAGGTGGCAATTTCCTATTGGACCCAATTTTTCCTTAATTATTAACATAATTAAAGTAGGGAACGGCCCATGAATGCTCTTAATTTTTCATCCCCTCAGCCAGAATTTATTAAGGCGTCGGTTACCGAAATTTCCAGTCTGGCTGACGTTTCGACCTTGGTCACGGGCGTGACACATGGGTCACGGGCGTGACAGGCCCGGTTAGTAGTTCTGGGTTCGACGATCGTCGAACTGAGATCGACGATCGTCGAAGGGTGGCCACGGGCGTGACACTTGGGTCACGGGCGTGACAAACCTGGTGACTAATTCTGGCCGACGATCGTCGAGCTGAAATCGACGATCGTCGAGCGTGGTCACGCCCAATGTCACGGGCGTGACAATGCGGGTCACGGGCGTGACATGCCTGATGTCTAGTTCTGGTTCGACGATCGTCGAACTGGAATCGACGATCGTCGAGCGCGGTCACGCCCAATGTCACGGGCGTGACAGGGCAAGTCACGGGCGTGACATGGCGTGTGTTCAATTTTGGGTCGACGCCCTATGTCACGGGCGTGACATTAAGCGTCACGGGCGTGACAGGCAGTGTGGTCAAATTTGGTTCGACGATCGTCGAATCGGGATCGACGATCGTCGAGTGTGTCACGCCCTTGTCACGGGCGTGACATGGCGGGTCACGGGCGTGACCAACCCGTGACCCGATTTCTTAGCCGATTTATTTCTAGTTTTTGGGCTCCCTAGGATTCTACCACAACCAACCGACTCCTAGGGGTCTAGCCGGAAATGGGATGTTACACAATGCCAATAAACAAAACAAAGATTTCGTCCCCGAAATCAAGGTTAAGCCTACGGGACTCAAATCGGGAAAAGTTAAGCTTGTAACATCCCATGAGAACCGAATGATTACCTCCCTACGCTACGTTTGTTTGTGCGGTTCCGAATCTAAGGTTTAATTCGCCCACCTAACTAGGTATATACACCCCAATAAACAAAAGATTAGCCCCTATTCTTGAAATTTCCATTCCATTGGTTTAAAACAGGAAGGCAAATGATTGTCCAGAGGGGTTTTGAGGTATACCTGACGAAAAAGTTCCGGATATTTTTGCCGCATCAAGTCCTGTGGCTCCCATGTATGCTCCTCCTGCCCATGATTGTTCCACAGAACCTTGACCAACGGGACCTTCTTTCTCCGCAAGACCCGCACTGCCGTATCGTCAATCCTGATAGGCTCCATGTTGACTGACCGATCCGAGGCCACCGGGCCATCTGCCGAGGGAATCAGCTGCTCAGGGCGTAGCAGAGCCCTCCGAAGTGAGGAGACGTGGAAGACGTCATGCAATCCCGCTAACTCCGGCGGTAGTTCCAGTCTATAGGCTAAGGGGCCGATCAGCTCCAGGATCCTGTAGGGCCCCATATATCTCGGACTGAGCTTCCTCCGCCCGCGAACCCGCGAGACTCCGTGCATCGGCCGTATCTTCAAGAAGACTCGGTCCCCCACCTGGAACTCCACTTGGCGATGTCTCGCATCGTAGTATTTCGCCTGTCTACTCTGGGCTTCCAACATCCTGTCTCGGATCAATCTGATCTGAGCATCTGTATCTCCCACAAACTCCGAGCCCAGCGCCTGCGGATCCTCATCCTGAACCCATGATAGTGGGGTTCTGCATCTCCTTCCGTACAACGCTTCGTATGGAGCCATGCCTATGCTGGACTGATGAGCGTTGTTGTACGAAAACTCGACCAGTGGCAACAATCTCTCCCAAGGCTCGCCACGGTCCAAAATACACAGTCGTAACAGATCCTCCAGTGTACGGTTTGTGCGCTCTGTCTGTCCGTCGGTCTGAGGGTGGAAAGCTGTGCTGAATGTCAACCGAGAACCCAGATGGGCCTGGACTGACCTCCATTCCCTGGATGTGAACCGCCCATCCCGATCCGAAACGATAGTCTTGGGCACCCCATGATAACGCACAAACTGCTCGATGAACCTCCGTACCAATACACTGACCGGCGTGTCCTTCGCCACTGGGATGAATCTGGCCACCTTTGTCAGCCTGTCCACTATCACCCAGATCGAGTCGTTCCCCGCACGGGATCTAGGTAGCCCATGTATAAAGTCCATGGCTATATCCTCAAACTTCCACTCCGGCACTGGAAGCGGCTGCAGCAATCCTGCCGGGTTCCTACACTCCGCCTTCACGAGCTGGCAGGCCTCACAATGCGTCACAAAATATGTAATATCTTTCTTCATACCCGGCCAGTACATCGTCCTCTTTAAATCCTTTACCATCTTGGTGATCCCCGGGTGCACCGAATACCGGCTGCAGTGAGCTTCCTCCAAAATGTCCTCCCGGATCCGTCCTCCTGCTGGTATGTAGACTCTGCCCCGGAAACACAGAAGCCCATCCCTCAAAGTATAATCTCCTGTCGTGCCTTCCTCCAAGGCCCGGAATATCGGCTCAGCTCTCTTGTCCAGCCTCTGCCCATCTCTGATGCGGTCTCGGATATCATCTGTAGTAGCCATCGACCCCAGGTACTCCATGTACAGCTCCGGGTCATCCTCAGATACTAGCGAAATCTGCATCTCCTCGAATGATCTAATCAACTCCAAGGCCATCAGCTGCGGGCCTACTCCAGTCGTACTCGCTCTCCGGCTTAGAGCATCCGCAACCACGTTCGCCTTCCCCGGATGGTAGTGCATGGTATACTGGTAGTCCGAAAGGAACTCCACCCAGCGTCTCTGCCTGATGTTTAACTCCTTCTGGGTGTCGACGTACTTCAGATTCTTGTGATCGGAGAAGATATCACAATGTACCCCGTAGAGATAGTGCCGCCAGATCTTAAGAGCAAAAATGACTGCCCCCATCTCCAAATCGTGCACGGGGTAGTTCTGCTCGTGCTGCTTCAACTGACGGGAGGCATAGGCGATTACGTGCCCATTCTGCATAAGGACGGCGCCCATCCCCTGATAGGAAGCATCTGCATATACCTGAAATCCCTCCCTCCCTGATGGGAGAGCAAGGATGGGGGCCGAGGTGAGACGATCCTTCAGCTCCTGGAAGGCAGATTCGCACCGCGGCGTCCAAGTAAAAGGGGACTCCTTCTTCGTCAGAGACGTAAGAGGAAGGGCAATCTGAGAGAACCCCTTTATGAACTTCCGGTAGTAACCGGCAAGTCCCAAGAAACTCCGAACATCCGTGGCCGACTTTAGTGGTGGCCAATCCCGTACTGCCTGGATCTTTGCCGGATCCACTGCCAGACCTGCTCCACTGATGACGTGACCCAGAAATGCCACCTCTTTTAGCCAAAACTGGCACTTGCTGTACTTGGCATACATCTCGTGCTCCCGCAGCTTCTCCAAGGTCAAGGCTAGATGTCTCGCGTGCTCCTCCTCCGTCCTTGAATAGATGAGGATGTCGTCGATGAATACAATGACGAAGACATCTAGGTATTCCTCGAACACCCGATTCATCAAAGTCATGAATGCGGAGGGTGCATTCGTGAGCCCGAACGGCATCACGGTAAACTCGTACAAGCCGTATCTGCTGCTGAACGCCGTCTTCGGGATGTCCTCCTCCCGAATGCGAAGCTGGTAGTATCCTGATCTCAGATCCAGCTTTGAGAACCAATGGGCTCCCTCCAGCTGGTCAAATAGCTCGTCTATCCGTGGTAAGGGATAAGTATTCCGGACCGTCAACCGGTTTAGAGCCCGGTAATCTATGCACAGTCGGAGGGTCCCGTCCTTCTTCTTAACGAACAGCACCGGAGCTCCCCATGGTGAAGAGCTAGGCCGAACGAACCCGGCCTCCACTAACTCCTGAAGCTGACTCCGGAATTCCACCAACTCCTTTGGGGCCATTCGATAGGGAGCTCTGGATACCGGCTTAGCCCCTGGTATAAGCTGAATCTGAAAGTCCCTCTCTCGGTGCGGGGGTAACCCTGGTAGCTTCTCCGGAAACACGTCGGCGAAGTCCCGCACCACTGGAATATCTGCAATGGAGTCCTTGGCTACGACCGCCTCAAAGAGGATCTGATAAACCTCTTCCCCCTGCAGGTGGGCCTTAACGGCCTGTATAGAAGAAAGTAAGGTACGGGGTGCTGATGTAATACCTTCGATAACAATGAAGGAGTCGCCGTGCCTCACGGTGATCCTCTTTGCCACGCAATCGATCTGGGCATGGTTCCAGTACAGCCAGGTCATGCCCAGAATCAGATCGTAATCTGGCATCCTCAAAACCGTCGCGGGTGCCTCAAACGCCTTTCGCCGATCCTTGCTTCCATATCACAATGAGTAGAGGTCAATATCTCCGATCCATCGGGTAGGCGCACCCTCAGCATCTTCCCGTGCTCAGCTCCACTCCTGCCAGTCCTTTCACGAAATCCTCTGACACGAATGATTGCGACGCACCGGTGTCAAAGAGGGTGTGAGCGGGCTTGCCGCTAACGAAAACTATGCCTGGGGTAATTAAGTGTCTTAGTATTTTGTTGCAGTTCATCTTCTCTTAAATTTCTAAGCAGGTTACGTCTAAAATAGTAGTTTGTATGAAGAAAATTTAAAAGTGCTGCCATACCTGTGATAACCTGCTCCGGGTCCCGAGGCTGTGTCAGGTCTAGAGCGTACACCTGCTCTCTCTCTTGTCTACGACCTCGATCCTGAAATCCTCGTCCTCGGTCCTGTCCTCATCCGCCAAACTGTCTGGGGGGTGGAGCGCCCTGATGTGCTGGTGGGGGTGCTCGCCCCACTGGGCAGTTTCGCTTGATATGCCCCGGCTGGTTGCACTGATAGCATACCGGTGGCTGCCCTGCCGTCCTTGGCATTTCCAGCATCTGTATAGGCTGGGGAGCCAATACCCCCTGAGTCCTCTGCTCCTGCCCAAACTCCTGACGGGGCTGATCCCCGTTCCTTCTCTCTCCAATAACTTGGCCTCGAGGGCGGTCTCTACGTCCTCCAATCACTGTATCATCAGCCGGTCTCTTCCGGCTCCTCACTGTAAGCTGATCCGCCTCTCTCTTCTTAGCCATCTCCAGAATCCTGGCCAGACTCCCCTCTGAAACGAAAAGGAGGGCCTGCCTCATGTCATCCTGCAGCCCCTTATAAAACCTCCGGGCATAGCCAGCATCGTCTAACTGGTAAGCGTCCGCATATCGGGCCAGGTGTGTGAACTCCTGATAGTACTCCACCACGGTCCTGCTCCCCTGCCTCAACCGCAGGAACCTATCCTCCAGGTCATCTCTCGCCGACTGAGGTACAAAGTGTCCCAAGAGCGCTGCTCTGAACTCCTCCCAGGTAATATCAGCACAATCCACCCCTGCGAAGGTGGTGTCCAGCTGAGATTTCCACCATCTCTTTCCGTGTGACTCTAAGCAGGAGACTGCCAAGGCAACTGCCTCCTCCGTGGGGCATCGAATCCCTGCCAGCATCTCGTAAATGGTGTCCAACCACTCCTCCGTATGTACTGCGGACTCCGTCCCCTGGTAGGATGGAGGGGATAGTCCCCGGAAGACAGTCATCCAATTGGCCCCGGGGTTCGGCTGTGGGGCCGGGGCTTGCTGAGCTCTGAAGGCCTCCAAGATGGCCGTCAATGTTTGCCCCATCTCCGTCTGCTGGAACGGAACGGGTGCTGGCGGAGTCAGGACCACATCCGGGGCCTGAGGTGTCCCCTGCTGCGATGTAGGGTTCGTCGCAGGCTACAAGCAAAAATTCCATTTGTTAGAGAGCGAATGAATGGAATTTAAGAAGAGTTATAATGGACTTTCACATGTGATTTCCCTTATGGGCACACCACTGCTTCCGCTGCTAGTTTGTCCGCAAACTAGGCTCGCACGGGGGTGGCCCAAGGTTTCTGTGGACTACTTCTCTTTCGATCGAGGTCCCCTCTGATACCACTTGTAAGACCCCTTTTTTTTTCTTTTTTCAACCACCGGGGGTCTTAGCCCAGAATTGCCGCTTTGCGGTGGCACCGACATCTCGGGAAGGCAACCACTACAAATCGCCAATTCTGCCGGCCCCTTTTCGATCACAAACGAGAGAAGCATTTATACAAAAGTGTAAACAAGTCCACAGAAAACATGTATATAAGAGAGAATCATATCCAGTCCATCAATACAATAATAAGAAAATAGATAAATGGGCTTGAGCCCAGTACATCAGAGTCCTCACTACAAGTCTCTCATCACGGAAGCTAAGGAAATGCTAATCACTCACGGAGCTGGTCGCAGGTGCACCGGTGCTAGACTGTCCCACCTCCATGCGCACCGTACTCCGCTGGTGCTGGTCCCTGTCTCCCATCCGGAGCTCCTGTAATGTTTGGTTCGAAAACCATTAGTCATAAAGATTAAGCCCTATCATCCCCTACCCCTCCCACCACGGCTCCTAAGCACCGGGCGGAGAGGAGGAAAGGGAAGCTACAAAAGTGGAGAATAGACAAGCAAGTGTCGGTGGACCTAACTAGCAAGTTATATCGGGGAGCAGTATAAATGTTGTAATAGGTAGAACAATTAATAAGAAGCAATTTATATAAAAAGACAACTAGAGAACAGTAAGTAAGTATGTAAGTAACCTTAACTTATATGAATGCCCATACAAACTTATAAGTTAAGGGAGATCTTCTGCAAGGCTCCCATCGTATAAAAAGTCCCATACCGATTTATACGTTGGGGTGACGGTTATATGCAAACATGCTATGCCATGATTCATGCAAGTGCAACCCACACACACGACTCTATGCGCACAGACCTTTAGTTCCCCCTATTCGGGAGGCTAGCTTCACCCCCAGGAACCTCCGTAGTGGCAAACGGAGACAGTGGGTCGGGCCCCCCACTCCTAGGCGGGTAACCACACTACCAGGCCTAGCCCTTCCGTACGCCCCTAGAAGAACACAACCTAGAGTATCCGCATACTGCTGCTGGATGTACCCTCCAGACTTTTCTCCGAGTCATCGTACCGCTGTCGGTGTGATCGATCGCCTAGTACCGATGACCCACCACCTTTCTCCGTACTCCAACCCTCGAGCCCGCGCCCCCCGGACAGTACTGTCCGTGCATCTACCTTCAGAGCTACTGTCTGATGGCAAGTAATCCTATAATTCTACTTTCCTAGCTACCGGGGAGTGAGTGTGTGCAACCCTAGTTATACTAGTTGCTCTTTTAATATATTACTCCTATGGTTTACGTTAGCCCAGGACTGCCCCCGGTATACCCCGTGAAGGGCTCTCAAGGGGCACTAGGAACCAAGACGGTGCATTACGGCCCGAAGTTCCCTTTCGCAAGGCACTTATTATTATTGGTTGTCTACCCTTTACCCAATCCCCTTTTAATGTTATAATGAATCTAACCCTAGCGTATTAAGACTCTTCCTCTTCCTCCCGGGGCGGACGGTCTTTCGTCGTTCCCGCACTCTCTTATCCTAACCAGTCCCACATTCTACTTATCCTGACTTCTAATAATGAACTCATTCTGAATTTGCCCTACCAACCATCGATTATCAGAATTCCGTGGTTTTACTAAATGCAGACCATCCTAAGCTATATGTGGTACACAAGGGGAGGTACTCCAAATTATCTTCCAAATCTCCTATAATATTTACTGGAGGACTATCATGACCTAATTAGCTTAAATCCAGGAATTTATAATTTTCCTAATTAATCTGATATTTATTTTATTTTTCTCAAAGATTGGCCATGGGTATTTTTAACATGAACTATATGATATTCTTAAGTTATGGCCACCCAAAAATTAAGTTCATTAAATAACAGCAAGATAACCTCAAATGCAAATTCTCAGATTTTTATAGAAAGTATTTAACCTCTAATTAATTTAGTCAGTATAATCACGTTAATCCTACTTAATGAAGAAGTACAGAAATTATCTCATCTAAAAATTATAGAAAAATCACTAGTCAGTAGTATGATATATAAAAGATCTTTGTGCAGAGAATCATAATTTTATCAGCTTGCTAAGCACCAAAATAGATTTAATCCAATATCCATGATAAATAACACTTAATGAAGAAAGCCTTAGAATTAAACTTCTAAAAATCCCATAAAAATTCACAGAGTTTTAAAACCATAATAAAGGTTCTCTGCCTAAAATTCATCAATTTCCAGGAAGTTTGTACTCCATAATAAATTTTCTAAGCAAATCATGCAACTACCAATTCATTAAAGAAGTACCCAAAATAGTGAGCATAAAATTCATAGAAAAATATCCAGAGCTTGTACTACCCCTATAATCCACTCTACCCAATTCCCATCACTTTTCAATGTGGTTTGGTGTCATTTCCTATCTCTATAAGTTTTGCGCCCTAAACTAGGGTTAGGTTTTTAGACATCCCAACGATCTCCAAATCCACTAAAATTTCATCCAGAGAACTATATTAGCCCTATGGTTCTCATAATCCGACCTCGGTTCAATCCAAGGTCATTTGACCACATGACCTTCACAAACCACCAAGATCCATCCTTAGGGTTTGGCCTTGGTCCTTAGGGTAAACTTACCCCGATCCACCTCAAACTCCATGAGGGGTGCTAGAGAACATTACTAGCCAGTGGTAAAAATCTCAGCCTCTGTTGAGGTGATCTCACCACTCAAACTTCAAAAGTGCACTTTTAACCTAAGACCCCTTATTAGGGCAAAACTTAGGGTTGATCAATTCTAAACCAAACCATCTCCAAGTGAGATGAAAAATTATACAGAACCTTATGGTGAACCCAGGGACCACTCACCAAAATTTGGGAGGGTTTGGAAATTATTTAACCACCTAATTAAATTCGGCTAGGATTATTGAATTTTTCTAAAAACTATAGAAAAATATTCTCCACAAATTCTCATTTTTGGATATCACCTAGATATATGTAAGATTAGACCACATCCCAAATTTCAAGTCGTTTGGACGACTGGATTGGAGTGGGGAATTTTTCTAAGGTCAAGGCAGCCCTCTGGATAGACCTCACCAAAAAGGGTGCTGTGGTCTAACCAGGAATCCAAATTGAATGAAATTAATTTTGAATAAAACTAGACTTCAAGGGCTACAGTTTCTATGTTGACCACTTTTCCTGTAGGAGCCTCTAAGTATTTTTCCCAAATTATTTAACATGACAGAAATCTCATTCAGAAATTGATTTTACAAATAAAATCTAATTAAAGGCACTGTTCATCTTCTTCTACAGCCCGAACCAGAGACTGAAAACCTAATTTTCCTGTAGCCTTTCCAAGCTATTTCCCGGCCACCCAGCCATCTCCCTGGCCGGCCACCACCACCACCACCTCCGTTGAGGCGAGGGCTAACGTCGGGCGGCGGCACGGCCGCCGGAGAGGCGGTTTCCGGCGAACCCGCCACCATAATATTTTCGGAAAACCACCATTACGCTCACCGATCTGGCTCTTTTGAGCCCGATATCTCTCCTAACGATTCCTAAGATCTATCCGCAGAAGAAGATGGAGGGGAGGACCTTGTTCGCGGGTTGAAGGCGTGCAGAGCGTCGGGAAGCCATTTGCGCGGTGGTGGCGTCGCCGGAAATTCTTCAACAGCAAGGAGGAAGTCTGAATAGTTAAGGGAGTGTAACCTTTTCCTCTTGCAGTCAGGAATCTTTTATAGATGAGCCAATGGGGAGGGGAAAGGGTGGAAACGTTGGAGATGAAACGTTGGCGGCCATTAATCACATTCTTATGACGTTTTGGTTATGCCGAATGGCAGTTGAAAAGTTGGGAATGAAGAGGTGCTTGCCAGGTGGCAATTTCCTATTGGACCCAATTTTTCCTTAATTATTAACATAATTAAAGTAGGGAACGGCCCATGAATGCTCTTAATTTTTCATCCCCTCAGCCAGAATTTATTAAGGCGTCGGTTACCGAAATTTCCAGTCTGGCTGACGTTTCGACCTTGGTCACGGGCGTGACACATGGGTCACGGGCGTGACAGGCCCGGTTAGTAGTTCTGGGTTCGACGATCGTCGAACTGAGATCGACGATCGTCGAAGGGTGGCCACGGGCGTGACACTTGGGTCACGGGCGTGACAAACCTGGTGACTAATTCTGGCCGACGATCGTCGAGCTGAAATCGACGATCGTCGAGCGTGGTCACGCCCAATGTCACGGGCGTGACAATGCGGGTCACGGGCGTGGCATGCCTGATGTCTAGTTCTGGTTCGACGATCGTCGAACTGGAATCGACGATCGTCGAGCGCGGTCACGCCCAATGTCACGGGCGTGACAGGGCAAGTCACGGGCGTGACATGGCGTGTGTTCAATTTTGGGTCGACGCCCTATGTCACGGGCGTGACATTAAGCGTCACGGGCGTGACAGGCAGTGTGGTCAAATTGGTTCGACGATCGTCGAATCGGGATCGACGATCGTCGAGTGTGTCACGCCCTTGTCACGGGCGTGACATGGCGGGTCACGGGCGTGACCAACCCGTGACCCGATTTCTTAGCCGATTTATTTCTAGTTTTTGGGCTCCCTAGGATTCTACCACAACCAACCGACTCCTAGGGGTCTAGCCGGAAATGGGATGTTACACAATGCCAATAAACAAAACAAAGATTTCGTCCCCGAAATCAAGGTTAAGCCTACGGGACTCAAATCGGGAAAAGTTAAGCTTGTAACATCCCATGAGAACCGAATGATTACCTCCCTACGCTACGTTTGTTTGTGCGGTTCCGAATCTAAGGTTTAATTCGCCCACCTAACTAGGTATATACACCCCAATAAACAAAAGATTAGCCCCTATTCTTGAAATTTCCATTCCATTGGTTTAAAACAGGAAGGCAAATGATTGTCCAGAGGGGTTTTGAGGTATACCTGACGAAAAAGTTCCGGATATTTTTGCCGCATCAAGTCCTGTGGCTCCCATGTATGCTCCTCCTGCCCATGATTGTTCCACAGAACCTTGACCAACGGGACCTTCTTTCTCCGCAAGACCCGCACTGCCGTATCGTCAATCCTGATAGGCTCCATGTTGACTGACCGATCCGAGGCCACCGGGCCATCTGCCGAGGGAATCAGCTGCTCAGGGCGTAGCAGAGCCCTCCGAAGTGAGGAGACGTGGAAGACGTCATGCAATCCCGCTAACTCCGGCGGTAGTTCCAGTCTATAGGCTAAGGGGCCGATCAGCTCCAGGATCCTGTAGGGCCCCATATATCTCGGACTGAGCTTCCTCCGCCCGCGAACCCGTGAGACTCCGTGCATCGGCCGTATCTTCAAGAAGACTCGGTCCCCCACCTGGAACTCCACTTGGCGATGTCTCGCATCGTAGTATTTCGCCTGTCTACTCTGGGCTTCCAACATCCTGTCTCGGATCAATCTGATCTGAGCATCTGTATCTCCCACAAACTCCGAGCCCAGCGCCTGCGGATCCTCATCCTGAACCCATGATAGTGGGGTTCTGCATCTCCTTCCGTACAACGCTTCGTATGGAGCCATGCCTATGCTGGACTGATGAGCGTTGTTGTACGAAAACTCGACCAGTGGCAACAATCTCTCCCAAGGCTCGCCACGGTCCAAAATACACAGTCGTAACAGATCCTCCAGTGTACGGTTTGTGCGCTCTGTCTGTCCGTCGGTCTGAGGGTGGAAAGCTGTGCTGAATGTCAACCGAGAACCCAGATGGGCCTGGACTGACCTCCATTCCCTGGATGTGAACCGCCCATCCCGATCCGAAACGATAGTCTTGGGCACCCCATGATAACGCACAAACTGCTCGATGAACCTCCGTACCAATACACTGACCGGCGTGTCCTTCGCCACTGGGATGAATCTGGCCACCTTTGTCAGCCTGTCCACTATCACCCAGATCGAGTCGTTCCCCGCACGGGATCTAGGTAGCCCATGTATAAAGTCCATGGCTATATCCTCAAACTTCCACTCCGGCACTGGAAGCGGCTGCAGCAATCCTGCCGGGTTCCTACACTCCGCCTTCACGAGCTGGCAGGCCTCACAATGCGTCACAAAATATGTAATATCTTTCTTCATACCCGGCCAGTACATCGTCCTCTTTAAATCCTTTACCATCTTGGTGATCCCCGGGTGCACCGAATACCGGCTGCAGTGAGCTTCCTCCAAAATGTCCTCCCGGATCCGTCCTCCTGCTGGTATGTAGACTCTGCCCCGGAAACACAGAAGCCCATCCCTCAAAGTATAATCTCCTGTCGTGCCTTCCTCCAAGGCCCGGAATATCGGCTCAGCTCTCTCGTCCAGCCTCTGCCCATCTCTGATGCGGTCTCGGATATCATCTGTAGTAGCCATCGACCCCAGGTACTCCATGTACAGCTCCGGGTCATCCTCAGATACTAGCGAAATCTGCATCTCCTCGAATGATCTAATCAACTCCAAGGCCATCAGCTGCGGGCCTACTCCAGTCGTACTCGCTCTCCGGCTCAGAGCATCCGCAACCACGTTCGCCTTCCCCGGATGGTAGTGCATGGTATACTGGTAGTCCGAAAGGAACTCCACCCAGCGTCTCTGCCTGATGTTTAACTCCTTCTGGGTGTCGACGTACTTCAGATTCTTGTGATCGGAGAAGATATCACAATGTACCCCGTAGAGATAGTGCCGCCAGATCTTAAGAGCAAAAATGACTGCCCCCATCTCCAAATCGTGCACGGGGTAGTTCTGCTCGTGCTGCTTCAACTGACGGGAGGCATAGGCGATTACGTGCCCATTCTGCATAAGGACGGCGCCCATCCCCTGATAGGAAGCATCTGCATATACCTGAAATCCCTCCCTCCCTGATGGGAGAGCAAGGATGGGGGCCGAGGTGAGACGATCCTTCAGCTCCTGGAAGGCAGATTCGCACCGCGGCGTCCAAGTAAAAGGGGACTCCTTCTTCGTCAGAGACGTAAGAGGAAGGGCAATCTGAGAGAACCCCTTTACGAACTTCCGGTAGTAACCGGCAAGTCCCAAGAAACTCCGAACATCCGTGGCCGACTTTAGTGGTGGCCAATCCCGTACTGCCTGGATCTTTGCCGGATCCACTGCCAGACCTGCTCCACTGATGACGTGACCCAGAAATGCCACCTCTTTTAGCCAAAACTGGCACTTGCTGTACTTGGCATACATCTCGTGCTCCCGCAGCTTCTCCAAGGTCAAGGCTAGATGTCTCGCGTGCTCCTCCTCCGTCCTTGAATAGATGAGGATGTCGTCGATGAATACAATGACGAAGACATCTAGGTATTCCTCGAACACCCGATTCATCAAAGTCATGAATGCGGAGGGTGCATTCGTGAGCCCGAATGGCATCACGGTAAACTCGTACAAGCCGTATCTGCTGCTGAACGCCGTCTTCGGGATGTCCTCCTCCCGAATGCGAAGCTGGTAGTATCCTGATCTCAGATCCAGCTTTGAGAACCAATGGGCTCCCTCCAGCTGGTCAAATAGCTCGTCTATCCGTGGTAAGGGATAAGTATTCCGGACCGTCAACCGGTTTAGAGCCCGGTAATCTATGCACAGTCGGAGGGTCCCGTCCTTCTTCTTAACGAACAGCACCGGAGCTCCCCATGGTGAAGAGCTAGGCCGAACGAACCCGGCCTCCACTAACTCCTGAAGCTGACTCCGGAATTCCACCAACTCCTTTGGGGCCATTCGATAGGGAGCTCTGGATACCGGCTTAGCCCCTGGTATAAGCTGAATCTGAAAGTCCCTCTCTCGGTGCGGGGGTAACCCTGGTAGCTTCTCCGGAAACACGTCGGCGAAGTCCCGCACCACTGGAATATCTGCAATGGAGTCCTTGGCTACGACCGCCTCAAAGAGGATCTGATAAACCTCTTCCCCCTGCAGGTGGGCCTTAACGGCATGTATAGAAGAAAGTAAGGTACGGGGTGCTGATGTAATACCTTCGATAACAATGAAGGAGTCGCCGTGCCTCACGGTGATCCTCTTTGCCACGCAATCGATCTGGGCATGGTTCCAGTACAGCCAGGTCATGCCCAGAATCAGATCGTAATCTGGCATCCTCAAAACCGTCGCGGGTGCCTCAAACGCCTTTCCGCCGATCCTTGCTTCCATATCACAATGAGTAGAGGTCAATATCTCCGATCCATCGGGTAGGCGCACCCTCAGCATCTTCCCGGTGCTCAGCTCCACTCCTGCCAGTCCTTTCACGAAATCCTCTGACACGAATGATTGCGACGCACCGGTGTCAAAGAGGGTGTGAGCGGGCTTGCCGCTAACGAAAACTATGCCTGGGGTAATTAAGTGTCTTAGTATTTTGTTGCAGTTCATCTTCTCTTAAATTTCTAAGCAGGTTACGTCTAAAATAGTAGTTTGTATGAAGAAAATTTAAAAGTGCTGCCATACCTGTGATAACCTGCTCCGGGTCCCGAGGCTGTGTCAGGTCTAGAGCGTACACCTGCTCTCTCTCTTGTCTACGACCTCGATCCTGAAATCCTCGTCCTCGGTCCTGTCCTCATCCGCCAAACTGTCTGGGGGGTGGAGCGCCCTGATGTGCTGGTGGGGGTGCTCGCCCCACTGGGCAGTTTCGCTTGATATGCCCCGGCTGGTTGCACTGATAGCATACCGGTGGCTGCCCTGCCGTCCTTGGCATTTCCAGCATCTGTATAGGCTGGGGAGCCAATACCCCCTGAGTCCTCTGCTCCTGCCCAAACTCCTGACGGGGCTGATCCCCGTTCCTTCTCTCTCCAATAACTTGGCCTCGAGGGCGGTCTCTACGTCCTCCAATCACTGTATCATCAGCCGGTCTCTTCCGGCTCCTCACTGTAAGCTGATCCGCCTCTCTCTTCTTAGCCATCTCCAGAATCCTGGCCAGACTCCCCTCTGAAACGAAAAGGAGGGCCTGCCTCATGTCATCCTGCAGCCCCTTATAAAACCTCCGGGCATAGCCAGCATCGTCTAACTGGTAAGCGTCCGCATATCGGGCCAGGTGTGTGAACTCCTGATAGTACTCCACCACGGTCCTGCTCCCCTGCCTCAACCGCAGGAACCTATCCTCCAGGTCATCTCTCGCCGACTGAGGTACAAAGTGTCCCAAGAGCGCTGCTCTGAACTCCTCCCAGGTAATATCAGCACAATCCACCCCTGCGAAGGTGGTGTCCAGCTGAGATTTCCACCATCTCTTTCCGTGTGACTCTAAGCAGGAGACTGCCAAGGCAACTGCCTCCTCCGTGGGGCATCGAATCCCTGCCAGCATCTCGTAAATGGTGTCCAACCACTCCTCCGTATGTACTGCGGACTCCGTCCCCTGGTAGGATGGAGGGGATAGTCCCCGGAAGACAGTCATCCAATTGGCCCCGGGGTTCGGCTGTGGGGCCGGGGCTTGCTGAGCTCTGAAGGCCTCCAAGATGGCCGTCAATGTTTGCCCCATCTCCGTCTGCTGGAACGGAACGGGTGCTGGCGGAGTCAGGACCACATCCGGGGCCTGAGGTGTCCCCTGCTGCGATGTAGGGTTCGTCGCAGGCTACAAGCAAAAATTCCATTTGTTAGAGAGCGAATGAATGGAATTTAAGAAGAGTTATAATGGACTTTCACATGTGATTTCCCTTATGGGCACACCACTGCTTCCGCTGCTAGTTTGTCCGCAAACTAGGCTCGCACGGGGGTGGCCCAAGGTTTCTGTGGACTACTTCTCTTTCGATCGAGGTCCCCTCTGATACCACTTGTAAGACCCCTTTTTTTTTCTTTTTTCAACCACCGGGGGTCTTAGCCCAGAATTGCCGCTTTGCGGTGGCACCGACATCTCGGGAAGGCAACCACTACAAATCGCCAATTCTGCCGGCCCTTTTCGATCACAAACGAGAGAAGCATTTATACAAAAGTGTAAACAAGTCCACAGAAAACATGTATATAAGAGAGAATCATATCCAGTCCATCAATACAATAATAAGAAAATAGATAAATGGGCTTGAGCCCAGTACATCAGAGTCCTCACTACAAGTCTCTCATCACGGAAGCTAAGGAAATGCTAATCACTCACGGAGCTGGTCGCAGGTGCACCGGTGCTAGACTGTCCCACCTCCATGCGCACCGTACTCCGCTGGTGCTGGTCCCTGTCTCCCATCCGGAGCTCCTGTAATGTTTGGTTCGAAAACCATTAGTCATAAAGACTAAGCCCTATCATCCCCTACCCCTCCCACCACGGCTCCTAAGCACCGGGCGGAGAGGAGGAAAGGGAAGCTACAAAAGTGGAGAATAGACAAGCAAGTGTCGGTGGACCTAACTAGCAAGTTATATCGGGGAGCAGTATAAATGTTGTAATAGGTAGAACAATTAATAAGAAGCAATTTATATAAAAAGACAACTAGAGAACAGTAAGTAAGTATGTAAGTAACCTTAACTTATATGAATGCCCATACAAACTTATAAGTTAAGGGATCTTCTGCAAGGCTCCCATCGTATAAAAAGTCCCATACCGATTTATACGTTGGGGTGACGGTTATATGCAAACATGCTATGCCATGATTCATGCAAGTGCAACCCACACACACGACTCTATGCGCACAGACCTTTAGTTCCCCCTGTTCGGGAGGCTAGCTTCACCCCCAGGAACCTCCGTAGTGGCAAACGGAGACAGTGGGTCGGGCCCCCCACTCCTAGGCGGGTAACCACACTACCAGGCCTAGCCCTTCCGTACGCCCTAGAAGAACACAACCTAGAGTATCCGCGTACTGCTGCTGGATGTACCCTCCAGACTTTTCTCCGAGTCATCGTACCGCTGTCGGTGTGATCGATCGCCTAGTACCGATGACCCACCACCTTTCTCCGTACTCCAACCCTCGAGCCCGCGGCCCCCCGGACAGTACTGTCCGTGCATCTACCTTCAGAGCTACTGTCTGATGGCAAGTAATCCTATAATTCTACTTTCCTAGCTACCGGGGAGTGAGTGTGTGCAACCCTAGTTATACTAGTTGCTCTTTTAATATATTACTCCTATGGTTTACGTTAGCCCAGGACTGCCCCCGGTATACCCGTGAAGGGCTCTCAAGGGGCACTAGGAACCAAGACGGTGCATTACGGCCCGAAGTTCCCTTTCGCAAGGCACTTATTATTATTGGTTGTCTACCCTTTACCCAATCCCCTTTTAATGTTATAATGAATCTAACCCTAGCGTATTAAGACTCTTCCTCTTCCTCCCGGGGCGGACGGTCTTTCGTCGTTCCCGTACTCTCTTATCCTAACCAGTCCCACATTCTACTTATCCTGACTTCTAATAATGAACTCATTCTAAATTTGCCCTACCAACCATCGATTATCAGAATTCCGTGGTTTTACTAAATGCAGACCATCCTAAGCTATATGTGGTACACAAGGGGAGGTACTCCAAATTATCTTCCAAATCTCCTATAATATTTACTAGAGGACTATCATGACCTAATTAGCTTAAATCCAGGAATTTATAATTTTCCTAATTAATCTGATATTTATTTTATTTTTCTCAAAGATTGGCCATGGGTATTTTTAACATGAACTATATGATATTCTTAAGTTATGGCCACCCAAAAATTAAGTTCATTAAATAACAGCAAGATAACCTCAAATGCAAATTCTCAGATTTTTATAGAAAGTATTTAACCTCTAATTAATTTAGTCAGTATAATCACGTTAATCCTACTTAATGAAGGAAGTACAGAAATTATTCATCTAAAAATTATAGAAAAATCACTAGTCAGTAGTATGATATATAAAAGATCTTTGTGCAGAGAATCATAATTTTATCAGCTTGCTAAGCACCAAAATAGATTTAATCCAATATCCATGATAAATAACACTTAATGAAGAAAGCCTTAGAATTAAACTTCTAAAAATCCCATAAAAATTCACAGAGTTTTAAAACCATAATAAAGGTTCTCTGCCTAAATTTCATCAATTTCCAGGAAGTTTGTACTCCATAATAAATTTTCTAAGCAAATCATGCAACTACCAATTCATTAAAGAAGTACCCAAAATAGTGAGCATAAAATTCATAGAAAAATATCCAGAGCTTGTACTACCCCTATAATCCACTCTACCCAATTCCCATCACTTTTCAATGTGGTTTGGTGTCATTTCCTATCTCTATAAGTTTTGCGCCCTAAACTAGGGTTAGGTTTTTAGACATCCCAACGATCTCCAAATCCACTAAAATTTCATCCAGAGAACTATATTAGCCCTATGGTTCTCATAATCCGACCTCGGTTCAATCCAAGGTCATTTGACCACATGACCTTCACAAACCACCAAGATCCATCCTTAGGGTTTGGCCTTGGTCCTTAGGGTAAACTTACCCCGATCCACCTCAAACTCCATGAGGGGGTGCTAGAGAACATTACTAGCCAGTGATAAAAATCTCAGCCTCTGTTGAGGTGATCTCACCACTCAAACTTCAAAAGTGCACTTTTAACCTAAGACCCCTTATTAGGGCAAAACTTAGGGTTGATCAATTCTAAACCAAACCATCTCCAAGTGAGATGAAAAATTATACAGAACCTTATGGTGAACCCAGGGACCACTCACCAAAATTTGGGAGGGTTTGGAAATTATTTAACCACCTAATTAAATTCGGCTAGGATTATTGAATTTTTCTAAAAACTATAGAAAAATATTCTCCAAAAATTCTCATTTTTGGATATCACCTAGATATATGTAAGATTAGACCACATCCCAAATTTCAAGTCGTTTGGACGACTGGATTGGAGTGGGGAATTTTTCTAAGGTCAAGGCAGCCCTCTGGATAGACCTCACCAAAAAGGGTGCTGTGGTCTAACCAGGAATCCAAATTGAATGAAATTAATTTTGAATAAAACTAGACTTCAAGGGCTACAGTTTCTATGTTGACCACTTTTCCTGTAGAAGCCTCTAAGTATTTTTCCCAAATTATTTAACATGACAGAAATCTCATTCAGAAATTGATTTTACAAATAAAATCTAATTAAAGGCACTGTTCATCTTCTTCTACAGCCCGAACCAGAGACTGAAAACCTAATTTTCCTGTAGCCTTTCCAAGCTATTTCCCGGCCACCCAGCCATCTCCCTGGCCGGCCACCACCACCACCACCTCCGTTGAGGCGAGGGCTAACGTCGGGCGGCGGCACGGCCGCCGGAGAGGCGGTTTCCGGCGAACCCGCCACCATAATATTTTCGGAAAACCACCATTACGCTCACCCGATCTGGCTCTTTTGAGCCCGATATCTCGCCTAACGATTCCTAAGATCTATCCGCAGAAGAAGAGGGAGGGGAGGACCTTGTTCGCGGGTTGAAGGCGTGCAGAGCGTCGGGAAGCCATTTGCGCGGTGGTGGCGTCGCCGGAAATTCTTCAACAGCAAGGAGGAAGTCTGAATAGTTAAGGGAGTGTAACCTTTTCCTCTTGCAGTCAGGAATCTTTTATAGATGAACCAATGGGGAGGGGAAAGGGTGGAACGTTGGAGATGAAACGTTGGCGGCCATTAATCACATTCTTATGACGTTTCGGTTATGCCGAATGGCAGTTGAAAAGTTGGGAATGAAGAGGTGCTTGGCAGGTGGCAATTTCCTATTGGACCCAATTTTTCCTTAATTATTAACATAATTAAAGTAGGGAACGGCCCATGAATGCTCTTAATTTTTCATCCCCTCAGCCAGAATTTATTAAGGCGTCGGTTACCGAAATTTCCAGTCTGGCTGACGTTTCGACCTTGGTCACGGGCGTGACACATGGGTCACGGGCGTGACAGGCCCGGTTAGTAGTTCTGGGTTCGACGATCGTCGAACTGAGATCGACGATCGTCGAAGGGTGGCCACGGGCGTGACACTTGGGTCACGGGCGTGACAAACCTGGTGACTAATTCTGGCCGACGATCGTCGAGCTGAAATCGACGATCGTCGAGCGTGGTCACGCCCAATGTCACGGGCGTGACAATGCGGGTCACGGGCGTGACATGCCTGATGTCTAGTTCTGGTTCGACGATCGTCGAACTGGAATCGACGATCGTCGAGCGCGGTCACGCCCAATGTCACGGGCGTGACAGGGCAAGTCACGGGCGTGACATGGCGTGTGTTCAATTTTGGGTCGACGCCCTATGTTACGGGCGTGACATTAAGCGTCACGGGCGTGACAGGCAGTGTGGTCAAATTTGGTTCGACGATCGTCGAATCGGGATCGACGATCGTCGAGCGTGTCACGCCCTTGTCACGGGCGTGACATGGCGGGTCACGGGCGTGACCAACCCGTGACCCGATTTCTTAGCCGATTTATTTCTAGTTTTTGGGCTCCCTAGGATTCTACCACAACCAACCGACTCCTAGGGGTCTAGCCGGAAATGGGATGTTACACAATGCCAAAAAAAACACTAACCACAAACCGAGAAAGTGGCGCGACCAACCTCTAACAACAATACGGAACACGACATTCGTCTCCAGGGATCGACTATCGACAGAAAGGGGGGGTCACGGGCGTGACAAATAGGTCACAGGCATGACAAAACCGCTAAGTCTATTCGGAGCTCGACGATAGTCGAACGGAGGTCGACGAAAGTCGAACGGCCGAAGACAAGCGAAGGTCGACTATCTCGACGATAGTCGAACGGCTGCCAGACTAAACGGAGATCGACTATCTCTATAACGATAGTCGAACGACAGCCCGACTATACAGAGTTCGACTATCTCCTCGTCGATAGTCGAACGACAGTCTGACTAAACGGAGTTCGACTATCTCCACGACGATAGTCGAATGACAGTCTGACTAAACGGAGTTCGACTATATCCGCTCAGAGATCGACGGTAGTCAAACGACTCACAGACTATACCGAGTTCGACTATCTCCGTTCAGGGCCCGACGATCGTCGAACGACCAAGGCAGAAGATCCAGAACTCTAGTAGTTGCCTGCTACTCAAGTATTCCAAACCACTACTCGCGTATCTAAATTCCTGCACTCGAGTAGATACCTACTACTCTAGTAAACCAACCCACTCACTCGAGTATCTCGAATCCACTACACGAGTAACCCAAATGCCCTACTCGAGTAGTTACCTACTACTCGAGTACTCCAAAGCCTACACTCGAGTAATTACATCCTACTCGAGTACTCCAAACCAATACCCAAGAATTCTAATTCACTACTCGAGTATCTCGACACCCATCACTCGGTTAATTACCTACTACTCGAGTGATACACTGAACAAATTCGGGAATCACCCCCCCCCCTCCTAACACTCCCTCTCTGCTACACCCAAACCAGAGCAAAATCTGAGCAAAAATAAACGGCATCGCGCCGGCAAATTGGGTTCCAACAACACAAGGTAGAGTGGGGTTCAATAGGAAGTACTAAGTCTTATAGTTAGCAAGAAAAAGAGAACAACAAGGCCTCTAACCTAGGGCTTACAGGGATTTCAAATTCAGCAAGAAAATTCAAAAAGAAACTTGGCAAGGGCAAGAATACCACTTGCCTCAAATTTCAGCAAAGCTTGGACGGCTTTCCCTCCTCTTCACACGGCACAAATAGCTGCAGCACCTATAACAAATCTCTCGGCCATTAATGACGGAAAACTCCAAAACCGAAAACCCAAATCTCAACAAAACTACACGAAAATCAAATATCTTACCGTCGAAACGAAGATCTATGAGAGAGCAAGACAATGCCGCTTTCGGAATCGAAATCCGTCCACGATCAAGCCCGGAATCACCGTCCGAAGGAGACCAGGAATGGGGGTTTTCTCCTCTGTTTTCTGTGAACAAAGCAGGGGACGGTTTCTCTCTCAGGAAGAAGAAGAAGGAAGAAGTTGGCCGCCACTTCTTAACAATGCTTTTATACTAAAGTTAACCCGCCGGTTCAGCAATAACCGAACCCTAAAACGCCTAATCACTTAATTACAATAAGTGAATACCAAAAAGGTAAGCCAATACACGGCTGCCACCTAGCAAGGAAAATAACTGCTCAATAAATTCTCCCGCAAGAATTTATTATTCAGCCAAATCTGAAGGCTTCAGGATAAGCAAATTCAAATTAAATAATTAATTACATACACTATTAACACCCCAAACAACACGAAAACCGAATCACCTCGGAATTCGACGAAATTCGCACTGTAGCTAAATACCCACTCTACGAACACAACGACGAAGTCAAAATTATCTTTCGACGAACAGAACTCGAGTTATACCCAACTAAGCCAAACACAAACATCCCCCCGAGAGGCCACACCGGGTCACCCAAAACGACTCGGCTTGTTAGGGAGATCATGCCAACAGGCTACCAAACAGGGCACTCAGTTCTAAGGAGCTAAACCACACTCCACACATGGCACCAGCCACGGAAATGCGTCACCGTAACGCCAACGAGAATAGAAATAATCGCAGAAAAATCGGGGGCGTTATAGTCACTCCCCCTAAAAGAAAGTTTCGTCCCGAAACTTTACGCACAACACTCCTACCAAAGAAGGAACAACAACTAATAGGAGTTACAAGAAGGAAAACATACCGATCAAAACAGCGAAACAGATGGGGGTAAGCCCTCCTCATGGCCGACTCCAGCTCCCAAGTCGCGCTCTCCAAATCCTCATTTTTCCAAAGAACTTTTACCATCGGTATGGACTTCTTTCGCAGCACTCGCTCCTGAGTATCCAAAATACGAACCGGCACCTCAACAAAAGAGAGGTTGGGTTCCAACTGGGGCACAATGTCCAAGAGCTACCCACTACTGCGCACACACTTCCGTAATTGGCTAACATGAAAAACATTATGAACCCCAGGGAAGCTCGCTGGCAAAACCAATCTATATGCCGACACACCAATCCGTTCCAAAATCTCAAACGGGCCCACATACCTTGGGTCCAACATCCAATTCTTACCAAACCTCTTTACGCCCACCATCGGGGAAACCTTAAGAAATACAAGGTCCCCTACAAAAAATTCCAAAACATACCTACGCCGATTGGCATTCTTTTCATATCTCTCTTGGGCTATACGAAGCTTCTCCCGAATAAGCTTCACGACGACTTCCATTTCCTCAAGAGCATTTGGACCCAACAACGGCCTCTCACCAGCCTCAGCCCAAAACAACGGAGTCCTACAACGCCTCCCATACAAGGCTTCGAACGGAGCCGTCTGCAAACTTTCACTATAACTATTATTATAGGCAAATTTCATAAGTCGTAGCCGCTCATCCCACGCTCCACCATGGTCTAAAATATAGCATCGGATCATATCCTCAACAATCTGATTCACCCGCTCCGTTTGCCCATTGGTCTGTGGGTGGTACGCAGTAGAATACCTCAGATCCGTACCCAAACCCTCCTGCAGACTCTGCCAAAAACGAGAAGTCAACCGGGAGTCTCGATCAGAAATGATGCTAACCGGCACACCGTGGAGTCGGATGACTTCATTCAAGTATAACTCCGCTATCTTCTTCATCGGGTAATCAATCTTATAAGGCACGAAGTGAGCACACTTCGTCAATCTATCCACTATAACCCAAACAGAATCAAAACCCCTCGGGGATTTCGGTAAGCCCGTAATGAAGTCCATAGATATACTTTCCCACTTCCAAGTCGGGATCTCAAGCGGAGTCAACTTACCACCAGGCTTTCCATGATCGGTCTTCACACGCTTACAGGTGTGGCACTCAGCAACAAATCGGGCTATATCTCCTTTCATGCCATACCACCAGGCAATTTGCCTTAAGTCACGGTACATCTTTGTAGATCCTGGATGGTAGGCAACGCTGGATCCATGAGCCTCTCTGCAAATCATACCTCTAATATCCCCAACGACGGGGATGCAAAACCTGCCGCGGTACTTCAAAGTACCCGCATCATCGATAGCAAAATCTGGCAACTCTCCCTTCTCTGTCCTGATGTATAAGTGCAACAGATCCGGGTCGTCCTTCTGGTGCAGTCTAGTCAAAGAAATCCAGGACGGATCTGCCGCTGACAAACTACTCTGCAAACCATAGCATCCCACTGAAATATCCATAAGGAGGAACTCCTACACTAACCGATCGGCGGAGAGATTAAAGATCCTTCCCGTCTTTTGGCTCAGGGCGTCGGCCACCACATTGGCCTTGCCTGGATGATACTGAATCTCCACATCATAATCAGCCACATACTCAAGCCACCGCCGCTGATGCAGATTCAACTCCTTCTGCGTGAACATGTACTTCAGGCTCTTATGGTCAGTGAAGATCTTGCATTGAGCCCCATAAAGTAGGTGTCTCCACAGCTTCAACGCATAAATAACCGCTGCGAACACATGGTCATGCGTAGGATAATTCTTCTCATGTGTCTTCAACTGCCTTGACCCATAGGCAATCACCTTCCCAACCTGCATTAGAACGCATCCCAGACCTATATGCGAAGCATCCACGTAAACATCATAATCCACGCCATCAGTAGGCAGGGAACGGGAGCAGTGCACAACCTCTTCTTTAGCTCAAGAAAAGCTTCCTCGCACTTTTTGCTCCAAACAAATGCCACATTCTTCTGAGTCAACTTGGTCAAAGGTGCGGCTAGGGAAGAGAAACCCTCCATAAATCTTCTGTAATAACCAGCCAACCCTAAGAAACTCCTGATCTCCTTAGGCATACTCGGTCTACTCCAATCCATCACCACTGCAATCTTTTCTGGATCGACCGAGATCCCATCCTTATTCACCACGTGGCCTAGAAAAGAAACCTGAGGCAACCAAAATTCGCACTTGCTCAACTTGGCGAATAACTTGTGGTTCCTCAACTCTGTCAGAACCAAACACAAATGCTGCTCATGCTCCTCAGCACTGCGAGAATAAACTAACACGTCATCAATGAAGACCACAACGAACTTGTCGAGGAAATCCTTTAACACCCGGTTCATCATATCCATGAAGGCTGATGGTGCGTTGGTCAGACCAAACGACATCACCAAAAACTCAAAGTGTCCATGCCTCGATCTGAACGCAGTCCGTGGAATATCTGCCTCACGGATCCTGAGCTGATGATAACCAGAACGAAGATCAATCTTAGAGAACACTGTGCTACCGCGCAACTGGTCAAATAAATCATCGATCCTCGGCAGAGGGTACCTGTTCTTGATCGTGACCTTTTTCAACTCTCTATAGTCGATGCAAAGCCGCATCGACCCATCTTTCTTCTTTACAAACAAAACAGGAGCACCCCTACGCGACGAACTCCGTCTAATAAAACCTTTAGCCAACAGCTCATCCAACTGAACTCGCAACTCCTCTTACTCACGAGGGGCCATCCGGTACGGCGCCTTAGCAATAGGACACGTACCCGGCTCTAAATCGATCACAAACTCAACATCCCGCTCAGGAGAAAGACCAGGAAGATCATCAAGAAAAACATCGGCGAAACCACGATCAATAGGAATCTCTTCCAAGCGTGGTACGCTAACAGCATATCCAACCGCCGAGACTAAACAAACACAACAACTAGAAAGAAACAACCTCTGAGCTCATACCGCAGAGATGACTGGAGAATCCTGACACAGATCAACATACACGCTGCCGGGCTGACCGTCATCCCTGATGAAGTCCAAGCGCTTTCCTTTGCACTGAATGACTGCATCATACCGAGAGAGCCAGTCCATGCCCAAAATGACATCGAAGTCCTCCAGATCAATCATCTTCAGGTCCGCCTTCGCAAGAAAGTCCCCCAACAAAACCGGGCAATCCAAAATGCCCAAATCTGATAACACAGATTCATCAGAGGGAAACTTGATATGGAAGGAATCCCGAAAACGATCTACAGTCAACCGATGACGCTCTACAAAGGCTCTAGCCACGAACGAGTGGGTAGCGCCGGAGTCAAACAGAACACGCGCCCAGCGGTTCTTCACCTTAAATCTTCCTATAGGAGCACACAAAACTAAGGAACTACCAACACAATACCGCAAACACTCTAGCAAATAAAACTACCAGGCTAGAAAAACAACAAACAACTAACCTGAAATAACCTGGGTCGAAGTCTGAGCCTCCTCGAAAGAAATCACGTTCAGCTTCCCTTTTCCCTTGTCCACACGCGGAGGTGGAGGTAAAGCCTGCAACGGAACTGCAGGAAGAGCTGACTGAACCTTAGGACACCTCGACTTGATGTGACCCGTCTGCCCACACAGATAGCAGACCCTATCCTTAGACCAACACTGGGCCGCATCAAGCCCGGATCGCTTGCAAACAGAACATGAGACATCTCTCCTAGGAGCACCCTGAATGGCATGCATCTGCTACTTCCTCTGAGCTGCAGACTTCTTGAAACACTTCTCGACAGGGTGGCCTGACCGGCCACAGAAACTGCACACCACTCTGCTCCTCTTTCTCGGAACAGCACCATGTACCGGGGGCTTCTTCTCCTCCACGGACTTCCTCTTTTCCTTCCTCATCTGCTGGCCTCTGCTCTTCGCCGCCTTAATAGCCTCCACCTTTAGAGCAGCCTCTACAACTCTAGCATAAGTCACTGACCCATAAGCATTGGTCAACTGCTGCACTTCGCTACTCAAACCACCAAGAAATCTCTTAATTCGATCAGCCTCAACGCTGACCAATGTAGGGGCAAAACGGCTCAACTTACTAAATTCTATCTCATACTCACCCACCGTGAGTTGCCTTTGCTTCAGATAAAGGAAGTCATTCATGAGGCGGTCACGCTCGACCGAAGGTAAGAACTTCCTCAATAGCATTTCCTTAAACATTTCCCAAGAGCATCCAGCTACCAAGATCTCCTTCTCTCTCAGCCACCAACTCTTAGCCAAACCTTTAAGCTGATAGGTGGCTATCATCACCCTCTGATCACCTGCAATCCCTGAGTACGATAACATCTCCTCCATGGAGATCAGCCAATCGTCTATGACGATGAAATCTGCCTTCCCGTCATAAGTGGGTGGGCTCAGCCTCTGAAACTGCGAGATGAAGGCCATCTCCGCCGGCACCACCACTGGAGGTCTCAAGGGTGCAGGAGGAGGAGGAACAGCTAACCCCCCGGCAGGAACTTGCACACCCTGAGCCTGCCCTGCCACAGCTGCCACCAAGGACTGAATCTGAGCTCGCACCTCCTCCAACTGCCTGCCCATGGAATCGCTACTCTGACGCAGGCTCTCGATCACCGCATCGTTCTGAGCTCCAGATGACTCACCCTCAGACAGGGGAGTCGATCGAGTCGCAGGACGCCTAGCCATCCTAAAATCATAACAATGACTAGAACCAAATACAAGTACAGACAATACATATATAGATATAGACTTAAAGCTGCTAAACTTGCTCTGAGAGTTTATCTTTTTAACAAAAATTTGATGTTATGCCCTAACCTAGGATGGTTAACCACCACCTTACTAACTCTTGTGCCTAGATCGAATGCATGACTTTATGTTAATTTGAAAACTCATGAGTGTACATATGTCATCTTGCAAATCTTTAGCTTGGCACGTTGTGCTTATGCAATGATATGCTATGCATGATTGTGCTATGCATTCTAAAAAGGCCCTAATGCATGTTATGAGCGGCGTACGCATGAAAATATTATGCATCCCATACTACATAATATTTCCATGCAACGAAAAAGAAACGTTCTACTCACAGTCATGTGGTGAGGTTATGCATCCCATACTACATAACCCTCACAGGTTGCCCCTATGGTGGATCCATATACGAACACATATTATGCATCCCATACTACATAATATGCCCCGTATACTTCATGTTATGCCATGAGTGTAGAGTTCAAGCTTTTGCCAAGACGTGCTGATGACATATTGGTGTGTGAATGACATGATGCAGAACTACCAAAAGCAAACAAAGGAAGGTTGCTCAACTAACTTGTCAAGCAACCTCCCTCTGATACCAACTATCACAACCCGCAATTTTCTCCGAATTAAGAATTATCAGAGTATGAGAAAATACGCGTCATGATGCCACGTCAAGCAGCGGATAACTGCTGACGCTCAGGCAAAACCAACTACAATCTTTATGCAAGAAAATCATGTGCTTAATCAATAGAAAATCAGTTATGTTTTAGAGACTGTATCCCTCAGCTCAGTGGATCACCTAGTCCACAAAAGAAAAACTATATTTATACGCTGCGGAAAAATACTTTAATTTAGGTTTGACACCCTAAAGAGCGCATAAGGGTCCCAAGAGAACCACTCATGCTATGCAAGTCCCTACATTTAATTTATATAATATATAAGAAAACGGTCTTTATACGTTACTTGGAAAATAGTGATTAAGTTTTATAAAAAAAAATGCCGATCATGAGTTTTATTTATAATAATAGTTATAGTTTAAAAATAACTAGCAACCTAGCATAAATCCTTCTCAGAGCAAGTAGACTATCTCCAGAAAACGGTAGCAGCATAAGTAAAATATCCAGTACAAGGTAAAAACTACCAGTGGGCGCCAACAACCTGGCACGAACCCACTGGCACATATGTATGTTTGTAAGAAGGTACTGAAAACTACCTCACCAACACGGCAAACGGAACTCCAAAGTCCAAGAGACCACCAACACCACCACTGCAAACTAGCCAACCAACTGGCTACGGCTCAGAACCTGGGGTATTCCAATAGAAAACAGAATACCTCAGCAAGCTAAACAAAGTAAAAACTGCATGAAAGAGTCAACCAAAGGAACAAAGTAACAGAGAAACATGCAGTAGAAAGAGTCACAACTGTCCAAACAGGATAATAAGAAAAGCACAATGAGCAAAGAAAACAGCAACCAGTCAACTCAAGAACAACATCCTGCCGGCCTACTAGGCTACCAAGAGCCCAAAGTGCTGCAAGCTACCAAGGAAGGAACTTCTAACACCCTAAACTGTGGAAAGTGGTAGTAGCAGAAACAAACAACGAGGAACCGGATCGGAGGCAAACTCAGTCCCCTATCCACCATGTCCAAGTCAACAAGATCGAGGGTCTACACGTGAAAGCAAAAGGGACCTTCCACCCACACATGCCCAGCTCGTACCTGGAGCAAGAAAAACAAGAGTGGCCTTGGCTAAATCACACAACTCCACCCCCATAAAGAGCTAGAAACCACCACTACTAACCACGACCCACGATTCGGCCTTTAAGAAAGTAAACAAAACGACCGACAAGGAAATACTAGAAATATAACAAGAAAACCACTCGGGAACGAAAAAAAACAAGGTAAAGGAAGAGTGTTGAAATGAATCAACACGACTTGGCATTGAGTGAAACCCACTCAATGCCTACCTAAACCTTGGCGTTGAGTGAGCTAGCCTCACTCAATGCCAAAAAAACACTAACCACAAACCGAGAAAGCGGCGCGACCAACCTCTAACAACAATACGGAACATGACATTCGTCTCCAGGGATCGACTATTGACAGAAAGGGGGGGTCACGGTCGTGACAAATAGGTCACGGGCGTGACAAAACCGCTAAGTCTATTCGGAGCTCGACGATAGTCGAACGGAGGTCGACGATAGTCTAACGGCCGAAGACAAGCAAAGGTCGACTATCTCGACGATAGTCGAATGGCTGCCAGACTAAATGGAGATCGGCTATCTCTATAACGATAGTCGAACGACAGCCAGACTATACAGAGTTCGACTATCTCCTCGTCGATAGTCGAACGACATTCTGACTAAACGGAGTTCGACTATCTCCACGACGATAGTCGAACGATAGTCTGACTAAATGGAGTTCGACTATCTCTGCTCAGAGATCGACGATAGTCGAACGACTCACAGACTATACCGAGTTTGACTATCTCTGTTGAGGGCCCGACGATAGTCAAACGACCAAGGCAGAAGATCCAGAACTCGAGTAGTTGCCTACTACTCGAGTATTCAAAACCACTACCCGCGTATCTAAATTCTTGCACTCGAGTAGATACCTACTACTCGAGTAAACCAACCCACTCACTCTAGTATCTCGAATCCACTAAACGAGTAACCCAAATCCCCTACTCTAGTAGTTACCTACTACTCGAGTACTCCAAAGCCTACACTCGAGTAATTACATCCTACTCGAGTACTCCAAACCAATACCCGAGTATTCTAATTCACTACTCGAGTATCTCGACACCCATCACTCGGGTAATTACCTACTACTCGAGTGATACACTGAACAAATTCGGGAATCACCCCCCCCCCTCCTAACACTCCCTCTCGGCTACACCCAAACTAGAGCAAAATCTGAGCAAAAATAAATGGCATCGCACTGGCAAATTGGGTTCCAACAGCACAAGGTAGAGGGGGGTTCAATAGGAAGAACTAAGTCCTATAGTTAGCAAGAAAAAGAGAACAACAAGGCCTCTAACCTAGGGCTAACAGGGATTTCAAATTTAGCAAGAAAATTCAAAAAGAAACTTGGCAAGGGCAAGAGTACCACTTGCCTCAAATTTCAGCGAAGCTTGGACGGCTTTCCCTCCTCTTCACACGACACAAACAGCCGCAACACCTATAACAAATCTCTCGGCCATTAATGGCGGAAAACTCCAAAACCGAAAACCCAAATCTCAACAAAACTACACGAAAATCGAATATCTTACCGTCGAAACGAAGATCTATGAGAGAGCAAGACAACGCCGCTTTCGGAATCGAAATCCGTCCACGATCAAGCCCGGAATCACCGTCCGAAGGAGACCAGGAATGTAGGTTTTCTCCTCTGTTTTTCGTGAACAAAGCAGGGGACGGTTTCTCTCTCAGGAAGAACAAGAAGGAAGAAGTGGGCCGCCACTTCTTAACAAAGCTTTTATACTAAAGCTAACCCGCCGGTTCAGCAATAACTGAACCCTAAAACGCCTAATCACTTAATTACAATAAGTGAATACCAAAAAGGTAAGCCAATACACGGCTGCCACCTAGCAAGGAAAATAACTGCTCAATAAATTCTCCCGCAAGAATTTAATATTTAGCCAAATCTGAAGGCTTCAGGATAAGCCAATTCAAATTAAATAATTAATTACATACACTATTAACACCCCAAACGACATGAAAACCGAATCACCTCGGAATTCGACAAAATTCGCACCGTAGCTAAATACCCACGCTACGAACACAACGGCGAAGTCGAAATTAACTTTCGAAGAACAGAACTCGAGTTATACCCAACTAAGCCAAACACAAACATCCCCCCAATAGGCCACACCGGGTCACCCAAAACGACTCGGCTTGCTAGGGAGATCTTGCCAACAGGCTACCAAACAGGGCACTCAGTTTTAAGGAGCTAAACCACACTCCACACATGGCACCAGCCACGGAAACGCGTCACCGTAACGCCAACGAGAATAGAAATAATCGCAGAAAAATCGGGGGCGTTACAATTGGAATTATACGCTCTGCGTGAGCTGTGTACCTGTGTTGTGAGAAATCGATTGGTAGCATTACAAATGGGGGGTTGCGAGCCTTCCCGGCTGATTACACTACGGTGGTAGGTCAATCTAGAGGTACTGTGTACCTGCGTTGTGTGCGGTCGATTGGTGGCAATGCAAATGGGTGGCGGTGAGCCTTCCCTACTTATTACACTACGGGGGTAGGTTGATCTAGTGTGCTCACTAGTTGCCGTAAGGTGAACACCTCTGAGTGGGATGGGCGAGGATGTCTCCAGCATGCGTGTTGTAGTAGACTAGTGCCCGACCAACAAGCTAATAACCATTAATTAGAGGTCGGACCAAGGATGATTCGGTACACCGTAAGCGTGCCCTGAGTGCACGGAGTGCCTGACACGAAGGCCGGCATTTGTGATGATGTTGTGCGTGAGTGCACTTGTTGTGATATAAATATATATGTTATGATTGCAATACATACAGGGAAAGAACAACTGCCACGGGTAAGGGGTAGGGTCGTTATAATTGGTCAGCTGAATGCTAACCGTTGCATTGTTTATCACCCTTGCGATGGACGTCCATATGCAAGTGCTGCCCTTGCTGGTTCTGAATTGGATTGAGCGGGCTGAAGCCCTTGCTGCTTCTTGTAGGGCCTTGAAGGCCGTGCGAATAATTGGATTTCATGTATGGCCGGCCTGCGTGTCGATGTATGAAACCACATCTTGTAAAGAGAAACATAGAAGGCCTTAAGGCCGTAAGCGTTTGTGTACTTTTATACATTCCTGTTGTTATATATAAATGTGTTATTTATATATTTAGTGGACATTCATTGTATGTGTTCTTGCAAGTTATAAACTTCCGCTAGAATGCTCAGTGTTAAGATTTGAATAGAAAGTAATTATGATATTCATACGTGATTCCACCATTTGTCTTTGAAATATTGCGTGGGGCCCCGGCCGGACCCTTTGTTATATTCCTTATTACGGATGGAGGCGTAACAGTTTAGACAGGTTTTTTAAGTCATTATGACTGGTGGTCACAAGGAAGAAAGGTGGAGAATTAGAAATTTGTCTAATTCCATAGGCATTGATTGAAGCCAATTCACTAAATGCCAAATATCAAGGAAGGATGCTGGAAAGACAGAATTTTGTTTAAGTCCACAAGCATTGAGTGAAGCCAGTTCACTCAATGCTTGATGCTAAAAAACACTGAGTAAAGCATGGACTATCAAAACTTAACAGTTTGAAAAGTAGATTTGCAGCTAAGTTCATAGGCGTTAAGTGAAGGCAGTTTAGTCAACGCCATATAACAAGAGGAGTTGAGTAAGGTTCAGTCTTTTAAAGCTTCAACATTGGCAAGGAAGAAATTTGACTAAGTCCAGAAGCGTTGAGTGAGGACAGCTCAATCAATGTCTGAAGAAAGAACTGTTGAGTCAAGCTCAAGCAGTCAAAGCATTTGAAGAATCTATAAAGAATTCTGGCTATATCCAGAAGCATTGAGTAAGGACAGCTCACTCAATGCCTAAAGAAGAAAGCGTTGACAGACCAGTGTTCAGTCAAATCTTAAGAAGATATTGACAGAAAAATCTGTCTAAGTCCAAATGCATTGAATGCGAACAGCTCACTCAACGCAAGTTCATCAAGAAGATTGGCTAAGTACATAAACGTTGAGTGAATGTAGTTCACTCAACGACTCATAAAGATGTCAGGCAAAGGTAGAAGCGTTGAGTAATGAAGTATTACTCAACGCATTCATAAAGATGGAAATCGACTAAGTACAAAAGAATTGAGTGAAGGCAGATCATTCAACGCCTTAGTAAGATGGACGTCATTCAGAGAAGCGGCTAAGTCCATAAGAGTTGAGTGATGAAGGCTCACTCAACGCACTCAACGCCTAAACAGCAGGAATATTGTCTAAGGACAAATGTGTTGAGTGAAGGCCGTTCATTGAAGACACTTAACGCATAGCAGTGCACAAGTAATTGGCTAAGTCAAAATTTGTTGATTGATGAATGTTCACTCAACCCAATCAATGCATGATAGTGCAGATTATTTAACTATGGGTTTTTACGATGAGTGAAGGTTATTCACTCAGCGCACTCAATGCCTGGGATGAACTTGCTAAATTTGGCAAGTCCACAGATGCTGACGTTAGAAAATGTCAGCAAAGTTCAAAGTCATTGCGGGAAGTCTTTAGTACATGATAAATGGCGTCGCAGGCCTACTTTTTAGCTTTTATTATAAAAAGCATAGTTGCAGCCAACAATATTAGGTGGGCCCACGTGTCAATTAGTCATTGGACGACGGAAGATAAAAGGAATGTGATCGGCATAAGCAAATAAACTTTTAGGGTTTTATCTTTTCGCAAAGAGGCAGAACTTCATCTTCTTCCTCTCGCCATTGTTGCCGAGCTTGAAGCTAAAGTTTAACTCGTTGTTCTAGAAGTACAATCTGTTAGCTGTAATGATTTCTACAGCCAAGGTTAGCTGAGTGAAGAATACAAAGAGCTGTCAAATCATTTATATTCATCTGCAAGATTATAAACCTGTGTTTCTGAGTTACTTCCAGCACAAGCAGCAGTTTCTTGAAGATCAGCTTTCTTGTTGTTGTGAAGAAGTTAGTGTAAATGTTTGCTTTAGTATTGAGAGTGACCTATAGCGGGGTGAATAGGTAAATTTTAATCTTGGCTACCTTTGTTATACTTTCTTCGAATTAATTATTTCAGCCAAATAAAAAAATATAATCTTAACATCAATTTAAAATAGTCTCAACACCACAATCACAGCAATCACAGCACATTACACAGTTTTATAGTGGTTCCCCAATTTAAGGGTACATCCCCTTTCCCCCTTTGCCTATCTAGCAATGAACTAGATTCCGCCAAACTCCTTCTTTTAATCAGATCCTCAGATCTTAGGCTCAGAGCCCAGCTGGCTCTTACAACTCAGACTATACAAGTCTTACCACTCAGAACATCAAGATCTAACACCTAAAGTTCTTCCCAAGAACTCTACCTCAGATTAAATCCACACTCTTACTACTCAGGCAAATCCTGCCCTACAACTCAGAGAAATAACCACTTCTCCTACCTTAGGCAATCCCTTCCCTACCTCAGCCTTTATAACTCAGGCTTACAATTTAGAGAAAATAAATCCCTTACTCACAGATCTACAGGTAGATCTTTACAAGATTAACAAAGGTAAAAGAAATTGATTCATAATTAATCACCCAACTAGAGAGAAATGTATGACTGCTTCTTGATATGATCCTCATGTGTTTTCTTCCTTTGATCTTGTAGTGAAAGATTTGATCCAACCCTTCTTAGCTTTTCAAAACTTCTTGAAGTTTAAATTAGGGTAGATCTAGGCGGGAGGATGTTGAAGACGATTCTTGATCAAGCTTCTCTCAACCTTCTGAATTATAGCAGATTCTTCTTAGATCTTGCTTCATCAAATTGTTCTTCATAATTTTCCTAAAGAGTTGATCCCTTTAAATAGGCTCTGTTAGGAGTAACCGGCTGATCTGGTTAATAACTGAAATCTGACAGTTCTGACAGTTGTCAGTACCTCCGGCTTGATTTCTTTACTCAGGAAACAATTCTGCTTGAAGTGTTGAAACTTGATTGTAGAATGTGTCGACATAGCTTTCACCTTGTCTCAACACAACTTGTGTTAGGTGTCGACACTTGTCCTTAGTGTCGACACATTTACTTCTTGTTGACACAACTTGAGTACTGTGTGTTGACACTAGTCCTGAGTGTCGACACAATTGCTTTCTTCTATCATAGTGTCGAACCAAGTCCTGGATGTCAACACAACTTTCTCTTTGACTCAACACTTCTAGTTTAAATGTGTCGACACTAGTCCAGAGTGTCGACGCAACTTTCTCCTTGTCTCTGCGCATCTTTGACAAAAAGGTCGACATTGCTCTTGTATCTCGACGCTTTTGTACTTAGCTTTATTTTCTTGCACACATGAACTTAACATTCATCAAATACAACTATGTGTATATCATTGAACTGAAAGGACTTCTTCAAATCAAGTACATTGTGACAAATGTACCTGTTGAAACCGAAAATCGGTCTCTTCTGGAGTTCACCCTTGGGGAAGGGGTGATCGCACACCTACTTCTGCTCTACGAGCTGGAAAGCTGGGCGGAAGGAACTGGGATGGGAAAGGACCCAAAGGCTCTTCGAGGAGGACTCACCACACACCCAGAAGATTACAGAGCGCTTCCCCTCCTTAACCAAATGTCGGGCTAAGGTACCTCAGGAAGCACTAACAGGCTAAAAGACAAGTAAGCGTGCACTTTGAGGTAACCCTTGGGTCCTATTTATAGATTCCTAAAAATGGCCTGCAAATAGCCAACCTCCGTTGTTCTGAGCGGCTATGTACAACGCACCTAGGTATGCCAACAGCAAGACTCCGCTGTTCTAACTGGCTATGGGCAAGCTATCGAGGGCAAAACGGTAAACAACACCTCACAGTAGATTGAGTGAGTCGCCCTCAATGGTCCTTACTCGGCAAGGGTGGCGAGTGCCTGATGGAGCTGGCACTCTCCGCCTCAGCTTGGCGCTTAGCGAGTATGGACTTGGCCCGCCCTACTTGCTCTCCGTGGGCTCGACAATAGGCTGAAGGTTCATTGAACTGGGCTCGGCGAACCCCTGCGAGCTGTCTGGGTGGCGAGGCGAACTGATCGCGGTAGGGGCGCCGGGTGGACTCGACGACATGGCTGGGGACCTTACTAAACCTGGCACCAAGGCTGGGGCGCCGTTTGAACTCGCCGCTAGGGCTGGGGCGCCGACTGAACTCACCGCCAGGGCTGGGGCGCCGACTGAACTTGTCGTCAAGGCACCTCTGGGCCATGACTTAGGCGGGGCTCGGCAGATCTGGACCCTGATGCTCCACTAGTCGGATACGGGGTTGTACACAATCCCCGCTCTTTGCGACGTTGTCATAAACTCGGAATGAAACATCCAACCCCACATGATTCGGCGAGTGTGACAGGGCCTTAGGGAATCTTTGGGTGGGGTCCCCCGGCGGCTATATATACATGTGCCTACATACCTGGATGACCTTTTCCCTTCCCTCTACTGTAACCTTGTCAAGATGAGACTCCCCAAAGAGGTCCTAGAGCGATTGGTGTGATCCCGGGCGGAGACTGCAGCTCCCATCGCGGTCCTGACCGACCTCAGTGCCCCGCCTCGCGACCTTGCCGAGTTTAGCTCGGCCAAAAAGGCGAAGCCTCTTCCAAAAGATGCTGAGCCCATCTACACCGAGCTCCAGATAGCCCTGAAAAATGGGGCCGTCTCATCACTCAACCGACTCCGCATCGAAAGGGTAAGGAGGCCATCATCCCTCCCGCCGACCAGTCCAGCCGGGGGCATAGCGAGGAAAAATCTGCACGGCTTTCTAAGAGCCCTCTCAGTAGCCCGCAAAATCAGGCGTCCACCGATCATTTGCGGGCCACGCTCCCCACCTTCCACACCACAGAGCAAGACTTCCAAAAGCCAAGGTCACCTACTCGCCATCCCTTTCAGCAGCATCTCGACTCTATGCCAGGGGGGAAGGGACCGAGATCATCCCCACCCCCGGCTTTACTCGCCTTTCTCAAGAGGTTCCTCGCCATGGCCGTGGCAAGGTTCTGGGAAATCCCCCTCCTCATGTTGGATTGGAGGAGAGGGATTTGCACGGTATGCCTTTAGCTTTTTTCGAAATTTTTTCTACCCTGGCGGTACTGGCCCCCTTTTATTGAACCGCTGCAGTATTCGTGCAGATCTCACCGTGGACTCCGAAGCCGGCGAGTCCGCGGGACGGACTCGGTACTCGCTTCTTACTTCCCCGCGCACCCTGGATCCATTCCTGGATTCCGAGCTGGAGGGCCCTGAATGATCGAGGTGAGAACAGATGATTCTCAAGAAGCTGGTGCACGAGCTTCGCAAGGTGAAAAGGGAAAACCTCAATCTGTAGCGGGAGTGTGCATGGCTTGCGGATATTACGGGAGTCATCCCGACATTCGAGGAGGCATCTTCATCCCTGCTCCTGGATGAGATTGATGAAAATCTTCAGACCGTCCACCTAAACCTGGGGCGACTCCGCGAGCGATAGGTTTGCGAGACCGGGGTAGCTAGAGATGGCCCCCTTGTTGGGCCTACGGGTACTTGCCCCTGCTCTCCCTGGCCCGCGCGAGCTGGGGGATTTTTTCACTATCTTCTCTGGATATTATTTGAACCCTGTCTATAATAATCTGGATAATTTTTCTATTATTACTGTTGATATGCTTAAGTCATAACTATCGACGTCTCGTCAGCCCCGTCTCTCCATAGTGAAGGGTTGGTCCTCTACAGTCGGTTAGGTAGAGTCGGCGAGTAGGCGAGCTGGAAAAGGCGAGCTGGGGTAGGAGCGCCGGGGTGGGCGAGCTAGGGTAGCCCCAAATTCCTCCCCCTATAAATTGGCCTCCCCACCAACCTATGTCACGCCTTTAATGCATCCGTACTTTCTCTTTGCTTGCGTTCCCTATCGCTGGTTTTCTCGATCTCGGCTAGCATGGGAAAAGGGAATCCTGACTCCGACGGGAGGGTCAAAGTGCTCGACAATTTGGTGAGCACTGATTTTTTGAGTGGAACACCATGGAGGAGGAGCTCGCCGAATTCATGGCCGATTTCATCCCCTCTGGCTTCACAGCTCGACTTCCTGCCAAGCATGAGGCCATAAATTCTTTCTACCTTGACAAACTCGCCTTCCCCATCTCGCACTTCGAGATGGGGTTGTGCCTGCCTCTCTGGTCGGAAATCCGCCAGATGCTGAAATACAATGGCGCGGTACCCGCGCAGATGAACACGAATGCCATCGCTATGATGGTCGCGTTCGTCTGCTCCTCTACCGCAAGCGGATAAAGTTAAACTTGACGGTCTTCTGCAAGTTGTTCTCTTACAAGGCTAAGACCGACGGAGTCACCTTCTTTAGTGGCACCCTTATAAAAGTTCGCGAGGTCACGAACAAGCATCACAACTGGATGACCAAGATCACCATCATCAAGGGAGATCTCGACAACGTCCCCTTCTCGCCCCAGCATAAGGACGAGGGGGTATACCATCCCCCATTAGTGTCGGGCAATGACGCCGACCTCCACAAATTTTTTCTCCACAAAGAATTCGAGGTCGCCTACCTCCACCTAGGCCTCAATTCCCTTCTATCCATCCTCCCTGGTGATGGTATGCTCAGATTCTCTTCCACATTTGCCGATCTCGGTAGAGACAACATTGAAAAATCTGACTATGTTTTTTTACAGGGGAATGGCTCATCCTCGAGAATCCGCCCTTTCTAGACTCGGGGCTCTACCCCGACCCGCTCCAGCTCATGAAGGCGGCTGATCTGGCCTGTCGAGATAATGGGACGACGCCCCTACCCTCCTCCAGCAAGAAGTAGCTGGTCCTCGGCGAGCCGGACTCGTCCTGCCGGCTCCGAACCGCAAGAAGAAGAGGGCCAAGGTCGTCTCCCTAAGGGAGAGGAGGTCCCCTAAGTACATGGACCTTCCCGAGACCCCCCCCCCCCCCCCCCCGACGCCTCGCCGGAGAGCCCATTAAAGGAGGTGTTGGTGAGGTATCGCCTAGAGCGCGAGACTCCCTCCCTTAAGGATGTGGCAGGACTGGTGCCCCGCGGGTTAGCCCTGCCCAAGGAACACCCCCTGTTAGGCATGGGGGAGAGGTGCAAAGATTCGGCCGGCGAGTCGATGATCAAGTGGGATGGGGCGGCCCACCGAGTCTCCATTTCTACTCTCCACCCTTCCTGGGGTGCTCGAAAACAACCCAATGGAAATGCCTACACACTCGGCTTCGGCCTTTACGGTCGTGACGGCGCCGAGGCCTACAGGCACATGACTCCTTGCCAGCTGGGTCGCGAGGGCCTATGGGCTTACTTGTTGTCCTTCGAACTGCACCACTTGATGGTGCGTCGTGGCTTCAATATCAGCCGACTCCTATCGAAGGCCAAGCAGGAGCGTGATATCGCGAAGGACAAGGACGCCGATGTAACGAGGCGATGCGGTATGGCCGAGGACCTACTCGCCAAAGTCGCAGGCGGGATTGTTAAGTGTCAGCCATCCCTTTTCTTTTTTACTTAGATGAATTTTCGGTATTGGTGCTTAGTCTTCGATCCTTAGGATGCCGAGGCCACACGCGAGTTACTAAACCATGCCTTCGGGTTGGAGGAGGAAGTCGCCTGGCTACGAGTTGGCCTTGCCGAGCAAGAAACTCGCTCAGGAAAGCGGGGGATGCATGCTGTTGAAAAGGAGGCTCGTACCGCTAAGCTGGAGGCTGAGGTTAAGAGGCTAAAGGAGCAGAACCGGGGGCTTCATAGCGAGCTCCTTTGGCAAACAGAACATCTTGTCCCCGCGGGTTGTGGCGAGTCCTCCGACCCCTTCCGGAGGCCGCAGTTCTTTGGCGAGAAGGAGGTCATAGAGCGGCTGCGGGTCAATTTGATTGAGTCTGCCGAGTGCCTTCTGGATGCCATGAGGGGTACGGGGATACTAGCAGAGGGTTGGGAAGAAGTCGTAGTCCGGGACCTAATGACAGGCCTATTCTCGCCGAGCCGGCCTGACGAGAAGGATGATAGCTTCGCCTCACTCTTCGGGGAGATGGACAAGAGCCAAGAGCATAAAGAAGGGGAAGGCCGCGCATCAGGGGAGGAGGGAGAGAGCTAATTCAGTCATTTTATTGTTTTCTTCTTCTTTCTCCCCTTTTTCTAACCTCGCACAGGCGGGTTCTGATCATGTAATAGTCGTAAAATGAAAATTAAAATTATATTATAAAGAATTTTTCTATCTTTTTTTCTTCCTGGGTGATCTTTTGCAAAGTTTGCTTTTGTTGAGAGTATGCCGAGTTAGGATGCTTGTTTTTATCAGCCGAGGTGGGTTGGTAGTTACTAGGTCCGCAAGTTCTCGACTCGCCCGTAGGTTCTCTCCTCGGCCGCGGGCGCCTAACTAATCTGCAAGCGCTCGAATCTCTTGCCAGTGCTAGCCTCGCTTGCGATTGCCTGACCCGTCTGCGCGCTAGAACCCTCTCTCTTTCCTAGGGATCCTAAGTGTTTTTTACTTCCGGGTTTTACCATCGAACAATTTAGCTAGGCGGGAGCCTGACGGCGGGTGTCGAGCATCTTCCAAGCTCATTTCCCAAGTCATAACGACGTGCAGCTTGACTCTCAGGGTCTGAATGGACTCCCGCAAGGGACATCAATCCCCTCCAGCTTGATGGGATCCTGGCAGCGAGATCTGCTCGTGGTTTAGAGAAGACTCCTCTGATTGACTTCCAGCCCTGCCAGCTTGATGTGCGCCTGTCAGAGGGATCTGCTCGGGGTCTGAGGCAGACTCCTCCGAGTGACTTCCAGCCCTGCCAGATTGATGGGAGCCTGGCAAGGGGATTTGCTCGGGGTCTGGGGCAGACTCCTCCGAGTGACTTCTAGCCCTGCCAGCTTGATGGGAGCCTTGCAGCGGGATCTGCTCGGAGTCTGGGGCAGACTACTCAGAGTGACTTGCAGCCCTGCCAACATGATTGGAGCCTGGCAGCGGGATCTGCTCGAGGTCTAGGGAAGACTCCTCCGAGTGACTTCCAGCCTTGCCCGCTTGATTGGAGCCTGACAGCGGGATCTGCTCAGGGTCTGGGGAAGACTCCTCTAAGTGACTTCCAGCCCTGCCAGCTTGTTTAGAGCCTTGCAGCGGGATCTTCTCAGGGTCTGGGGCAGACTCCTCCGAGTGACTTCCAGCCCTGCCAGCTTGATGGGAACCTGGCAGCGGGATCTGCTCGGGGTCTGGGGTGAACTATTACATTTGCATAAGACATTTTATGAGCATAAGTACCTCAAGAAATTTTATTCTAAAAAACAGAACTTTTAGAGGACTCAAGGATAAAAACGTTTCAAGTCGTCACCACTCCATATGAGACCTAGGGTCTCGCCCTCCACATTCCTAAGGCGATACTGTAACACCCCAAAAAGGCCCCAAAAAGACTCATCTGAAAGTTTGAGTAGCAGGCTGTTTGACACGGCCTGGGACACGGGCGTGTCCCAGGGCGTGTCGGGTGTACACGGCCTGGGACACGGGCGTGTCCCAGGGCGTGTTCGAATTATTTTTCGAAATTGGCCTATTCAAGTCAGAGCCGAACACGGCCTTGAACACGGCCTTGAACACGGGCGTGTCAGGCTGGACACGGGCGTGTCAGTTGCCGTGTTCCGGCCCGTGTACTGGTTGCAGCTCGATGAAGCAGGTTTGACACGGGCGTGTCTCAGGATGACACGGGTGTATCAGGTTCGACACGGGCGTGTCGATGCCCGTGTTGTTCAGTCGGTTCATACTGAGTGTGCCGCTTAAAGGGTACACGGCCTGTGACACGGGCGTGTCACAGGCCGTGTCAGCCAAAAAAAATTGGTTTTTGGGAAAATCTTGGCCGTTCAGTTTTCTCTCTTTTGATCCAAGGGCCAAGGTGGTTTCCTGGCTGGATTAATACGTGAAGGAATGATGAAGAGTCATTCTTCATTTGTGCTTAAGAAAGAGAGAAAGAGAGTGGAGGAAGGAGGAGGAGGAGAGCAAGCCACCGACGGAGTTCCCGTGGTCCGATTCGTGATCCGAAGCCGGCGTTGTGAAGGCAAGGCTGCTGCGGTTCTTTCTCACCGGCTAGTTTTTGATGGCACCGAAGAGATCGACAAGGGTAACGATCTCCCTCCTTGGACATGTGAAGTCCTTCTTTTCTGCATTGCATAGGGAAAACCCTTCCCCGCAAGTGTGCGGTGGGTTGTGGTGTCCCTTGGGGTAGATATGTGAAGTCCCCCTTGTTAGAGGCCGGAATTGGAGTACGGCTCTAGGCATGCTGTGTGAAGCCCATATGGACGTGGTCTGGATTGGTGATGCTTGTTTGCATATCGGAGAAGGCTTCGTGATTATGGCTTGTGATGCCTTGTTCCTACCTGTTGCTTGGTGCGGCAGGAAGTACTGGACGATGTCCAGGAAATGAAGAGGGTTGGATGCAACTCTTGTGGCCGTGTGTTGCCACTTTGTGAGTGGTTGAGCCGTTGGGCTGCAACCCGATGAAAAGGCAGATTGCCGAACAGGAAATGTGAAACCGACCCACGCCTATAAATAACCATGGATACTTCCGTATTCGAGGTGGCACAGTGACTTGAGCAATGGGGGGTGGCTGATCCGTACCTGCGTTAGGTCCGTCCGACTTGGAAGCCTTGTTATAGGTTTTGTTGGAGCGCCTAATGAGAGTCTTAGGCCCGCGCGCCGGAAAGACTAGAATGCTCAAATACCGTGTAGACGGTGGTGTTGACCATGGTATTCCGGTACAACAAGAATGTGCCCTGAGTGCACGGACTGTCGGGTCGTGTGGCCGATAGTTGTGATGGCTTGAATGTGCCTGCGCGCACATAATTGCTATTTGATGATGCCATGCTTGCAGGGAAAGAATGCTCATGCCCCGAGAAAGGGGTAAGATTGTTATAATTGGGTCAGCTGAATGCTGACCGTTGCATTGTTTGCCACCGGTTGGGTGGATTGTTCCCGTGCAGGTGCTGGAGAGCCAAGTGGTAAATGATGGGCTGAAGCCCTACTGCTGTTGCTGCTGCTGCTGTGGCTAGTCCTTGAAGGCTAAGCGAATGGCTTTGTTTTGTTTTCTCTTTTACTCATGTATGGCCGGCCTGCGCGCCGAGATTTGTAAAACATGTTGTATGTAAAGAGGAACTGTAAGGCCTTAAGGCCAAACTCTTGTATTTATGTACATTCCATAGTTTATATATAAAGGTGGTTTTATATATTGGACATTCCGGTTGAGAGTTCAAAGTTGTAACTTAAAGCTTCCGCTAGAATGCTCTGAGTTAGGATTCGTATTTGGTTTGGTATTATCCTGTGACCTCACCGTCTGTTTGTGGCATATAGTGTGGGGCCCCGGCCGGACCTTCTACTATACGTCATTTAACGGATGGGGTCGTTACATTTTGGTATCAGCTTTTGTCGGTCGTCCTCTTTCGAATTCGTGGTCGAATTCTTTTGTGGGGTGGCGAGCACGTGTTTGTGCGACCTGCTGTAACGCTAATGAACTCTGGAATGTCCATAAAGGAATGTACAAAATCTTGTTTGAGGAATCTGCGCGTTCCTTTTTGTGTTGTTTTGCTTGCATACGTTCGCTAATGTGTGTCTTGTCCACCTATAGGTGACACGTAGTGGTGCTGGGCAGTCTGAGCCCCAGCGCTCTGATGAGAGTGCGGCACCAGCTGAGGTGACAACACCTCCTCCATCTGCAGAAACTGTTCATTTAGTTGCTGAGGCGCTATTTGCCATGATTCAGCCGACCGGGCAAGCGCAGCTGGCAGTAGTGCCAGTTCGTGTTGATGTAAGACCCGAGCCGGTTGAGGCTGTAGATCCACGAGCAGCTGACCGACAGTTGAAGCAATTCATGAGCTTCAGTCCTCCTACGTTTGCGGGAATGGGATCCCCAACGCAGGCGGAAGATTGGTTATCGCGTGTCAAGAGGATAATGACAGCGATCAGGGCGGAGGAAACTCTAAAGTTCACCTTAGCCACCTTCATGCTTGAAGGGGAGGCGCGGTTGTGGTGGGACGAGGTTGAGCTACACCATTTGGCGGGCAGGCAATTAACACAAGTGTCGATTGAGGAGTTCTCTCGATTATTTCTGGCGAAAAATGTCCCAGCGGCGCAACGCATTGCTATGGAAAATGAGTTCCAACGGTTAAAGCAAGGGGAAGATAGTGTGGATATCTACTTGCATGAGTTTACCAGGTTGGGACGATATGCGGGTACAATCTTCGCGGATGACCAAAGGAAAACGAATCGGTTCTATGAAGGATTGCGGGATGAGTTGCGATTCCTGCTTTCGAGTTCTGTGAGCCAAGGGTTTCAGGCGTTGGTTGATACTGCGTGCGCGTTGGAGAAGGACATGAAGCGAGTGCAAGGGAATAAGGGCTTGGTTGGGTCGAAGCCAGAGTTTCAAGCACCTCGCCCGAGCAAATCGTTTTACCAGAAGAAAGGGGGCAAGAGGTCCAAGCCATCTGGGCAAGTGACTACGACCGTTGTGTCGGGAGCAACATCAAGGCCGGATGCTCGTACATGATATAACTGTGGCCGGGTGGGGCATATTGCTCGTGACTGTCGGGTTGTGCAGCCCAAAGGGGAAAAGAAGACGGGTGCGTCGTATGCTGAGAAGGGCAAAGCGGTGGTTGATTCCTCTGCATCTCAGGCGCAGCCCCGAATCTATCAACTTGGCCAACAGGAAGCGATTAAGCAAAGTGACGTCGTCACAGGTACGAGTTGATTTAGTTTACTTGCTGGTGCTTTTGGGTTTGGTTATGTTTAGCTTGTGCAGGATATATGTGCTGCAGGCTTTGTCCTGATCCGGAATAATTTGGCGAGAGCCCTGTTTGATACGGGTGCTTCGCATTCTTTTCTGTCTGAGGATTTCGTATCTCGAATTGGGGTACCAAGTCATGTGACGGTGGATAGTACAAGGGTGCTATTGCCGAATGGCTGTGTGATGCTTGCGGATAGGGCTTGCGATGTGGATGTGCAAATAGGAAGTCGGGATTTCGGTTTGAGTGCAGCTGTGCTACCGTTATCGGAGTTTGATGTGATCTTTGGTATGGACTGACTCTCGGAGCAGCATGCCTTTATTGATTGCAACTCCAAGGAGATTACACTGGGCCAGAATACCGGGCTTGTGACGAAGTTCGCTGGTATGCGAGGAGTTGGCGGAACGTTGTTGTCTGCACTCCAAGTCGTCAATGCTGTTCGGAAGGGCGCAGAGTTATTCTTCTCGCTAATTCAGGCTGTTGAGACAAAGGCCAGTGTCGGTGAAGTGCCAGTTGTGTCAGAGTTTGCCGACGTGTTTCCCAAAGATCTTCCTGGGTTACCACCCCAGCGGGAGATTGACTTCTCTATTGAGTTGGTGCCAGGTGCGAAACCTGTGGCCCGCTCTCCATATCGTGTCGCGCCAAAAGAGATGGCTGAGTTGAAAGTCCAATTGCAAGAGTTGTTGGAGCAGGGATATATACGCCCAAGTATGTCACCTTGGAGCGCGCCTGTTCTATTTGTGAAAAAGAAAGACGGTAGCTTACGGTTGTGTATTGACTACCGCGAGTTGAATAAGCTGACGGAGAAAAATAAATATCCGATCCCACGGATTGATGACCTCTTTGATCAGCTGGCGGGATCAACGGTCTATTCCAAGTTGGATTTGAAATCGGGATATTATCAGCTAAGGATTCGGGAAGGTGACATTCCCAAGACGGCGTTTGGAACACGCTACGGTCATTATGAGTTCACGGTAATGCCGTTTGGCCTATGTAATGCGCCTTCGGTATTTATGGATCTAATGCATCGAACGTTCCGAGAGTATTTGGATTTGTTTGTTATTGTGTTTATCGATGACATCTTAGTATACTCTCAGTCGGAAGAGGATCACGCAAACCATTTGCGGTTGGTTTTGCATACCCTGCGGAGGAATAAGCTTTTTGCCAAGTTCTCAAAGTGTGAGTTCTGGCTCTCTTCAGTAGCCTTTTTAGGCCATGTGGTAAGCGGAGAGAGTATTGCGGTGGATCCGTTGAAGATAAGTGCCATCCGAGATTGGCCAGTGATGTCTTCAGTGGCCGAGGTCAGGAGCTTCCTTGGACTTGCGGGCTACTATAAACGGTTTGTGGAAAACTTCTCACGGATTGCTTTACCTCTGACCACGCTGACGAGAAAAGATCAAAAGTTCATTTGGATGCCGGAGTGCGGGCGAGCTTTTGAAGACTTGAAAAGTCGTTTGACCACGGCGCCTGTGTTGACATCGCCATGTGGTACCGATGGGTATGAGATCTATAGTGATGCATCAGGGAGCGGCTTAGGCTGCGTTCTTCTGCAATTTGGTAAAGTGATTGCTTATGGCTCGTGTCAGTTGAAAGTGCATGAGCGGAATTACCCCGTCCATGATTTGGAGTTGGCGGCGGTAATCTTTGCGCTCAAGTTGTGGCGGCACTATCTATATGGCGTGAAAGTGGATATCTATACGGATCATAAAAGCCTAAAGTATTTGCTGGATCAGAAGGATCTGAATATGCGACAACGAAGATGGATGGAGTTCCTCGGGGACTACACCTTCGAGATTCACTATACTCCCGGGAAGGGAAATGTGGTCGCTGATGCTTTGAGTCGGAAGACTCCGGTATGGGCAAGCTGGTTGCAGAGGCATGATCAGCGTTTGATCCAGGAATTGGAAGCATTGGAGATATATTGCGTTGACAAGGGTGCTTCAACCGATGCATGCTTGAACTGGACGGAGGTGCAGTATGACCTTACGGACAGAGTTCGGCGAGCAACGGAGCTTGATGAAAGTCTCCAGCGCTATGCTAAAGATGGGCCAGATGACCAATTCTCTTGGGATAACGGTTTGTTACGAAGAAATAGCCGAGTGTGCGTCCCAAGTGTGGGTAAATTGAGGGAAGAGTTGATGTACGAAGCTCACTTTGCAAAGTACTCAGTTCACCCAGGGAGCACAAAGATGTACAGAGATATGAAAAAGTTGTTCTGGTGGCCCGGACTAAAGAAAGATGTTGCACGTTATGTAACTGAATGCACTACTTGTGCGTTAGTGAAAGCAGAATGCCAGAAGCCTGGCGGTTTCCTGAAGTCGTTACCTATTCCGGAGTGGAAGTTCGATGATATTTCGATGGATTTCGTGCACGGGTTGCCGAGATCTCAACGCGGTCATGATTCAATCTGGGTGATTGTGGACCGGTTGACAAAGGTGGCGCACTTCCTTCCAAACAGAAGAGACGATTCAGTGGAAACCTTGGCCAAGCTGTATGTGGAGCAGGTTGTTCGACTGCACGGTGTTCCTCGGAGCATCGTTAGTGACCGTGATGGGCGGTTCACATCGAATGATTGGCGGCTCGTTCATCAAATGTTGGGTACAAAGTTAGCATTTAGTACGGCCTTTCATCCCCAAACGGATGGCCAGACTGAACGAACCAACAGGACGATGGAGGACATGCTCCGCATGTGTGCCCTAGACTTTGGTAAGAGATGGGAAGATTATATATTTCTCGTCGAATTTGCCTATAATAATAGCTACCAAGCGAGTATTGGTATGGCACCATTTGAGGCGTTGTATGGTCGGAAATGCCGTACACCGTTAGCTTGGGCAGAAGCAGGCGAATCGAAGCTGAATGGGAAAAAGGAAGTCGAAGAAGCTACTTCGCTCATACGCTCTATTCGGGAGAGGCTATTGATAGCCCAAGATCGTCAAGCAAAGTACTACAATGCCAAACACCGGAACGTGGAGTTCGCGGTGGGTGATTGGGTATATTTGAAGATCAAACCCTTCAAAGGCGTGTCCAGGATTCGGCGTTTGAAAAAGCTAAGTCCGAGGTATCTTGGTCCGTTTGAGGTGGTGGAGCGAGTTGGGGAAGCTGCTTATCGACTAGCACTTTCAGCAGACTTGGGTGGATTACATGATGTATTTCACATCTCAGTCCTTCGTAAGGCGGTGAAGGATCCAGCTCAAGTAGTGGAAAACGATCGGGTACCGGTCGAGTATGGGCTAACGACGAGGGTTATACCCATTTGGATCGAGGATCGAGCCGAGAAACAGTTGCGAAACAAAGTGATCGGGATGGTCAAGGTCCGATGGGACAATTGTGGCCGTGAAGAGCTAACATGGGAGCGAGAGCAGACCATGCGAGCTGAGTTTCCCGAGTTATTTGTATAAACTGTAGACCGTGTACTTTTTGTTATAACAGAGTTATAACATTGCTGGTTTTTGTTTCCTTACCGTGCAAATTTCGGGATGAAATTTTGTTAAGGGGGGGAGGGTTCTAACACCCCAAAAAGGCCCCAAAAAGACTCATCTGAAAGTTTGAGTAGCAGACTGTTTGACACGGCCTGGGACACGGGCGTGTCCCAGGGAGTGTCGGGTGTACACGGCCTGGGACACGGGCGTGTCCCAGGGCGTGTTCGAATTATTTTTCGAAATTGGCCTATTCAAGTCAGAGCCGTACACGGCCTTGAACACGGCCTTGAACACGGGCGTGTCAGGCTGGACACGGGCGTGTCAGTTGCCGTGTTCCGGCCCGTGTACTGGTTGCAGCTCGATGAAGCAGGTTTGACACGGGCGTGTCTCAGGATGACACGGGCGTGTCAGGTTCGACACGGGCGTGTCGATGCCCGTGTTGTTCAGTCGGTTCATACTGAGTGTGCCGCTTAAAGGGTACACGGCCTGTGACACGGGCGTGTCACAGGCCGTATCAGCCAAAAAAAATTGGTTTTGGGGAAAATCTTGGCCGTTCAGTTTTCTCTCTTTTGATCCAAGGGCCAAGGTGGTTTCCTGGCTGGATTAATACGTGAAGGAATGATGAAGAGTCATTCTTCATTTGTGCTTAAGAAAGAGAGAAAGAGAGTGGAGGAAGGAGGAGGAGGAGAGCAAGCCACCGACGGAGTTCCCGTTGTCTGATTCGTGATCCGAAGCCGGCGTTGTGAAGGCAAGGCTGCTGCGGTTCTTTCTCACCGGCTAGTTTTCGATGGCACCGAAGAGATCGACAAGGGTAACGATCTCCCTACTTGGACATGTGAAGTCCTTCTTTTCTGCATTGCATAGGGAAAACCCTTCCCCGCAAGTGTGCGGTAGGTTGTGGTGTCCCTTGGGGTAGATATGTGAAGTCCCTTTGTTAGATGCCGGAATTGGAGTACGGCTCTAGGCATGCTGTGTGAAGCCCATCTGGACGTGGTCTGGATTGGTGATGCTTGTTTGCATATCGGAGAAGGCTCCGTGATTATGGCTTGTGATGCCTTGTTCCTACCTGTTGCTTGGTGCGGCAGGAAGTACTGGACGATGTCCAGGAAATGAAGAGGGTTGGATGCAACTCTTGTGGCCGTGTGTTGCCACTTTGTGAGTGGTTGAGCCGTTGGGCTGCAACCCGATGAAAAGGCAGATTGCCGAACAGGAAAGGTGAAACCGACCCGCGCCTATAAATAGCCATGGATACTTCCGTATTCGAGGTGGCACGGCGACTTGAGCAACAGGGGGTCGCTGATCCGTACCTGCGTTAGGTCCGTCCGACTTGGAAGCCTGGTTATAGGTTTTGTTGGAGCGCCTAATGAGAGTCTTAGGCCCGCGTGCCGGAAAGACTAGAATGCTCAAATACCGTGTAGACGGTGGTGTTGACCCTGGTATTCCGGTACACCAAGAATGTGCCCTGAGTGCACGGACTGTCGGGCCGTGTGGCCGATAGTTGTGATGGCTTGAATGTGCCTGCGCGCACATAGTTGCTATTTGATGATGCCATGCTTGCAGGGAAAGAATGCTCATGCCCCGAGAAAGGGGTAAGATTGTTATAATTGGGTCAGCTGAATGCTGACCGTTGCATTGTTTGCCACCGGTTGGGTGGATTGTTCCCGTGCAGGTGCTGGAGAGCCAAGTGGTAAATGATGGGCTAAAGCCCTACTGCTGTTGCTGCTGCTTCTGCGGCTAGTCCTTGAAGGCTAAGCGAATGGCTTTGTTTTGTTTTCTCTTTTACTCATATATGGCCAGCCTGCGCGCCGAGGTTTGTAAAACATGTTGTATGTAAAGAGGAACTGTAAGGCCTTAAGGCCAAACTCTTGTATTTATGTACATTCCATAGTTTATATATAAAGGTGGTTTTATATATTGGACATTCCGGTTGAGAGTTCAAAGTTGTAACTTAAAGCTTCCGCTAGAATGCTCTGAGTTAGGATTCGTATTTGGTTTGGTATTATCCTGTGACCTCACCGTCTGTTTGTGGCATATAGTGTGGGGCCCCGACGGACCTTCTACTATACGTCATTTAACGGATGGGGTCGTTACAGATACCCTCCCGACTTCAAGGCCGTTTACACTATATTTGGCCCTTCCCAGTTGGGGTTGAGTTTCTCCACTACGGCTGACCTCCCTCTGGCATCCACTTATCTCAAGACCAAGTCCCCTTCCGCGAACTTTTTGACTCTGACATGCTTGTCAAAGTACTTTATCATTCTTCTTTTCACTTCCTTTTTCCTGATGGCAGAGAGGTCACACAGCTCTTCAACCATGTCGAGGGAGAGTCGTAGCTCTTCTTAGTTCTCAGCTCTCCATTCCTCACTACCTTCTTCTGACTCGACAACCCGAGGAGTTAAGACCTCGAACTCTGTAGGGAGCACCCCCCTCGCACCCATGGGAAAGTTTGAAGGGTGTTACTCCTGTTGCCGTGTTGGGTGTGATTCTGAGGGCCCAGAGGACTGAGGGGAGCTGCTCCACCCAGTTACCTTTTAGGTTCTCAACCTTTGTTTTGAGGTGGTTGACGATAATCTTGTTCGTTGCCTCCACCTTCACATTGCTCCTGGGGTGATGAACCGAGTCGAACCTGAGATCAATCACAAGTTGCCCGCAAAAGCTGATGAACTCGACGCTGGCAAACTGAGGGCCATTGTTTGTGATAATCGCCTGGGGTAACCCATGACGATAGATGATCTCTCCCCATACAAAGTTCCTGACGATTGGGAGGTCACCTTGGCCAATGCCTTTACTTCCAGCCACTTTAAGAAATAATCGATCATCACAAGTCAAAACCTTCTCTGGCCGCTGGCTTGGGGGAAGTGTCCTACCAGGTCCATTTCCCAGATTGCAAATGGCTAGGGAACCGTGATACTCCTGAGGCGTTGGGCCGGTTGTAGCTTGTTGGTACCCTAGGTTTTGATTTGAGTTCAGTCCTCTCTTTCTGTCTCTTGACCCATGATTTATCTATGGTCAAAGGTTAGTTGATAGATTAGATTCTCTAGTTGTGTAGAATTGCTATTCCAGATGAATATTTGGTTAAGTAGTTTTTCGTTCGACTATAGTCGAACGTCGCTCGACTATCGTCTATCGGCTGATCGACGATCGTCTATCAGTTGGTCGACGTTTTGTCTGCGTTGGTAGTTCGACTATCTGTTGATAGGTCGACTATCTGTCGTCTTTGATAGTTCGACTATCTGTCCTGATAGTTCAACTATCTGAAAGCTCGACTATCTGTTGATAGATCGACTATCTGTGTTTCTTTGATAGTTCGACTATCTGCTTGGATAGTTCAACTATCTGATAGTTCGACTATCTGTTGATAGGTCGACTATCTATTTTGTTTGATAGGTCGACTATCTGTTGATAGGTCGACTATCTGTTTTTTGTGATAGGTCGACTATCTGCTTGATAGGTCGACTATCTGTTTTTGTTTGGTAGTTCGACTATCTGTCCGGATAGATCGACTATCTGATAGCTCGACTATCTGTTCTGATAGGTCGACTATCTGCCGAGGTAGTTCGACTATCTTCTTTGATAGTTCGACTATCTGGATCGTTCGACTATCTGTCTGATAGGTCGACGATCTCCGTGCGTCGGTCGACGATCTCCGAGGTTCGTTCGACGTTTTGCTGTATGCTCTTATTTAGTTTTGTCGTCTTCTGTGATGTGACTAATTTTATATCTATTCTGGCATATTTTATAAAAGATTATCTGAATAATTTGTGACATTATTTCCATGCAATATCAGTTCTATTCTATATGCATGAGCTAATCTTTTCTGACAAAGTTGTTTGTCTTATAGCTGAGATATGCAATCTGCTTTATCTGCCAGGCTGTCCTTTATAGCCGTTAGACTCAAAAAGTCTTCCTTGGCCGTAAAGAGTTCTTTTTGATGTGACTTTCTCTTATATTATTTCATCAGAAGTATTTGCAGCTTCTTAGAAAGCTTTATCCTTTTATAGGATATCTGCCTGCTGTAGTTTCTTTTAATTTTATGCTTTTTGCAGCCCAGCTTGCAGAGTTCAGAAAAAGACAAGATTCAAACTCAATTAGAACCGTTGCTGCTGCTGATATATAAAGACTTCTTTGAAGAAGAAATCAACTAGTCCACATAGAAAAGAGATCAACTAGTTTTCAGATAATATTCATTCAGCAAGCTTACAGCAAGAACAAGTTTAACTGCTCTCAGCAATCTTCACTCAACTGAGAAGTGTTAGCTCTTCTGCTCTTCTTCAACCTGAGTTCTCCTGTTCCAGGAAGTTCTGACTCAGAGATCTTTTGAAGAAGAAGAAGAAGAAGATAGCTGCTAGAAGATTTTCATTTCTTACTTTATATCTTCTTGTAGTTCTTCCTTCAGTATTTACTGAAGTGTTTCTGCACTGAAGCAAGACTTCACCTGGACGTTCTTTGAGCCAGGGGGAACCTTGATTCTTTTAGAGCTTTCTAGCTCAGTGCAAGTTATTGTGCTTCTCTAATCTATTGTAAAATAGAGAAGACACCTTAACCTCCTTTCCCCCTCCTGTACAGGGTTATTACTCCCTTCAAAAGTATCCCTTGGTGGCAGGGCACCTGATCAAAAACCTGTGTTCGGTTTTTAGACACCTGATCAAAAGTCTAAAGGGTCTCTTGATCTACCTGAAGCAGATCTTGTTGGTGGCAGGGCACCTGATCAAAAACTTGACTGGATTCCTACCTTATTGGTAGAAGAGTGGACGTACCCAAGTTGTTTGGGGAACCACTATAAATTCCTTGTGTCGTCTGGATTGCCTTATTTAATTACTTGCATTGAGGCTGTGATTAGATCTTAACTAGGTTTGCTAGTTACTGGATAGGACCCAAAGCTTAACTGTAATTACAGTTAGCTTTAGTTTATGCACAACACTTGTGTTAGGCTCTAAGGTTTAATCTTAAATATCTATAACTTTCATTCCGCATTTAACTCCAAGGGAGTTGAGTAGAAAGTCAACTTTGCTAGTGCAATTTTTGATTACTCTATTCACCCCCCCCCCTCTAGAGTAGTATCTATCCCTTCTCTTTCAATTGGTATCAGAGGGAGGTTGACTGACTGAATAGGCTAACACCTAAGTCACAAGATCCTGATAGATACCAAAGTTTATAGATATTCACTTTCACTATCATGGCCCAGTCCAAGGATTATTCTAGCACCAGACCTCTAGCATGCAACTTGGCTAAGTTTGGCATCTGGAAGGCAAGGATCAAATTATATATGATTTCTATTGATGAAAGTATTTTTGCTTCTATTTTGTCAGGACCACCAAGAGCACCTGCTGCTGCCACTGCCTCATCATCATCTGATATGAGTACAGTGCCTCCTCCAGACTATAATGATGAGTACAAAAAGGCAAAGATAGCAGATGCCAAGGCAATGAAGATTCTGGCTCAGACAATGTCTGATGAAGTATTCCAGAAGGTTGCTGACTGCTCCTCAGCAAAAGCTATGTGGGATACACTGAACCAGATTGTAGCTGGTTCAGCGGATGAAAGGAAGGATAGGAGGTCCAACCTTATCTCACAATGTGAGAATTTCAAGAAAACTGATGCTGAATCAGTTGAAGCCATGTACACAAGGCTCAGCTCAATCATCAATGAGCTGAGGACCCTTGACAAGGATATTTCATTGACAGAGGTCAATGATAAGATTCTTATGTGCTTCCCTAGCACATGGGATCTGAGAATCTGGCCTATCAAGGAGGCCAGAAGTACAACAGAAATCTCAACAGAAGCCCTTCTCGGCAAGCTCAAGTCTTTTGAGCAAGTGCAGAAGTCTAGGGAAGCTGAAGCTGAAGCAAAGACCCCAACTCCTACAAGAAAAGAGCAAACCCTTGCTCTTAAAGCTGCTGACACTTCTGAAGGATTCCAGTCAAATGAGGAACTGATGGCATTATTTGCCAAAAGGTTTCTCAAGATGGGAAGGAAGGAATTCAGAAAGAAGTCTTCAAAGTATGAAGAAAAGCCAAGGTATGATCGCACCCCTTCTAAAGAAATTATCTGCTATGGTTGCAGGAAGCCTGGACATATCCTTCCAGATTGTCCAGAGGAAAAGAATAAAGAAAAGAGGAAAGATAAGGATAAGCACAGGAAGCACTCCAAGCCATCCTCCTACAAGAATAAAAAAAAAGGAGAGAGGCTTTGTCGCTGAAACCTGGAGTGACTCTGAAGAGGAATCCTCTTCCTCAAGCTCCAGTGAGGATGAAGAAGAAAAGAAGGCAAAGGAAGTTTGCCTAATGGCAATTGATGCCTACAGCAATCACTCAGCTGCAGAGATTTCAGATTCAGATGAAGAAATATCAACAGAAGATGAGGTACTATCGTCTTATGATTTCACTTCTGCAGAATTTAAATTAGAATTTAAATCCTTATGTTTAGATTTAATTAGTTCTGAAAAAGAGATTAAAGAACTTAGACATAGACTAGCTGAATCAGAAATCACATCTATTGAAAACATTAAGTTAAAGGAAGATCTCACTAATTCTAGTGAAGAAATTAAAATTCTTAAGAATGAGTTAGCTAAATCCAAAAGGTTAGAAGAGTCTCTAAATGGTAGAAGCCTTAAGTTGCTTGAAATAACCAGCATGTCTAACATTAGGACAGGCAATAATAAATTAGGCTTAGGAGCATCTTCTAGTGAACCCCCAATAATTCTTAAAAACCAACTTTCAACTCCAGTGAACTTTATCTCAGCTGATGGGATAAATAAGACTGAGCAAGTCAATCAAGTAAATAGAGCTTTAAATAAAGCTAAAAGAGAGAAAAGAAAACAGAAATTTAAAGAATTACAAAAAACGTCGAACGCTGCTCGACGATCTCAGGCTCAGTGGTCGAACGAAGCTCGACGATCTGAGCATCTATCGTCGAACGTCGATCGACGATCGCAAGCTCAGTGGTCGAATGGAGATCGACGATCTGAGCAGCCATCGTCGAACGTTGGTCGACGTTTCCAATATGAATTTCAAAATTACACCCAGAACTTTAGAAACCCGAATATGAATAGAAACCCTAGGTTCATTGACCCATCATCTGCATGGAGAATCCCACCTAGGAGATCTTACCCATTAGGTTATCACCCTCAGCCTGCTTACTCTTTTATTTCCAGTTTTTCTTATGTGAAAAACAAGGGACCCAAGGTTACCTGGGTCCACAATGTTTAAATTGTTTTATTTGCAGGTGAAGACCTATCCTATCACTCAAAATAAGTTGTATTTGGATAGTGGTTGCTTCAAGCACATGACAGGAAACAAAGAACATCTGTGAAAGTTCAAGGCAAAGCTTGGCCCAAAGGTAATCTTTGGAGATTCAAGCTGTGGTCAAACTGAAGGCTATGGCAGGATGACAATTGGAGCTGTTACATTCAAGAGAGGTGCTTATGTGACTGGACTGAAGCACAATCTAATTTCAGTAAGTCAATTATGTGATGCTGGATACCAAGTATCATTCTCTAACTCTCTCTGTAATATTACTTTAAATAATAGTGTTGTATTGATAGGCATTAGACAAGGTAACATTTATTTAGTAGATTTTAACTCAACCGATTCTGAAATTTGCCTGTTTAATGAAGTAACTAATAATAACACCTTGTGGCATAAAAGGCTTAGCCATGTTAACCTCAAGAATATATCTAGGTTATCTAAACACAACCTTGTTAGAGGTTTACCTTCTTGCCCTATAAGAAGGAGAGCCTATGCAAGGCTTGTCAGCTAGGCAAGCAAACCAAGAATTCTTTTAAATCAGTAAATAAAAGTGATTCTCCTAGAATCCTGTATTTATTACATTTGGACCTATTTGGCCCAATAAATGTACAGAGTTTAGGAGGGAAGTATTACACCCTAGTCATTGTAGATGACTTCTCTAGATTCACTTGGGTGTTCTTTTTGAGAACTAAGGCTGATAACTTCAAAGCCCTTACAGATTTTCTATTATGTGTGCAGACTGAGTACTCTACTCATGTGGCCTTGATCAGAAGTGATCATGGTACTGAGTTTGACTCTCTTCTCATGCAAGAATTCTGTGAGAGAGAACGTATCAAACATAGCTTCTCAGCTCCTAGAACTCCCCAACAAAATGGGGTGGTTGAAAGGAAGAACAGAACACAAATTGAAGCTGCTGGCACATTGTTGGCAGATGCTAATATGCCTCTTTCCTATTGGGCAGAAGCTGTTAGTACAGCCAACTATGTCTTGAATAGAAGTCTGATACACAAGCTTAAGTGTAAAACTCCTCATGTGTTACTTAAAGGAAAGAAACCTAAAATAAATTATTTTAGAGTTTTTGGCTGTGTTGTTTATATTCATAATAACAATAAAGAATACCTTAGAAAATTTGAAGCAAAGGCTTCAATGGGAATTTTTCTAGGATATTCCCAAGTAAGCAAAGCTTATAGGGTATTTAATAAATCATCTTCTAAAATTGAAGAGTCTGTTCATGTGTCCTTTGATGAATCCCAAATGTTTTACAAGGAGAAGGAATCTTCCCCTTCCTCAAGTTCATTACAGGTACAAGATTCTTCCAAAGATGTCACTCAAGATATCCTTCATCTTTCAACTCTTCATATCACTGAATCAGACAGTGATGAAGACATTGCTGAAGCTGTTGTTGTTCCACCAACAGTAGATCAAATTCCTCTCGAGGAATTAATCCCAACTGTTGCTGAAGATCACATCCCACCTGCTGATGTTGTCACACTTAGAGATCACCCCACATCTCAAGTGATAGGAGATGAAAGTCCACCTAGTGTCAACGACTTACACCTATGGGGGGGGATAGGTGTCTTTGCAGCGTATTTGCGGAATTAAGGTTTTACCTGCACAAGAAAACAAAACAACACAGCACAAAAAGTACACAAGCAATTTATAGTGGTTCCCCGATTTGGGTACGTCCACATTCCCCCTTCGACCTATCTCCCAACCAGGGATGACTCGGTCACTTCACTAACAGGATTGAAATCCAATCCTTGCACTAACAGAAGGAACCCTTCCACACGTAGGAGTCAACACTCCCACAACACGGGTTGCACCCAACCCTACAACTAGAGACCAATCGGTCCTTTACAAAGAATTAAAAATAGCATGTAAGAAATACAAACAACGTATGGAGACTAAGGTGTCCCTCTTCGTTCGACGACGTGTTCTTGAAGTCAACGAAGAGTCCATAACCCTAGATCTCACTTGGAGAGAATCACCCCGAGACCGGCGGCGGCAACGAGCGGCGGCGAGGCTCTCGGTGTTGGCGGCGACAACTGAAAACAGCAGCAAAGCACTGGAGATCCAATCTTCTTAGCGAAGTCGGCAAGGTCTACCAACGGTCACACGAGGATCGATCGTCTCGATCGATTCGGACGGGGAAAGATTTCCCTATCTCAAATCAAGAGACAAAAGATCTCTGGATAGACACGTGAGATGCTGTGCAGGACTTGGCTTCTATCACCGAGGATCTGGAGGTGATCGAGATCGGCTTCGATGATCGGCTGCGGCGACGGAGGCGGAGCAAGTTCGCGAGATTAGGGTTAGTCGGCCGCTCTGTTTCGTATATCGTCTGTGTGTTTTACTGTACACAAATACCAGAGTATTTATATAATAGGTCAAGAGATGACCGTTGTGGGCCCCACCAGCAGTAAGACCGAAGACCGGTTCAAAATCCCGCAGATTTCGTGGACCGGTCCAGGCAGAGTCGGAAAAATACCCAAGTCAAATTCGGCAAGAATCGTGGGTGATTCTCGACGAATCGGCGAGAATCACTTATGATTCTCGCCGAATTCTACTTAGAGAATTCTGGCAGTACAGGTTACAGAGGCCAGGGAGAATCGGTGGGAATCACCTTGGATTCTCGCCGACTCGTCGAGAATGCAAAGTCATTCTCGACGAATCGGCGAGACTCACTTGGTGATTCTCGTCGATTCTGCCTTAGATGATTTTTCTGACTGCGTCGAGACAGCCGACCCAACCCGGCAAGAATCAACTAGTGATTCTCGACGACTCGTCGAGAATCACTGGTGATTCTCGACGAATCGTCGAGAATCACTGGTGATTCTCGACGAATCGGTGAGAATCACTTAGTGATTCTCGACGATTTACACTTAGACGATTCTTATCTTTCAACCCGTGAGATGGTCTTTGGCCCATCCTTGCTCCTTGTCTGCTCTTGCTTTATCATAGCCCTGTACTTGAGATTAAGTACACCCCAATAGAGAGAGTACACGTAGGACAACACACTGATCTGCTCAACGAGGGATTACGTTATACAGACCCGTGTATATTAACCCACTACACCCTGACATTGGTGTGTATTTAGCATGGAATAACTGCAAGCACAACTAGAAGAAATTCATCAAATACATAGTCTATTTACCTTAGCTTGTACAGGGGCTTCTTCAAATCAGGTACATTGTGGATACAATACCCAACAATCTCCCCCTATTTGAAGAAGCCTAAACCCTACAAGCTAAGGTGAATAGAGCATATAGAAATGAAAATCATAAACTTAAAATTGAGTTGAGAGAGATATTCATTACCAATTTCTTGAGAGCAAACTTGGAGCCACCTTAGCCTTAGCAGAGAGGGTAATCTCCCCCTTTTCGGCTTCTACAAATCAGGGACTGAAGCATGTGACACCATGCTCCCCCTCAGTTCTTGTACCTTTGCTTTCACTAAATTCCTAGCAGAGGCTCCCCCTAGACGCATGAGCCTTGAGCTCCTGTAGTCTTCATTCTTCGTAGTGTAGCATCCCCAATTCAGTTTTGAACATACTGAACTTGGCCTCGTTAAGGGGCTTTGTGAAAATGTCTGCAATCTGCTTGTTAGTGGGAACATAGCAGAGAGAGATGTCCTTGTTTTCCACGTGCTCCCGAATGAAATGGTAACGCACTTCAATATGCTTCGTTCTGATGTGCGATATCGGATTGTTGGCAATAGCAATTGCACTGGAGGAGTCGCAGTACATCGGTACTTCCTTGAACTTGAGGTCATAGTCGGCTAACTGGTTTCTTATCCATAAGAGTTGTGCGCAACAGCTGCCAGCCGAGATGTACTCAGACTCTTCAGTGGAGGTTGCTACACAATTCAGCTTCTTGCTGTTCCATGAAATAAGCCTTCTTCTGAGGAATTGACACGTCCCGGAGGTGCTTTTCCTGTCATCCCTACTTCCTGCAAAATCAGCATCTAAAAACCCTATTAGCTCGACATCATTACTTATCAGGTACCATAAGCCAAGATTAGGGGTACCTTTAAGGTATCTGAGAATTCGCTTTGCAGCGACATAAAGAGATTCCTTAGTGTTCACCTGATATCTGGCACAAACACATGTGGAGAACATGATATCCGGTCTACTCGCAGTAAGATGGAGCAGAGATCCAATGATGCTTCTGTATTTGGTTTCATCAAAAGATTTCCCTTTCTCATCCTTATCCAGACACATGGAGGATCCCATTGGAGTCCTCATAGAGGTTGCATTCTCCATTCCGAATTTCTAGAGGATTTCATTTGTGAACTTCGTCTGAGAAATGAAGATTCCTTCCTCAGACTGTTTCACTTGAAGTCCCAAGAAATACTTCAGCTCTCCCATGCTGCTCATTTTAAACTTTCCTTGCATAAGTTTGGAAAACTTTTTGCAAAGATTGTTGTTCGTTGAGCCGAATATAATGTCATCAATATAGATTTGCACCAGCAAAATCTTGACTTTGACTTCGCTGAGAAACAATGTCTTATCTATTTTTCCTCTAGAGAACTTGTTTTCAAGAAGAAAACTAGACAATGTCTTATACCAAGCTCGAGGAGCTTGTTTTAGGCCATATAGCGCTTTAATAAGAAAATATACATGATTAGGATAAGTAGGATTGACAAAACCTGGAGGTCGAGCAACGTATACTTCCTCTTTCAAATCTCCATTCAAGAAAGCCGATTTCACGTCCATCTGATAGACTGTGAATCCTTTGTGAGAGGCATAGGCTAGGAATAGCAGGATTGCCTCGAGCCGTGCAACTGGTGCAAACGTCTGGTCAAAGTCAATCCCCTCCTCCTGTCTGTATCCTTGAGCCACCAGTCTGGCTTTGTTCTTGATGATGACTCCATGTTCATCCAACTTGTTTCTGAAGATCCACTTGGTGCCAATCCCATTTTGCGTCTTTGGTCTGGGAACCAGCGTCCATACTTCACATCTTTCGAATTGATGCAGCTCCTCTTGCATGGCCAAAATCCATGATGCATCTTTGTTCGCTTCGTCGAACTTCTTTGGCTCCACCTGCGACAGAAAGCTAAGATGCAAGATCTCGTTAAGAGTACCTCGGCGAGTTCTGACATCATCTCGGGGATCTCCAATGATTTGATGTCTGGGATGATCCCTCACGTGTCTGAGCTCTAGAAGTCATGCATCAGGAGCTTCGACTATTTCTTGGGCATCTCCTTCTTCTAAAGGATTTACCTCATTTTGATCTTCAACTTCTCCGATCGGCGTTGATGTGGAGACCTTGACATATTTCGGAGTTGCATCTTTCTCGGGATCATCTAGTTGTATCTTTTCGAGTCTGGCACCTGCAGCTTCAGGAAGGCAACTAGAAGTCTTGCAATTAAGCAAGCTTCCTTCATCAAAACAACATTTATTGATTCCTCTACCACTAGGGGTTTCTTGTTGAAAACTCTATAAGCCCGGCTGTGGCTACTATAACCCATGAATATGCCTTCGAAGCATTTTTCACCAAACTTAGTACGCGGGTACTTCCCATTATTCAGTACATAACATTTGCAGCCAAAAATCCTCAGATAGGACATGGTTGGTTTCTTGCCTTTAAGTAGCTCATCAGGAGTCTTACGATGGCTCTTGTTAATCAATGCCCGGTTTTGTACATGATAGGCCGTATTGACAGCCTCGGCCTAGAAGTATTCTGGGAGAGAAGCGTCATTCAACATTGTCGTGCACGCTTCAATGAGTGTTCTATTCCTCCTCTCCGCCACTCCATTCTGTTGAGGAGTGCGAGGGGAGGAGAACTCATGAAAGATACCAAGCTCTTCACAGAACTCTGTCATAGCCCCAGAATCAAACTCTGTTCCGTGGTCACTTCTGATTTTGACCACTGAGCAGTTAAGTTTGTTCTGTATCTGCTTGACAAAACTGGTGAAGATGTCAAACGTATCAGACTTGCGTTTTAAAAAGAACACCCACGTAAACCGAGAGTGATCATCTACAATCACTAGCGTATACGACTTCCCTCCTAAACTATGAACCTGCATTGAACCAAACAGGTCCATGTGCAGAAGATATAGACATCTGGAGGAATCTTTGTCTGGGATGCCCTTAAAGGTAGCCCGAGTCTGCTTGCCCATCTGACATGCAGGACATGGACTATCTTTGATGCACTTAATAATGGGAGCATCCCTTACTAAGTCTTTGGAAAACAGCATATTAATTGTCTTGTAATTAATGTGTGCCAATCTCTTGTGCCATTGTTCACAAAGAGATGCACTGCCTTTAGCAACGAGGCATACTGGGGTAGAAGAATCTAAACTAAGAAAATCTAAACAGAAAATATTTCTGCTCCTAATGCCTGTTAATACGGTCTCCGAAGAGTCACATGATATTATTAGACATTTATCCTTGCAGAACTTAACGTCATACCCTTTATCACATAACTGGCTTACGCTGATCAGGTTATGATTTAACCCTTCAACATAAGCTACGTTAGTGATAGAGAGTATACCGTTGGAAATCGTACCGTAACCTCTGGTGATTCCACGATCAGATCCCCCAAATATGACTTTGGGTCCATCCTCGACTGGAGAGTACTCCCTCAACAGACTTCTTGTCCCGGTCATGTGACGGGAGCAACCACTGTCCAAATACAAAATAGGAGTTTTGTTGGCCTTTGGACATTCCTGCAAAACAGAATTAATTTGCCTTAGGAACCCAATCGAACTTGGGTCCTAGATTCCTTGTTAGCATACTCCCCTCGATTGGTTAACTCTACGAGTGGTCGGCCTCGTATTGCTAACATAAGGAGTCTCGTTATACCTTGGATTAAACCAACAATCCACGGCAAAGTGACCAATTTTGCCACAGCACCAGCAGTCAAACCTGTTATACTTCCTCTTGGGCGCCTGCTTTACCCTTGAAACGTGGGGTTCAGCTGGGGCCGAAGACCTGGAGGTGGAGGCAACATGATGACCACAGTCACATGACTTCTTCACCTCTTGGCTTTTCAGTGTAACAGGCTTGTCCTTAGGTGCCTGCTTCCTATTATGGCCGCTAGAGAATTGACCATAATTTCCCAAGTGGATTTCCTCATAAGGTGCCTTGAAGACACTCTCACTGAAGTTACGGGGAAAGGTCCACCCATCATATCGGCTCTTCAGCTTTGCAACCGAGGGCCTGAAGTGATGCCCATATGTTGACTCAAAGTCATGTTGGTTACAGGGAAAGCTAGGCTTTCTGAACTCAACAGGGCTGAGTGGGGCCTTTCCTTTCTCATCAGCAGAGGCTTTCTTGGCAGCCTTATTCTTCCTCCTGTTCTTGTTTCTCCTGGATGAGGAGCTAGATACCCATACATGCCCCAAGCCAGCTCCTTTGGCTTGAGCAGAGAAGGTATCAACTAATGGAAGAACAGTTTTTGGCATAGAGAAGCTCTTGACGATCTTCCTTTCTGCCGCAAGTAGTTCTTCCAACTTGTCGGCTTCCTCCTGCTTAAGATCAAGGAGCTTAAGAGATTCTGAATGCTTTGAGGTCAGGTCCAAGTGCTCCTGTCGGAGGGAGATCAAACTGGTGATCTCTTCCCTCAGGGATACACTCTCACCTTTAAGGAATTTAACCTCCTTTTTCTCAGCCTTCAGTTTCTTTCGATATTTCAGGAATGTATTGAGCAGAAGCTCATACTTATCGAGGAGCTCAGCTTCAAGGGTAGAAGGGCTATCCTCAGGGTCATCATCCTGAGACTCAGGATCAGAGTCAGAGTCGGAGAGAGGGGTGTGAGCTTTTACCTTCCCAGTAAATGGGGGGCATTCTCCTTCTAAGTCAGAGCGACCCATTAGCCCAAAGTAGGCTTCCTCATCATCGCTGGTGTCTGACGTGTCAGATTCACTCAGCGTCTTTGGCTTCTTTGCGATGTAACTCCTCTCCTTCTTCTTGTCTTTTGAGGACCTGTGCTCCTCTCCCTTTCCCTTTTCCCTCTTGCCTTGATTGCAGTCGGCCACGACGTGTCCTGGCTTGTTGCAACCAAAGCATATAATGTCAGAAGAGCGGTGTTTGTTCGGTTTGGAAACATACCTGTCAGAGGAATAGTTCTTCTTCTGATCCTTGAGGAGGAGCCGTTTCTCTTTCTTTGATTCCTCAGCTTGAGGAACTTCTTGAATTCCCGTGTGATAAGGGATAAATCTTCCTCTGATAACTCTGAGCCGGAGGAGCTTGGCTCAGAGTCTTCCTCTTCATCCCTCTTCCACGCACGGGAAGAGGCGGCACCCTTGCTCTTTCTGGATTGAATGGCTTTCAGAGCCACCATCTTTTCCTTGGCCGCAGCTTTCTCTGCTTCCTCTTCAGCCTTCCTTGTGTTCAACTGAAGCTCATAGGACATGAGCTTCCCGAACAGAATCTGTGGATCAGTTTCCGCAAGTCTGCCAAACTCGCGGATGGCGCAGATCTTTGTGTCCCATTCCTTAGTGAGGGACCTAAGGAACTTATCATTGAGTTCACCGTCAGTGAACACTCTTCCATATCCTTTGAGTGCATTTACGATCTTGAGGAAGTTTTCGAAGGTGACTCCGATCTCCTCCTTTTGCCCTTGCCTGAAGGCCTCATATTTCTGATTGAGAAGGGATCTCTGATCGTCCCTCACTTCATCTATGCCCTCCATTAAGACAATCAGACAGCTCCAGAGATCCCAGGCTGTCCTGCAGTTGCTGAAGTTCTGCATCATAGAGTCATCAACTGCGCTTACCAGGATGTTCTGAGCTTTCTTATCGAGTCCGAACAACACCATTTCGTCCTTGTCCATTTCCAAAAGTTTCTTGGGCACTTTCCTGGTTATATCAATGGTGGAGGCCTTGGTGGGAATGTAAGGTCCCTCCTCCACTATCATGAAGAGCCGGGGGTCAACTGCTTCCATGTAGAATCTGATTCTTTCCTTCTAGATAGGAAAGTTCAGTCTGGTGCATACTGGGATTTTGCCGGAGTGCTTGAGTCCGTCCATGGAAGATATCGGTCTTCTTCTTGACACTGGTGGCAAGATTTTACTCAAGGTGTGAACCTTTTTGATGAGTAACCTCCCTCTGATACCACTTGAAAGTCCACCTAGTTTCAACGACTTACATCTATGGGGGGGATATGTGTCTTTGCAGCGTATTTGCGGAATTAAGGTTTTACCTGCACAAGAAAACAAAACAACACAGCACAAAGAGTAGACAAGCAATTTATAGTGGTTCCCCGATTTGGGTACGTCCACTTTCCCCCTTCGACTTATCTCCCAACCAGGGACGACTCGGTCACTTCACCACAGGATTGAAATCCAATCCTTGCACTAACGGAAGGAACCCTTCCACACGTAGGAGTCAACACTCCCACAACACGGGTTGCACCCAACCCTACAACTAGAGACCAATCGGTCCTTTACAAAGAATTAAAAATAGCTTGTAAGAAATACAAACAACGTATGGAGACTAAGGTGTCCCTCTTCGTTCGACGACGTGTTCTTGAAGTCAACGAAGAGTCCACAACCCTAGATCTCACTTAGAGAGAATCACCCCGAGACCGGCGGCGGCAACGAGCGGCGGCGAGGCTCTCAGTGTTGGCGGCGACAACTAAAAACAGCAGCAAAGCACTTGAGATCCAATCTTCTTAGCGAAGTCGGCAAGGTCTACCAACGGTCACACGAGGATCGATCGTCTCGATCGATTCGGACGGGGAAAGATTTCCCTATCACAAATCAAGAGACAAAAGATCTCTGGATAGACACGTGAGATGTTGTGCAGGACTTGGCTTTTATCACCGAGGATCTGAAGGAGATCGAGATCGGCTTCGGTGATCGGCTGCGGCGACGGAGGCGGAGCAAGTTCGCGAGATTAGGGTTAGTCGGCCGCTCTGTTTCGTATATCGTCTGTGTGTTTTACTGTACACAAATACCAGAGTATTTATACAATAGGTTAAGAGATGACCGTTGTGGTCCCCACCAGCAGTAAGATCGAAATCCGGTTCAAAATCCCGCAGATGTCGTGGACCGGTCCAGGAAGAGTCGGAAAAATACCCAAGTCAAATTCGCCGAGAATCGTGGGTGATTCTCGACGAATCGGCGAGAATCACTTACGATTCTCGCCGAATTCTACTTAGAGAATTCTAGCATCACAGGTTACAGAGGCCGAGGAGAATCGGTGGGAATCACCTTGGATTCTCACCGACTCGTCGAGAATGCAATGTCATTCTCGACGAATCGGCGAGACTCACTTGGTGATTCTCGTCGATTCTGCCTTAGAAGCTTTTTCTGACTGCGTCGAGACGGCCGGCCCAACCCGGCAAGAATCAACTAGTGATTCTCGACGACTCGTCGAGAATCACTGGTGATTCTCGACGAATCGGTGAGAATCACTTAGTGATTATCGACGATTTACACTTAGACGATTCTTGTCTTTCAACCCGTGAGATGGTCTTTGGCCCATCCTTGCTCCTTGTCTGCTCTTGCTTTATCATAGCCCTGTACATGAGATTAAGTACACCCCAATAGAGAGAGTACACGTAGGCCAACACACTGATCTGCTAAACAAGGGATTACGTTGCACAGACCCGTGTATATTGACCCACTGCACCCTGACATTGGTGTGTACTTAGCATGGAATAACTGCAAGCACAACTAGAAGAAATTCATCAAATACATAGTCTATTTACCTTAGCTTGTACAGGGGCTTCTTCAAATCAGGTACATTGTGGATACAATACCCAACAGGAGACATATCAGCTGGTGTTCAAACAAGACATCAGTTAAGACAGTATGTGATGCATGCTTGTTTCTTCTCACAGATTGAGCCCCTCACCATTAAAGATGCAGAGCTAGATCCCCACTGGATCATTGCTATGCAAGAGGAACTCAATCAGTTTGAGAGATGTAAAGTTTGGACTTTGGTTCCAAGACCTAAAGGCCAACTGATCATAGGCACCAAGTGGGTGTATAGAAACAAGTTGGATGCAAATGGCATCATTGTAAGGAATAAAGCTAGGCTTGTAGCTCAGGGCTACAGATAGGAGGAAGGTATAGATTATGACCAAACCTTTGCTCCTGTTGCAAGGCTAGAGGCAATAAGGATCTTCTTAGCCTATGCAGCCTACATGAAGTTTAAGGTTTTTCAAATGGATGTCAAAAGTGCCTTTCTTAATGGTGAGCTAAAGGAAGAGGTGTTTGTTGAACAGCCACCCGGTTTTGTTTCTTCAACTCAGCCCTCACATGTTTTCAACTTGCAGAAAGCTCTTTATGGACTAAAGCAAGCTCCTAGAGCCTGGTATGAGACTCTAGCTAGTTTTCGGTTAGAGCACAACTTTACTAGGGGAGTAGTTGATAGAACCCTCTTCGTCAAGCACCACAAGGACCCAATCCTGTTAGTTCAGGTGTATGTGGATGACATTATTTTTGGTTCCACTGATCCCAAACTGTGCAAAAAGTTTTCTAACTTGATGCATTCCAAGTTTGAGATGAGTAGTATGGGTGAGTTGTCTTACTTTCTTGGTCTCCAAGTAAAGCAAGATGCTGATGGCATCTTCATCTCCCAATCCAAATATGCCAAGTAATTGGTAAAGAAGTTTGGGATGGCAGATGCTTCAGCAATGCATACACCTATGGCTACTAATGTAGTTATTGATTCTGATGATCAGGGAAAGCCTGTAGATCAAAAGAATTATAGGGCCATTGTTGGTTCCCTATTGTATTTAACTGCAAGTAGGCCAGACATAATGTTTGCTACATGCCTTTGTGTTAGATTCCAGGTCAACCCCAAGGAATCTCATCTGATTCTTCTCAAGAGAATTTTGAGATACCTGAAGGGATGTCCAAATCTAGGACTTTGGTACCCAGCTGAGTCAGAATTTGAATTAATTAGATATTCTGATTCTGATTATGCTGATTGTCGAGTTGACAGGAAAAGTACCTCAGGAACTTGTCAGTTCTTGCGAGAGAGATTGGTCTATTGGTTCTGTAAGAAGCAGGCCTCTGTATCAACTTCAACTGCAGAAGCTGAATATATAGCAGCTGCCAGTTGTTGTTCACAGATCCTGTGGATACAAAATCAGCTTTTGGATTATGGGTACTCACACAAGAACACTAAAATCATGTGTGACAGTACAAGTGCTATCTCCATTGCACAAAATCCAGTGCACCACTCTAGAACGAAGAACATTGAGATTAGACACCATTTCCTGAGAGATTGTATGGAAAAGAACAAGATTAGCCTTGAGTTCATATCCACAGACCTTCAGAGAGGTGATATATTCACCAGGCCCTTAGATGAACAGAAGCATTTGTTCTTTTTAGTTCAACTAGGCATGATTAATGGACGAGACTAAGTGTGACGTTTGCCTTATTGAAATCTGTTCGAAGATAGTCGAACGACGTTCGACGATAGTCGAGCGGAGCAAGCCTATCGTCAACCTATGGTTGATGATGGCTTATCTGCTTGAAGATCGTCGACCGGCGTTCGAAGATAGTCGAACAGGTCGAGCTTATCGTCGATCTATGGTTGACGACAGCTTTGCTGTTTGTGAAGACAGAAATAGTCGAACGATTGATCGACTACTCTGCTTCAGGACCGATCGTCGAACGACCGTTCGACTATCGTCTCCAGTATCTTTTAAATAGATCGACGATCGCTGCTTTAATATAAAGCCGATAGTTGTCACAACCCGCATTTTCTCCGAATTAAGAATTATCAGAGTAAGAGAAAACACGCGTCATGATGCCACGTCAAGCAGGGGATAACTGCTGACGCTCAGGCAAATCCAACTACAATCTTTATGCAAGAAAATCATGTGCTTAATGAATAGAAAATCAGTTATGTTTAGAGTCCGTATCCCTCAGCTCAGTGGATCATCTAGTCCACAAAAGAAAACTATATTTAAACGCTGCGGAAAAATACTTTAATTAGGTTTTACACCCTAAAGAGCGCATAAGGGTCCCAAGAGAACCACTCATGCTATGCAAGACACTACATTTAGTTTATATAATATATATAAGAAAACGGTTTTCGTACGTGATTTGGAAAATAGTGATTAAGTTTACAAAACATGCTGATCATGAGCTTCATTTATAATAATAATTATAGTTTAAAAATAACTAGCAACCTAGCATAAAACCTTCTCAAAGCAAGTAGACTATCTCCAGAAAAATAAATGGTAGCAGCAATAGTATATATCTAGTACAAGGTAAAAACTACTAGTGGGCGCCAACAACCTGACATGAACCCACCAGCACACATATATGTCTGTAAGAAAGTACTGAAAACAACCTCACTAACAAGGTAAACAGAACTCCAAGGTCCGGAAGTCCACCAACAACAACACCTCCAACTAGCCACCAGACTGGCTACAGCTCAGAACCTGAGGCATTCCAAAAGAAAACAGAATACCTCAGCAAGCAAAAATCAAGGTAAAACTGCATGAAAGAGTCAACCAAAAGGACAAAATAACAGGAAACATGCAGTAGAAAGAGTCACAACTGTCCAAAACAGGACAACAAGAAATGCACAACGTGCAAAGAAACAGCAACGACCCAGCCCAGGAACAACATCCTGCAGGGCCTACTAGACTACCAAGAGCCAGAATGCTGCAAACTACCAAAGAAGAAACTTCTAACACCCTAAACTGCGGGAAGTGATAGTAGCAAAAACAACAACGAGGAACCGGATCGAAGGCAAACGCAGTCCCCCAATCCACCATGTCCAAGTCAAAAGCTCGAGGGTCAACACGTGAAAACACAAGGGACCTTCCACCCGACATGCCCAGCCCGTACCTGGAGCAAGAAATCCATGGGTGGCCTTGGCTATATCACACAACTCCACCCCCATAAAGAGCTACAACCACCACTACTATCCACGACCCACGATTCGGCCTTTAGGAAAATAAAGAAAACGGCCGACAAGGAAAACCCATAAATACAACTGGAAATCCACTCGGAAATGAAATACAAGGTAAAGGAAGAGTGTTGAAATAAACCAACACGACTAGGCGTTGAGTGAAACGCACTCAGTGCCTACCTAAACTTTGGCGTTGAGTGAGCTAGCCTCACTCGCCGCCAAAATAATGTTACTACCCCCAAACCCACTAAAGAACTACGGAGCTCGACGACAGTCGAACGACCAAGGCAGAAGATCCAGAACTCGAGTAGTTTCCTGCCACTTGAGTATCTAAACCCCCGCACTCGAAACCATCTAAATTCGCCTATCAAAAGAAAATATACAAAGCGTACGATCAGTGACGCACGATCAGTGGTCGTGCGCACTCATCGGCTGATGATCATGCGAAACGAACCTGAAAAACCTGACAGAAAACCTAGCAACTGCGCACGATCAGTGTCGCACGATCAGTGGTCGTGCGCACTGTTGCCAGCGCTCGTGCGATTGCCCGAGACAGAACTTTGGAAACTGAAATTTATACGCGCACGAACAGAGGCACACGACCAGTGGTCGTGCGCCCTAAAGGTTGATGACCGTGCGCGGTCAACCTGCACCATTTGGAATTTCTCGAACGACACCGGAACGCGCACACGACTCACGCTACTGTAGTAGCAGTAGACAACTATCACGTCGCACGCTACTACCATTCAAACTATGCCTAACCATTCGAATAATATCTTAACGAAAATTGGCAACCACACCCCCCTCCTAACTCTCCCTCTCGGCTACGCCCGAACCAGAGCAACAATCAGAGTAAGGGAAACAACGGCTTCACGCCGACAATTTGGATTCCAAACACCACAACATAGGGGGGGTTTCAGTAGGAAGAACTAAGCCCTATAGTTAGCAAGAAAATGAGAACAACAAGGCCTCTAACCTGGGCTAACCGGGATTTCTATTTCAGCAAATAAAATCAAAGAAAACACTTGGCAAGGGCAGGAATACCACTTGCCTCAATTCACAGCGAAGCTTTGGACTGCTTTCCTCCTCTTCGCACGGATCAAAACGGCCGCAACACCTAGAACAAAGACTCGGCCATTAATGGCGGAAAACTTCCAAAACCGAAAATTCCAATCCTCCCAAAACTCCACGAAAATCGAATTTCTTACCGCAGGAATGAAGGTCTCGACGAGAGCAATCCGAATCCACTCTCGGAATCGAATTCCGTCCACAAACTCTCCGGGAATCGGAGTCCGAAGGCAAGGTAGGCGGTTACTCCGTTTCTCTCGTACAAGGGGCCGGCGGTTTCTATCGGGGAAGATGAAGATGGCGGTTCCTTCTCATTCCATAAATATATATATATATAATTATATAATTATATTATTAATTACAAAATTACATAAAGCACCAAATCGACGCGAAAACCGAACTATCTCGGAATTCGACGAAATTCGCACCGTAGCTAAATACCCATGCTACGAACACAACGGCGAAGTCGAAATTAACTTTCGACGAACAGAACTCGAGTTATACCCAAATAAAGCCAAACACCAGCATCCCCCCGAGAGGCCACACCGGGTCACCAAAACGACTCGGTTTGCTAGGGAGATCTTGCCAACAGGCTACCAAACAGGGCACTCAGTTCTAAGGAGCTAAACCGTACTCCACACATGGCACAAGCCACGGAAACGCGTCATCGTAACGCCAAACGAGAATAAAAATAATCGCTGAAAAAACGGGGCGTTACAGTCACTCCCCCTAAAAGAAAGTTTCGTCCCGAAACTTTACGCACAACCCTCCTACAAAAGAAGGAAAAGTAACAAACAGAAGTTACAAAGGGAAACATACCGATCAAATCAGAGAAACAGGTGAGGGTACGCCCTCCTCATGGCCGACTCTAGCTCCCAAGTCGCGCTCTACAAATCCTGATTTTTCCAAAGAATTTTCACCATCGGTATGGACTTCTTTCGCAGCACATGCTCCTGAGTATCCAAAATACGAACTGGCACCTCAACGAAAGAGAGGTTGGGCTCTAACTGGGGCACAACATCCAAGAGTTGCCCACTACTGCGCACACACTTCCGCAATTGGCTAACATGAAAAACATTATGAACACCAGGGAAGTTCGCTGGCAAATCCAATCTATATGCAGACACACCAATCCGCTCCAAGACCTCGAACGGGCCCACATACCTTGGGTCCAATTTCCGATTTTTACCAAATCTCTTTACACCAACCATTGGAGAAACCTTGAGTTATACATGATCCCCTACTAAAAACTCCAAGGCAGACCTACGCCGATTGGCGTTCTTTTCATACCTCTCCTGGGCTAAACGAAGCTTCTCCCGAATAAGCTTCACGGCGACTTCCATCTCTTCCAGAGCATCAGGACCCAACAAAGGCTTCTCACCAGCCTCAGCCCAAAACAACGGAGTCCTACAGCGCCTCCCATACAAAGCTTCGAACGGAGCCATCTGCAAGCTTTCCTGATAACTGTTATTGTAAGCAAATTCCATGAGTCGCAGACGCTCATCCCACGCTCCACCGTGGTCTAAAATATAGCACCGGATCATATCCTCAATAATCTGATTGACCCGCTCCGTCTGCCCATTGGTCTGAGGGTGGTACGTAGTGGAATACCTCAGATCCGTACCCAAACCCTCCTGCATACTCTGCCAAAAACGAGAAGTAAACCGGGAGTCTCGATCAGAAATGATGCTAACAGGCACACCGTGGAGTCGGATGACTTCATTCAAGTACAACTCCGCTATCTTCTTCATCGGGTAATTAATCTTATAAGGCACGAAGTGAGCACACTTCGTCAATCTATCCACTATAACCCAAACAGAATCAAATCCTCTCGGGGATTTTGGCAAACCCGTAATGAAGTCCATAGATATACTCTCCCACTTCCAAGTCGGGATCTCTAGCGGAGTCAACTTACCACCAGGCCTCCCATAATCGGCCTTCACACGCTTGCAAGTGTGACACTCAGCAACATATCGGGCTATATCTCCTTTCATACCATACCACCAGGCAACTTGCCTTAAGTCACAGTACATCTTCGTAGATCCTGGATGGTAGGCAACGCTGGAACCATGAGCCTCACTGCAAATCATACTCCTAATGTCCCCAACAGCGGGAACGCAAAACCTGCCGCGGTACTTCAAAGTACCCGCATCATCAATAGAAAAATCTGGCAACTCTCCCTTCTCTGTCCTGGTAAAAAGGTGCAACAGATCCGGATCGTCCTTCTGATGCAGTCTAGTCAAAGAAATCCAAGACGGCTCTGCCACTGACAAACTACTCTGCAAACCACAGCATCCCACTGAAATATCCATAAGGAGGAACTCCTCAACTAATCGATCGGCGGAGAGGTTAAAGATCTTTCCCGTCTTTCGGCTCTGGGCGTCGGCCACCACATTGGCCTTGCCCGGATGATACTGGATTTCTACGTCATAATCCGCCACATACTCAAGCCACCGCCGCTGACGCAGATTCAACTCTTTCTGCGTGAACACGTACTTCAGGCTCTTATGGTCAGTAAAAATCTTGCACTGAGCCCCATAAAGTAAGTGCCTCCACAACTTCAACGCATAGATAACCGCTGCAAACTCAAGGTCATGCGTAGGATAATTCCGCTTATGAGTTTTCAACTGCCTTGACCCACAAGCAAATACTTTTCCATCCTGCATTAATACGCATCCCAGTCCTATATGCGAAGCATCCACATACACATCATAATCCATGCCCTCAGTAGGAAGGGTCAGAACGGGAGCAGTACACAATCTCCTCTTTAACTCCTGAAAAGCTTCTTCGCACTTCTCGCTCCAAACAAAAGCCACATTCTTCTGAGTCAGCTTGGTCAACGGTGCGGCTAGAGAAGAGAAACCCTCCACGAATCTCCTGTAATAGCCAGCCAACCCTAAGAAACTTTTGATCTCCTTAGGAGTATTCGGCCTACTCCAATCCGTCACTGCTGCAATCTTTTCTGGGTCAACCGAGATCCCATCCTTGTTCACCACGTGGCCTTGAAAAGAAACCTGAGGCAACCAAAATTCGCACTTGCTCAACTTGGCGAATAACTTGTGGTTCCTCAACTCTGATAGGACCAAACGCAAATGCAGCTCGTGCTCCTCAGCACTGCGAGAATAAACCAACACGTCATCAATGAAGACCACAACGAACTTGTCTAGGAAATCCTTGAACACCCTGTTCATCATATCCATGAAGGCTGATGGTGCGTTGGTCAGACCAAACGACATCACCAGAAACTCAAAGTGCCCATGCCTCGACCTAAACGCAGTCCGTGGAATATCTGCCTCACGGATCCTGAGCTGATGATAGCCCGAACGAAGATCGATCTTGGAGAACACCGTGCTACCACGCAACTGGTCAAATAAATCATCGATCCTCGGCAGAGGGTACCTGTTCTTAATAGTGACCTTGTTCAACTCTCTATAGTCGATGCAAAGCCGCATCGACCCATCTTTCTTCTTTACGAACAAAACAGGAGCACCCCAAGGCGACGAAGTCTGCCTGATAAAACCTTTAGCCAACAACTCATCTAACTGAATTCGCAACTCTTCTAACTCACGAGGGGCCATCCAGTACGGCGCCTTAGCAATAGGACGCGTACCCGCCTCCAAATCAATAACAAACTCCACATCCCGCTCAGGAGGGATACCAGGAAGATCATCAGGAAAAACATCGGCGAAACCACGAACAATAGGAATCTTCTCCAAGCGTGGCACGCTATCAACGGTTCCAACCGCCGAGACTAAACAAACACAACAATCAGAAAGAAACAATCTCTAAACACATACCGCAGAGAGAACAGGAGAATCCTGACACGGATCAGCATACACGCTGCCGGGCTGACCGTCGTCCCTGATGAAGTCCAAGCGCTTTCCTTTGCACTGAATGACCGCATCATACCGAGAGAGCCAGTCCATGCCCAAAATGACATCGAAGTCCTCTAGATCAATCATCTTCAGATCCGCCTTCGCAAGAAAATCCCCCAACAAAACCGGCAATCCAAAATACCCAAATCTGACAACACAGATTCACCAGAGGGAAACTTGACACGGAAGGAATCCCGAACACGATCTAGAGACAACCGATGACGCTTCACAAAGGCTCTAGCCACGAATGAGTGGGTAGCGCCAGAGTCAAACAGAACACGCACCCAGCGGTTCTTCACCTTAAATTTCCCTATAGAAACGCACAAAGCTAAGGAACTAGCACAATAGTACCGCAAACAATCTAGCAACTAAACTACCAGGCTAGAAAGAAAAACAACTAACTACTAACCTGAGATCACCTGGGTCGAAGTCTGAGCCTCCTCGGAAGAAATCACGTTCAGCTTCCCTTTTCCCTTGTCCACACGCTGAGGTAGAGGTAATGCCTGCAATGGAACTGCAGGAAGAGCTGACTGGACCTGAGGACACCTCGACTTAACGTGACCCTTCTGCCCACACTGATAGCAGACTCTATCCCTGGACCAACACTGGGCTGCATCATGCCCGGATCGCTTGCAAACTGAACAGGAGACATCTCTCCCAGGAGCACCCTGAATAGCATGAACCTGCTCCTTCTTCTGAGCTGCCGCCTTCTTGAAACAACTCTCAACAGGATGGCCTGACCGGCCACAAAAACTGCACACCACCCTGCTCCTCTTTCCCGGAACAGCATCGGGTACCAGGGGTTTCTTCTCCTCTACCAACTTCCTCTTATCCTTCCTCAACTGCTGGCCTCTGCTCTTCGCCGTCTCAATGGCCTCAACCTTAAGAGCAGCCTCTACAACTCCAGCATAAGTCACTGACCCATAAGCACTGGCCAACTGCTGCACCTCACTCCTCAAACCACCAAGAAATCGCTTAACTCGATCAGCCTCAACGCTGACCAATCCAGGGGCAAAACGGCTCAACTTACTAAACTCTATCTCATACTCACCCACCGTGAGCTGCCTTTGCTTCAGATGGAGGAAGTCGTTCATGAGGCGGTCACGCTCGACCGAGGGTAAGAACTTCCTCAACAGCATCTCCTTGAACACTTCCCAAGAGCATCCGGCTACCAGGCTCTCCTTCTCTCTCAGCCACCAACTCTTAGCCAAACCTTTAAGCTGATAGGCGGCTATCATCACCCTCTGATCATCTGAAATCCCTGAGTACGAGAACATCTCCTCCATGGAGATCAGCCAGTCGTCTATCACCATGAAATCTGCCTTCCCATCATAAGTGGGAGGGCTCAGCCTCTGAAACTGCGAGATGAAGGTCATCTCTGCTGGCACCACCACTGGAGGTCTCAAGGGTGCAGGAGGAGGAGGAACAGCTAACCCCCCTGCAGGAACTTGCGCACCCTGAGCCTGCCCTGCCACAACTGCCACCTAAGACTGAATCTGGGCTTGCACCTCCTCCAACTGCCTACCCATAGCTTCGCTACTCTGACGCAGACACTCGATCACCGCATCGTTCTGAGCTCCAAAAGATTCACCCTCAGACAGGGGAGTCGATCGAGTTGCAGGACGCCTAGCCATCCTAAAAATCATTACAACGCAAATCAGATCCAAATCCCACGACTAGAACCGACTACCAGTACAGACAATACATATGTAGATATAGACTTAAAGCTGCTAAACTTGCTCTGAGAGTTTATCTTCTTCACAATAATTGGATGATATGCCCTAACCTAGGATGGTTAACCACCACCTCACTAACTCTTGTGCCTAGATCGGATGCATGAACTTATGTTAGTTTGAAAACTTATGTGTGTACATATGTCATCCTGCAAATCTTTAGCTCGGCGCGTTGTGCTTATGCAATGTTATGATATGCATGTTTGTGTTATGCATTCTAAAAAAATGGCCCTAATGCATGATACGAGCGGCGTACACATGAAAATGTTATGCATCCCATACTACATAACATTTCCATGCAACGAAAAAGAAACGTGCTAGTCGCAGTCATGTGGTGAGGTTATGCATCCCATACTACATAACCCTCACATGTAGCCCCTATGGTGGATCCATATACGAACACATATTATGCATCCCATACTACATAATATGCCCCGTATACTTCATGTTATGCTATGAGTGTAGTGTTCGTGCTTTTGCCAAGACGTGCTGATGACATATCGGTGTGTGAATGACATGATGCTGAACTACTAAAAGCATCCAAGGAAGGTTGCCCAACTAACTTGTCAAGCAACCTCCCTCTGATACCAACTGTCACAACCCGCATTTTCTCCGAATTAAGAATTATCAGAGTAAGAGTAAACACGCGTCATGATGCCACGTCAAGCAGGGGATAACTGCTGACGCTCAGGCAAATCCAACTACAATCTTTATGCAAGAAAATCATGTGCTTAATGAATAGAAAATCAGTTATGTTTAGAGTCCGTATCCCTCGGCTCAGTGGATCATCTAGTCCACAAAAGAAAACTATATTTAAACGCTGCGGAAAAATACTTTAATTAGGTTTTACACCCTAAAGAGCGCATAAGGGTCCCAAGAGAACCACTCATGCTATGCAAGACACTACATTTAGTTTATATAGTATATATAAGAAAACGGTTTTCGTACGTGATTTGGAAAATAGTGATTAAGTTTACAAAACATGCCGATCATGAGCTTCATTTATAATAATAATTATAGTTTAAAAATAACTAGCAACCTAGCATAAAACCTTCTCAAAGCAAGTAGACTATCTCCAGAAAAATAAATGGTAGCAGCAATAGTATATATCTAGTACAAGGTAAAAACTACTAGTGGGCGCCAACAACCTGACACGAACCCACCAGCACACATATATGTCTGTAAGAAAGTACTGAAAACAACCTCACTAACAAGGTAAACAGAACTCCAAGGTCCGGAAGTCCACCAACAACAACACCTCCAACTAGCCACCGGACTGGCTACAGCTCAGAACCTGAGGCATTCCAAAAGAAAACAGAATACCTCAGCAAGCAAAAATCAAGGTAAAACTGCATGAAAGAGTCAATCAAAAGGACAAAATAACAGGAAACATGCAGTAGAAAGAGTCACAACTGTCCAAAACAGGACAACAAGAAATGCACAACGTGCAAAGAAACAGCAATGACCCAGCCCAGGAACAACATCCTGCAGGGCCTACTAGACTACCAAGAGCCAGAATGCTGCAAACTACCAAAGAAGAAACTTCTAACACCCTAAACTGCGGGAAGTGATAGTAGCAAAAACAACAACGAGGAACCGGATCGAAGGCAAACGCAGTCCCCCAATCCACCATGTCCAAATCAAAAGCTCGAGGGTCAACACGTGAAAACACAAGGGACCTTCCACCCGACATGCACAGCCCGTACCTGGAGCAAGAAATCCATGGGTGGCCTTGGCTATATCACACAACTCCACCCCCATAAAGAGCTACAACCACCACTACTAACCACGACCCACGATTCGGCCTTTAGGAAAATAAAGAAAACGGCCGACAAGGAAAACCCAGAAATACAACTGGAAATCCACTCGGAAATGAAATACAAGGTAAAGGAAGAGTGTTGAAATAAATCAACACGACTAGGCGTTGAGTGAAACGCACTCAGTGCCTACCTAAACTTTGGCGTTGAGTGAGCTAGCCTCACTCGCCGCCAAAAAAATGTTACTACCCCCAAACCCACTAAAGACTACGGAGCTCGACGACAGTCGAATGACCAAGGCAGAAGATCCAGAACTCGAGTAGTTGCCTGCCACTTGAGTATCTAAACCCCCGCACTCGAAACCATCTAAATTCGCCTATCAAAAGAAAATATACAAAGAGCACGATCAGTGACGCACGATCAGTGGTCGTGCGCACTCATCGGCTGATGATCGTGCGAAACGAACCTGAAAAACCTGACAGAAAACCTAGCAACTGCGCACGATCAGTGTCGCACGATCAGTGGTCGTGCGCACTGTTGCCAGCGCTCGTGCGATTGCCCGAGACAGAACTTTGGAAACTGAAATTTATACGCGCACGAACAGAGGCACACGACCAGTGGTCGTGCGCCCTAAAGGTTGATGATCGTGCGCGGTCAACCTGCACTGTTTGGAATTTCCCGAACGACACCGGAACGCGCACACGACTCACGCCACTGCAGTAGCAGTAGACAACTATCACGTCGCACGCTACTACCATTCAAACTATGCCTAACCATTCGAATAATATCTTAACGAAAATTGGCAACCACACCCCCCCCCCCTCCTAACTCTCCCTCTCGGCTACGCCTGAACCAGAGCAACAATCAGAGCAAGGGAAACAACGGCTTCACGCCGACAATTTGGATTCCAAACACCACAACATAGGGGGGGTTTCAGTAGGAAGAACTAAGCCCTATAGTTAGCAAGAAAATGAGAACAACAAGGCCTCTAACCTGGGCTAACCGGGATTTCAATTTCAGCAAATTAAATCAAAGAAAACACTTGGCAAGGGCAGGAATACCACTTGCCTCAATTCACAGCGAAGCTTTGGACTGCTTTCCTCCTCTTCGCACGGATCAAAACGGCCGCAACACCTAGAACAAAGACTCGGCCATTAATGGCGGAAAACTTCCAAAACCGAAAATTCCAATCCTCCCAAAACTCCACGAAAATCGAATTTCTTACCGCATGAATGAAGGTCTCGACAAGAGCAATCCGAATCCACTCTCGGAATCGAATTCCGTCCACAAACGCTCCGGAAATCGGCGTCCGAAGGCAAGGTAGGCGGTTACTCCGTTTCTCTCGTACAAGGGGCCGGCGGTTTCTATCGGGGAAGATGAAGATGGCGGTTCCTTCTCATTCCATAAATATATATATATATATATAATTATATAATTATATTATTAATTACAAAATTACATAAAGCACCAAATCGACGCGAAAACCGAACTATCTCGGAATTCGACGAAATTCGCACCGTAGCTAAATACCCAAGCTACGAACACAACGGCGAAGTCGAAATTAACTTTCGACGAACAGAACTCGAGTTATACCCAAATAAAGCCAAACACCAACATCCCCCCGAGAGGCCACACTGGGTCACCAAAACGACTCGGTTTGCTAGGGAGATCTTGCCAACAGGCTACCAAACAGGGCACTCAGTTCTAAGGAGCTAAACCGTACTCCACACATGGCACAAGCCACGGAAATGCGTCATTGTAACGCCAAACGAGAATAAAAATAATCGCTGAAAAAATGGGGCGTTACAATAGTCGACCTAGGTTAAAAGATAGTTGCTTTTATCGTCGACGGAGAGGGTCTTTTCGCATTCCGTCTTCCCGCTTGCTCTTTGTCTTGCTCTCTGTCTTGCGCTCCGTCCTCGCCATCTCTCCCTCGACTTCTATAGCGTTTTCAATGGCGATTGCTCCAGCGCTTCTTGTAGTGGTAAAGTTTGATGTCGGATTCAGCGTTGATTTCAACGCCTTCAGCAGTTGCGAACCAGGGATAGTAGAAATCCTAAATCTGTGCAGAGATCAAGGCCTAGAGAGACTCATGTCCTACAGGATAAAGATAAACACTCAGGAAATCAAAGAGTGGGCCTTCACTTCATCGTCGACTGACGAATCGATGTCTGGAACAATCAGCGGAGAAGAGGTAATTTTGACTCCCGCTGTTCTAACTGAAATTTTTGGATTAATTAATGGTGAAGAAGAGTATGAGCAAGATGCTCCTGAATTCAAAAGAATGTTAACTGAGCTGGGACATGCCGAAGGCATCCCCTCCAAGCTCCTCAAAGTGAATTTCCCCTTCAAGATCAAGTTTCTTGTGGAAATAGTTAGAAAAGTGCTACTAGGAATGCACTCAGCCCACGATAATATTACAAGGCAACAATTTGCACTAATGTGTGCAATTGTTAATAAGAAGCAGATAAACTGGGCTGGCATTATGTTTGATTTAATAAGGAAAAAGAATGGAAAGAAAGAGGTTACCCTAGGAAGGGTTGTTGGTATTTTTCTGAATGAGAAATACCCCCATTTGCTTGTGTCTGCCGCCACCTCCATCAACACGAGTAAGAAGATGGATCCTTCGCTGTTCTCAAAGTGGAAAAGAACTTTCCTGAAGCCCGCTACCGCAGGGGTTGCTCCAGTTATATCTGAGAGCACCAGGACTGTCGCAGTCACTCCCCCCCCCCTTTTAGCAGCTGGCTCAGCAAATCCATCTCCTCCATCTTCTTCATCAGCTTTGCTGTCTACTGCAGTTGAAGTTCCTTCAACTTCAACTGAAGTACGACATTCTGCTTCTCCTCCTGCATCTTCTCTCCCGACTGATCTTGCTGGGATTTCTCAACCCAGCTTTGATTTGTTGGCGTCTGAAATATCTTCTCCAGTTCATTCTCCAATTCCAACTCCTCCTCACTCTCTAATTCTATCTTCAGATCATCTTGATCACCCATGCATCTCCATATCATTCTCCAGCTCCATCTCCAGCACATTCTCCAGCTCATCTTGCACATACCATAACTGCTGCTCTTCCACCCTCTGAACTTCCTCCATCATCATCATCATCATCTTCTTTTGTTATAACTCCAGCATTTATTGCTAGCATTGTGGAGTTAATTAACCCCTCAATCAAAACTATGATTGATGAGGCAATTGCTCCCCTTGCTTCTTCTATATCTTCTTTGAGTGCTGCTATTCAGGCACTCTCAAAGTCTGTTGAGCCCTCTTCTTTTAGGGGCCTGGTTTCAGTTTCTACTGAAATCAGGCAGGGGGAGATGCTTGATGAAGATATCTCAGAGCAGCCTTTGGCCTCCCCTCCAGCAGTTCATCTTGCAGTAATAGAGAAAGTAGCAGAAGATTCAGCTCCTCCTCCTCCATCTGAAAAGGAAATATCTGATGCAATCATGTTGACAGAGTTTGTAGTAAAAGTTTACTTAGAAGAATCCTCAACTCCCTTGGTTGCCCAGTACCTAGAAGGAATTATAACCTCCTTTCTAGATGATTTATGGGAGTTAGGAAACCTTGAATAATATCCTGAAGGTATGTCTCTTTCTCAATTTGTAGATTACTCAATTGATATGCTAGTATGGGAATATCTGGAAGGGATGACTAGATGTCATTTAGCAAGATTTTATTCCTAATCCTACAGATATAATGGAAGAAGTAGTTGTTGTCCAAGAGCCAGAACCAGAACCAGAACCTGAACCTGCTCTAGAGATTTTAGATGCTATAGAGCCTGAACCTATGTCTGCCCCTGAAGATCAAGTGGTTGTAGAGCCAGTAAGTGAACCTGCTTCTGAAGTTCAACCTGAACCAGAAGTAGCTGTTCTAGCTTCTGAGGCTTTTGAGCAAGCAGTGCAAATTGAACTGGTCCCCACGACAGTTCCTGAGCTTCAAGAAATGGATTCTGAAAGTCAAATTGAAAAATCTACTGTATGGGATGATTCCCCAGGCTTGGACTTAGATACTCTCCTGGCACAGGATGCCATGGAAGAAGAAATGGAAAAAGCTGCTATAAAGGAAAAAGAAAGAGCTTTAAAAGATGCTATTGATCCCTATGATATGCCTATCTCTTCAAATTCTGAAGAAGAAATTGATTCTGATGAATCTGCTGATTCTAAGAGAAAAAGGATTGCTAAAAAGAAAAGAAAGGCTGTAGCTCCTCCTCCTGCAAATCCAGACAATGATACACCATATTATATACTAAAAGGGATTGATCCCAAGTCAAAAGAATTCCAGCATTGGATGTTGTTTTCTAAAAATCAGCATAAGCAAAGGAAAAAGGCTAAGAGGTATGACCCTCTTGCTCCTAGATGGAATCCTAGAGGTCCTCCTCCTCCACCTCCCGGTGCAGGAGCCTCAGGAAATTTATCTTCTAAGTCTGCCTCTCAATCTGAAAGATCAAATCCATCTCAACTTGCTCAAAGGAGAAGTTCTCAAGGTTTCCAAGGTAAAAGCCAAACTGGATATCAAAGAACTGATACAGTTAAAGAACAAGATAAGGAGGTAGTTTATCAAAGACTAACTTTTTCCCCTCCTCCTTCTCCAAAGAAAAAGGTTCCATCTCCAAAGCCAGTGCATACTGAGAAAGATGTTCCAAAAGGTAAGTAATTTATTTTATCTGAAAATTCTAGCAGGAACTTTGCTAAGACTGCTCTCTTTTGTTATTTAGTTAATCAAGATAAAGAACCAATTGATTCTTCTTCTGAGATTGTTTATGAAAGCCCGGAGCTTGATCCTAACTTTAGGATGGCTCGTTTTCTTGAACTGGTTGGAGCAGCGCAGATAAGGAAAGCAAAAGCTGAAGGAAAGGACACTGCAGGATTGACTACTATGTCTAAATTCAGAAAGAAGGAGCTCGAAAAGTTCCAGGTCAGACCTGAGATGTTTGATCCTTCAAAATATATGGAAAAGCATCCAGAGGCAGTGGTCCCAAGAACAACTGAATTGAAAATTATTGGAGAACAAGATTTGAAGCTATCGAAGAAAGAAGCTCTAGATCCTACAAGGAAAATTACTTTTGTTTTTAGCTCTTCTAATCCTGAATCTAACTCTAAAGCACCTTAATTGTTCATTGATTGACAGTTATTTTTATCTGATTGATTGATGATATCTGCTTAGTTATTTCCCTTTATGCATTTTATTTACTTTCTATAATTAGTGTTGTTTATTTTATTTGTTGAGAGACTTAACTCAAATAGGGGGAGATTGTTGGTACCCTAGGTTTTGATTTGAGTTCAGTCCTTTCTTTCTGTCTCTTGAACCATGATTTATCTATGGTCAAAGGTTAGTTGATAGGTTAGATTCTCTAGTTGTGTAGAATTGCTTTTCCTGATGAATATTTGGTTAAGTAGTTTTTCGTTCGACTATAGTCGAACGTCGCTCGACTATCGTCTATCGGCTGATCGACGATCGTCTATCAGTTGGTCGACGTTCTGTCTGCATTGGTAGTTCGACTATCTGTTGATAGGTCGACTATCTGTCGTCTTTGATAGTTTGACTATCTGTCCTGATAGTTCAACTATCTGTCCTGATAGTTCAACTATCTAATAGCTCGACTATCTGTTGATAGATCGACTATCTGTGTTGCTATGATAGTTCGACTATCTGCTTGGATAGTTCAACTATCTGATAGTTCGACTATCTGTTGATAGGTCGACTATCTGTTTTGTTTGATAGGTCGACTATCTATTTTCTGTGATAGGTCAACTATCTGCTTGATAGGTCGACTATCTGTTTTTGTTTGGTAGTTCGACTATCTGTCCGGATAGATAGACTATCTGATAGCTCGACTATCTGTTCTGATAGGTCGACTATCTGCCGAGGTAGTTCGACTATCTGGATCGTTCGACTATCTGTCTGATAGGTCAACGATCTCCGTGCGTCGGTCGACGATCTCCGAGGGTCGTTCGACGTTTTGCTATATGCTCTTATTTAGTTTTGTCGTCTTCTGTGATGTGACTAATTTCATATCTATTCTGGCATATTTTATAAAAGATTATCTGAATAATTTGTGACATTATTTCCATGCAATATCAGTTCTATTCTATATGCATGAGCTAATCTTTTCTGACAACGTTGTTTTGTCTTATAGCTGAGATATGCAATCTACTTTATCTGCCAAGCTATCCTTTATAGCCGTTAGACTCAAAAAGTCTTCCTTGGCCGTAAAGAGTTCTTTCTGATGTGACTTTCTCTTATATTATTTCATCAGAAGTATTTGCAGCTTCTTAGAAAGCTTTATCCTTTTATAGGATATCTGCCTGCTGTAGTTTGTTTTTGCTTTATGCTTTTTGCAGCCCAGCTTGCAGAGTTCAGAAAAAGACAAGATTCAAACTCAATTAGAGCCGTTGCTGCTGCTGATATATAAAGACTTCTTTGAAGAAGAAATCAACTAGTCCACATAGAAAAGAGATCAACTAGTTCTCAGATAATATTCATTCAGCAAGCTTACAGCAAGAACAAGTTTAACTGCTCTCAGCAATCTTCACTCAACTGAGAAGTGTTAGCTCTTCTGCTCTTCTTCAACCTGAGTTCTCCTGTTCCAGGAAGTTCTGACTCAGAGATCTTTAGAAGAAGAAGAAGAAGAAGATAGCTGCTAGAAGATTTTCATTTCTTACTTTATATCTTCTTGTAGTTCTTCCTTCAGTATTTACTGAAGTGTTTCTGCACTGAAGCAAGACTTCACCTGGACGTTCTTTGAGCCAGGGGGAGCATTGATTCTTTTAGAGCATTCTAGCTCAGTGCAAGTTATTGTGCTTCTCTAATCTATTGTAAAATAGAGAAGACACCTTAACCTCCTTTCCCCCTCCTGTACAGGGTTATTACTCCCTTCAAAAGTATCCCTTGGTGGAAGGGCACCTGATCAAAAACCTGTGTTCGGTTTTTAGACACCTGATCAAAAGTCTAAAGGGTCTCTTGATCTACCTGAAGCAGATCTTGTTGGTGGCAGGGCACCTGATAAAAAACCTGAGTGGATTCCTACCTTATTGGTAGAAGAGTGGACGTACCCAAGTTGTTTGGGGAACCACTATAAATTCCTTTTGTCGTCTGGATTGCCTTATTTAATTACTTGCATTGTGGCTGTGATTAGATCTTAACTAGGTTTGCTAGTTGCTGGATAGGACCCAAAGCTTAACTGTAATTACAGTTAGCTTTAGTTTGTGCACAACACTTGTGTTAGGCTCTAAGGTTTAATCTTAAATATCTATAACTTTCATTCCGCATATAACTCCAAGGGAGTTGAGTAGAAAGTCAACTTTGCTAGTGCAATTTTTGATTACTCTATTCACCCCCCTCTAGAGTAGTATCTATCCCTTCTCTTTCATAGCTGGAGGGGAGCGAATAACTGGCACTTATGACATTCCGTTGTGAACTTTGCCGCATCGTAGCCCAGGGTCGGCCAAAAGTACCCTTGCCTAATGATCCTCCCTTCCAGGGTCCGGCTCCCTGAGTGGCTTCCACACTACCCGGTGTGTACCTCCTCCAAAATCCTCTAGACCTCCCCGTCATCCTCACAATGTGCCAACATTCCCAAGAGGGTCTTTTTGTAGAGTTGTCTATCGCGCATGAGGTAGTATGCCGACTTGTACTTGAGATTCTTCGTGTCCATCCCCTCTGAATACTCCCCCATGGACAAGAAGGTCGTGAATGGATCCATCTATGAGGGGTGCTGCTCCACCTCCATCATCTCCCCCTCTTCGATCGATGGACGGAAGAGATCTGTGATAGTTCCACCCACCCAGGGGCCATGCTTAGGTAGCTGATCCACTTGCTCACTCTCCTCCCGAGGGACATGCCAGATGGAAAAGGTCTGAAATGTCCTGATGATCACCTTCACCTTTGCAAAGTATAACTGCAAAGTTGGCTCCCTTTCCTCAAATTCTCCGTTGATATGGGAGGCCACAACAATGGATTTAGTGAGGACCTCCACATCATGCACCCCCAACTCCCTAGCTAGGCGAAGCCCCGTGATTACTGCCTCGTACTCAGCCTGATTTTTGGTGATGTGGAAGTGCAGTATGTAACGACCCCATCCGTTAAATGACGTATAGTAGAAGGTCCGGCCGGGGCCCCACACTATATGCCACAAACAGACGGTGAGGTCACCGGATAAAACCAAACCATACGACTCCTAACTCAGAGCATTCTAGCGGAAGCTTTAAGTTACAACTTTGAACTCTCAACCGAAATGTCCAATATATAAAACCACCTTTATATATAAAACCAGGGAATGTACAACAAAGGTTTGGCCTTAAGGCCTTACAGTTCCTCTTTAGATACAACATGTTTTACAAACCTCGGCGCGCAGGCCGGCCATACATGAGTAAAAGAGAACAACCAAAACATTCGCTTAGCCTTCAAGGGCTAGCCGCAGCAGCAGCAGCAATAGCAGTAGGGCTTCAGCCCATCACTTACCACTTGGCTCTCCAGCACCTGCACGGGAACAATCCACCCAACCGATGGCAAACAATGCAACGGTCAGCATTCAGCTGACCCAATTATAATAATCCTACCCCTTTCTCGGGGCATGAGCATTCTTTCCCTGCAAAGCATGGCATCATCAAATAACAACTATGTGCGCGCAGGCACATTCAAGCCATCACAACTATCGGCCACACGGACCGACAGTCCGTGCACTCAGGGCACATTCTTGGTGTACCGGAATACCAGGGTCAACACCACCGTCTACACGGTATTTGAGCATTCTAGTCTTTCCGGCGCGCGGGCTTAAGACTCTCATTAGGCGCTCTAACAAAACCTATAACCAGGCTTCCAAGTCGGACGGACCTAACGCAGGTACGGTTCAGCCACCCCCCGTTGCTCAAGTCGCCGTGCCACCTCGAATACGGAAGTATCCATGGCTATTTATAGGCGCGGGTCGGTTTCACCTTTCCTGTTCGACAATCTGCCTTTTCATCGAGTTGCAGCCCAACGGCTCAACCGCTCACAAAGTGGCAACACACGGCCACAAGAGTTGCATCCAACCCTCTTCATTTCCTGGACATCGTCCAGTACTTCCTGCCGCACCAAGCAACAGGTAGGCACAAGGCATCACAAGCCATAATCACGGAGCCTTCTCCGATATGCAAACAAGCATCACCAATCCAGACCATGTCCAGATGGTCTTCACACAGCATGCTTAGAGCCGTACTCCAATTCTGGCCTCTAACAAGGGGGACTTCACATATCTACCCCAAGGGACACCACAACCCACCGCACACTCGCGGGGAAGGGTTTTCCCTATGCAATGCAGAAAAGAAGGACTTCACATGTCCAAGGAGGGAGATCGTTACCCTTGTCGATCTCTTCGGAGCCATCGAAAACTAGCCGGTGAGAAAGAACCGCAGCAGCCTTGCCTTCACAACGCCGGCTTCGGATCACGAATCGGACCACGGGAACTCCGCCGGTGGCTTGCTCTCTTCCTCCTTCTTCTTCCTCCTCTCTCTTTCTCTCTTCCTTAAGCCAAATGAAGAATGCCTTCTTCTTTAGTCCTTGACGAATATAATCCAGCCAGGAATCACCTGAGCCCTTGGATCCAAAGAGAGAATCTGAACGGCCACGATTTGCCAAAAAAACCCAAATTTTGGCTGACACGGCCTGTGACACGCCCGTGTCACAGGCCGTGTACCCTTAAGCGGCACACGCGGTTTGAACCGACTGAACAACACGGGCATCGACAGGGCCGTGTAGTACCTGACACGCCCGTGGCATCCTGAGACACGCCCGTGTCGATCCTGCCTCATCGAGCTGCAACCAGTACACGGGTCGGAACACGGCATCAGACACGCCCGTGTCCCACCTGACACGCCCGTGTTCATGGCCGTGTTCAAGGCCGTGTACTATTCTGACTCGAACAGGCCAATTTCGAAATTTAATTCGGACACGCCCTGGGACACGCCCGTGTCGAAGGCCGTGTCCCAGGCTCGACGATCGTCGACTCTCAATCGTCGACTAACCTGAACACGCCCTGGGACACGCCCGTGTCCCAGGCCGTGTACCCCCGACACGCCCTGGGTTACGCCCGTGTCCCAGGCTGTGTAAAATTACCTGTACCTCAAAAATCATTTTGAGTCCTTTGGGGTCTTTTTGGGGTGTTACAACCCTCCCCCCCCTTAACAAAATTTCGTCCCGAAATTGGCACGGTAAGGAAACAAGGACCAGCAATGCTATAACTATGTTATAACAAAAAGTACACGGTCTACAGTTTATACAAATAACTCGGGAAACTCAGCTCGCATGGTCTGCTCTCGCTCCCATGTTAGCTCTTCACGGCCACAATTGTCCCATCGGACCTTGACCATCCCGATCACTTTGTTCCGCAACTGTTTCTCGGCTCGATCCTCGATCCGAATGGGTCTAACCCTCGTCGTTAGCCCATACTCGACCGGTACCCGATCATTCTCCACTACTTGAGCTGGATCCTTCACCGCCTTACGAAGGACTGATATGTGAAATACATCATGTAATCCACCCAAGTCTGCTGAAAGTGCTAGTCGATAAGCAGCTTCCCCAACTCGCTCCACCACCTCAAATGGACCAAGATACCTCAGACTTAGCTTTTTCAAACGCCGAATCCTGGACACACCTTTGAAGGGTTTGATCTTCAAATATACCCATTCACCCACCGCGAACTCCACGTTCCGATGTTTGGCATTGTAGTACTTTGCTTGACGATCTTGGGCTATCAATAGCCTCTCCCGAATAGAGCGTATGAGCGAGGTAGCTTCTTCGACTTCCTTTTTCAAACTCAGCTTAGATTCGCCTGCTTCTGCCCAAGCTAACGGTGTACGGCATTTCCGACCATACAACGCCTCAAATGGTGCCATACCAATACTCGCTTGGTAGCTATTATTATAGGCAAATTCAACAAGAAATATATAATCTTCCCATCTCTTACCAAAGTCTAGGGCGCACATGCGGAGCATATCCTCCATCGTCCTGTTGGTTCGTTCAGTCTGGCCATCCGTTTGGGGATGAAAGGCCGTACTAAACGCTAATTTTGTACCCAACATTTGATGAACGAGCCGCCAATCATTCGATGTGAACCGCCCATCACGGTCACTAACGATGCTCCGAGGAACACCGTGCAGTCGAACAACCTGCTCCACATAAAGCTTGGCCAAGGTTTCCACTGAATCGTCTCTTCTGTTTGGAAGGAAGTGCGCCACTTTTGTCAACCGGTCCACAATCACCCAGATTGAATCATGACCGCGTTGAGATCTCGGCAACCCGTGCACGAAATCCATCGAAATATCATCGAACTTCCACTCCGGAATAGGTAACGACTTCAGGAAACCGCCAGGCTTCTAGCATTCTGCTTTCACCAATGCATAGGTATTGCATTCAGCCACATAACGTGCGACATCTTTCTTTAGTCCGGGCCACCAGAACAGCTTTTTCAGATCTCTGTACATCTTTGTGCTCCCTTGGTGAACTGAGTACTTTGCAAAGTGAGCTTCGTACATCAGCTCTTCCCTCAATTTACCCACACTTGGGACGCACACGCGACCATTTCTTCGTAACAAACCGTTATCCCAAGAGAATTGGTCATCCGGCCCATCTTTTGCATAGCGCTGGAGGCTTTCATCAAGCTCCGTTGCTCGCCGAACTCTGTCCGTAAGGTCATATTGCACCTCCGTCCAGTTCAAGCATGCATCGGTTGACGCACCCTTGTCAGCACACGATATCTCCAATGCTTCCAATTCCTTGATCAAACGTTGATCGTTCCTCTGCAACCAGTTTGCCCGTACCGGAGTCTTTCGACTCAAAGCATCAGCGACCACATTTCCCTTCCCGGGAGTATAGTGAATCTCGAAGGTGTAGTCCCCGAGGAACTCCATCCATCTTCGTTGTCGCATATTCAGATCCTTCTGATCCAACAAATACTTTAGGCTCTTGTGATCCGTATAGATATCCACTTTAACGCCATATAGATAGTGCCGCCACAACTTGAGCGCAAAGATTACCGCCGCCAACTCCAAATCATGGACGGGGTAATTCCGCTCATGCACTTTCAACTGACGCGAGCCATAAGCAATCACTTTACCAAAGTGCAGAAGAACGCAGCCTAAGCCGCTCCCAGATGCATCACTATAGATCTCATACCCATCGGTACCACATGGCGATGTCAACACAGGCGCCGTGGTCAAACGACTCTTCAAGTATTCAAAAGCTCGTGCGCACTCCGGCGTCCAAATGAACTTTTGATCTTTTCTCGTCAGCGTGGTCAGAGGTAAAGCAATCCGTGAGAAGTTTTCCACAAACCGTCTATAGTAGCCCGCAAGTCCAAAGAAGCTCCTGACCTCGGCCAATGAAGACATCACTGGCCAATCTCGGATGGCACTTATCTTCAACGGATCCACCGCGATACCCTCTCCACTTACCACATGGCCTAAAAAGGCTACTGAAGAGAGCCAGAACTCACACTTTGAGAACTTGGCAAAAAGCTTATTCCTCTGCAGGGTATGCAAAACCAACCGCAAATGGTTTGCATGATCCTCTTCCGACTGAGAGTATACTAAGATGTCATCGATAAACACAATAACAAACAAATCCAAGTACTCTCGGAACGTTCGATGCATTAGGTCCATAAATACCGAAGGCGCGTTACATAGGCCAAACGGCATTACCGTGAACTCATAATGACTGTAGCGTGTTCCAAACGCCGTCTTTGTAATGTCACCTTCCCGAATCCTTAGCTGATAATATCCCGATTTCAAATCCAACTTGGAATAGACCGTTGATCCCGCCAGCTGATCAAAGAGGTCATCAATCCGTGGGATCGGATATTTGTTTTTCTCCGTCAACTTATTCAACTCGCGGTAGTCAATACACAACCGTAAGCTACCGTCTTTCTTTTTCACAAAGAGAACAGGCGCGCTCCAAGGTGACATACTTGGGCGTATATATCCCTGCTCCAACAACTCTTGCAATTGGACTTTCAACTCAGCCATCTCTTTTGGCGCGACGCAATATGGAGAGCGGGCCACAGGTTTCGCACCTGGCACCAACTCAATAGAGAAGTCAATCTCCCGCTGGGGTGGTAACCCCGGAAGATCTTTAGGAAACACGTCGGCAAACTCTGACACAACTGGCTCTTCACCGACACTGGCCTTTGGCTCAACAGCCTGAATTAGCGTGAAGAATAACTTTGCGCCCTTCCGAACAGCATTGACGACTTGGAGTGCAGACAACAGAGTCCCGCCAACCCCTCGCATACCAGCGAACTTCGTCACAAGTCCGGTATTCTGGCCCAGTGTAATCTCTTTGGAGTTGCAATCAATAAAGGCACGCTGCTCCGAGAGCCAGTCCATACCAAAGATCACATCAAACTCCGATAACAGTAGCACAGCTGCACTCAAACCGAAATCCCGACTTCCTATTTGCACATCCACATCGCAAGCCCTATCCGCAAGCATCACACAGCCATTCGGCAATAGCACCCTTGTACTATCCACCGTCACATGACTTAGTACCCCAATTCGAGATACGAAATCCTCAGACAGAAAAGAATGCGAAGCACCCGTATCAAACAGGGCTCTCGCCAAATTATTCCGAATCAGTACAAAGCCTGCAGCACACACACATGCACAAGCTAAACATAACCAAAACCAATAGCACAGCAAGTAAACTAAATCAACTCGTACCTGTGACGACGTCACTTTGCTTAATCGCTTCCTATTGGCCAAGTTGATAGATTTGGGGCTGCGCCTGAGACGCAGAGGAATCAACCACCGCTTTGCCCTTCTCAGCATACGACGCACCCGCCTTCTTTTCCCCTTTGGGCTGAACCACCCGACAGTCACGAGCAATATGCCCCACCCGGCCACAGTTATAGCATGTACGAGAATCTGGCCTTGATGTCGCTCCCGACACAACGGTCGTAGTCACTTGCCCAGATGGCTTGGACCTCTTGCCCCTTTCTTCTGGTAAAACGACTTGCTCGGGCGAGGTGCTTGAAACTCTGGCTTCGACGCAACCAAGCCCTTATTCCCTTGCACCCGCCTCATGTCCTTCTCCAACGCACACGCAGTATCAACCAACGCCTGAAACCCTTGGCTCATTGAACTCGAAAGCAGGAATCGCAACTCATCCCGCAATCCTTCATAGAACCGATTCGTTTTCCTTTGGTCATCCGCGAAGATTGTTCCCGTATACCGTCCCAACCTGGTAAACTCATGCAAGTAGATATCCACGCTATCTTCCCCTTGCTTTAACCGTTGGAACTCATTTTCCATAGTAATGCGTTGCGCCGCTGGGACATGTTTCACCAGAAATATTCGAGAGAACTCCTCAATCGACACTTGTGTTAATTGCCTGCCCGCCAAATGGTGTACCTCAACCTCGTCCCACCACAACCGCGCCTCTCCTTCAAGCATGAAGGTGGCCAAGGTGACCTTGAGAGTTTCCTCCGCCCTGATCGCTGTCATTATCCGCTTGACACGCGATAACCAATCTTCCGCCTGCGTTGGGGATCCCATTCCCATAAACGTCGGAGGACTGAAGCTCATAAATTGCTTCAACTATCGGTCAGCTGCTCGTGGATCTACAGCCTCAACCGGCTCGGGTCTTACATCAACACGAACTGGCACTACTGCCGGCTGCGCTTGCCCGGTCGGCTGAATCATGGCAAATAGCGCCTCAGCAACTAAGCGAACAGTTTCCGCAGATGGAGGAGGTGTTGGCACCTCAACTGGTGCCGCACTCTCATCAGAGCGCTGGGGCTCAGACTGCCCAGCACCACTACGTGTCACCAATAGGTGGACAAGACACACATTAGCGAACGTATGCAAGCAAAACAACACAAAAAGGAATGCGCAGATTCCTCAAACAAGATTTTGTACATTCCTTAATGGACATTCCAGAGTTCATTAGCGTTACAGCAGGTCGCACAAACACGTGCTCGCCACCCCACAAAAGAATTCGACCACGAATTCGAAAGAGGATGACCGACAAAAGCTGATACCAAAATGTAACGACCCCATCCGTTAAATGACGTATAGCAGAAGGTCCGGCCGGGGCCCCACACTATATGCCACAAACAGATGGTGAGGTCACAGGATAATACCAAACCATACGACTCCTAACTCAGAGCATTCTAGCGGAAGCTTTAAGTTACAACTTTGAACTCTCAACCGGAATGTCCAATATATAAAACCACCTTTATATATAAAACCAGGGAATGTACAACAAAGGTTTGGCCTTAAGGCCTTACAGTTCCTCTTTAGATACAACATGTTTTACAAACCTCGGCGCGCAGGCCGGCCATACATGAGTAAAAGAGAACAACCAAAACATTCGCTTAGCCTTCAAGGGCTAGCCGCAGCAGCAGCAGCAACAGCAGTAGGGCTTCAGCCCATCACTTACCACTTGGCTCTCCAGCACCTGCACGGGAACAATCCACCCAACCGGTGGCAAACAATGCAACGGTCACCATTCAGCTGACCCAATTATAACAATCCTACCCCTTTCTCGGGGCATGAGCATTCTTTCCCTGCAAAGCATGGCATCATCAAATAGCAACTATGTGCGCGTAGGCACATTCAAGCCATCACAACTATCGGCCACACGGCCCGACAGTCCGTGCACTCCGGGCACATTCTTGGTGTACCGGAATACCAGGGTCAACACCACCGTCTACACGGTATTTGAGCATTCTAGTCTTTCCGGCGCGCGGGCCTAAGACTCTCATTAGGCGCTCCAACAAAACCTATAACCAGGCTTCCAAGTCGGACGGACCTAACGTAGGTACGGATCAGCCACCCACCGTTGCTCAAGTCGCCGTGCCACCTCGAATACGGAAGTATCCATGGCTATTTATAGGCGCGGGTCGGTTTCACCTTTCCTGTTCGGCAATCTGCCTTTTCATCGAGTTGCAGCCCAACGGCTCAACCGCTCACAAAGTGGCAACACACGGCCACAAGATTTGCATCCAACCCTCTTCATTTCCTGGACATCGTCCAGTACTTCCTGCCGCACCAAGCAACAGGTAGGCACAAGGCATCACAAGCCATAATCACGGAGCCTTCTCCGATATGCAAAAAAGCATCACCAATCCAAACCATGTCCAGATGGGCTTCACACAGCATGCCTAGAGCCGTACTCCAATTCCGGCCTCTAACAAGGGGGACTTCACATATCTACCCCAAGGGACACCACAACCCACCGCACACTCGCGGGGAAGGGTTTTCCCTATGCAATGCAGAAAAGAAGGACTTCACATGTCCAAGGAGGGAGATCGTTATCCTTGTCGATCTCTTCGGAGCCATCGAAAACTAGCCGGTGAGAAAGAACCGCAGCAGCATTGCCTTCACAACGCCGGCTTCGGATCACGAATCGGACCACGGGAACTCCGCCGGTGGCTTGCTCTCTTCCTCCTTCTTCTTCCTCCTCTCTCTTTCTCTCTTCCTTAAGCCAAATGAAGAATGCCTTCTTCTTTAGTCCTTGACAAATATAATCCAGCCAGGAATCACCTGAGCCCTTGGATCCAAAGAGAGAATCTGAACGGCCACGATTTGCCCAAAAAACCCAAATTTTGGCTGACACGGCCTGTGACACGCCCGTGTCACAGGCCGTGTACCCTTAAGCGTCACACGCGGTTTGAACCGACTGAACAACATGGGCATCGACACGCCTGTGTCGAACCTGACACGCCCGTGGCATCCTGAGACACGCCCGTGTCGATCCTGCCTCATCGAGCTGCAACCAGTACACGGGTCGGAACACGGCATCGGACACGCCCGTGTCCCACCTGACACGCCCGTGTTCATGGCCGTGTTCAAGGCCGTGTACTATTCTGACTCGAACAGGCCAATTTCGAAATTTAATTCGGACACGCCCTGGGACACGCCCATGTCGAAGACCGTGTCCCAGGCTCGACGATCGTCGACTCTCAATCGTCGACTAACCTGAACACGCCCTGGGACACGCCCGTGTCCCAGGCCGTGTACCCCCGACACGCCCTGGGACACGCCCGTGTCCCAGGCCGTGTAAAATTACCTGTACCTCAAAAATCATTTTGAGTCCTTTGGGGTCTTTTTGGGGTGTTACACAGTACCACCGTTTGCTCAATCCTCATCCCATGGGAACTCTCGTAGATCACCCCCACTCCCAGGGAATATCTTCCTGAAGCGTCGTCCACAATCACCATCCAAGGTACTGGGTGGTGGAGCTCCGCCTCCGCCACTTCCACCACATAATCTACCAGGAAGTTGGTCATTGCTTGTGCCTTGATCGAAAGGTGAGGGACAAAGGATATGTCAAATTTGCTCAACTTTACTGACCACTTGGCCAACTAGCCTCAGTGCTCCACCCCCTCAAAGATGCTGTGGAGGGGGTGGTCAGTTGCCATGCAGATCGAGTGTGCCCTAAAGTAGGGTCGGAGCATCCGGGCTGAAATGATGAGAGCAAAGGCCAGCTTTTCCAAGATGGGATACCAAAGCTCGACCTTCCTCAAGATCAACATTGTAAATTGGGAGTTGTTTCTTCCCCTCTTCCCGAACCAAAACAGAGCTCAGGGCCTCCGCCCAGACCCCTAAATATAAGGACAGGTCCTCCCCCTCATTTGGCCCTTGAAGCATGGGTCCTAAGTAAGCTGCCTCTTCAAGGCCAGGAATGCCTCTTCGCACTCCGAGGTCCACTCGAACTTCTGACCACCCCTCGCAGTATTGAAGAAGGGACATCACTTCTTTCCAGTCTGGTAGAGGAACCTTCTCAACCCTGCTAGTTTCCCTGTCAACTATAGTACTTCCTTGGCATTCTGTGGCAACCCGAACTCTATAATCGCCCTTACCTTGTCTGGGGTGGGCTCTACGCCGACAGGGGTGAGGAGGTGCCCCTAGAACTTGCCCCTGCTCACCCCGAAGATGCACTTCAATGGATTCAGTATCATTTTAAGTTTACGGAAGGTGGCAAAAGTCTCTTCCAAGTCCCGGAGGTTAGAGTCGACGTTCAGGCTCTTGATCATGAGGTCATCAACATACAACTCCAGGTTCCTCCCCTTCTGCTCTCGAAAGACCCTGTCCATCATCTTCTGTTAGGTCGCCCCAGTATTTTTTAGACCAAAGGGCATCATTTTATAATAATAGCATCCTTCCCCTGTGATGAAGGAGAAATCCTTGATGTCGGGAGGGTGCTTCCTGATCTGATGATAGCCTAAAAAAGCATCTAGGAAACTCATTACAGGGAAATCGACGGCTGGATCAACCAGTGCGTCGATCCGAGGCAAGGTGTAACAATATTTGGGACATGATTTATTAGGCAAAAAGAAATCTACAGGCATACGCCATTGGCCGTTTCCTTTTTTAACCATTACAACATTGGAGACCCATCCAGGGTATTGGATCATGGATACAAAGACGGCCTTAAGGAGCTTGACGACCTCCTCCCGGATTGGCTCGACAAACTTATCCGCCGTGGACCTCTTCTTCTACTGGATGGGCTGAGCCTCAAGATCCAGGATGAGGCGATGGCATGCCACATATGCATCGATTCCTGGCATCTCCACGGCACTCCAGGCGAAGATGTCCACATTCTTCTGGATACACTCCAACAACTTTCCTTGAGCTTCCGGGGTTAGCCCTCCGCTAACGCAGACCTTCTCCACCCTGCCTCCGAGGGTGAGAACCTCCATCTCCACCACCACTTCTGCCGCCTCCAAACGAGACTTCTCTCCCCATTCTTCAACGTTCCCCCCTCCTGGGGCAAGGACTTCCTCTCTAGCCTCCTCCACGGCCATCGCCTCGGCTTACCCCTAAACTTCTTCCGCCACCCCTACTTGGGTGCGGCTTTCCTCTACCGTCATCTCCTCTCCGCAATCCTCTGGCTTTGCCTTTTAAATCCTACGCCCCATCTCCTCATCCCCTCCCTACCAAGAGATGGAGTTTATCGCCGTGACGTAGATCCCTTGTTATCTTAGAGTCTCCGCAGACCCGGACCTGAACCCCCTTGATGTTGAATTTCAGATATTGGTGGAAAGACGAGGGTACGTAGCGGAAGGCGCTGATGAGGGACTCTCAATAATGGCAGTGTAGCTGCTAGGGGTGTCTATAATGACAAACTTGCAAGTGCGGGCTTCCCCCCCAGTATGACATGGAGTCCCACTCCATCTTATACATCCTTTCTATCCCTTAAGAACCCGAATAAGGGTCCGTCCGAGGGAATACCCTCGTCGCCTCCACCTTCATTGCGTAGAACGCCTTCTTAATGGTGACGTTGATCGAGCTTCTATTATCAATGAGGATCCGAGCAATGGTGAAGTTTTCGATGGCTGTCTGGATGACCAGCGCATCACAAAATGGATCCTCGTGATCCGGCATATCCTTCCTCAAAAAGGTGATCTTCTCCTCCAGGGGTGGGGTCTAGGACCTGGAGGCAACACTCCTTCAGTACATGGTATGGAGACTTGCCTTGGGGGAAGCCTCGACACTTGCCCCTCCATGGATCTTCCCGATCCTTCCCCTGGTCCCAACTTCCACCCGGTCCTCACACCGGTCCTCCTCCGAGCGTAGTAGGACCTCTTCGATCCGCACCTCCTGACGCTCTTACTGCTGTTGCTGATCCCTATTTCCTCTCATCTCGAGGAACTCCGGGCATGTGGCTGTGGCGTGCCCTTCCTCCTAATGGAAGTCACAGTAGGGCAGATCCACACAAACATCCCTTCTTCTCCTCTGCGCTGCTCTCCTTCTCTCCCCCCATAGATATGTCCATCTCTTGCTCCTTGTTGGGAAGAGGTGGCCTCTGGGCCTATCTTCCGCCCTAAGTATAAAACTTGCCTTGGCCTCCCTGACAGTACTCCCCTCCATAGAACCCTCTCCTCACCCCCTTCTCTTGCCACTCAGGCCTCCAACCTAGCCGGCGATTTGGCTCCTGGCTCCCCAACCCGAGCTGTTGCTGTGGATGCTGCTATGGCTGCTCCCTTTGCCGAGTCTCGGCTCTACTCTCCCCCTGACCTCTGCCCCCTCTGGGCCTCTCCTCCTCCCTAGCCCACCTGGCAAGCCTCTAGGCAAACTCCGGGTTTGACGCCTCCTCGTCGAATTCTCTCGCCGCCCTCTGCATCAACTCCTCATAGGAGAGGGGCGGTATCATCTTCACCTCAATTCGGAAAAATCCCTGTTGCAACCTTAGGTGAAAGCCATCCTCAAAGTGTGTCCCGACATTTCTTGAACCTAGGTGACCTCCTCCTGGAAGCGATCGACATAGCTCGCCAAGGTCTCATTCACTCCCTAATCGATGCGGAATAGGGACTCCAATTCCCTGTTCCTCCTCTTGGATGTGGTAAATCTCAACATTAACCCCCTGAGTAGGTCCTCGAATAAGTAGATGGAACTGGCCGGTAGCTGGTAGAACCACTCGCTTGCCTTCTCCTTAAGAGTGATGACAAAGAGTCTGTACTTGAATCCATCCGACATCTGTCGGATCGAGACCACGTCCTCAAACCACTAGACGTGTTGGACCGGGTCCCCCTTCCCGGTGTATAAGGACATCTCGGGCTCCCATAAACCATCCGGGACTGGTGCAGAGGAGACCAACTCGCTGAAGGGGGTTGTCTTCCCCCATTGGGTGAGATGGAGGGTCTCGCGCCCCCATCTCGCCGAACCTGCCGCCGTTCCCCGATCTTGGGAAAAGCACTCGCCCGGGAAGCTCGGCACCCCGACCTTCCTCAACGACCTCCTTCCCTGCCCTCCTGGCGGGAGCAACCTTGCCGATTGCCGGATCCGCGAGAACCGGAATCGCTGGAGTCGAGCACTCGGCATGCGCGGCGAGTGCGAATCAGACCAAGCCGACCACCTCCTGCCATAAGTCCTCGAGCATCCCCATTGTCGAGAGAGGGGGAGGGGGTGGCGAGTCGGTCCTGTCTGATCCTTTCCCTTATCCTCCAGTCATTGAGCTCGTTGAAGATTTTTTGTGCTGATCACTTTCTACGCTGACCGAACCAGAATGTTGAAACCGAAAATCGGTCTCTTGTGGAGTTCACCATTGGGGAAGGGGTGATTGCACACCTACTTCTCCTCTACGAGCTGGAAAGCTGGGAGGAAGGAACTGGGATGGGAAAGGACCCCAAGGCTCGGCGAGGAGGACCCACCACTGATGAGTATAAAAATATTCAATTTTGTAAAGTATTAATTTTGTATATTTATAAATAAAAACTTAGTTTTTATATATATATAAATGATTATTTTTGTTATATTTCAATTTTTATGTTTTTTTATGTTTTTCTGAAATTTTACATTTTTTTTAGGTCACACCCATAGTCACGCCCGTGACCTAGGGCGTGACAGCACTTTTTAATACCTTTTTTTAGTTTATGTTTTTTCCCAAGGAAATCGGGAAATTGACGAACACGCCCGTGACAAAATCGACACGCCCGTGCCCTATTGAAGTTCTATCAAGAATGCCAGCAAGCTACCGCGATGTCGCCACGCCCCGTGCTGCTTCATGAATCAGCTGCCTGACAAGCCCGTGACATCTTAAGTCACGCCCGTGACCTGCTCAAATTTTATCCAAAGTTCCAACCAGCCTAACAACCATCCCAACACGCTGGAAGTCACTCCCGTGACCCTGTCACGCCCTACCCGACATGCGCGTATCAGGGTGCGTGTCACTTGAAAATTTTTTCTATAAATAGGAGTGCAGGGCTGAGTAGAATTATTCAAACACCAGCAGCTTCCTTAAGAATTGTTAGGACTCCCCAGCTCTCTTACAAGGAACTAGTAGTAGCTTTCAAGTATTATAAAGTTCTGTAAGTTGTAATATTTTATCTTTCTTTTATGCTTTTTAGAAAGTTGTAATAATTTTTTGGACTTTATAAATTAGACTCTTTCAATTTCAATTCTAAGTACTTTACTGCTTTAATTTTAGTTTTACTTTCCCTTTTTTTCATACTATCTCGAATGAAAGGCGAAGCTCTGCTTATGTCCTGGATTAAGATAGCGTGAAATTGCTTTCAAAGCTATTTTCAAAAACCTTATTATTTCATACTATCCTGAATGAAGGGCGAGGCGAATTCCTATTATCTGGATTAAGATAGTGCGAAAGCTCTGCAAAAATTTTAGATTTTACTACCTATCCAAATTGAAAGGTGAAGCGAAAGCTTAAATCCTAGATAAAGATAAATAGGTCATATTATTTTATGTACTTTATACCGCCCCCATCCTGAGAAGAGGCTAAGAACCCGTAGCACTAGGTCAAGATGAGCTCTGGGCTGGATATTATTTTCAACTATTTCAACTCTACTTTCTAGTTGTCCTAACTAGGGTTTTCTGTTAATTGATCATATACCAGGTGAAGAGACACTACGTTTACGTTAACCCGTTTTAAACGCAAGCCTCCCCGGTCGTACTTTCGAGTCAGTGATGCTACTAAAGGGACCCTCTTGTTAAGTTAGGTAATAAAGAAATAAAGTTGTTCTTTAATAGCTGAATTAATATTCTCTCAAAGTAATTCTGAAATAGAGGACTACCTTCTAAGTCCCTATCTTAATAAAATCACGTATATATATTTTTCTATCTTTTGTTTTTAAATATAAACTCCACTCCGTTCGTTCGATAAAATAATAGTCCGTTCTAAAAAGTAGAATAAATAACACTGATCCCAGGAAAAATACGACCTTGATATTTTCTACAAAATACTATACTCCTTTGCGATAGGTACTCTTGCCTTAATCCACAGGATATAAGAAAGTAAAAAAGAGATAGACTTATATACGTAAAAGATTATATAAAACCAAATCTATCTTCTTTAAAACAAAATTTACTTATAAACCACACACCCGGAAGATCACTGAGCGCTTCCCCTCCTTAACCAAATGTCGGGCTAAGGTACTTCAAGAAGCACTAACAGGCTATAAGACAAGTAAGTGTGCCCTCTGAGGTACCCCTTTGCTCCTATTTATATATTTCTGAAAATGGCCTGCAAATAACCAACTTCCGCTGTTCTGAGCGGCTATGTACAACCCAACTGGGTCTGCCGACACTGAGACTCTACTGTTCTAACTTGCTATGGGCAGGCCATCGGGGGCAAAATGGTAAGCAACACCTCACAGCAGATTGTGCGAGTCGCCCTCAATGGTCCCTACTCGGCAAGGGTGGCGAGTACCTGATGGAGCTGGCACTCGCCGCCCCAGCTTGGCGCTCAGCGAGTATGGACTCGGCCCGTCCCACTCGCTCGTCGTGGGCTCGACGATCTGCTGAAGGTTGGTCGAACTGGGCTCGGCAAACCCCTACGATCTGTCCGAGTGCCGAGGCGAACTGACCGAGGTAGGGGCACCGGGTGGACTCGGCGCTAAGGCTAGGGCGGCGACTGAACTCACCTCCATGGCTAGGGTACCGAATGAACTCGCCACTAGGGCTTGGGCATTTACTAAACTCTCTGCCACGGCTGGGGCTCCGACTGAACTCGTTTCCAAGGCACCTCTTGCCCAGGATTTAGGCGGGGATTGGCAAATCTATCCCCTGCTGCTCCACTCGCCGCATACGGGGTTGTACAGTACCCAACAATATCCCCCTATTTTGAGAAGTCATAACCCCAATTCAATGATATACAATATGATACCAAAATATAATGATAAAGATATTAAGAATATAGTGTAGTTCAATATGTGAAATATCACAGATAAAAACACATATTTAAAATCAATAATGCTAATCAAAAAATAAGGCAAACAATTTAAATCCTAATTAATAGAACAAGAAATGTTGAGTAAACCAAAATTTTCGTTAATTGTTTATCCAAAGGTTTACTGCTATAAGCTTTGGTTACACAATGTATATAGAGGTAGATATTACAAAATTAAAATTCCTAAGGCAACTCTGGGTGTTTGATGACAATGACCTTTCTAGATTGGACTGTGGCTTTTACTTTAGGTACCTTGTCATCAACAACCTTTTTTCCATTGTCATCCTTAGCTTTAGCCTTTGCAATTGCTTCTTCTTTCAGCCTTTGTCTTTCAAAATAATGATAAGGTTTTGAGAAATATTTATTGGCTCAACTGACTAAGAAGGAATCTTTCCTTTCTTCAGATCATATCTGAAATTCTAGATAACTTGCTGCTGCTTAAGATGTTTGTCCCATTCCTATCCATTGTACTATTTGCCCCTATCTGTCACATTTGTTTTTACAGCCTTCTATGCAGTGAGAATTATTGATTTGGAGGTTGGACACCACTGCTCAAAATCTGTTCTAGTCTCAGCTTGTTCTCTAAACCTTTTCTTTGATAGTTGGGCCTCTATCTCCTAAGTAGTAGAAGACCTGTCCACTTTCTCACAGATTACATTCTGATCTATCCCTTGAGGAGGACTGTATGTGTGTTGGACAGTTTCTTGAATAGACTCAAATATAGCTTGTGTTGCAAGAAAGTATATGGTTTGCTCCACAACATGAGTTCCAGTAGCATGAGGTGCTTTAAGATGAGCTGGTTGACAACCAGACTCTACCGTTTGATCCCCAACATACCATAGGGGAGGATAGCCTAAAGTGTCTCTGATATTGTTTGATATCCTTGTAGCATGTTCAGAATTGACCCTTATCATTACCCTCTCCCCATTTATGACTTCCCTTTCAATATGGTCCCTCAATTCAATTTTGTGAAATCTCACTTGACAATCTACATAATTAGTTCCTGATGTTATATTGTTCATAACTCTCAGAAAATAGTTGTCCAAACACTTGTAAGAATCCTTGATGTCCATAAGCAGAGATTCTGAATTATTTGTCAGTTTGGTGTCTATATCTTTGGCAGTTGAATCAAGTTTGGTCTAAAAAGTTGTGGTTTGATTCTTTATTTCTCCCATGGTTGTATCATGCATAACTATCATATTTCATTCATTCTGTTCTGATTCTGAAGTACATAGACATGCTTGATTACCATATCAGCCTATAGTTGTTTGGCTTCCTGTTGTTGCTTGGCCAGGTAGACAACATCATTTGCTACTTTCTCTAAGAAATCAGTCATATCTTTCTTTAATAAGTTTACTTCAAATCTTATTGACTTTATTTCTTGTGCCAGCTAAAAATGCAACTCCTTATTGCTTTCATCCACATACTTTTCTAGGTCTTGCCTTTGTTTATCAAGCATGATCTATAGTTGAACTAGCAGGGAGCTAGAATCCATTGCAGGCGTTGATTGTGGTCTAGATTGGAGATATTTATTGTAACTCTTACTTCCTTTTCTTAACTCAAATGGTTTCCTTTTCTTAAGCTGTGAAGCTTCCTCTTCCTCAGAATCTGATGATCTGACCATCTCAACAAAGTTTTGTTGTTTTGTACCTTCAGTATTTGTATTAAGACTTTCCAAGGTAACATCTGCATGCTGAATCTCTGCATCATGAACCTCAATCTGGGAATTTTCATCTATCTCTTATGGATGTTTGTACTTTAGAGAAAAGAATTTCTTCTTCAGTCTCTTTTGGATTTTCTTCCTCCATCTATTTTTCAGACATTTCATGTTCAATACCTTTTTATTTTTCTAGTTCCTGTACAACATCCATTATTATAATAGTAGTTATATCTATTGGCAATTCATAGAGGTTCTCCCCCTCAATTATTTCTCTTTTTTGAATGTTCTCCACCTGCACCTGTACAGTAGTTCCAGGTGAGAACCTTGGAGATCATCTTTGTTCTTCCTCAACATCCTTATCTGAACTGAAGTTCACCTCGTCTTCAGAATCACTAGTGGATTCAAATTCCTCTACCACTGGTTTCTTGCCTTTTACCTCCTTTGTATTCTTAGGTACTAGTGTCTCTTTAGACAAGAATCTGTCCCATGTAGACAAAATTCTCAGGTCCATTCTCCTCATATGATTTATCATAGGTCCATAATTCTGATTGATACAATTTTGAATTACATTTACCAGAGACAAACTAACTATTCTGCCCATATTGTGCTTTTGAATCCCTTCTGCAATCTAATCAAAGACCACCCTATTCAATTCAGTCGTGAATTTTAAGACAATCCTTGTCATTAGGCTAAACATAAATGGTTAAATCTTGTCATGTGCTCTAGTCTTGCAGAGGAGCACCTTTCCAACTATTTCAGATAGAATTTTTTCCTGGGAATTCATTCCCTTCCTATTTAACGAACTGCCAAACCTAGTGGTTGGAGTTAGTCTACACCATTCTAAGTCCTCACCAGTCTTGCTCGAATCCAGTTTATCTTCCTGTGCAGATCTTGGAATTTGAAAAACTTTATCTAGTCTTTTTATTGTGACCTTTACTCTTGCTCCAATAACACTAGATATGATCTTTCCTGACTTAGGGTTTAGTGAGGAATTAGAAGAGAATTCAGATACCTCTCTCTTCCATATCTTTGTTGGTTCTGAAAGTAGATACTCAAGACCTACCTCATTGACAAGGTCAATAAGATTCTTTATTTCTTCTAGAGCGAAAATTAAGGCATTTTGCACCAGTTCGTAACCCTTATTGATGTTATCGTCCATCTTTGGTGCCATAGAAATCAAGAGAATTTGAGATTGAGAGGATTCGACTAAGGATTTATATGTCTCAACACTCTGAGAATAGTCGCTCAAGTTTTCTGGTAAGCATAGTTGACAACTCCTTGCACCACCTATTTATAGTATCTAAATACAGAAGATGAGAAGGCGCGCTGCTTTTAGACATTTTTGAAAATTCGGGAAATGTCTGGTGTCGACACTGAAAAATTACTCAGTCGAGATGTGTCGACTTAAGTCGACACAAGGTTCATGTCTCTCAACACAGCCCTCAGGGTCTTGACCCCCTTATGTCTCGACACTAATTTTTAATATCTCAACACGTGACTATCTATTATGTCGACACACATCCCGTTGTCTCGACACAATACTGCCTATAGTGTCGATACACACTATGGTGTCATGACACAATACTTTTACCTGGACAAACATTTTGTTCTGACTAATTTCTTGACTTTATATCAAGTCTTTCTTATTTGTTTAGATTTGTTGACATGGTTATGTGTCTTTTATAGTTACTAATAGAAAATGTTTAATTAATGTTCAATATACCTAGTTCAAATGTAAAGTAATTGAACTTGCTTTCATCTAGGGGTTTTGTAAAGATGTCAGCAACTTGGCTTTCTGTTGAAGTGTAATGTAAGATAATATTCTATTTTTTAATATTCTCTCTAAGAATGTGATATCTAATTTCTTTATGTTTAGTTCTACTATGTGAAACATGATTATTAGAAATAGAAATTATACTAGTAGAATCACAAAACATAACATATTTACTTAGTTGTACATAATAGTCCAGTAGTTGATGCTGAATCCACAGCAACTGTGCACAACAGGTTCCAGCAGATATGTACTCAGATTCTGCTGTAGAAATTGCAACACTTGTTTGCTTCTTGCTAGTCCAACTTATTGGTCTTTTTCCTAGAAACTGGCAAGTTCCATAAGTACTCTTTCTGTCTTCTTTACACCCAAAAAAATCAGCATCTGTGTACCCAGTGAGTTCAAAATTACTATCCCTAGGATACCGAAGCCCAAGATTGGGTGTGTCCTTAAGATATCTCAGTATTCTCTTTACAGCAGTATAATGAGACTCTTTGGGGCATTCTTGGTACCTAGCACATACACATGTTGATATCATAATATCTGGCCTACTAGAAGTCAAATAGAGGCAATTATGCCTCTATAGAAGGATGCATCTACTGGTTTCCCAGATTCATCCTTGTGCAGTGACATAGAAGAACCCATTAGAGTTCTCATGGTAGAATAATTCTCAATACCATACTTCTTAATCAAATCCTTAGTGAACTTCAACTAAGAGATGGATATACCATCATCAGATTGTCTATCTTGGAATCCCAAGTAGAATTTTAGCTCACCCATGTTGCTCATTTCAAACTTGTCTTGCATAAGCCTGGCAAATTTTCTACGCAGCATCTCATTAGTAGACCCAAAAATTAGGTCATCTACATATATCTGGACAAGGATACTTGAACCTTTAAAATCCCTTAGGAATAGTGTCTTGTCTATCTTTCCTCTAGAGAACTTGTTCTCTATAAGAAAGGTAGACAGTGTCTCATACCAGGCTCTAGGTCCCTGTTTTAACCCATACAAAGTCTTGTGCAATTTGAAGACATGATAGTTGAGTTTAGATTTTACAAAAACCGGTGGCTGCACTACATAGACTTCCTCCTTTAGTGTACCATTTAGGAATACTGAATTTACATCCATTTTGTAGACATTATATCCTTTGTATGCTGCATGAGCTATGAACAACCTTATGGATTCTAGTCTAGCTACAGGTGCAATGGTTTGGTCAATGTCCATCCCTTCCTCTTGTCTATATCCTTTAGCTACTAATCTAGCTTTGTTCTTAACTATAACCCTATGCACATCTAGTTTATTTCTATAAATCCACTATGTGCCTATGACATTGTGATCACTAGGTATAGGAACTAGACTCCAGACTTTGCATCTCTCAAATTGATTGAGCTCTTCTTGCATAGCCATAATGTAGTTGGGGTATGAATTGGCTTCTTTAAACTTTTTTAGGTTCTATTTGAGAGAGAAAACTAGTTTATAGAACCTCATTGTGATGTCTACTTCTAGTTATTACTCGTAGTCTGGCATCACCAATTATTTGATCAATAATATGATCTCTAAGATGCCTAACTTCTACTGGGAGGTGCCTACCATCACCTAGTTCTACAGGAGGATTAGGATGATTTTCCTCCTCCCCTGGGTATTTACAGTATCTTCTATACGAATTTCTGCATTATCTCTAGTGTGTAACTCTAGATTAAGTGAATCACCTATATTTAACTTTTTGGTCCTAGAATCTATATCACCTAGACTAGTGTTGTTAGAAATCTCATTATAAAGAACAGAAGTTTCATCAAAAACTATATTAATAGATTCTTCTACACCTTGATATTTTTAGATGTAGATCTTGTATGATTTGCTATGTACACTATACCCTACAAAGGTTCCTTCATAGGATTTCCCTGAGAACTTAGTTAGATAAGTTTTCCCATTGTCCAAAACATAGCACTTACTATAAAATTTTTTGAAGTATGACAGATTAGGTTTTCTGCCTTTCATTCGTTCATATGGAGTCTTGTTGTGATTCAAATTGATCAATGCTCTATTCTAAACATCGCATGTTATGTTCATAGCCTCAGCCCTATAAAAATTCTGGGAGAGATGTATCACTCAGCATTGTTTTAGCTTCCTCAATGAGAGTTATATTCTTCCTCTCAGCAACTCCATTTTGTTGTGGTGTTCTTGCAGAAGAGAACTCCTGAATCATCCCTAGATTCTTAAATAAATTTGTCATCTTTTCAGATTAAAATTCTGTACCATGGTCACTTCTAAGCTTGACCACAGAACATCCCTTCTCATTTTGAACTTGTCTGATAAAATCAGCAAGGATGTCTAGTGTTTCAGACATTCCCCTTAATAAGAATACCCAAGCAAACCTAGAGTTATCATCCACAATCAAATAGGTATAGGACTTCATACCCAAACTAAGAACTAGAATAGGACCAAATAGATCCATATGAAGTAAGTACTGTCACCTCTCAGTGTCTTTGGACTGAATGCTCTTTAAGGAAACTTTTGTCTGTTTACATTTTTGACATGCAGAACTTAAGACTTCTTTGGAGTACTTAAGTTGTGGGCTATTTCTAACTAAATCCATAGAGAATAGTTTGTTCATTGCTTTATAGTTTATGTGAGTCGGCCTCTTATGCCATTGCACACATAATGAGTCTTTCTCAATAGCTACTATGCATACAAGTGATTTTACATTTATACTTAAGACGTTTAGAAAATAAATGTTCCCACTCCTAGTGCCTGACAAGATGGTTTCTTTATCACTTGAATTTCTTATCAGCCACTTGTCATTGTGGAAAATAATTTCATAACTTATATCACAAAGTTGTCTTATGCATATATGATTGTGGTTCAATCCTTCCACTTAAGCTACTTTATTGATGGTAACTAGGAAAATAGAAATGTAACCATATCTCTTGGTGAGTCTTTTCTCTGACCCTCCAAAGATGACTTTTGGTCCTTTCTTAATAAGAGTGTAATCTCTTAGCAAACTCCTTGTTCTAGTCATGTGCCTGGAATAACCACTATCAAAGTACCATATTGGCCTTCCTGTGGTACTTGGCTCCACCTGCAAACTAAGATTTAGTTCACCTTAGGCACTTTAAATAGTTTTGGGGCATAGGTTCCTATTTGGCTTTGCTGTGTGAAACACAGCAGGCTTTCTAAACAAAGCTTCTTGAATCTTATATTAAGGTGATGTTGGATTATACCAACAATCAAGGGCAAAAGGACCAACTTTCCCACAACACAACCACTCAAATTAGTTGTATCTTTTCTTTGGTTGTACATTTGAAGTTGTTCTTTTGTGCAACACAGAATTCTCTTCCAACTTCCAAGGTAGTGGTGCAAAATTCACACCCTTACATTTCATATTTAGGTGATGTGCACTGGGACCAGCTCCAAGAATTCCTTGGCTTCATGGATTGATCACCCTTTATGGTGGTTTTTGGCCTATATTGCCTTTAGATGTCTGTTCCTTCCAACAAGGATCTTTATTGACCTTGCTGGTAGAGCACTCAGACATAAGGTGTCCAGGAACACGTGATCTCAAGCATTTGTTAGAAGGCAGATACTTGGCTGGTTGCTTAACTTGACCCATTTTGGCTTTACCCTTAAGTAAATTTTCTTTTTGAAATTTTTGTTCTTGACATACCCCACACCACTTCTAAATGGTGCAAAGAAGGTGCCTAAGATAGGTAGCACTGACTTGGGTTTTGAGAATTGGGTAAGGAGCCCTCTTTCCTGGGTTAGCTTTGCTTCCAGGTCCTTGACAGTATTGACCTGTTATACTATTACCTCTGCCTGGCTATCTATCTTATTGGTTAGTTCAATAAGCTTTAGTTTTTGCAGGTCCAACTTTATGTTGGCCCTTTTCAACTGAAAAGAAACACCCCTAAAAGATTCTAATTCTCTGGCCTGATCCTTACCAAGATGTTTAAATGCAATCAAAGCCTTGAGTAACTTCACATATCTGTTGATAAGAGAGTTAAAATTAGCTTCAATATCTGAAACATGTTCTCTATTATTAGAGGATTATGAACATGATTCATTTTTTTATGTAGAAAAAGAATCTGTGGCTAAGCTATGAGAAATTGATTTTACCTTAACAGGATATGAACAATCCTCTCATTCTCCTGATTGGGTCTCCTCAATAGACATCAGGAACATAAGAGCCTCCTCCTCTTCTTATTCTGATGAATATACTCACTGTCAGATAGTGTGACTGCCTCTTTGCCAAGAGGCTTTTGTCAGCCTTCTTGTGTTATCCATCTTTCCAGTTCTCTGACTTTTTCTCCTTTCTTTTTGATGGGAAATCAACTATGACATGCCCTTTTCTTTTGCAAAAATAACACACTATATTAGAATTAATATATTTGTTCTAAGAAGAACTATAACTGTCCCCAGATTTCTTCTTCCTGGGTTTATCTGGATGATTGATCTTCTTGAGAGAAGAGTCTCCAACTAGTCCCTTCCAGCTGCCTTGCTTTCTTCTTCTCAACATCTTCTTGAATTGTCGAGAGAAGAGAGACAGTTCCTCCTCAGTCAGGTCTCCTTCTGATGTGGATGATTTTGAACATCTAGAAGCTGTTTCCACTATTTCTGAGAGTGTTGAATTCTCTCTGACTTTTCTGGATGCCTCAGCCTGTAGGGCCAATGTCTTTTCTCAATTGTGTGCTCTAGCTGAATCTTCTTCAGACTTCCTGAGATTGAGCTGTAACTCATGGGACAACAGCTTCCAAAATAGTGTGTGGAAGTTTATGTTGGCTAAGTTCCCCATTTCTCTTATGGAAAAAATATTGATGTCTCATTCCTTGTTCAGGGACCTCAAGACCTTTTCATTGAGTTCATAGTTAGTAAATTTCCTGCCATAAGTTCTCAAGTTGTTTACATTTCTGAATAACTTTTCTAAAAAAATCAGCCACTAAGTCTTTCTTATCCTGTCTGAAGGCTTCATACTGTTTGTATAACATAGATTTTCTATCATCTCTAACCTCTTCATTTCCTTCCATATAGATTATCAGTGACTCCCACATTTTTTTTAAGTTTTACAATGAATCAGATTTTGAAAAGTAAAAAAATCTATTATGCTGACTATAATATTTTGAGCCCTCTTATCCATAGAGGCCAGAATGATTTCATCCTTATCCATCTCGATGTATTTCTTGGGTGTTCTGATGTTTGCATCAAGAACTGACACTTTAATTGGAATGAAAGGTCCTTCAATCACTGTGATTTATATTCTTGGATCTGTTGCCTCCATGAATAATCTTACTCTCTCCTTCCATATTCCAAAATTCTCTTTGGAGCAGACATGGAGATTAATGGAATTGTCTTCCCTCTGAGCCATGATATATCTTTATTTGCAATACTTTGAATTCTAACTTGGTTTTTATGCCTTTTTTCGTTCAGTGAACCTCCCTCTAATACCAAATATAAATGTTTGCTTTAGGATTGAGAGTGACGTAGCGGAGGGGGGGTGAATCGGTCCAATTTTAATCTTGGCTACCTTTATTATACTTTCTTGAATTAATTATCTCAGCCAGACAAAATAATATAATCTTAACATCAATTTAAAATAGTCTCAGTAAACCAATCACAACACCGTACACCTAGTTTTATAGTGGTTCCCCAATTTATGGGTACATCCACTTTCCAACTTCTCCTATCTAGCAATGAACTAGATTCGGCAGAACTCCTTCTTCTTTTACCCACATCCTTATATCTTATAGCTTAGAGCCTAGCTGGCTCCAACAACTTATACTATATAAGTCTTACCACTAAGATCACCATGATCCTACACCTCAAGTTCTTCCCAAAAACTCTACCTCTGAGTAAATCCACACTCCTACTCTGTAACGTCCCAATTCGCGCTAGGCCCCTTGTTTGCGTATTTGAGTCAAGGGGGCTGTGGTGAGCGCAATGGGGGATGTGGGGGAGCAGGTGCGGACGTACGGGAAATGAGGAAAACAAGGCAAAATGGCCTTTCTGGCTGACACGGGTATGGACACGGCCGTGTCCATACCCGTGTGCCTCATAAAAATAGGCTTACCAGTCAGAGAGGTACACGGCATTGGGACACGGGCGTGTCCCTAGCCGTGTGCCAAGGACACGGGTTGGGACACGGGCGTGTCCCAAGCCGTGTGCCAAGGACACGGGTCGGGACACGGCCGTGTCCCTACCCGTGTGCCGCAACCCTGACCCAGCAGAAAGTGGATCTGGGAGGAACACGGCCTTAGACACGGCATGCCACACGGCCGTGTCACCTGAACACGGGTAGGAACACGGCCGTGTGCCTACCCGTGTCTGCGATGTATAAAAAGGAAAAAAGTTGGAAACCCTAGCATTCATTCTCCTTTCTTCTGCCCCGAAATTCCTGAGAGAGTTCTTGGCTGGAGGAGGAGGAAGAGCTTGCCAGAGCCATCTTTGGAGGAGTCAAAGCGCCGCCATCGTCAAGGGAAAAACAATGCCGCCGCGAAGGAGTGCGAGGCTCATGGCCGGCCATGGTGGTACCGCTGGACTTGAGGTGAGCTTCCTCCCCTCTCCCTTGGTGCTAGATCTATAGTTATGATAGGAGAGACATCGACTCCATAGAGTCTTGATGTGAGGAGGAGAGTTCTTAGGTTAAAGCCATGCCTAGGTTTTAGGCTTAGTCTCCCTCAACCTTCTCATCCTTCAAAGTGGAGATGAGAGGGGTTTTCGTTGAGGGTTTGGCTTTGAAAGGAGAAATAAGGTTGGGTGATTTTTGGAGAAGTTTATGCGAGGTCGTTGCAAGGAAGAAGATGAACGGATGCCGTTCATCTCGCCTTAAGATGCGTGCAGAAATCTGATTTCTGCACGCTGCGACCTTCGTGGCCAATTTCGGAGGTGTTCTGGCCAAATCTGGGTGCACGACTCAACACGAAAGTCGTAGCCCTCGAAATTACCTTTCCAACGAGTGGTTGCTCGTTTCCATGCGATACCTGTAGCCACGGGAAAGCTGGTTCGAGTCCGCTGCGTTCGGGAAAATTCCTGTACAGGAAACTAATTCCTGTACGCATTCGAGTTGAATTTCTGGTATGTTGCAACCAGATCTGGGTGATCGACTCAACACGAAAGTCGTAGCCCTCGCGAATACCTTTCCAACGAGGGGTTGTGCATTGTGATCGGATTCCTGTAGCTCCGGGAATCCCAGTTTTAGTATTGGACTATCCTATGTTAATGCACTTGTTAAATTATAATGTTAGCACTCTTGCAATGATTGTGATTTGCTTATGTGATATCTTGCTCCCATATAACTATAATGTCGTTGTTACTATAATTTAGTATGGTTACTCATTTGGTTGTGTAATAAGGGATAACCATGCAATGGTAGAGAAATGGATTGGATGGGAAGGCTAGTAATTAAGAGTTGAGATTGGTATTGAATTTATTTATATAGTTTGATGTTGAACATATTAATTATGCGAAGTATTGAGGTGAAATCAGTGAATAGAGGGGCGTGAATATGATGAACACTATGTGAGGAGTATTTTGTATCCGTAATCCGAGCCCAAGGGGTTTATTAACAACCGATGCTTAGAGTGGTAGTCTCCCTACGGGTAGCATCGAGTGAGTTGTTTTGGGGCATGTGATGTGCGACGATTCATCGTGTCGCGGTGTTGAGATAATGAATGTGGCAGGTCTACGGGTTCGCCAGTCGTCACACCGATGGGAGCCAATGGGTAGACCTTGGGCGGTAGGGTTAGATACTTCGTGTCCATAACCCGAGATCTCCTCCGTGCCATGAGAACGGTTGGGCTTGCACCTCGTGCGTTTCCGAGGTTCCATCCGGTTCGAAATCAAAGGCCAGGTTGGGCTGTGTTCTTGGTGCACATTTACCCAAGACCCCTTCTGAGCCGTAGTACGCATGTGAGCTCCGCTGTTGTGTTCTTAGCGTTGAGGCGTACGGGGGCCTAGGATAGGTAGTGTGATACCACCTAGTAGTGGAGACGCCCGCTCCACTGTCGCCGTCTGGCCACGACGGACGACGCCTGAGAGGTTAGCTACCTGCTCGAAAAGTGGGAACTTCTAGTCTGTGTCGACATAGCAACTTGCATGTGCGTGCGCATGAGTCGGTCATAACATAACATTCATAACATGTCATTCATTGCATACACAAGATCCTCATCGTATAAGTTTGTATGGGCACTCTTATACGATGAGTTACTTTACTGTTAAGCCGATCCTTAACTTATAAGTTTGTATGGGCACTCTTATAAGTTAAGTTACTATTCTGAGTACTTATACCTACTGTCATTTACTATGGATATTTGTAGAACTGCTAGTTGTGTAGTGTAGCATATTCTCCACTATATTTACTGTCACCTGCTTGTTTACTTGCTTATATATATACATATTGTACCTTGTTCCTTTCTCCGCCCGGTGCCGAGGAGTCGCCGGGGGAGCGGATGTGAAGCCACTTAGTCTTATGACTAACGGTTGCTACGTCTTCCTTTTTAGGAGGAAACCCCGCAGGTAGAGCGGCAACGGACTATGCAGCAGGACAGCCAGGCCCGGATGATAGGACCTGAGGTGGTGGTGCCATCGGCACCGTCAGTGACAGTAGTGAGTGTTTTCATGTAGCCGTTTGGCAAAACATTTCTAGACTCTTGTTTATTTGTACAAGCATGTTGTGCTTGTTATCTTCCGCTATTTTGGACTTTAACTTAGCTGTGAACTGAACTGCTTTTAGTTTTACTTTTCTGTTATGGTTGGGTTGGCATAGTTGTTGTGATATGGATTGTAGCCGGCGGAATAGGCGTCTTGTGGTAAAGGCTAACCCGTGTGTTAGTGCTACCGCAAGGCGGCTATTTCGGGCATAAGACTCCTCTCGTGCCGTGTGTTGTGTTCCGGGAGGGGGGTCTTACAAATGGTATCAGACTAAGCCGATCTTCACCTACAGCAGTCAGGTAACAATGGGCCACTCCCGTTCGATTAGTCGGTTTGGGGACAAACCGACTTAGCGGAAGCAGTGGTGTGCCCATCTGTAATTCACACTAAGTTGTCCAACTTTGACATTAGTTTTAGCCAACCTGACCCTAGTTTGTACCTTGTGTATAGGTCCCAGTGCAGGTGGAGCCGGTTGGGGGCACTCCTACCCCTTCCGTCCCTTCACAATTCCAGCAGTCGGAACTGGGACAAACGCTGTCAGCCATATTGGATGCATTTAAAGCCCAGCAAGCTCCGGTGCAACAACAAGCGCCAAGCTCCAACTGGTTGAGCACCTTCCGTGCCCTGTCCCCTCCTGCCTATCTTGGGACAGAATCGCCGGTGCGCACCGAGGAATGGCTTGATACCGTGCAGGAATTGATGGCTGGCATAAGATGTCCGAACAGCATGGCGGTGACATTGGTAGTGACGCTGCTAGAGCTGCACGCCAAAAGGTGGTGGAAGTCCCTCATGGGCTCCACTTTCCATGGGCGGTTGTACACGGACATCGGTTGGAACGAGTTCACCGAGGCTTTTCTGGAGCACTTCATCCCTTCTTCTGCTCGGGATGGACTTGAGGAAAAATTTCTGCAGCTGAAGCAGGGATCGAATTCGGTAACGGAGTACCAGAGGGAGTTCCAACACCTCGCTAGGTTTGCCGATTCCTATGAGTTGGACGATAGAGGCTATGCGAAGCGCTTCTACAAAGGGTTAAGGGACCCCCTGAGGCAGGCCCTTTTGTTTATAGCCGATGGAAGCCTGGCAGAAATCATTTACATGGCAAAGAGACTGGAGGCGGACCACATGGGATGTGGCAAGAGACCTGCGGAAGGTGTAATTGAAGTCGGCCCTAGTAATAGAAGGCGGAATGATCATGGCAGAGGAAGGGGAAACCACAGAGGCGGTCGGTGGGTCAACCGGAACTATCGGGTGGAGTACCCAACTCCGCAACCACTACCTTTACCACCACCACCGCAGCAGCAATATTATCAACAACCTGGGGCCGACGTGAGATGATATGTTTTGAGTGCAACCAACCGGGGCATGTCCGACGAGTTTGCCCGCGACTGATCGGGGGTGCCCCTATTTCTCCCCCTCCAGTAGCTCCACGGGGACGAGGGCACATACGTGGCCGAGGAAGAGGACCACCAGGGAGAAATCAAGGACATGCACGGGAGCATGTATTCGCATTGGATATGACTCAGGAGAGAAATCCGCAGGAAGTCATCACCGGTACGTGCAAATTTATTAATATTATATGACTTGTTAGATTTACGATACAAATGTTACGCGCAATTTTGAACGGTGATTACCTTTTTGGAACCTAGGCACTGTCATGGTTAGCGGGAAGCCCGCCTATACGTTATTTGACACGGGTGCGTCTCACTCGTTCATTTCGGAGGACTTCGTGAAGGACTTGGAGGGAGTGCAACACTTCACGGGCATTACTCAAAGGGTGCGCCTTCCGGACGGCTCTGAGATGACGTCGTCAGCAAGTTGCGACTTCGACACCCTTATTGGAGGAAAGTTCTTTGAAACTCCGGCAACAGTGTTAAGAATCCCGGAGTTCGATCTCATCCTGGGCATGAGGTGGTTGGACTGGCACCACGCCAGGATCAATTGTGCGGAGAAGCAAGTTATGTTGAGGCATGGAGACTCGGAAGTCATCTTCCAAGGTATTAAATTCGCACCCGTAAATTATTGTCTTCAATCCAAGTTATGAAATCTCATATGGAAGGGGACGAGGTCTATGTAATCTGCTTCGAGTTGAAGAAATTGACATTAGAGGTCAAGGATGTGCGGGTGGTGCGAGAATTTCCCGAGGTATTTCCCGAGAAATTGCCAGGACTACCCCCGCATAGGGAAGTGGACTTCCAAATCAAGCTAATTCCGGGTGCCAAGCCCGTCTCGCGAGCTCCATACCGAATGGCTCCGAAGGAACTTGCAGAGTTTAGAGTCCAGCTTCAGGAATTGGTGGAAGCAGGGTTCGTTCGCCCAAGCTCGTCGCCTTGGGGAGCGCCCGTTTTGTTCGTCAAAAAGAAGGATGGCACCTTGCGGTTATGTATTGATTATCGAGAGTTGAACCGGTTAACGGTGCGGAACACCTATCCCCTACCGCGCATTGATGAATTATTCGATCAATTGGTGGGATCGTATTGGTTCTCCAAGTTAGATCTGCGTTCGGGATATTATCAGCTGAGAATACAAGAAGATGACATTCAGAAGACGGCGTTCAGTTCGAGATATGGTTTGTATGAATTCACCGTGATGCCGTTTGGGCTCACAAACGCCCCTTCCGCCTTTATGAGCTTGATGAACAAGGTGTTCGGCCCTTATTTGGACATTTTTGTCATCGTGTTCATCGAAGACATCCTAGTCTACTCCAAGACTGAAGCAGAACACGCCGAACATCTAACTTTAGTGCTGAGGAAACTAAAGGAGCACACTTTGTTTGCCAAGTTCAGCAAATGTGAGTTTTGGCTTCGAGAGGTCGCGTTCTTGGGCCATGTGATTAGTGGGGCGGGGCTAGCAGTAGATCCGGCCAAGGTGCGGGCCGTGAAGGAGTGGTCGCCATTGAAGTCAGCGGCCGACATACGAAGCTTTCTTGGACTTGCCGGGTAATATCGCAAGTTCGTGAAGGGCTTCTCGAAGATCGCCCTTCCCCTTACTACGCTGACCAAGAAGGGTGTGCCGTTTGAATGGACACCCCAGTGCGAAGCTGCATTCCAAGAGTTGAAAGACAGATTGACGACTGCACCCATCCTAGCTCTTCCATCTGGGAAGGAGGGCTTTCAAGTCTACACGGATGCGTCGTATCAAGGGATGGGAGCTGTGTTGATGCAGAATGGGCATGTGATCGCTTATGCTTCAAGACAGTTGAAGAAGCATGAAGCCAGCTACCCGGTGCATGATCTAGAGTTGGGAGCGGTGGTATTCGCCTTGAAGATGTGGAGGCATTATTTATACGGCGTCCACTGCGAGATCTACTCGGATCACAAAAATCTGAAGTACGTTCACACCCAAAAGGAGTTAAACTTGAGACAGCGGCGGTGGTTGGAGTTCTTGTGCGACTATGATTTCACCTTGAACTACCACCCCGGGAAGGTTAATTCCGTAGCTGATGCCTTGAGCCGGAAAGCGCCGGAAGCGAGCACGGAATCCCGCTTGATGAGGATGGAGTTAATCCGGATGTTGCAAGAGATGGAAATCACTTTGGTCTTTAAGAATCAACCGGAAGAGTATACCGAATATTTGGCCGCGATGAGTATAGTTTGCAACATACGAGACCGGATCCGTACGGAACAAAAGAAGGATGCGGCTTTAACCCCGGCTTTCAAGTCAATGGAGGATGGGACTACGGAAGAATACTCTCTAAAAGACGGCCTCGTCCATTTTCGTGGCCGGCTTTACATCCCCGAAGGTGACAACATTCGGGAGGATATTCTAAAGGAGGCCCATTGCTCCAAGTACTCGGTGCACCCGGGGATCGCGAAGATGTACACCGATTTGAGAAAAACAATGTGTTGGCCGGGCATGAAGAGGGATGTCAAGTACTTCGTTACTCATTGTGTGGCTTGCCAAATGGTGAAGGCGGAGTGTAGAAGCCCCGGTGGAATGCTACAGTCGTTGCCCATTCCCGAATGGAAATTTGAGGACATCTCCATGGACTTCGTCCACGGGTTACCTCGCTCGCGCTCGGGGAATGATTCTGTGTGGGTGATAGTTGACCGGTTGACCAAGGTAGCCCGATTTATCCCAATGAAGAAGGAGGCGCAAGTGGGCGTCTTAGTGCGTCTCTTTGTGGAACAATTTGTGCGGTACCATGGTGTGCCCAAGACGATCGTCTCCGACCGGGATGGTCGGTTTACTTCAAGAGAATGGAGGGCTGTACAGGCTTATTTGGGCTCGCGCCTCGCCTTTAGCACAGCCTTTCACCCACAAACGGACGGGCAATCTGAACGAACCATCCGAACATTGGAGGACCTATTGAGGTTGTGTGTGCTAGATAAAGGAGAGCCATGGGAGAGGCTCTTACCTCTTGTGGAGTTCTCTTATAATAACAGTCATCAAGCTAGTATTGGAATGGCACCTCATGAAGCTTTGTATGGAAGGAGGTGTAGAACACCCTTGTCCTGGGTGCAAGACGAAGATCCGAAGACATTGGGAAATCAGTATATTGATGACACGGACGCGGTGGTTAGGTTGATCCGGAATCGAATGCTAGAGGCTCAAAGCCGACAGGCGAAATACTACAACGCAAGGCACCGTATGGTAGAGTTTCGAGTGGGTGATAAGGTGTTCCTGAAGATTCGACCGATGCACGGAGTGTCACGAGTACGTGGAGTCAAGAAGCTCAGCCCAAGGTATGTTGGGCCCTATGTTGTAGTGGAAAGGATTGGCCCTCTGGCCTATCGATTGGAGTTACCACCGGAGCTGGAGAACCTTCACGACGTGTTCCACGTATCGTCGCTTCGGAAGGCTTTGTTGCGACCTGAACAGTATATCCCCACGGCGGATGGTGCCGTGGCGTCTGATAGGTCTGTGCGACTGGAGCCGGTGCGGATCGTTGATAACGAGATAAGAACCTTGCGCCGCAAAAGTGTTCCCTTGGTGAAAGTGCTATGGTCTAATCATGGGAAGGAAGAGTGCACATGGGAGCCAAGGGATTTGATGCAAGAGCGCTACCCGGAATTATTTACTCCAGGTAAAAATTTTATTTGAAAGCATAGTTTCCTTTATGTGTTTCACTCCCGTAGCCTTACCCTGATTTCGGGGACGAAATCTTTTATTTTGTTTATAGGATTTGTAACGTCCCAATTCGCGCTAGGCCCCTTGTTTGCGTATTTGAGTCAAGGGGGCTGTGGTGAGCCCAATGGGGGATGTGGGGGAGCAGGTGCGGACGTACGGGAAATGAGGAAAACAAGGCAAAATGGCCTTTCTGGCTGACACGGGTATGGACACGGCCGTGTCCATACCCGTGTGCCTCATAAAAATAGGCTTACCAGTCAGAGAGGTACACGGCATTGGGACACGGGCGTGTCCCTAGCCGTGTGCCAAGGACACGGGTTGGGACACGGGCGTGTCCCAAGCCGTGTGCCAAGGACACGGGTCGGGACACGGCCGTGTCCCTACCCGTGTGCCGCAACCCTGACCCGGCAGAAAGTGGATCTGGGAGGAACACGGCCTTAGACACGGCATGCCACACGGCCGTGTCACCTGAACACGGGTAGGAACACGGCCGTGTGCCTACCCGTGTCTGCGATGTATAAAAAGGAAAAAAGTTGGAAACCCTAGCATTCATTCTCCTTTCTTCTGCCCCGAAATTCCTGAGAGAGTTCTTGGCTGGAGGAGGAGGAAGAGCTTGCCGGAGCCATCTTTGGAGGAGTCAAAGCGCCGCCATCGTCAAGGGAAAAACAATGCCGCCGCGAAGGAGTGCGAGGCTCATGGCCGGCCATGGTGGTACCGCTGGACTTGAGGTGAGCTTCCTCCCCTCTCCCTTGGTGCTAGATCTATAGTTATGATAGGAGAGACATCGACTCCATAGAGTCTTGATGTGAGGAGGAGAGTTCTTAGGTTAAAGCCATGCCTAGGTTTTAGGCTTAGTCTCCCTCAACCTTCTCATCCTTCAAAGTGGAGATGAGAGGGGTTTTCGTTGAGGGTTTGGCTTTGAAAGGAGAAATAAGGTTGGGTGATTTTTGGAGAAGTTTATGCGAGGTCGTTGCAAGGAAGAAGATGAACGGATGCCGTTCATCTCGCCTTAAGATGCGTGCAGAAATCTGATTTCTGCACGCTGCGACCTTCGTGGCCAATTTCGGAGGTGTTCTGGCCAAATCTGGGTGAACGACTCAACACGAAAGTCGTAGCCCTCGAAATTACCTTTCCAACGAGTGGTTGCTCGTTTCCATGCGATACCTGTAGCCACGGGAAAGCTGGTTCGAGTCCGCTGCGTTCGGGAAAATTCCTGTACAGGAAACTAATTCCTGTACGCATTCGAGTTGAATTTCTGGTATGTTGCAACCAGATCTGGGTGATCGACTCAACACGAAAGTCGTAGCCCTCGCGAATACCTTTCCAACGAGGGGTTGTGCATTGTGATCGGATTCCTGTAGCTCCGGGAATCCCAGTTTTAGTATTGGACTATCCTATGTTAATGCACTTGTTAAATTATAATGTTAGCACTCTTGCAATGATTGTGATTTGCTTATGTGATATCTTGCTCCCATATAACTATAATGTCGTTGTTACTATAATTTAGTATGGTTACTCATTTGGTTGTGTAATAAGGGATAACCATGCAATGGTAGAGAAATGGATTGGATGGGAAGGCTAGTAATTAAGAGTTGAGATTGGTATTGAATTTATTTATATAGTTTGATGTTGAACATATTAATTATGCGAAGTATTGAGGTGAAATCAGTGAATAGAGGGGCGTGAATATGATGAACACTATGTGAGGAGTATTTTGTAATCGTAATCCGAGCCCAAGGGGTTTATTAACAACCGATGCTTAGAGTGGTAGTCTCCCTACGGGTAGCATCGAGTGAGTTGTTTTGGGGCATGTGATGTGCGACGATTCATCGTGTCGCGGTGTTGAGATAATGAATGTGGCAGGTCTACGGGTTCGCCAGTCGTCACACCGATGGGAGCCAATGGGTAGACCTTGGGCGGTAGGGTTAGATACTTCGTGTCCATAACCCGAGATCTCCTCCGTGCCATGAGAACGGTTGGGCTTGCACCTCGTGCGTTTCCGAGGTTCCATCCGGTTCGAAATCAAAGGCCAGGTTGGGCTGTGTTCTTGGTGCACATTTACCCAAGACCCCTTCTGAGCCGTAGTACGCATGTGAGCTCCGCTGTTGTGTTCTTAACGTTGAGGCGTACGGGGGCCTAGGATAGGTAGTGTGATACCACCTAGTAGTGGAGACGCCCGCTCCACTGTCGCTGTCTGGCCACGACGGACGACGCCTGAGAGGTTAGCTACCTGCTCGAAAAGTGGGAACTTCTAGTCTGTGTCGACATAGCAACTTGCATGTGCGTGCGCATGAGTCGGTCATAACATAACATTCATAACATGTCATTCATTGCATACACAAGATCCTCATCGTATAAGTTTGTATGGGCACTCTTATACGATGAGTTACTTTACTGTTAAGCCGATCCTTAAATTATAAGTTTGTATGGGCACTCTTATAAGTTAAGTTACTATTCTGAGTACTTATACCTACTGTCATTTACTATGGATATTTGTAGAACTGCTAGTTGTGTAGTGTAGCATATTCTCCACTATATTTACTGTCACCTGCTTGTTTACTTGCTTATATATATACATATTGTACCTTGTTCCTTTCTCCGCCCGGTGCCGAGGAGTCGCCGGGGGAGCGGATGTGAAGCCACTTAGTCTTATGACTAACGGTTGCTACGTCTTCCTTTTTAGGAGGAAACCCCGCAGGTAGAGCGGCAACGGACTATGCAGCAGGACAGCCAGGCCCGGATGATAGGACCTGAGGTGGTGGTGCCATCGGCACCGTCAGTGACAGTAGTGAGTGTTTTCATGTAGCCGTTTGGCAAAACATTTCTAGACTCTTGTTTATTTGTACAAGCATGTTGTGCTTGTTATCTTCCGCTATTTTGGACTTTAACTTAGCTGTGAACTGAACTGCTTTTAGTTTTACTTTTCTGTTATGGTTGGGTTGGCATAATTGTTGTGATATGGATTGTAGCCGGCGGAATAGGCGTCTTGTGGTAAAGGCTAACCCGTGTGTTAGTGCTACCGCAAGGCGGCTATTTCGGGCATAAGACTCCTCTCGTGCCGTGTGTTGTGTTCCGGGAGGGGGGTCTTACATACTCCTCAGGCAAATCCTGCCCTATAACACTGAGAAATACCCACTTCTCCTACCTCATGCAATCCCAGCCCTACCTCTGACTTTATAACTCAGGCTTATAATTTAGATAAAATAAATCCCTTACTCATTGATCTACAGGCAGATCTTTACAAGATTAACAAATGTAAAATAATTGATTCAGAATTAATCACCCATCTAGAGAGAATTGGGTGACTTCTTCTTGATCTGATCCTGATGTGTTTGCTTCCTTTGATCTTGTAGTGAATGATTTGATCCAACACTTCTTAGCTTTTCAAAGCTTATTGAAGTTGATATTAGGGTACATCTAGGCCGGAGGATGTTTAAGACGATTCTTGATCAGGCTTCTCTCCACCTTCTGAATTATAGTAGATCCTTCTTAGATTCTGCTTCGCCAAATTGATCTTCTTACTTTTTCTTAAGAGTTGATCCCTTAAAATAGGCTCTGTTAGAATTCACCGGCTATCTGGTTAATAACTAACATATAAGAGTTCTTATAGTTGTCAGTACCTCCGTCTTGATTTCTGTACTTAGGAAATAATTCTACTTGAAGTGTTGAAACTTGACTGTTCAATATGTCGACACCAGTCTTGGGTGTCAGCACTTCTCTTGTTGTGATGTCAACACAATTCTGAATGTGTCGACACAACCTTTGTCTTGTCTCAACACAGTTGATGTAAAATGTGTCGACATAGCTTTCATCTTGTCTCGACACAACTAGTGTGGTGTGTCGACACCTGTCCTTAGTGTTGACAGATTTACTTCCTATCGACACAACTTGAGTAGTGTGGGTCGACACTCGTCCTGAGTGTTGACATAGTTGCATTCTTGTATCATAGTGTCGAGCTAAGTACTTGATGTAGACACAACTTTCTATTTGACTCAGGACTTCTAGTTCAAATGTGTCAACACTAGACATGAGTGTCGACACAACTTTATCTTTGTCTCAGCGCATCTTTGACCAAGGTGTCGAGACTTCTCTTGTGTCTCAATGCTTTTGTACTTAGCTTTATTTACCTGCACACATGAACTTAACATTCATCAAATATAACTTTGTGTATATCATTGAACTTAAAGGACTTCTTCAAAACAAGTACATTGTGACCAATGTACCCAACAGTTTGGGCTGAGTTCATCTAAGCTCAAGAAGAAGAAGACTCAGAGAATATTTCTTTGGAGTTAAATAATCATCAACAACCTTTACTTTCTGTAAGATCCTTTGGATCTGAGTGTAGGCCTAATAAAGGTCGAGTGTAGGATCATTTGTTGATCTGAGGTAGGATTCTATGTGGATCTGAGGTAGGGCATGTGTGCTTGAGTTCTTGTAGTTTGCCTAAGGTAGGAGAGTAATTCTCTCTGAGTGGTGGGTCCTTTTGTTCCTGAGTAATAAGATCCTTCTGTAGATCTGAGGTAGGGCCTTTGTGCCTTAGTTGTAGGAGTCGTTCTCTTTGAGTTATAGGACAAACCTCCTAGCCTGAGCTATTGGACTATTAATTTAGTCTCAGGAAGGTGATCTTTTGATCATTGAGTTGTAGGAGTAAGCTTGCTCTGAGGTAGGGCTTTGTGTCTGAGGTAGGTCTTCGAGGAGACTGAGATATCTGAGGGATTTGTGTTGAAAGCTCCTTGGAGCGGAGTTTTGGAGAAGTGCCTTGTCTTACACACTGTTAGAAAGGTGGGGGGGACAGTGGATGTAACCATAATTTTGGGAACTACTATAAATCTTGTATATGCTTTTGTGGTGTCTTGAAAGTAGAATATAATAAACTCACAACAGACTTAAAGAAGCAAAACTAAAAAGAGACCAAAAATCTATTCCCCCCCCCTGCCACCCTCTAGGTGTTTATCTATCCTTACTACTAAAGATTTCAAGTGATATCAGGGAGAGGTTATTCAAAAAGGACTTAACATTCTGAGTTGATCTCAAAGGATAGCTAAAAGTATAGTACTTATGGTTTCAGGAGAGAACCATAAGGAGTGGAGATCAATGGAGCTTCAAGTCTACAAAATGAAAAACTTTTGGATTTAGAAAGAGAGGGTCAGGCTGTTCATGGAAGCCTCTAGTCCTAGGATCTTTACTACAGTTCAAGAAGGACCCTTCATACCCATGAAGGTCTCTGTCTTATATGCAAATGTCAAGACCCCAAAGTGTTATACTTAAATGACTAAGGATGAATTCATCTTGGCAATTATGGACAAGAGGGCACAAAACAACATTATTAGTCCCATAGATTATTCAACCTTCCAAATCTTGGTCCACTGCAAGATAGCCAAAGAGATGGGGGATTCTCTTGTTGTCTACATGGAATGAATAGAGGAGGTAAGGGATGACATAAAATTCCATCAAATCAAACAGTATGAGGCATTCTATTAGGGGAAGAAGATTTCCATAGCTTATTGCTATGAGAGGTTCTTCAATATAGTGAACAGTCTGATCACCTATGGCAAACAGTTCAAAAATTATAAACTTAATGACATGTTCATGAGATCCCAAAATAAAGAATGGGATATAAAGATCTGTGTCATCAGAGAAGTTGGAATCTGGCCAACAGATTGCCCCAGAATCTATTTGGGAATCTGCTCTAATATGAGATGCAGCTGAACTCAAGAAAGGCTGAAAAAGATGTTGTTAGTTGTCATGACAAAGAGATTTTTGTGGCCTTCAGAGCTGAAGCCCACAAGAAGAAGAAGGATAAAGACTCCTTCTCCACCATAGAGAGTTGTAGAGTCAGAAAGCTAATATCACATCTCTTCTGTGAATGAATTATTAGATGGAGAACTACCTCTATTCTCCAAGCAGTTCAAGAAGTTACTGAATAGAAAAAGATAGTAGAAGAACAATGGATCTTCTAGCTCCACCTCAAAGAAGCCTTACTCCGGCAAGGATAAATCCAGAAATGACCCCTCTGGGGAAATGTAAGAATCCTATCAGAACAAACATGTTAAGTCTAATGTTATTTTCTACTATTGCAATAGGAGTGGACATGTCATTGCTGAATATCTAGATAAGAAGAAGCAGTAGGTAAGGTCTGATCGAAAGAAGCATCACAGGGACAAGAAGACTGAAAAGATTTTCTTGGCCAATAAAAAAGTCTTCCTATCAGACAATGAGTCTGAGTCTTTAGATTTAGATGATGAGGATGCCTATATTGGTCACATGTCCATTGAAGAAGAGGCTAATAATCCAACTTCCCCATCATGCATCAGGGCTACACTGTCCTCAGTTGACAGTGATTGTGAATAGGATGAAGAGTTCAATCTCATGGCTCTATCTGAAGATAATCAGGATAATACTTATCCTATTAAGTTACATTCTATCCCTAGCTCTTCTTCTGCCTATAAGTCTAGACAAGTCTCTGAAGCATCCACTTCCTCGAGTAGGAATGATGGTTCAGATTATCTCGCTAAAGCTACCGACTTCCCAGTAGTCTGAGTCAACATCCTTGCTGTATAAGAAAGTGAGGGAAGTTTGCCAACTAAAGGTCATCCAAAGCATCCAGATTGAGACCATAAGCTAGAAGAATAGGATCATCTTGGATCTTGAAGAGAAACTCCTAAACGAGAAAAATATTGTGGCTAGTTTTTAAAAGCCCAAAACAGTATTACCACTTATTGACTCCTTCACCTCTCCAAAAGATAAGAGGGGTTTAGGGTTTAAGTGGAATTCTAGAGTTGTCCATTCCAAAGGGAAAATCAAAGCTTCAGTAGTGCCTCAGGCCACCTTTCATATGGTAATCTTCCTCTCCCATAGGTATGACAAAGACTATCTGTATGGATGAAGAAAGGGCATGGGTTTGAGTGTATTGAAAGCTCCCCATGAAGAAGTCTAAATGGACCATCATGGACCATTTGTATTTTGGACTGCAGCCCCCACACTCAAGGAGAAGGCAGTGGCCTATTCTCAGTCTCTTCTAGAAAAAACCAAGACCAAGGGTAAGTCAGTCAATAAGGCTGACTTGACTATCTTTGAGGCCATTAACAACATGTCAACAAAAATGAATACTATTGTTGATGAAACTCAGAGTAAGCCAAGTACTTCTTCTGGCAGACTCACCTTTAGTTAGATTCTTGCTGAGAGAAATAAGAAGAAGGCTATAGCACTCCCCTATGAATAGGCAGTTAGTGATGGCTTTCACTCTAAAAAGGCTGTTCAGAATGTTAGTGTTGTGACAAAGTTGGTCACTTTGCCATGGATTGTTAGCACAACTCTAGTGTGCCAAGGGCAAGTGTGAGTCTTCCTGACAGGACTGTTGTATGTAGATATGTGCATTTTTATGCTAACAAGAACCTAGGACCCAAAAAATATTGGTGTCCTAAGGTAAAAAAATCTGTGTTTGCAGGATAGACCAAGTGCCCATACACCCATATAGTGCTTTGACAGATGTTGTTCCAGGCATAAGAATGGAACAAGGAGCCATCTTAAGGATTACACTCCAGTGAGGGAATAAAGAACCTAGGACTTTGGTGGGATTAGTTGTCGTTACACCACTTTGCAGGCAGACGACTATTAGAGATCTCGATGGAGGAGTTTTCGAGATTATTCTTGGCAAAGCATCTATCGTCGTCACAGCGGATTGCCATGGAAAAGTATTCCAACATTTGACTCAGGGAGAGAGTAGTGTTGATAACTACTTGCATGAGTTTACCAGGTTGGGACGTTATGCGGGGACCTATTTTTCTGACGAATGTAGTAAGACAAATTGGTTCTAAAAGGGACTGTGGGATGTGCTGAGGTTACTGCTCTCTGGTCCAATGAATACAGGTTTTTAAGTGTTGGATAATACATCTCATTCATTAGAGAAGGACATGGTGAGGGTACAGGGCAAGAGGGACTTTGCTATGATAATGCCCGAGTTCAAAAGTTCCAACTTCTTCAAAATCGCATTTTTTGAGTTGGAAGATTAAGTCCAAGTCTTCTAGACAAGCTCCATCTGCTGATACTTCCAAAGCAATGTTTGGGAGAGGTCCGCTCATATGTTACACTTATGGCAAGCCTGGACATTTTTCCTATAAATGTTCTAGTGGACTTCCAATTAAGGATAAAAAGGCAGAAACATCTTACGCTAAGAAGGTAAAGGTGGTGGAGTCTAATGCATCCAAATATGCTCCAGCTCAGACGAGGGCTTACAATCTTGGCCAATAGGAGGCCATCAAACAGGCTAATGTCATCACAGGTATGAGTAGTATATAGTTTTCATGCTTTATTCCTTGTGAATTGCTTGTGTACAACTTGATAATTGTAGGCTTTGTCCTTATTCGAGACTATCTGGCGAGAGCACTGTTCGGTACAGGTGCTTCTCATTCGTTTCTATCTGAGGACTTCATTTCGCGGATCAGAGTGCTTACGATTTTGTCGACAGATAGAGTAAAGGTGTTGTTACCTAACGGATGCATGATGCGTGTGGATAGGTCTTACTGTGTTGAGGTGAGGATAGGAAGTGAGGATTTTGGATTGGAAGCATCTGTGTTGCCGATATCTGAGTTCGATGTAAATTTTTTTTGGAATGGATCTCAGAGTAGCGTACCTGTATAGATTGCAACTCTAAGGAAGTCATACTGGGACAAAACACTGAACGAGAGACTAAGTTCGCTGGTTTGCAAGTATAGAGCAAGATATTGATGTCTGCTCTCTAGGTAGTCAAGGCAGTTCCGAAGGGCGTTTAGTTATTTCTCACGGTGTTGGAGGCTGTTGAGCCGATGTCCAGTTTTAGTGACGTTCCTATCGTATCTGATTATGCAGATGTTTTTCCTAAGGATCACTCTGGGTTACCGCCCTAGCGGTAGATTGACATTTCTATTGAGTTGAAACTAAGTGCGAAACCTGTGATCTGCTCACCGTACCGAGTAGCACCAAAGTAGATGGCAAAATTAAAAGTTCAATTGCAAGAATTGTTAGAGCAAGGCTTTATATGTCCAAGTATGTAACCTTGGAGTGCACCAGTCCTCTTTGTGAAGAAGAAGGAAGTAAGTTGGCGTCTATGCATTGACTATCGAGAATTAAACAAGCTGATAGAGAAGAACAAGTATCTAATTCCACAAATAGATGACTTGTTTGATCAGCTGGTGGGTTCTACTTTGTACTCGAAGCTAGACTTACAGTTTGGATATTACCAATTATAGATTAAGGAATGTGAAAATCCCAAGACGGCATTTGGAACACGCTACGGTCATTATGAGTTCACTGTAATGCAGTTTGGGATATCAAATATGACATCAGTAATCATGGACTAGTTGCGTCGGACCTTTCGGGAGTACTTAGATCTATTTGTGATCGTCTTTTTTGACGATATATTGATGTACTCTCAATCAGAAGAAGATCATGCAAATCACCTGAGGATGGTTTTGCATACCCTGAGAAGGACTAAACACTATGCCAAGTTCTCAAAGTGAGAGTTCTATCTGTCATCAGTGGATTCTCTAGGACATGTGGTTAGTTAAGAGGGTATTGCGGTGGATCTGGCGAAGATAGTTGCAATATGAGAGTGGCCTATTTTGACAACTTTTGCCAATGTCAGGAGCTTCCTTGGACTTGCTGGCTATAAGAGGCGCTTCGTGGAGAACTTTTTGCGGATAGTCTTACCACTCACTACACTGACAAGGAAAGAGCAAAAGTTCGTTTGGACTCCTGAGTGCACACGAGATTTTGAGGAGTTAAAGAGTCATTTGACTACGGTGCCTATCTTGTGTTCGCCATGTGGTACAGACAGTTATGAGTTATATAGTGATTCTTTAGGGAGTGGATTAGGTTATGTTCTTCTTCAGTTCAGAAAGGTTATTGCTTATGGCTCATGCTAGTTGAAAGTGCACGAGCGGAATTATCCAGTCCACGACTTGGAGTTAGGGGCTGTAATTTTTGCTCTTAATCTGTGACATCATTACCTATATGGCGTGAAAGTTGACATCTTTACGGGCCATAAGAGTCTTAAGTACTTAATAGATCAGAAAGATCTTAACATATTACAATGCAGGTCGATGGAGTTCCTCGGGGACTACACCTTCCGGTTACATTACACTCCTGAGAAGGATAATGTGGTCGCAGATGCCTTGATTCATAGGACTCCAACACGGGCAAGTTGGCTATAGATGCATGATGAGCATCTGATCCAGGAGTTAGAGGCTTTAGATATATCTTGTGTTGACAAGAATACCACTACAAATGCGTGCTTGAACTGGACGGAGGTTCAATATGATCTCACGGACAGAGTTCTTCTAGCAACGGAACTCGATGAGTGTATTAAGCACTATGCAGTAGATGGGTCAAATTCCCAATTCTCCTTGGAAGACGGTATTTTGAGAAAAGACTGTTGTTTTTGTGTCTCGAATGTGGGTAAACTACGGGAGGAGTTGATGTATGAGGCACATTTCATGAAATATTTAATGCACCCAGGGATTACAAAAATGTACAAAGACATGATAAAGCTATTCTGGTGGCCGGGTTTAAAGAAATACATAGCTCTTTACGTGGCGAAGTGCCAGACTTGTGCCTTAGTAAAAGAAGAATGTCAGAAGCCTGGAGGTTTCCTGAAGTCGTAACCAGTTCCGGTGTGTAAGTTCGATGATATCTTTATTTATTTCGTGCATGGGTTATCGAGATCGTAGAGCGGTAATGATGTCGTACGGGTAATCGTTACTCAATGACAAAGGTATTGCACATCATACCGAACCAGAAGACGATATAGTTGAAAAATTGGCTTAGTTGTATGTTAACAACATAGTACGTTAGAACGATGTGCCCCATAGCATCATTAGTGACCAGCACGAGCGCTTTTCTTCGAATGATTTGCGGCTAATCCACTAGTTGTTAGGTACTCATTTGAAGTCATTTCTCTTCTCTCACTCTCTATCCTCCTTTTCATCAAGTTCTTAGGAAAAAGGGCTAAGAAAGAAGAAGGTTGAAGGTTTTAGTTTTGCACGCTTAGTGAAGGAGCTCCCGTTGTCGAAATCAAGAACCAAATCAAGATCCGTGAGAAGGAAAGTGAGGCGCTCCTTTCCAGCTGGATAGAAAGCTTGCTCATGGCTCCAAAACGACCTACATGGGTAATGATCTTCCTTCTTGGACAAGTGAAGTCCTCCTGTTTGCATATGGATGGAATCCCCCACCAAAAGGATGAAAAGTGAAGAGAGTACCGATGTGTTGATAGGTTATATCCCCAGGTAGTTTTGCATATAAAATCCGGAAATCACTATACGGAATAAGCATGCTGTGTGAAGCCCATCCAGATAGGTTGGTCAGGATTGGTGATTTTTTAAATTGTATGCTGGAGAAGACTCCGAGTATAAACGGGTAGTTTTTGGATCCCTAAGGGGTATGCCAGTGAATGTTAGTTGTAGGATGTACTTTATCCACTCTCCAGGAAAATTCCTAAAAAATACCACGGTTGTGAGAATCATTGGATATCGTCGGGCGTTAGTGACTATCGCTGGTGATAGCTCTTGATGAGCTATATTTTATGAAAGTCTTATTTTTCTTGCACTACAGGATGTTGTAGGTTTTTCTAGAAAAATGTTCTAGTTGTGGTTGAGTCTGGGTACAGAAAGAGAAGTTCTGTTGTTAATGTCAAACTACAGTGGCTATCGTTGGCAATAGATCCAAAATAGCATTTTGATTACCAAGCCTATCTCTCAGAGACTGTGTGGCTTGTATGTGAGATGTAGCCTGGGTGCTCAGCTCTGATGGACTTGATATTCATCTATTTAAATATAACGAGGTTAAGTTTAACTCCTCGGGAAAGGTGATGTGATCCGCGTCTGTCCATTTAGCCAAGGAAGCTCGACATTCGGCTATGGCATGGCGATTTGATCAATGGGAAAAGGTTGAACAGTACCCACCCTAAGTTATGGTATTAAAGACCATTGGCACGAGGGAGGAGAGTCATGGCTATATGCCAGATAGGAAATGCTCATAGTTTGCCGTCAATCTTGGACTTTTGGACGATGGTGGGGTCGGTGTTTCTTGTACCTCGAGAATGTGCCCTGAGTGCACTGAATGTTTGGCAGTTGCTACAGACGTTTGTGATATATTTAATGGTGCCTAAGTTGTACCGTCTTGTGATATATCTATATATAGTTTATATGCATGCATGGAAGGAATACCGCTACCTTGGGTACGAGATAGGGTCGTTATAATTTGGTAAGCTAAAGCTGATCGTTGCCTTGTTTAAAATCCTTATTGTCGATTTTTCCCTGTGCAGGTGCTGGAGAGCCGAGCGCGAAATAGCAGGTTGTAGACCTTTGATGCTATGCCGACCCTTTAAGGCCAAGCAAAGTATTTTTTACTTTTTTTTCATGTGTGTCCGGCCTGCGCACCGATGTTTGTAAACCACACTTTTAGGGAAAACATTTCTAAGGGATTTAAGCCGTCACTTTTGTGTATTTTATAAAACATTCCTGATTTATATAATAGTGGACATTCACATGAATTTAGTTTGGGTAACCTTGAAGCTTCTGCTAGAATGCTCTAAGTTATGATTTATTTGGTCTCTTGATATTTAACCGGTAACCCCACTGACGTTTTGTGGAATATGGAGTGGTGCCCCGGTCGGACCCTCTGTTATATTTCATGTGTTGGACGGAGGTGTTACACGTTTGTCATCATATTTATCGATGAAATTTTGGTCTTCTCAAGGATGAAAGAGGAACATGAAGAGCACTTGGCCTTAGTTTTATAGAAACTAAAGGAGCACTGTTTATTTGCTAAGTTTAATAAGAGCTAGTTTTGGCTCCGAAAAGTAGTTTTCTTGGGCCATATTATAAGTTTTGATGGATTAGCTGTAGATCTGGCCAAGGTGCGTGCTATGAAGGACTGGTCGCCTTTAAGATCAGCGGACGATGTGCGAAGTTTTCTTGGACTTGCTGGGTACTATCGTAAGTTTTTTGAGGTGGTTTTGTAGATCACTGATTCTAAAGATCACGGCAGTGAACCAGTCGCACAAGTAATATAAAATGGACGAGTTTTCCCAAGTATCGATCTCTCAAGGAACACAGTAAGGTGGAGTTAATTTCAAGGAGGACTTGAGATTGAAGTCCTTAGGTCGGATTTAACGATGCAGGTTTTTATATTTGCGGAAAAAGAAAAGAAAATGCTAACAACTACTCCTATTCAATGCCGCTATGCAATGCTTCGCCAGGCGGGATGGAAGACTAGTCGGGCCACTATGCATCGAATCGCTAGGCGGATGGGCGAGTAGTCTTGAAGAATGAGGGTGGAGAGCACCTCTTCGCGGCACACGCCTCTATCAATTGCTAGTGTGGTAAGGGTGGATGGTGGATGGAATATGGCGCAACTCAAGAAAATATAATGAAAATACAAATCACATAGACATGATTTAATATAAGCATTTTACAACTAAGCGCACATAATCTATAAATAAAGTTTACAACAACACATAAACAACAAAAAAGGAAGAACAAGGAGAGAGATCAACGGAATACAAAGTCTTGCTGAGGGTTCATGATTGGAATCCCCGGGTTGTCAATCCGCATCCAAGCTCGATTCTCCACTGCGTATGGGGTAGAGAAGGGTTGTCACCACCTTCCAATGGCCCGTCTTCTTCGTGTCACGATAGCGGACGAAATTTTCAAGCTTCCCTTTGATTTATGGCTATGGCGTTGAAGCTTGAAATAAGCCCAAGAGATGATGGAGGAGGCTGAGAGGAAGCTCCGACTTTGATTTTGCGATGAAAGCTTGCCCATAGCACCTCCCTAGGGTGGAGATTTAAGGAGATCGGCGGATCCCTTCGTCGGAGGTGAAAAATGACGGAAAATGGCGCTCTTTGAATGATGCGGAATTAGGGCGAGACCTGCGATATTTATAGAAAGCAAATTTAACAAGGCACATGATCATAGGCGCACGACAAGTGGTCATGCGCACTATGGCCAGTGATCATGCGTACTGGCATGGAAGAATTAAGAAAAGAACTAGGGTAACGCGCACGAGCGATGACGTATGACCGGTGGTCGTTCGAACTATGTTCAGTGGTTGTGCGATTACCCCAGGCAGAACTCCAGGAAAAGTGGAATCAATACACACGATCAGTGGCGTACGACCAGTGGTCCTGCACACTATGTCCAGTGGTCGTGCGATTACCCCAGGCAGATTCTAGAAATAAGGGTACATTGCGCACGATCATCGGCGCACGACCAGTGGTCGTGCACAATAGATCTGATGATCGTGCGTAGTATTCCTGCTTCCAAACCTCCCCGGAACACGCACATGACGCCTAAACACATCACCGATGTGTGCAGACATTCCAGAAAAGCATAAAAAGGAGAACAATAAAAAAAGCACAAGAATACACAACCACGGGCCAAAAGGTGCACTTCCTATGACAATAAGGATAAGATGAAATATAAACGATAGTGAACTAAAAGTGAAGTGCAAGCATAAGAAAACAAGCCCAGATGAGTCCGAAAATCACTATAAAAAGAGGACTCATCACACCCCCAGACTTAAATGTTTTTGTGTCCCGAGCAAACAAATATGTAAGCAAATAGGGAAAATTACTAGCTAATAAAGAAATTGAAAAACAGAGTACCATGCGAAGTCGCATGCTCGCGTGCGTAAAAATAAAATAGATAAAATTTCTAAGTATGCAGAATAGTTTATATTTTTTACAAAGCGTATCAAAATTTTATTACTACTCAAAAATGGAATCATGGTGAATCATTCGGTCGCGCGTAGGAAGAAAGTAGGCAGGACACTAAGGTGAGCTTTGCAAAAGATCGGGGCTCAGGATCACCTCCAAAGGAATCCACCAATGTCGGGGACCATACGCTTGCCCGTTCACACTCTCTCCACCGCACTAGTTAGACTCCAACGCGAATCCATAGGACTTAAGGGTAAGAGATGGGGCTTGGGTTACGGTGTGGTAAACAAGGATAAATAGGAAGGCTATGCACCTAACCCAAATGAGCTATCATAAACAGAATCCAACGGTAATCACAATATATGCAGGTACACCAAACCCCCAGACTTAAATTTTAACATATGGGTGTGTGCACCGCCTACTCCAAATATAATCACATCACTAATAGGATATTCAATCTAAACTTTTTTTTATTTACACACATTTTTCTTTCTCCCCCCCCCCTCTTTTTTCTTTTTCATCATTTTCTTTTTCATCTCAGCAAATATAGACTTGGGAGCACTTCCACATATTCACAAATAATATCACCACATCACATCCCAAAATGATAATTAAACACTAAAGCTCGACTTGGGTGTGCGACAAGGATCAACTATGAGGCTTTGGTGAATGAAGGTGGAGCTGAATCAAAAGAAGGGTAGGCATAATGGGGCTTAGCGAGGATAAGACGTTAAGAAAGGTACAAAGCTCAAATGGGCCAAAATGATGGCCTACATCAAACTCACGCTAGACTAACCATGTACCCATGCTTTGATAGTAGATGGGGGCAAGTTCTTAGCCACCGAGAAAGATAATCCTTCCTCCTGACTCGAGCAAAACGAGTCTAGTGACGGCTACACACATTCCTACGCTACCGTTTGATTCACACCAGGTTCACCAACTTTGAGTAGAATAAAAAGAATTTACGCAAATAGAAAAATATAAAACTATAAGCATACAGAAAAATTAAATCTACTCGAATTTTTACACGAAACAAGAGTATTTGACTAGGAGCACAACAAGGTCAACATTTTACTCTGTCTCACAATCCTAAGCCAGCACCATAATTTTCCCAAATCTAACAAAGACACGAGTTTAACTCGCGGCACGCTAACAACTAAGCACACGCTCATGTGGGTGCAGTGGTGTGCGATTAAATGAACTAAACTAAAAAATAACTATAAAAGCTTCTAGTATGCACATGAAATGTTCACATGCAAAAGGTAACAAAACTGGCTCTCCCCCAGACTTAAACTAAGCTACACATCATATGATATTGAAATTTAAATCATAAAGAATTAAGGGAAGAGGTTACCCAATGCTCAGCTAGTGAGCATACCAGAAGACGCATGAAAAGTATAAGCAAGCCCGCCATATGAAGAATCACAACCCCGCCAATGCATAGTTTCTATGAATACCTGCAGGGGTGAGCTCCGCAAAAACAAAAGAAAAATATACAAAAAGAAATACTAAAACTAGAAAGAGAAATAAAAAAATAAAATGCAGAAAATATAAGATAACTATTGGGGTTACTGTCATCCCAACACCACTTATTAAATTCTATAAAGTTCTAGCTAATGGGCCTATGAAAAGAAAAATGCACAGGTAACTGGCCTAATATCCGTGTCGGTAACGGGTACCGATACGGAGATAGAACAGTAACTCCTCTACTTGAATAATAATTCTTGCAAACTGAAAGTAGAGGAAGCATAATGTAAGATTAGGAGGAGGCCTGGTTCTCACTCAACTCACATAAAAAATCCTTGCCATGCAACGTATCATCCACAACAGGGAGACAGTAGGAGAAGAAAGCAATCAATGGAGCTTCCTCAACAGAGGAGGAATCAACCTCCTCGCAAAAGAGAACGCTATCATCGATGATTGGAGCAGAAAGCTCCAATTCCTCCTGAGGCACCTGCGAAGGCTCAACCCGCACGGGCTCAGATAAAGAAGGGGTGTCAAGAAATAAAATAGACGAAGAACATAAAGAAATAATCGGGGGAGTGATCCCGATTTCACTCCCAGCAGGCTCCGAACAATGATCACTGTCGGCATCATATGAGTCAAGATGAGGAGAATCCGAGAGCTGGAGATCCTCGGTAGTGGTTTGGATCTCCTCATATAATAAGGAAGCGGAAACTTCCTTATCAGAAAGGATCTAATCATCAACACACCTCGGTGCGTCACCATGTTCCAAGACGTAATACTCTCCATTGATGAGGATAATGTCCTCGTCACACCATGACGCAAACTCAGACTCCAAATCACCATCAGGCATAACATCAATAACCGACTCACTAAAAAGAGGAGTAGATGATTCTTGCAAAGAAGGCAGAGGAACAACAACCTCAGAGAAAATATGTTCAGGTTCCTCCGGGGGTGAATCAATAAGAGTGGAAGAGGGCATGGGGAGAGACGGTGCCACAATGTCGTCGCACCGATCAATAGAAAGTCTGATGGGCATATGTGCAGCAGTCCCCGATAGACAAGGTGGTGCTGTGAATATATCATCAGAAGCAGAAGGAGCAGCCATTTGAGCGGGTGATAGAGTGAATCAGATACCCGGTTAGTCCTCCTGCTCCAACTGTCGCTGAAATCCTACGCAATCTTTCAACACGTGGTCGGTGCTACGACAACACAAACATAATTTTCCATTACTCCTCGGTACAGGTGGGACCGGAGAGGAATAAGAAAAAGGTGAATGCGTAGAAGAGGAGTGACCATAATACCTGGGTTGGGTGTATGAAGTAATATAAGAAGACGGTGCTCCATACACAAGACCACGAGAATTATGCTCCCAATCTTCAGTGGGACACTAATCACTACTATGCCTATAATCCTCGCACCATCGGCAATGGATATTCATAAAAGAATATATGGTGCAAGCACAAATAATTCACCAACAGGATTTCTAAGAAAAGAATTAACTACACACTAGCAGATAAATAAAAAGTAATACCTCCTACTAAAATATCAATATTAGAAAAGGAATAAAGAAAAATAAGCAACAAATTATAAAAACTAAAGCAAAGAAAAATAAAACATGGAATGAACAAATGGAAAAAGGGCTTTTTTCTCTTATCTCCCTCTCCAAAAACTCACACGACTGTGTTCCCCGGCAACGATGCCAAAAACTTGATGCTAAAGATCACGACAGTGAACCGGTCGCACATGTAATATAAAATGGGCGAGTTTTCCCAAGTATCGATCTCTCAAGGAATACAGTAAGGTGGATTTAATTTCGAGGAAGACTTGAGATTGAAGTACTAAGGTCAGAGTTAACGATGGGGGTTTTAGTATTGCGATAAAAGAAAGTAAAGGTCTAACAACTACTCCTATGCAACGCCGCTATGCGATGCTTCGCCAGGCGGGATGGAACACTAGTCGGTCCACTATGCACTAAAACGCTAGGCGGATGGGCAAGTACGCTTGCATAATGAGGGTCGGGAGCACCTCTTCGCGGCGCACGGCACTAGCAATTGCTAGTGCGGTAGGGGTGGATGGTGGATGGAATATGGTGCACCTCAAGAAAATATAATGAAAATACAAATCACATAGACATGATTTAATATAAGCGTTTTAGAACTAAGTGCACATCATCATTAAATAAAGTTTACAACAACACAAAAACAACAATAAAGGAAGAACAAGGCAAGAGATCTACCGAATCTGAAGTCTTGCTGAGGGTTCACGGTTGGAATCGTTGGGTTGTCAATTAGCATCCAAGCTCGGACCTCAACTGCGTCCGGGGTAGAGAAGGGTTGTCACCACCTTCAAATGGACCGTCTTCTTCATGTCACGATAGCTGGCGAAAGTTGTAAGCTTCCATTTTCTTGATGGATATGGCGTTGAAGCTTGAAATAAGCCCAAGAGATGGTGGAGGAGGCCGAGAGGAAGCTCCGGCTTGGATTTGCCGGTGAAAGATTGCCCGGAGCACCTCCCTAGGGTGGAGGATGTAGGGAAATGGCGGTTTCCTTCGTCAGAGACGAAATACGGCGGAAGAAATTGATCGATCCGGAATTAGGGCGGGACCTGCGATATTCATAGAAAGTAGAATTTAACAATGCTCACGATCACGGGCAAACGACCAGTGGTCGTGTGCACTATGGCCAGTGATTGTGAGTATTGGCATGGTAGAATAAAGAGAAGAACTGGGGTAACGCGCACGAGCGATGGCGCACGACCGGTGGTCATTCGATTACCCCAGACAGAACTCCAGAAAAAGAGGAATCAATGCACACGATCGGTGGTCATGCGCACTATGTCCAGTGGTCGTACGATTATCCCAGGCAGAACTTGGAAAAATTGAGAATAGTGCGCACAATCAGGGGCGCACGACCAGTGGTTGTGCACATTTGATCCGATGATCGTGCGCAGTATACCATTTTCCAAAAAGTCCCGGAACACGCACATGGCCCCTGCACTAACATTGATATGTGCAGACATTCCAGACAATCACAAAAAATGTGTACAAACAACAAAAGCACAAAAATACACAACCACGAGCCAAAATGTGCACTTCCTATGGAAATAAAGATAAGATGAAAAATATACGATAATGAACTAAAGTGAAGTGCAAGCAATGGAAAACAAGCCCAGATGAGTCCGAAAATAGGTATATAAAATGAAATCATCATTATTCCATATGATGTCATTCCTCCCTTTCCTCCATCTGTATCTACTAAGATCCCACCTGAGTATATACATTTGGATATTCCCTCCAACTCCATCCATCCATCTGTATCCACTCAGACTCCTCTTGAGTTAATGGATATGGATTCTCCTTCCATTAACACCCTCCTGGAGCACATCACTCCAGTCATCAGGCAACTCATTATAGGGCAATCACACCTCTTACTGCCTCCATCTCATCTCTTGCTTCCCTCTTTTCTACCTCCCCTATCCCTCCTTCTTCTATCAGGGGCCTGGTTCCAGTTTCCACTGAAACCAGGAGGGGGAGATGCTCTATGAAGAAGCAACTCTAGCACCAGCAGTTCTAACAATTGAATATGAAGCTCTAGTAGCAACAACAGTGATTCCAGAAATTGTGCCAGAAATCATAACTGCTGGTGATTGTGTGATCAATCCCAAAGTTGATTTGTTTTGTTTATTGAATTCTTTTAATTCAGCATTATTTAACTTTCTTCCAGACTTGATCCATGATCACTCTAAAGCTTTGGTTTGCTATATTCCTCGCATTAGCCCTGAGGTTGTAAAGCTACTAAAGGCCAATTTTGCAGTTATTGAGCCAGTCACAGAATCATCTCCAAAAGCTTTCTCTCCACCAACTTATAAGATGGATGAAAGACCTATACCAAATATGGATGACATTATGCTTGTAGATATTGAAGAAGAAAACCCATCTATTACTGATAGTGTTGTAGAGCCAGAAATTCTAGAATAGCCTCAGACTGAGAAAATGATTACCAAAGAAATTCTAAAATAGATTGATGATTTATATGATAACCCTATTGAATCATCTTATGATGTGATGATGATTCATCTTCTAATAAGAGTAAAGCTAAGAAAAGGAAAGCACCTCCACAGGCCATTCCAAAACCAAATCCCACTGCAGACACTCCAAATTATATTTTGAACAAAATAACTCCATATAAAGGGATGCCTAGCTGGATGTGGTTGTCTAAAAATGAGCAAAAATTAAGGAAGGAGAGCATAAGGTACTCTCCTTGAAAGTTAAGGTTAGATATGATATACTCTAGAGGGGGGTGAATAGAGTATGTATGTATATTTAAAAACTTTTCCTGAACTATAAAGATTATACCTAAACTTAGATACTATATCACAGCATACCAAATTGAAATAAATGAAATCACAGAAAAGCTAAATAACACAACCACAGCAAGAACAAGAAGAAGAGGGCAACCAGACAACACAAGAATTTATAGTGGTTCCCCAACCTGGGTACATCCACTCTTGTACCACCCTGGTAGGAGTCCACTTAGGTTTTTGATCCGGTGACTGCCACCAATGAGCTTTTGGTCAGGTGCTCAAAAACCAAACCTCAAGTCTTTTGGTTAGGAGACTTGAAACCAGGAATCACTTTTGAAGGCAGTAGTGAACCCTTTTTACAGAGGGGGTGAGAGAGTGATGGTGTCTTCTCTTTCTCAAATACAACTGAGAAGACTTGTGGAATTGATGTTAACAAAAAAAGCTCCACCTGAAATATTAAGTTTGTTCAGGGAGGAATGGAACTTTTTCTTCAGGGTGATAGGCCTTCAATCTTTCAACTTTAACCCGAATAACTTCAGGAACTTCTTGAAAGATGTATTATTGTTGTCCTACTGAAAGTTCCTGAGATTATGATAGAAGAAGATTCTTGATTTGGATGGTTCTTCTTCTTTAGAAAGATTGTTCTTCTTCTGGTCTAGCAGTTGTTGATTTCATGACTGATCGATTCTCTATGTCTCAAGAATTCAGTATGTCTCTTAAATTTTATATGGAAGAAAGAGAACTTCTCGTTTTTATATTTTCCATGTGTAAGTGCTTTTGAATTTTGAAATTTTTCCTGTAATTAATGCTGATGGCCTTGGAATTATCTGGCATTGATTTGTTTCCCCAACTGTCCCTTCGAAAAATGGCAGGCAAAAATCCTGATGAAGACCATAATTAATGTTCTTGTCTAACGGTAATATTCAGAGAATATTAGAGCATTAATTACTCAGGAATCATTGCAAAAAAATAGGAGCAGGAGAGGAAAACAGCCTTGTCTGGATTCGTCGACCTGAGTCCACAATTCATCGACCTGAGATTTGCTGTTCATCGAGCATAGATACAAGATCGTCAACCTCTGAATGGCTGACTGCTGCTTGATGACTTTCCTATTCTGTGCACAAGTTCGTCTAGCTGAGCTCAGAGATTTATCTCTGAGTTCATCGTGCTGAGCACGACTTTCATCGACCGGAAATCGACGAACGTAGAACTCCTTTTTCAAAGTCTTGAATTCTCTAAGTCTTGAGTCTCTGACTTTGTTGAAGGCTGGTCCCTGGCATTGTTGACTCTAAGGACTTGACTTAGACTCAAGGACACAACCATGAACCTGGTTTATACATGTTGGGTCATATCCTAACTTAGTGAACCTAGCCCATATCCAACTAGGGATCCAACAATCTCCCCCTATTTGGGTGAGGTCACTAATTACATACTCAAATAAAAGAAAATGTACAAAGCAAGAACATAATATATATCTGGCAGAGAATTAAACAATAAGTATGTATAAGATATATTTATACTGTTAGCTTTGTAATATAAAACATAGTTTATCAAAGATGTTCCAGAAACATATAGCAGTTCAGGTTCTTGTTTTTCTGTTTCTTCTCCTTTGCTTCTTTTCTCTTTTCATCAGGCTGAGTAAAAAAAAATTCCATATTAGTATTGGCAGCTTCTCTCTTTTACATATATAAATCTATTGCTCCAATCACTGTCTGGGTGGAGGTTCTGGGAACTTCATCCTCTGGGTGTCTAGCCATATAATCTGCAGGATTAAATACCTTCTTGCTTACATGAAGTCTTTCAAGTTCTTTCTCTATCTGAGGACATGGTAGTGAACTTGGTTGGGTCTTGTCCTTCTTCTCTGGCCTTCTTTATCTGTGACAGACCTATCAATTCTTGAAGCCTAGCCATCCTAAAATTAGGATCAACATCCTTACTGACAGATGATTGATCATCTTGGGAGGGTAGCAGAGTAGCAAGCCTGAATTGAGTAGACTATGCTTGAAAGCTTGTTGCTTTCTGGCTTTCATCACTCTGAGTGTATAGTGACTTTGGAGGTGCAGTTTCACTATATTTTCCTTTAAGTTTGTGTGATTCTAAATTCCTTCTTTGTTCAGCTTGTTGTTGGGGAGGAGAGAACTCTGACTTCTAATAGACTACTTCCTTTATCTGCTTTATACAACCAATACTTCTTTGCTGGCTGCTTCCATGAGATTGATGTCTAGATGGCCTTTCCTGTCTATGATAAATTCTGGTGAATGTAGGCTAGGAAGGTGCATCTGACCTTTGAGAAGTGGTTCCTGAAGCACCAGCAGCTGGAGGAGGAGGAGGGGGATCCTTCTTGTATCTAGGAGGAGGAGGAGCGGAGTATCTTCTGCTTTTCTTTCTAGACTTTTGTTCATTTTTTGATAGCCACATCCAAGCTGGCATCCATTTGTATGGAGTTATGTTTTGTAGAATATAGTAGGGAGTGTCATTTATATTTCCTGGCTTAGGAGCAAGAGGAGGAGGAGCCTTCCTTTTCGTAGAGATTTTCTTCCTCTTTGGGTCCTACCAATCATCATCATCAGAAGGTTGAGGATTGTCATACATTTCATCAATTTGTCTTATTGTATTTTTGTGAATTTCTTTACTTCCTAGAGAAGGGATAACTTCAGAATGGATTGCTTTAGTTTCCATTGCAATGTCTTGAGCTATAATATCATCAAGATTGGGGAGAGGGCTATCATCCATAATATAGGATGGCCCAGGAGAGCTAGATGTCTGATCATCAGACTTATTTGCTGGAGGAGCTGTCAAACTTGTCTTTATACTATCTAACATCTGTGAGTTGGCAGGAGAGGTATATCACACTATGGCTTTAAACGATAGAATGGGGAAGATAAGACAGAAATAAATTTATGACCCAAATACTTTTAGCAAAGCTGCTAGATTCACTTTGGGATGAATGAAATGAACCCTTCCAGGCAGAATCTTTGGCAAAATGACCTTTTCAGTATTTGACACTATAATATCTGTACAATAAATATTACTTGCATCTGCTACAAAGGCTGTTATTTCTGCAACATCTGTTTCCATATCAGATTCAAGAAAATTCATGAAATCTATTTCCAAATCATCACTTGTTCCTGCTGTTGGTACTGTTGTTGGTTCTGCTGGTGCAACTGTTGTTGCTTCTTCTACTGCTGTTGTTGTGTCCATATCCTATTCAATTGGTTCTTCTTCTGCTGCTGTAATTGCTGCTACTTCTTCATGAAGTATCTCCCCCTGCCTGGTTTCAGTAGGCACTGAAGCCAGGCACCCAATTGAAGAGGGAGCAGTAGTTAGCGCAGAGATTTTTGCAGCTAGAGAGGATATGAATGCAGCTAGAGGAGAAATGGTCTCTGCTATAAGAGATTTGAGTAGGGGTGTTAGGAGAGTAATGAGTGGTGTGACAAGAAATGGATCCAGATTTGGAGAAGTGGATGGTGGGGCAGTAGCTGGTTGAGTGGAAATTACAATTGCTGGGGGGGTGATAGGTGGAGGTGGAATGGGAGTGTCTAGGGGGAGTCATGCTGAGGAGAGGGATTGTTCAGTCGAGAGGATAATAAATTGAAGGATGGAAATGATGAGAGGGTTGTGTGGGGGATATCAGCAAGATGAGATGGAAGAGGAGATTGGGGTGGTGTAGGTATGGATGTATTAGGCTGAGGTGAGGGAGGATGGGATGGTATATGTGTAGGGGAATAGGGAATTGGAGATGCTGGTGGTGTTGGGGTATGGATTAGAATGGTAGTGGAGGGTGGGGTTGGTTGGACTTCTCATTGGGATGGAACTTGAGTAGTAGTAGGTGGTGGAGGGGTGGAGTGGATCCCTTCATTGGTGTGGGGAGAGGCTTGTACAGCCCTTGTACTTTCTGAAGTTCTAGTAGAAGAGGAGGGAGCCTTGGTTGGCATAGTGATGGTCCTCTCCCACTTGCTAAACAAGGCACAAGTTAGTCTCTTTCTAGTATTAATGAATATGGTCGGGGAGACAAGTGATTCAGCAACCTTTTCCTTAAGGAAGATCCCTAGGACCCTTCCAAAACACACGTCTTTCTTGTTGTTCTTCTTTTTAATCAAGTCGAACAGAATTTGAGCCTAGTTCACAGCTTTCTTATTTAATATGGAACACATAACTAGGAACTGATGCCTTGTGATGTAGTCGTGTGTTGTGTGCTTTCCTAGCAGCACTTTCCCAGCTATATCTGCAAGAAACTTATACTAGGCAGACAAAAGTTTCTTAAGTAATTTGTTTGGGGTGTCACTAGAATAACCCATTGTACTCAGCATCAAATCAAATTCTTCAGAGTCTATTTCTAATTCATCCTAACCATTTTTGAATCCAAAAATCTCAATTAAAATATGAGGGGGTAAGAGAAATAGCGTTACACGCGATGGTTCCAGTCATCGTATTCCCGTTTGTAGTAGTTGTATAGACCCACTCCCTGATCTCTGTTACAGATATCTTGATGCGAGTGGAAAGCAGAGTCTTTAGTTGTTGATCTTCAAGGAGTTGTAGAATGTTCAGGAAGATTTGATCGGAGTACTTAAAAGATTCAAAGTCCAAATCAAAACCAGAGTCAAACTTCATAGCAGCAAGAGATCATGCGAAAATCGCCATGAGAGCACTTGCAAGGGAAAACGAAGATCAAGTGCAAAAGAACTGAAAGCGCGGGACAGAGGTCGATGAAAACCTAAATATAAGGTTTTTTAGAATATGAAACGACAGACTCCGTCCACGAAAATGAAATAGATCTTCGATCTTAGGTCGACAAAATAATTTGATGTTAAACAATTCGTCGATCTCAATCTGAAGTTTGAAGACATTTTGTCGATCTATGGTCGACGAAAGTTTTCTGAAGTAAGTTCGTCGATCTTTGTTCGACGAAACTAACTTAGCTCACAGAGAGTTCGTCGATCTCTGGTCGACGAAAATCTCAAGAACTTTTCCTTGTTCGTTGAGCTCCGTTCGACGAACTCTGAAAAATTCGTCGATTGCAGACATAAACTAAACTAACCCTTCTCCATTTATCATTCAAAGCTGATTTATAAAGAACAAGTGATTTCTTTCATCCAGGGGTTTTGTAAAAATATCAGCACTTTGTAAATCAGTGTAGATATAGACAAGATTAATTTTGTTTTTGTCTACACACTCTCTAATGAAATGATGTCTTATGTCTATATGTTTTGTTCTTTTGTGATGGACTGGATTTTGTGTTATAGCTATAACACTTATGTTATCACAAAGTAGAGTCGAATTATTTAAGTTTAACCCATAGTCCAAGAGTTGGTTCTAAATCCATAGAATTTGGGAACAACAACTGCCAGCTGTAATGTATTCTGCTTCAGCAGTTCATGTTGACACAGATGATTATTTCTTGCAGAACCAGGACACTAATCTCACACCAAGGAACTAACAGGTTCCTAAGGTACTCTTTCTGTCCAATCTACATCCAGCAAAGTCAGCATCTGAGTATCCAGTTAACTCAAACTCTGACTCAGTAGGATACCAGAGACCTAGACTAGGACAACCTTTTATATATCTTAAAATCCTTTTCAGAAAAGTTAGATGGGATTCTTTAGGGTTCACTTGGAACCTAACACAAAGTCATGTGGAAAACATGATATCAGGTCTACTTGCTGTAAGGTATAGTAGGGACCCAACAATGCCCCTATATAATTTCTAATCCAAAGGTTTCCCATGCACATCAGAATCTATTACAACATTTGTAGCCATGTTTGTTTTCTTTGCTGAGGCATCAGCCATCCCAAACGTTTTAATAAGCTCTTTTGCATATTTATCCTGGGAAATGAAGATGCCATTAGGAAGTTGCTTTACTTGGAGACCAAGGAAGTAGGAGAGCTCACCCATACTACTCATCTCAAATTTTGAATGCATTAGATCAGAAAATCTTTTGCATAATTTGGGATCAGTAGAACCAAATCTTATGTCATCTGCATATATTTGCACTAACAGTATTTTATCATGATGCATTTTGGTAAATAAATTCCTATCTACTATGCCTCTTTAAAAACTAAGCTCTAAGAGAAAGCTGGCTATGGTCTCATACCAAGATCTTGGAGCTTACTTTAAACCATAGAGAGCTTTATGCAATTTATACACATAAGAGGGATGAGTTGGAGAAACAAAACTTGGAGGTTGTTTAAAATAAACCTCTTCTTTAAGTTCCCCATTTAAGAAAGCACTCTTCACATCCATTTGATAAACTTTGAACTTTTTTAATGCAGCATAAGCCAGAAATATCCTTATAGCTTCTTGCCTGGCAACTGGAGCAAAGGTTTGATCATAGTACAATCCCTTCCTCTTGCCTATACCCTTGAGCAACAAGCCTAGCCTTGTTCCTCACAATCACACCTTGGGCATCAAGATTATTTCTGAATACCCATTTGGTTCCAATGACTAGGTCTTTTGGTCTGGGAACCAAAACAAAAACTCTGCATCACTCAAACTGATTAAGCTCCTCTTGCATTGTAATGATCCAGTGGGGATCTTATTCTGCATCAGTTATAGGTTGAGGCTGAATTAGAGAGAGGAAACAGGAATGCATCAAATCTTGGTTGAGTTAATGCCTTGTTTGTACACCTATTTTTATGTCTCTAATCACTTGGGATCTGGGGTGATCCCTAAGTGTGACAAAATCAGTGGGTGAAGTTGGTCCTACAACACCATTTGGAGAGAATTCTTCTTATTGAGTAGCTTCTGTTGTTGTAGGGGGGTCAGCTTCTTCCTCAGTTTCTTCATCGCTTTCTTCATTGACTTGCTGAGAAGGATGAGCTACAACTTTTGGGGTAAGGTTTAAGTCATCAAATTTCTCGCATAAGTTGTGTACCTGTAAGGAGTCTTTGGTAGAAATCTCTTTATCCTTAAGAAACATGTTAGACTCATCAAATGTAACATGCATAGATTCCTTTATTTTCAATATAGATTTATTAAATACCCTATAAGCTTTGCAGACTTGGGAATATCCTAGAAAAATTCCCACTGCATCCTTTTCTTCAAACTTTTGAATGTGTTTTTTGTCATTGTTATGAATATAGCATACACAACCAAAAACATTAAAATAGTTGATTTTTGGTTTCTTTCCTTTGAGCAATTCATAGGGACTCTTATGTTTTAGTTTGTGTATCAAGCTTCTATTCAAGACATAATTTATTGTGCTCACTACCTCTGCCCAATAGGATAGGGGCATGTAAGCATCTGCAAGTAATGTGCCTGCAGCTTCAATGAGTGTTCTTTTTATTCCTTTCAGCTACCACATTTTGTTGAGGAGTTCTAGGAGCTGAGAAGTAGTGCATGATACCTTCCTTCTAATAGAACTCATGCATAAGAAGAGACTCAAACTCTGTACCATGATAACTTCTGATCAATGCAACATGAGTAGAGTACTCAATCTGTATGGTCTTGAGAAAATCTGTAAGAACCTTGAATGTATCAGACTTAGATCTCAGAAAGAATACCCAAAAGAATCTGGAGAAGTCATCTACAACCACTAAGGTATAAGATTTATCTCCTAGGCTTTATACAGCCACAGGGCCAAAAAGGTGCATATGTAGTAAGTATAATATCCTAGGTGAATTACTCTTATTAATGGATTTGAAACTAGATTTAGTTTGCTTGCCTAGTTGAAAAGACTTGCAGAGTCCTTCCTTCTTGTAGGGGCCGAAGGTAGACCTCTAACAAGGTTGTCCTTAGATAACCTAACAATAATTTTCAGATTTACATGTCCTAATCTTTTATGCCACAAGTCATTTTGACTGCTAACTATATTAAGAAAACTTATGTCTGAAGTATAAGAATGAAAATTAACTAGGTATATGTTTCCTTGTCTATTGCCAATTAAAACAGGTTTATTTTCTTTAAAGGTAAAAGTACAAGAGCTAGATTTGAATGATACCTTATAACCTTCATCACAGAGGTTGCTTATAGAGATGAGGTTATGCTTTTGTCCACTTACATATGCAACTCTCTTGAAAGTTACTGTTCCAATCCTGACTTTGCCATAGCCCTCTATTTGGCCACAATTAGAGTCACCAAAGATGACGTTTGGTCCTAGCTTGGGCTTGTAATCAATTAGTTTGTCTTTGCTGCCTATCATGTGCTTGGAGCAGCCACTATCCAGATACTAATGTTGATTATATGCTGGACAGGTCTTCATCTGCAAATAAGATTGTTAGTTGTTCTTGACCCAGGTAACCTTGGGTCCTTAATTATTTACATAACTATAACTAGTAATATAAGAACATTCAGGTTGATCTTTAGAGCCTTTGGGTTGATATCTTCTTGGTGGTATTATCCATTTACTAAAAGGATTAAAGTTGCTGTTAGAATTTATGTTTCTATTATAAGAATCTGTGATCGATGATTTCTGGTTAGATCGTCGACTTGAGCTCGACGATGTTGGATGAGATCGTCGATCTCTACTCGAAGAATGAAGATAATCATTCTTGGGGCACCAAAATCGTCAATCTCTGGTTGACGAACCATACTGGTATCGTCGATCATAGATCGAAGAATAATTATTACTTAAGTTTTCGTTTAGAAATCGTCATTCTGAGTTCGACGATATGTTCATATATCGTCGATCTGAGTTCGACGATAACTGCTGAACATTATTGTTTTTTTATTCTTCTAGTTGTTAAGATTATTCTTAGTTTCAATTTGTTCAAGAAATTTATTGATCATATTAACCTGTTCAGTATTCTTCTTTGCTTTGTAAAATATAAACTTTACCTGTTTGCAAAGGTTATTTTTCTGAATTAGAGGTGGATCACTAGAGGAGGCACATAGTCCTAGTTTGTTATTGTTAATCCTAGCATTTACAGTACTAGTGATATCTAGCAGTTGCAAACTTCTTCCATTTAGTGATTCTTCTAACTTCTTAGCCTTGCTAAGTTCAGATTTCAGAAAAGATCTTTATTCATTAGCAGAAATTAGTTCATTTGTTAGATTAGCATTTTTTGAGGTGATTTTGTCTAAATTATTTAGTTTTTCTCTGAGAAGTTTGATTTCCTTCTCAGAGCTGATCAAGTCCAAGCACAAATTTTAAAATTCAAATTTAAACTCATCTGATTCAAAATCATAAGATGCTATTACCTGATCTTCAGCTTATAAGAATTCCTCATTTTCAGATTCATCTGTATCTGATCTGCTACAGCCTGCCTCAATGGCCATGAGGCAGACTTCCTTTGCATTCTGCTCTTCTTCATCCTCAATAGAGCTGAAGGATGTTGACTATTCTTCAGTATCATTCCATGTTTTAGCAACAAAGCCTTTGTCTTTCCTCTTGTGCTTCCTTGAGGAACGTTTGCTGTAGTGACTCTTCCTTGAGTCCATCTCCTTTCTTCTATCCTTCTTCTTAACTTCTAGGCACTCAAAGATGAAATGCCCTAGTTTCCTGCAGCCAAAACAAACTATTTCTTTAGATGGTGTTTTGTCATACCTTGTCTAATGTTGGAACCCCTAGTTGGATTTGGGCTAGGTTCACTGAGTTAGGATATGACCCAACATGTATAAATCAGGGTCATAGTTGTGTCCTAGAGTCTAGGTCAATATCTTAAAGTCAACAATAGAAAGGACATGCCTCCAACACTGCCAGAGACTCAAGACATAGAAAATTAAACACTTAATAAAAAGGAGATCTGCGTTCGTCAAACTCCGGTCGACGATTGTAGTGCTCAGCTCGATTAACCAAGAGAAATTTTTTTGAGCTGAGCTCGACGAACTTAGATCTCAGCTCGACGATCTCTGAAAAAAGTGATAACTGCTATGTCAAACATCAAGTCGACAAAATCTGTCCTCAGTTCGACTAACACTTCAGCTCTTAGAGCCAAAGATCTCTCAGCGCCAAAATTGACTCAGCGCCACAGTTCATTCATAGCCAATGTTTACTCAGAGCCAAAGTTCACTTAACGCTCTCAACGCTATCAATGACTCAACACTCCATAATTGTGATCTAACACTCAAAGCAAGAGGACATCTCACTCAACGCCAGATCAACACTTCAACACTCAATATCATAAAATAGTCTAAGTCCAGACTGCAGACTCAGCTCGACGATCTTGGATCTCAGCTCGACGAACAGCCGTTCTAAGGTCGACAAACTTAGTGCACAGAATCAGTAAGTTTATGCAGTGCAGTTGTTCGTAGATCTCATGTCGACGAAAGCTGATCAGAGGTCGACGAAATCACTGGTCGACGAAAGCTGTTCTCAGATCGACGAAAACTATAAGGCATATTATCATTTATTCTTTCCTTTTCTGTCTCCTTCTTTTATACTATTATAGGCCGTTAATTCTCTGGATAATCAATGCTCTTATATCCTTTTAATCGAGCCGTTACTGGCAGCATTGATTAAAAATATCCTTCATGGAATAAACTACTTATATCTCGGGACAGACATAGAATAGAATATATGACAGCATACTTGCCGTTTTCATTTCCGAGATTCCGGCAAAGCATTTATTGCAGGTTTTTGAATTCGACCAAGTTGAAGTTATCATTTGAGGATATCTTAGCGAAGATCTCAGAGAGATAAGAAAAATAGAGAAGAAAACAGATATATAGAAACTTGTGTGCTATCAACAAGCAAGTCAAAAGAAAAAGCATACAGACAAGAAAAGTGCAGTGAAAACAGCTCTCAGAAAATCTACTGCTCTCAAGAGAAGAAGAGGGAACAACCATCACCGTCAAGAGTCCTTCTTCCTTTCTCTCTTTGTTTTCAGGGATCTCAAGTTAAAAGTTATTCAAATCAGTCAAGGATCTCTGAAGAGCTAAAAGGCCTACTCACCCTTTTGCAAAGATTCCACTCCTGAACCAGTCAAGATCTTAGGGGGAGCTTTGACAACTACATAAATCCACTTAGTTTTCTCATTTTGATTTGAGAAAAGAATACTTCCATCAACCTCTCTTCCCACCTCTGTACAGTGTTTTAATTTCCATCAATATTATTCCTGGTTGCAAGTCTCCTAACCAAAAGACTTGAGGTTTGGTTTTTGAGCACCTGATCAAAAGCTCATTGGTTGCAGTCACCTAATCAAAACCTATAGTGGATTCCTACCTAGGGTGGTAGAAGAGTGGATGTACCCAAGTTTGGGAAACCACTATTAAATTCTTGTGTTGTCCGTGTGGCTTTGTTGTTTTTCCTTTGTTCTTGTGCTGTGATATATTTTTATTGTGTAGCTTAGTTATCTCTCTCTTGTTTATCTGCTGCACTTGTGCACCAATACACTTATACAATAGTAATATATTTTATAAAAGATCTTTTATTTCAGTAAAAATTAAGAGATATCAATTACTCTATTCACCCCCCCCCCTGTAGAGTTTTTCAGAGCTTACCCTATCTTTCAATTGGTATCAGAGGCTGGTTAATCAGATCATACAGGCTCACACCTGGATTAATCAAGATCCTCATGATAAACTCTGAATAAGATTTAGTAGTCTCTCTGATTATATTTTATTTTCTGATATCATGGCACAAAACAAGGAGTACGCCAGCATTAGACCTCCGGTTTGCAACTTGCAAAAGTTTGGAATCTGGAAGTCATGAATCAAGCTGTACATGAACTCTATTGATGAGGACATTTTTAATTCCATCTTGATATGACCACCAGCTCTAGTGGCCTCTACTTCAACTCCAGCAAACCTCAGTGCAGTGCCTCCTCCACATCAAACTGATGCACATAAGAAGGCAAAAATTGATGATGCCAGAGCTATGAATATACTTGCCCAAACTATGTCAGATGATATATTTCAGAAGGTTGCTGAATGTACATCTTCCAAAGCCATTTGGTAATCCCTCAACCAAATGGTAGCAGGCTCTGTTGATGAGAGGAAGGACAAAAGATCAAACCTCATATACCAATATTAGAACTTTGGGAAAGATGAAGCAAAATCAGTAGAAATAATGTACAACAGGATGAGCTCCATCATTAGTGAGCTCAGAACATTGGATAAACAAATTACTCTGACTGAGGTCAATGACAAGATTCTCATGTGCTTCCCTAGCACATGGGACTCCAGAATCTGGCCCATCAGAGAAGCCAGAAGCATGACTGAAATCTAAACAGAATCTTTACTTGGAAAGCTCAAATCCTATGAGCAACTGATCAAGTCAAGAGAAGCGGTAGTTGAACCAAAAGCTTCAACACCTACCAGGAAGGAACAAAACTTTGCACTAAAAGCTGCAAGAAGAATCTCCCAGCTTATCAGCCAATGAAGAACTTATGAGTCTCTTTGCTAAGAGATTCTATAAAATGTCAAGGAAGGACTTCAGAAGAAAGCCTTCAAGGAATGAAGATAAACCCAGGTATGACAAGACCCCTTCTAAAGAAGTTGTTATTTTGGATGCAGGAAACCTGGACATTTCATCTCAGAATGTTCAGAAGTTTAAAAGAAAGACAAAAGGCAAGAAAATGATTCAAGAAGACATCAGCACAGCAAGGCCTCCTCCAACAAGTACAAAAAGAAGGAGAAGGGTTTTGTTGCTGAAACTTGGAGTGATACTGAAGAAGAAACATCCTCCTCCAGTTCTAGTGAAGATGATGAAGAAGAAAAGAAGGCAAGAGAAATGTGCATTATGGCAATTGATGCTGGAAGCAGCACATCAGATTCAGAAGAATCAAGTGATGAAGAATTCCTCTCTGAAGAGGATCAGGTAATTCCTTCCTATGACTTTAAATCTAAAGAATTTCAATCTGAATTCAAACTCTTGTGTTTAGATCTGATAGGATCTGAGAAGAAAATCAAACTTCTCAGGGAAAAACTGTTAGAACAAGAAAAATTCATTGCTGAAAATGAAAAATTAACTGAAGAATTAAATCTGGTTAATTAACAAATAGTATTTCTAAAATCTGAATTAAGTAAGGCTAAGGAATTAGAAGAAACCTTAAATGGTAGAAGTTTATAACTGATAGATATAACTAGCATAGTTAACACAAGATCTAATAATAACAAACTAGGATTAGGAGCCTCATCTAGTGAACCAATCCTAATTTAGAAAAATCAACTATCAAAACCTATTAACTTTATTTCTGAAAGTGGAAAGAAAAACACTGAATAAGTAGAGAAAGTTAATGAAGTTCTTAAACAATTAGAACTTAAGAAAACAAATTAGAAGAAGAAAAAACAAACAATATGACTATGTTTAGCAAATTTCATCGAACTCAGAACGACGAAATGGGTATGGTTCGTCGAACTAAAAACGACGAACTCTTTACGCAAATAATAATGTAATTTATTCTTCGAACTGGGATCGACGAAACAAGTATGGTTCGTCGACCAGAGATCGACATTTTTGGGGCTCTTAGAATGGATATCTCCATTCTTCAAGCAGAGATCGACGAACTCAATCCCGATTGTCGAGCTCAAGTCGACGAACATACTCGAATTTGTCCAATTTAGTTCATAACTAGAGTAACCTAAAAACTGATAAACCTTTTAATCCCTTTAGTCAGTGGGGCATACCTCCTAGAAGGTATCATCCTTTAGGTTATAAGGATCAACCTGAATTTTCATTCATTTCAAGCTTTAGTTGTGATAAACAACAAGGACCCAAGGTAACCTGGGTAAAAAACTGTTAATCCCTTTTGTAGGTAGAAGAGAACCCTGACACTCAAAACAAATGGTACCTGGATAGTGGTTTCTCTAAACATATGACAGGTTGCAAAGAATGTTTAATCAACTATAAAGCCAAGATTGGACCTAAAGTAATCATTGGGGACTCAGGCTCTGGACTGACAGAAGGATATGGTGACTTCAACTGTGGAGCTTCACATTCAAGAAAGTGACCTATGTGAATGGTCTCAAGCATAACCTGATATCAGTTAGCCAACTATGTGATACAGGTTTTCAAGTAAGCTTTACTAACTCCTTATGTCTTATCTCTTTAAACAACACAACTTTTTTAACAGGAATTAGACAAGGCAACATCTACTTAGTAAATTGTTAATCAGCTAAATTTGAAATTTGTTTATTCAATTCTGTTAGCATTCAAACTAACTTATGGCATAAAATACTAGGACATGTAAACCATAAGAATATAGCTAGGTTATCTAAAGACAATATTATTTGAGGTTTACCTTCTGGTCCCTACAAGAAGGAAGGCCTCTACAGGGCTTGTCAGCTAGGAAAGCAAACTAAATCTAGTTTTAAATCCATTAATAAGAGTGATTCACCTAGAATCTTATACTTGCTCCATATGGACCATTTTGGCCCTATAACAGTACAAAGTCTAGGAGGAAAGTTTTATACATTAGTTATTGTAGATGACTTCTCTAAATTCACATGGGTTTTCTTTTTGAGAACTATGTCAGATACTTTTAAGGTTCTTACAGATTTTCTCAAGAACATACAGATTGAGTATTCTACACAAGTTGCATTGATCAGAAGTGATCATGGTACTGAGTTTGAATCTCTTCTTATGCTAGAGTTCTGTGAGAAGGAAGGTATCAGACATTGTTTCTTAGCTCACAGAACTGCTCAACAAAATGGGGTAGTTAAAAGGAAGAATAGAACACTCATTGAAGCTATAGGTACATTGCTTGCAGATGCTTACATGCCTCTTTCCTAAAGGGCATAAGCAGTAAGCACAACAAATTATGTCCTTAATAAAAGCCTAATACATAAACTAAAGCTTAAGACTCCCTATGAACTACTCAAAGGGAAGAAACCTATAAAAACCTATTTTAAAGTATTTGGATGTATATGTTATATTCACAATAATGACAAGAAACATCTTAGAAAATTTGAAGCTAAGGCTGCAATGGGAATTTTTCTAGGATATTCCTAAGTCAGCAAGGCATATAGGGTGTTTAATAAATCAACAAATCTATGCATGTGATATTTGATGAATCTAACATGTTTTACAAGGAGAGAGATATCTCTACCAACAACAATTTGTAGGTACAGAATTTGTGTGAGAGCTTATATGATCTAAACCTTACCAAAAAGGTTGAATCACACTCCTCTCCACAAGTTATATCAGAAGCTGGAAGTGAAGAAGAGAATGTAGAAGAAATTAATTCCCCTCCAACAGTTGATACAATTCCACAAGACAAATTAAATCAAATAACTATTGCTGAACTAACTTCTCCTAATAATCTTGTCACACTTAGGGATCACCCATGAACTCAAGTGATTGGAGACATATCACTAGGAGTGCAGACACGACATCAACTAAACCCAGATGTTATGCTTGCCTGCTTTCTCTCTCAAATTGAGCCTCAATCCATATCTGATTCAGAGAAAGATCCAAATAGATCACTGCAATGCAAGAGGAACTCAACCAGTTTGAGAGGTGTAAAGTTTGGGACTTAGTTCCAAGGCCTAAAGGCTATCCAATAATTGGGACTAAGTTGGTATTCAGAAACAAACATGATTCCCAAGGTGTGATAGTGAGGAACAAGGTAAGGCTTGTTGCTCAAGGATACAGGCAAGAGGAAGGAATTTATTATGATCAAACCTTTGCTCCAGTTGCTAGATTTGAAGCTATAAGGATCTTCTTAGCTTATGCAGCATTCAAGAAGTTTAAAGTCTACCAGATGGATGTAATAAGTGCATTTTTAAATGGAGAACTGAAAGAAGTGGTGTATGTTTAACAACAAGCATGTTTTATCTCTCTGACTCATCCCTCTTATGTCTTTAAATTGCATAAGGCTTTCTATGGTTTAAAGCAAGCTCCAAGAGCTTGCTATGAGACCTTAGCCAGCTTTCTTTTAGAGCATGGTTTTTCAAGAGGCATGGTTGATAGAACCCTTTTTACAAAATTGCATCATGATAAAATTTTATTAGTACAAATATATGTAGATGACATAATCTTTGGTTCCACTGATCCAAATCTGTGTAAAAGATTTTCTGATCTAATGCACTCAACGTTTGAGATGAGTAACATGGGTGAGTTATCATATTTCCTTGGTCTCCAAGTGAAACAAACCCCTGAAGGAATCTTCATCTCTTAGTCTAAATTTGCTAAAGAGCTTATTAAGAAGTTTGGGATGAATGATGCGTCTGTCATGAAAAATCCCATGGCTGTCAATGCTATTGTAGATGCTGATGAATCAGGAAAACCAGTTGTTCAGACTAAGTATAGGGCCATTGTTGGATCCCTACTATACTTAACAGCAAGCAGACCAGACATTATGTTTGCCACAAGTATTTGTGCTAGGTTCCATATGAACCCTAAAGAATCTCACCTTATTTTCATAAAAAGGATTTTTAGATATATAAAAAGTTGTCCAGATCTAGGCCTCTGGTATCCAACAGAATCAGTATTTGTGTTAACTGGATTCTCAGATGCTGATTATGCTGGATGTAGAGTAGACAAGAAAAGCACCTCTAGAACTTGTCAGTTCCTTTGTGACAGACTTGTATCTTTGTTTTGTAGAAAGCAAACATCTGTTTCAACATCTACTGCTGAAGCTGAGTATATGGCTATTGGCAGTTGCTGTTCACAGATTTTGTGGATACAAAACCAACAACGGAATTATGGTGTCAACTTGAATAATTCAACTATACTGTGTGATAATATAAGTGCTATTTCCATTGAACAAAATCCAGTATTGCATTCGAGAACTAAGCATATAGACATTAGAAATCGTTTCATTAGAGATTGTGTTGACAAATAAAAGATTAAACTTGAATTTATCTCTACTGATTTGCAAAGAGCGGATATATTCACTAAGCCATTGGACTCATCCAAGCATCTATTCTTTGTCAATCAGCTTTGTATAATAAATGATCAGAATTTTATTTAATGCTCTGTCTATAGTCAAAGAATTGTCTCTGTTCGTCAACCTGAGATCGACGAACTGATAACTGTTCTTGAGAATTTTCATCGACCTAAGATCGACAAAATCTCCTAGTATAGCTCATTCGTCGACAAAAGATCGACGAATTCTGTCTCAGAAAGTTTTCTACCAACGACGATAACTTTCCCTCTCTTAGTCCTTAGATCGACGAACTTTTTCCCTTTATGAAGTTTTCGTCGACCTGAGATCGAAGAATCTTATGTTTCCGTCGGATTGAGATTGCAGATTCATATTTTGAAAACCTTTATTAAGGCTTTCTTCTTCGACCTCAATCCCGCGCTCTCAGATTTTCCCCTCCTACACTTGATCTTGTGATTTCTCTTGTAGGTGCTCACTCTCTCTAATTCGATCTCAACTTCTCAAATGGTCACTACTGGATCAACCGACATGATGTTCGATCATGGTTTTGATATCGACTTCGACTCATTTCAACAGTCTGATCAAGTTTTCCTAGACATTCTACAGCTATTCGAGGAATAAAAACTTAAGCAGTTTATTACTAAAAGGATCAGGATACCTATAACTGAAATCAAGGAATGGGTTAGTTCTTCATCCTCAACTGATACAGAAATGACAGGGACTATCAGCAGAAATCAGGTGATTCTTACTCCCACTGTTCTCTCTGAACTTTTTAATCTGAATGCTGGAGAAGATGATCTAGAAATAGATCATAAGGAATATGAGGACATGCTGACTGTTATGGGTCACTTGGGCGAAAACCCTAACAAATTGCTTAAGATAAATTTCTCCCCGGCATATAAATTTCTTGCAGATGTCGTTGGGAAGGTGCTGTTTTCTAAGCATACAACACATGACTACATATCAAGGCAACAGTTCCTTGTTATGCCAGGTTTGGTCAGTAAGAAAAATGTGAACTGGGCACAGATCCTGTTTGACTTAATTAGGAAAAATAGTAAAAAGGAGGTTTGCTATGGAAGAATCATGGGCTTGTTCCTGAAAGCCAAGGATAATGAACTGCTGGTATCTCAGACCACATTCATTATTGCATCTAAGAGGCTCTCATCTGCCCTCTTTAGCAGATGGGAGAGGTCTATCACAAAGCCATCTAAGGGCAAGTCCTCCTCTAAAACTTCTAAAAATAAAAGGGCTGCACCTGCCTCTCCACACCCCACTGAAGGGCCTATCTCCACACCTCCACCACCTCTGACCCTCAAGCTCCATCCCAACCTCAAGACCAACCAACTCCACCCTCCACTATAATTCTAATACATACCCCAACACCTCCAGCATCTCCAATTCATTCTACACATATACCATCAAATACTTCTTCCCCTCAGCATGACACATAAATACCAACACCTGCCAAATCTCCACTTCCATCTCATCTTGCTGATCGCCCTTCTTTCAATCTGTTATCATCCCCCCTAAACAGTCCTGCTCCTCAACATAACTCCCCTCCAGACACTTCAATTCCACTTACTGCACCAGCACCTACCATCAATGCAACTATCCACCTTCCATCATCTTCTGCCAACACCTCTGCCTCAACAACTTTGGATCCCTCAATCATCCAACCACTAATTGAACTCCTTAAACCCCTCCTCCAAACCATCATAGTAGAGGCAATTTCCACTCTTTCTACCTCCATCACATCTCTTTCTGCTCAATTCTCTGCCCTCACCTCTACCCTCTCTTCATCTGGGGGCCTTGCTTCAGTATCTACTGAAACCAGGCAGGGGGAGATATTTGATGATGAAGCAGTAGCAGCAGCTGAACCAGCAATTTTATCAGAAGCAGCAGAACTAGCAATAGCAGCAGGAACAGACATTGACATGGAAACAGACTTCTTGAATTTTCTTGAACATGATATGGAAACAAATGATGCAGAGAGACCTGACTCAGTAGTAGATGTATATAATCAATGTATAGATATTGTAGTATCCAATGCTCAAGAGGCCATCTTGTTAGAAGTTCTGCTTTGAAGGGTCTACTTTATCAAATCTAAAGTGAATTTAGCTACTTTGCTGAAAATCTTTGGATCTTACATTCATTTTTGCCTCTCCTTCCCCAATCCATCATCAAGAGAAATTGTATGCTACACTTCCCTTGTAAGCTCAGAAGTATTAGATATTGTAAAGAAAAGTTTGATAGTTCCTCTAGAAGTATTGTATGAACAGAGATCTAGCCCTCCTAGGCCATCCTATATTATGGATGATAGCCCCCTCCTTAATCTAGATGATCTAATAAATCAATACATTGCTATGGAAGCTGAAGCAGCTCATACTAATGTTGTTCCCACTCCAGTAAGTAAAGAAATCCCCAAGGATATACTAAAATAGATAGATGACTTGTATAACAATCCTCAAGGATAGTCTAAAGATGATGATGATGATGATGACTCTAATGAGGAACCCAAGAAAAAGAAAGTCTCAAAGAAAAGGAAAGCTCCACCTCCTCCTGCTCCCAAACCTAGAAACACTAATGACACCCACTACTATATTCTAAAAAACATAACTCCATACAAGGGTATGCCAGCCTGCATGTTGCTATCCAAGAATGAACAAAAGGCAAGAAATAAGAGCAGAAGGTATTCTCCTCACCCACAGAAATTCAGAAGAGACCCTCATACTCCTCCTCCACCAGTTATTGGTGCTTTTAGAACTAGTTCTCAAAAGTCAGATGCACGTTCCAAGCCCTCATACACCAGAACATATCAGAGGCACGAAAGATCATCAAGACAGCAGTACCATGGAAGCATTCAGCAGAGAAATACTAGCTGTATAAAACAAATAAAAGAGATAGTGTTTCAAAAACCAGAGTTCTCTCCTTCTCAACCACAGGCTGAACAAAGAAGACACTCTGTACCTAAAGGAAAATACAGTGAGGCAGCACCTCGCAAATCCTTATACACTAAAAGTACTGAAAGCCAAGCTGAGACAAATTTTAAAGAATAATCTTTAATTTCAAGCCTTTTGCACTGCTATCCTTACAGGAAGATCAATCATCTATCATTCAGGATGATCATCCAAACTTCAGGATGGCCAGACATCAAGAATTAATTGCTCTATCACAGATGAAAAAGGCCAGAGAAGAAGGACAGGATCCAACAAAATTCTCTATAATGTCCACATATAGAGAAAAAGAACTTGAAAGGCTTCAGGTAAGCAAGAAGGTGTTTGACGATACTGGATATATGACTAGACATCCAGAAGCAATTGTTCCCAGAACTTCAACTCAGATAATGATTGGAGCAGCTGATTTATATAAGTCAAAAAGAGAAGCTGCCAATCCTAACAAGAAAATTATATTTACAAACCCCGGAGAAAAGAAGAAGGAAGAAAAATTCAAGAAGTAAAAGCAGACAATCCTAAAGAAAAATTGCTACTTGTGGTATACTTTGTTAAATTTATGTTATTTTTCTGTTACAAAGCTATGTACATATATCTGCTGCACTTGTTATTATTATTTGTTAGATATATATTGTGTTTCTGCTTTTGTATTGAGTCTGTTATTAGTGACCTCAACCAAATAGGGGGAGATTGTTGGAAACCCTAGTTGGATTTGGGCTAGGTGCATTGAGTTAGGATATGACCCAACATGTATAGATAAGGGTCATAATTATGTCCTAGAGTCTAGGTTAATTTATTAAAGTCAACAGTAAAAAGTACCAGTCTCATACACTACCAGAGACTCAAGACATAGAAAATTCAAGACTTAATAAAAATGAGATCTGCGTTCGTCGAACTCTGGTCGACGATCATCGTGCTCAGCTCGACTAACCTAGAGATAATTTTTTGAGCTGAGCTCGACGAACTAAGATCTCAGCTCGAAGATCTCTGAACAAAGTGATAACTCCTCTGTCAAACATCAGGTCAATGAACTCTGTCCTTATTTCGACAAACACATCAGCTCTTAGAGCCAAAGATCTCTCAGCGTAAAAATTGACTCAGCGCCACAATTCATTCAAAGCCAATGTTTACTCAGAGCCAAAGTTCACTCAATGCTCTCAACGCTATCAATGACTCAACACTCTTAAACGACTAAACTCCAGAATGGTGATCTAACACTCAAAGCAAGAAGACATCTCACTCAACGCCAGATCAATACTTCAACACACAACATCAGAAAATATTCTAAGTCCAGACTGTAGAATCAACTCGATGATCTTGGATCTCAGCTCGACGAAAATCCGTTCTCAGGTCGACAAACTTAGTGCACAGAATCAGTCAGTTTATACAGTGTAGTTGTTCGCAGAGCTCAGGTCGATGAAAGCTGATAAGAGGTCGACGAAATCACAGGTCGACGAAATCTGTTCTCAGGTCGACGAAAACTGTAAGGCATATTGTCATTTATTCTTTCCTTTTCTGTCTCCTTATTTTATACTAATATAGGCCATTAATTCCCTAGATAATCAATGCTCTTATATCTTTTGAATCGATCCGTTACTGGCAGCATTATTTACAAACATCCTTCATGGAATTAACTACTTATATCTCGGGACATATATAGAATAGAATATATGACAGCATACTTGTCATTTTCATTTCTGAGATTCCGGCTAAGCATTTATTGTAGGTTTTTGAATTTGGCCGAGTTGCAGTTATCATTCGAGGATCTCTTTGCAAAGATCTCAGAGAGCTAAGAAAAATAGAGAAGAAAAGAGATACATAGAAACTTGTGTGCTAACAACAAGCAAGTCATAGGAAAAAGCATACAAACAAAAAAAGTGCAGTGAAAACAGCTCTCAGAAAATCTACTACTCTTAAGAGAAGAAGAAGGAACAACCATCACCATCAAGAGTCCTTCTTTCTTTCTCTCTTTGTTTTCAGGGATCTCAAGTGACAAGTTATTCTAATCAGTCAAGGATCTCTGAAGATCTAAAAGGCCTACTCACCCTTTTGCAAAGCTTCCACTCCAAAACCAGTCAAGATCTCATGGGGAGCTTTGACAACTACACAAATCAACTTAGTCTTCTCATTTTGATTTGAGAAGAGAAGACTTCCATAAACCTTTCTTCCAACCTCTGTACATGGTTTAAATTCCCTTCAAAATTATTCTTGGTTGCAAGTCTCCTAACCAAAAGACTTGAGGTTTGGTTTTGGAGAACCTGATCAAATGCTTATTGGTGGTAGTCACCTGATCAAAACATGTAGTGGATTCCTACCAAGGGTGGTAGAAGAGTGGATGTACCCAAGTTTGGGGAACCACTATAAAATTCTTGTGTTGTCTGTGTGGATGTGTTGTTTTTCCTTTGTGCTTGTGCTGTGATATATTTTTATTGTGTAGCTTAGTTATCTCTCTCTAGTTTATCTGCTACACTTATGCACCTATACACTTATAATATAGTAACATATTTTATAAAAGATCTTTTGTTTCAGTAAAAATTAAAAGATTTCAATAACTCTATTCACCCCCCCTCCCTCTAGAGTTTTTCAGAGCTAACCCTATCTTTCAGCTTATCTTAATATTTTGATGGTTTCCTTCTGAAGTCTTTTCTAGCCATCTTGAGGAATCTCTTAGCAAGAGACTCATCAACTCTTCATTCATAGGAATGACTTCAGAATCTTCTGTAGCTTTGAAAGCTATGATGTGCTCCTTCCTAGTTGGTGTAGGATTCTTCACTTCAGCTACTGTTTCACTTTCTTTCATCAGTTGCTCATAAGACTTTAGCTTTCCTAGAAGAGATTCTGTTGAGATCTCTGTCATGCTTCTGGCTTCTCTGATGGGCCAGATTCTTGAGTCCCATGTGCTGGGAAAGCACATAAGGATTTTGTCATTCACATCAGTTAAAGTGATTTCTTTATCTAGGGTCCTTAGCTCATTGATGATGGGGCTTAGTCTATTGTACATCACTACAACTATTTCTGCTTCATCCTTCTTGAAGTTTTCATACTAAGTGATGAGGTTTGATCTTCTATCTTTCCTCTCATCTGCTGATCCAGCCACCATTTGGTTCAAAGAGTCCAAAATGTCCTTAGCTGATTGACACTCACCAACCTTTAGAAATATTTCATCAGACATAGTTTGAGCCAGTATGTTCATGGCTCTAGCATCATCTATCTTAGCCTTTTTCTATGCATCTGTCCATCCAGGGGGTGGAACTGCATTCAATTCAGTTGATACAGTTGAGGTTGAAGCCACTGGAGCTGGTGGTCCTGTTAAGATAGAATTTAATATATCTTTATCAATAGAGTTCATGTAAAGCCTAATTCTTGTCTTACAGATTGTGAACTTTGACAAGTTGCACACTGGAGGTCTGGTGCTTGCATATTCTTTGTTTTGTGCCATGCTGTATATATAAATCTAGTAAAGATAAAGAACAAATCTAACTTAAGATCTTTGGTTCAAGGGTTTAACTTGTAATACCAAAAGAACCTCCTCTAATACCAATTGACAGCTAGAGTTAGATCTGATATACTCTAGAGGGGGGGGGGGTGAAAAGAGTATATATGTATATTTAAAAAAATTTCCTGAACTATAAAGATTATACCTTGTTGGTACCCTAGTTTGATTTGAGTTTAGTCTTGTCTTTTTTTGTCCCTTGACCCAAGAAATATCTATGGTCAATGGTTAGTGGTCTAGCTGTAGAGTTCTCGCTTTTCCAGATTGAGAATTTGGTTAAGTAGTTTGTTCGTTCGACTATCGTCGAACGCCGCTCGACTATCGTCGACTAACTGTTCGACGATCGTCTATCAGTTGTTCGACTTTCAGTCTGCGAGGACAGTTCGACTATCGGCTGATAGTTCGACTATCTGTGTGCTTTGATAGTTCGACTATCTGCTTGGATAGGTCGACTATCTGATAGCTCGACTATCTGTTGATAGTTCGACTATCTGTTCTGCGTTGATAGTTCGACTATCTGTTGATAGGTCGATTATCTGTTCTCGCTTGGTAGTTCGACTATCTGCTTTGATAGTTCGACTATCTGATAGTTCGACTATCTGTTGATAGCTCGACTATCTGTTCTCGCTTGGTAGTTCGACTATCTGCTTTGATAGTTCGACTATCTGATAGTTCGAGTATCTGTTGATAGGTCGACTATCTGTTTGTTTTTGATAGTTCGACTATCTGTTGATAGGTCGACTATCTGATAGCTCAACTATCTGTTGATAGTTCGACTATCTGTTTTGACTTGATAGTTCGACAATCTGTTGATAGGTCGACTATCTGATAGTTCGACTATATTCTGATAGTTCGACTATCTGCTGTGATAGTTCGACTATCTCCTTTGATAGTTCGACTATCTGGATCGTTCGACTATCTGTCCGATAGTTCGACGATCTCCGTGCGTCGGTCGACGATCTTCTAAGGTCGTTCGACATTTTCTGTGTGCCTTTATATTTTGTATTTATTTATTATATTTAATTAATTAATACATTATCTGACATATCTTTTCAGTTGTTTTATGATAATATTTCCAGGCAATATTTGCTCCATCCCTTATGCCTGAGTAAAATCTTTTTAGATAAAGTTGTTTGTCTTATTAGCTGACATTGTAATTTACTTTATCTGCTGTCAGTCCTTTATAGCCGTTAGACTGAAAAGTCTTTCTTCTGCTGTAAAGAGTTTGTTTCTGATATGACTTTATTTAGTACTTTATTATCAGATTGCTTCCTGCAGCTTCGTAGAAAAAGGTTTATACCTTTTATAGAATGTTTCTGCTGCAGAGATTATTTTGTCTTCTTGATATTTACAGCCCAGGTCTCAAGTTTCAGAAGAAGACAAGTAATTCAAATTGAAGTGAGCCGTTGCTTGTTGCTGTTATAAAAAGGACCCTTTGAAGAAGGATTCTAGCTAGCTAACTAGTTACCCAGTTCATCTGCTTTCAAGCCTTCATCAAGATCAAGTCTTCTGCTCTCAGCAATACTCATCCAATTGAGAAGTGTTAAGATCTTCTACTCTTCTTCAACCTGAGTTCTCCTGCTTTCAGGAAGTTCAAACTCAGAGTTCTTTTGAAGAAGAAGAAGAAGAAGATATCTGCTTGAAGATCTTTAATTTTATTATTTATTATCTTCTTGTAGTTTTTCCTTCAGAGCTTTCTGAAGAGTTTTCTGCACTGAAGCAAGACTTCACCTGGACATCTTTGAGCCAGGGGGAGCCTTGATTCTTTAGAGCTTTCTAGCTCAGTGCAAGTTTTTTGTGCTTCTCTAATCTATTGTAAAATAGAGAAGACATCTTAACCTTCTTCCCCCTCCTGTACAGGGTTATTACTCCCTTCAAAAGTATCCCTTGGTGGCAGGGCACCTGATCAAAAACCTGTGCTTGGTTTTTAGACACCTGATCAAAAGTCTAAAGGGTTTCTGGATCTACCTGAAGCAGATCCTGTTGGTGGCAGGGCACCTGATCAAAAACCTGAGTGGATTCCTACCTTGTTGGTAGAAGAGTGGACGTACCCAAGTTGTTTGGGGAACCACTATAAATTCCTTGTGTCGTCTGGATTGCCTTGTTTAAGTCCTGCTTTGTGGCTGTGAATAGATTTAACTAGGTTGCTTGTTGCTGATTAGGATTTCCAAGCCTTAACTATAATTACAGTTAGCTTGAGTTTGTGCACAACACTTGTGTTAGGCTATAGGGTTAATTCTATATCTATAATCTTTTAATTCCGCAATTCACTCCAAGGGAGTTGGTTAGACCATTAAGTTTTGTCTAGTGCAAAATTTGATAACTCTATTCACCCCCCCTCTAGAGTAGTATCTATCCCTTCACTTTCAATTGGTATCAGAGGGAGGTTGGCTGACTGAATAGGCTAACACCTAAGTCACAAGATCCTGATAGATACCAAAGCTTATAGATATTCACTATCATGGCCCAGTCCAAGGATTATTCTAGCACCAGACCTACAGCATGCAACTTAGCTAAGTTTGGCATCTGGAAGGCAAGGATAAAATTATATATGAATTCTATTGATGAAAGCATCTTTGCTTCTATTTTGTCAGGACCCCCAAGAGCACCTGCTGCTGCCACTGCCTCATCATCAACTGATATGAGTGCAGTGCCTCCTCCAGATTACAACGATGAGTATAAGAAGGCCAAGATTGCAGATGCCAAGGCAATGAATATACTGTCTCAGACAATGTCTGATGAGGTATTCCAGAAGGTAGCTGACTGCTCTTCAGCAAAAGCTATGTGGGATACACTGAACCATATTGTAGCTGGTTCAGCTGATGAAAGGAAGGATAGAAGGTCCAACCTTATCTCACAATATGAGAACTTCAAGAAAACTGATGTTGAATCAGTTGAAGCCATGTACACCAGGCTCAGCTCAATCATCAATGAGCTGAGGACCCTTGACAAGGACATATCATTGACAGAGGTCAATGATAAGATTCTAATGTGCTTCCCTAGCACATGGGATCTAAGAATCTGGCCCATCAATGAAGCTAGAAGTACAAATGAGATCTCCACTGAAGCCCTTCTCGGCAAGCTCAAGTCTTTTGAGCAAGTGCTGAAGACAAGGGAAGCAGAAGCAGAAGCAAAGACCCCTACTCCAACAAGAAAAGAGCAATCTCTAGCTCTTAAGGCTGCTGATGCTTCTGAAGGCAGCCAATCAAATGAGGAACTAATGGCATTGTTTGCCAAGAGGTTTCTCAAGATGGGGAGAAAGGAATTCAGAAAGAAGTCTTCACGATATGAAGACAAACCAAGGTATGATCGTTCACCTGCTAAAGAAATTATATGTTATGGTTGCAGGAAGCCTGGACACATCTTACCAGAGTGTACAGAGGAGAAGAACAAAGACAAGAGGAAAGAAAAGGAACAGCACAGGAAGCACTCCAAGCCATCCTCCTACAAAAACAAGAAGAAGGAGAGAGGTTTCATTGCTGGAACCTGGAGTGATTCTGATGAAGAATCCTTCTCCTCAAGCTCCAGTGAGGATGAGGAAGAGAAGAAGGCAAAAGAAGTTTGCCTGATGGCAATAGATGCCTGCAGCAATCACTCAGCTGCAGAGAGTTCAGATTCAGATGAAGAGATGCCAACAGAAGATGAGGTACTATCTTCTTATGACTTCACTTCTGAAGAATTTAAATTAGATTTTAAATCTTTATGCTTAGATTTGATTAGCTCAGAAAAGGAGATAAAAGAACTTAGAAATAAGTTAGCTGACTCAGAATTAATTGTTACAGAAAATATTAGGTTAAAGGAAGATCTCACTACTTGTAGTGAAGAAATTAAATTTCTTAAAATGGAGTTAGCTAAGTCTAAGAGGTTAGAAGAATCACTTAATGGTAGAAGCCTTAAGTTGTTAGAAATTACCATCATGACTAACACTAGGTCAGCTAATAACAAACTAGGCTTAGGAGCTTCTTCAAGTGAACCCCCAGTTATTCTTAAAAATAATCTTTCAACTCCAGTGAACTTCATTTCAGCTAGTGGAATGAAGAACACTGAGCAAGTAAACCTAGTTAATAAAACTTTAAATAAGGCTAAGAGAGAGAAAAGAAAGAAATTTTTTAAAGAAATGCAAAGAGCGTCGAACGCCGCTCGACGATCGGAAGCTCAATGGTCGAATGAAGCTCGACGATCTGAGCGCCCATCGTCGAACGTCGATCGACGTTTTCAACATGATTTTCAAAATCATCATCAGTACCATAGAAACCTAAATGAGAATAGAAACCCTAGGTTTGTTGACCCATCATCTGCATGGAGAATCCCACATAGGAGATCTCACCCATTAGGTTATCACCCTCAGCCTGCATTTTCATATATTTCCAGTTTTTCTTATGTGAAAAACAAGGGACCCAAGGTTACTTGGGTCCACACTGTCTAAATAAATGTCTTGCAGGTGAAGGCCTATCCAATCACTCAAAATAAGTGGTATTTGGATAGTGGATGTTCCAAACATATGACAGGAAATAAAGATCATCTGTCAAAATTCAAAGCTAAGCTCGCCCCAAAGGTTATCTTTGGAGATTCCAGCTGTGGTCAGACAGAAGGCTATGACAGGATTACAATTGGAGATGTTACTTTCAAGAGAGTTGCATATATGACGGGACTGAAGCACAATTTGATTTCAGTCAGCCAGCTATGTGATGCTGGCTACCAGGTTTCATTTTCTAACTCTTCTTGCAATATTACTTTAAATAATAATGTTGTTTTAGTAGGCATTAGAATAGGTAATATTTATTTAGTAGATTTCAATTCATCTAATTCTGAAATCTGTCTATTTAATGAAGTAACAATTAATAATAATTCTTTGTGGCATAAGAGGCTTAGTCATGTTAACCTTAAAAATATATCTACGTTATCTAAACACAACCTTGTTAGAGGTTTACCTTCTGCCCCTACAAGAAGGAGAGCCTATGCAAGGCTTGTCAGCTAGGCAAGCAAATCAAGAATTCTTTTAAATCTGTAAATAAGAGTGATTCTCCTAGAATCCTGTATCTATTACATTTGGACCTATTTGGCCCAATAAATGTACAGAGTTTAGGAGGGAAGTATTACACCTTAGTAATTGTAGATGACTTCTCTAGGTTCAGTTGGGTTTTCTTTTTGAGAACTAAGGCTGATAACTTCAAAGCCCTTACAGACTTTCTACTATGTGTGCAGACTGAGTACTCTACTCATGTAGCCTTGATCAGAAGTGATCATGGCACTGAGTTTGACTCTCTTCTCATGCAAGAATTCTGTGAGAGAGAAGGTATCAAACATAGTTTCTCAGCTCCTAGAACTCCCCAACAAAATGGGGTAGTTGAAAGGAAGAACAGAACACTCATTGAAGCTGCTAGTACATTGTTGGCAGATGCTAACATGCCTCTCTCCTATTGGGCAGAAGATGTTAGTACAGCCAATTATGTCTTGAATAGAAGTCTGATACACAAGCTTAAGTGTAAAACTCCTTATGAGCTGCTTAAAGGAAAGAAACCTAAAATTAATTATTTTAGAGTATTTGGTTGTATTGTTTATATTCATAATAACAATAAAGAATACCTTAGAAAATTTGAAGAAAAGCTTCAATGGGAATCATGCTTGGATATTCCCAAGTAAGCAAAGCTTATAGGGTTTATAACAAATCAACCTGTAAAATTGAAGAATCTGTGCATGTATCTTTGGATGAGTCTCAGATGTTTTACAAGGAGAAGGAAAACTCTCCTTCCTCTAGTTCATTGCAGGTACCTGATGCCCCTCAAGAAATTCTTCAACTATCAACTCTTCAGATCACTGAATCAGACAGTGATGAAGACATTGCAGAAGCTGTTGTTGTACCACCAACAGTAGATCAAATTCCTCCTGAGGAATTAATCCCAACTGTTGCTGAAGATCACATCCTACCTGTTGATATTGTCACACTTAGAGATCACCCCACATCTCAAGTGATTGGAGACATATCAGCTGGTGTGCAAATAAGACACCAATTAAGACAGGATGTGATGCATGCTTGTTTCCTCTCACAGGTTGAGCCCCTCACCTTTAAAGATGCAGAGCTAGATCCCCACTGGATCATTTCTATGCAAGAGGAACTCAATCAGTTTAAGAGATGTAAAGTTTGGACTTTGGTTCCAAGACCTAAAGGCCAACTGATCATAGGCACCAAGTGGGTGTATAGAAACAAGTTGGATGCAAATGGAATTATTGTAAGGAATAAAGCAAGGCTTGTAGCTCAGGGCTACAGACAGAAGGAAGGTATAGATTATGACCAAACCTTTGCTCCTATTGCAAGGCTAGAAGCAATAAGGATCTTCTTGGCCTATGCAGCCTACATGAAGTTTAAGGTGTTCCAAATGGATGTCAAAAGTGCATTCCTGAATGGTGAGCTTAAGGAAGAGGTGTTTGTTGAACAACCACCAGGGTTTGTTTCTTCAACTCAGCCCTCACATGTGTTTAAGTTGCAGAAAGCTCTTTATGGACTAAAGCAAGCTCCCAGAGCCTGGTATGAGACTCTAGCTAGTTTCCTTTTAGAGCATAACTTTACTAGGGGAGTAGTTGATAGAACCCTTTTCGTCAAGCATCACAAGGACACAATCCTGTTAGTTCAGGTGTATGTAGATGATATTATATTTGGCTCAACTGATCCCAAACTTTGCAAAAGGTTCTCTGACCTGATGCACTCTAAGTTTGAGATGAGTAGTATGGGTCTGCTGTCTTACTTTCTTGGTCTCCAAGTTAAGCAAGATGCTGATGGTATCTTCATCTCCCAATCCAAATATGCCAAGGAATTGGTAAAGAAATTTGGGATGGCTGATGCTTCAGCAATGCCTACACCTATGGCTACTAATGTAGTTATTGATTCTGATGATCACGGCAAGCCAGTTGATCAAAAGAATTATAGGGCCATTGTTGGTTCCCTATTATATCTAACTGCAAGTAGGCCTGATATAATGTTTGCTACATGCCTTTGTGCTAGATTCCAGGTCAACCCCAAGGAATCTCATCTGATTCTTCTCAAGAGAATCCTGAGATAACTGAAGGGATGTCCAGATCTAGGACTTTGGTACCCAGCTGAGTCAGAATTTGAATTAATTGGATATTCTGATTCTGATTATGCTGGTTGCAGAGTTGACAGGAAGAGCACCTCAGGAACTTGTCAGTTTCTGGGAGAGAGATTGGTCTCTTGGTTCTGTAAGAAGCAGGCTTCTGTCTCAACTTCAACTGCAGATGCTGAATATATAGCAGCTGCTAGTTGTTGTTCACAGATCCTGTGGATTCAGAACCAGCTTGTGGATTATGGTTACTCACACAAGAACACCAAAATCATGTGTGACAGTACCAGTGCTATCTCAATTGCACAAAATCCAGTGCACCACTCTAGAACGAAGCACATTGAGATTCGGCACCATTTCCTGAGAGATTGTGTGGAAAAGAATAAGATTTGTCTTGAGTTCATATCCACTGAGTTTCAGAGAGGTGATATATTCACCAAGCCCTTAGATGAACAGAAGCATCTGTTCTTTTTAGTTCAACTAGGCATGATTAATGGACGAGACTAAGTGTGACTATATCTGCCTATGTTGAAACCTGCTTGAAGATCGTCGAACGATGATCGAAGATCGTCGAACGGATTAAGCCTATCGTCGACCTCTGGTTAATGATAGCTTATCTGTTTGAAGATCGTCGACCGGCGTTCGAAGATCGTCGAACAGGTCGAGCTTATCGTCGATCTCTGGACGACGATAGCTTATTGTTTGAGAAGCCAGAAATAGTCGAACGAATGATCGACTACTCTGCTTCTGAGCCGATCATCGAACGGTCGTTCGACTATCGGGTCTAGTATCGTTTTAATAGATCGACTATCTCCGGTCTAATATAAAGCCGATAGTCGACCTAGGTTAAAAGATCTTTTGTTTTATCGTCGACGGAGCGTGACTTTTCGCATTCTGTCTTCCTGCTTGCGATTTTCTGCCGCTTCGTCCCCTTCGTCTTTGCCGTCCTTCTCGCGCATTGTCCAGCAATTCAATGGCGATTTCTCCCGCAGTGTTAGCCGTTGTAAAGTTCGATGCAGGCTTCAGCGTCGATTTTGACGCGTTCAGTTGCTGTGAAGCAGGGATCGTGGAAGTTCATCAGCTGTGCCGGGATCAAGGTCTAGAACGATTAATGTCGACAAGGATAAAGTTAAATATTCCCGAGATCAAGGAATGGGCTTTCACTTCGTCCTCCACCGACGATTCGATGACTGGCACCATCGGCAGAGAAGAGGTAATTTTAACTCCGGCCGTCTTGACTGATGTTTTTGGTTTGATAAATGGTGAAGATGATTATGAGCAAGATGCTCCAGAATTTGGAAGGATGCTGACTGAGCTGGGACATGCAGAGGGCATTCCCACCAAGCTGCTCAAGGTCAATTTTCCCTTTAAGATTAAATTTCTCGCTGAGTTAGTTGGGAAAGTGCTCCTCGGAAAGCACTCTGCTCATGACAATATAACAAGGAAACAATTTGCACTGATGTGTGCAATTGTTAATCAGAAAAAGATTTATTGGGCAGGAGTAATGTTTGATTTGATAAGGAAAAAGAATAATAAGAAAGAGGTTACCCTAGGTAGGGTTATTGGAATTTTTCTGAAGGAAAAGTATCCTGAGCTGCTGGTCTCCGTTGCAACAACCATAAATGCAAGCAAGAAGATGGACCCAAATTTATTCTCCAAGTGGAAGAGGACTTTTGTGAAACCCGCTCTCACAGGGGTTGCTCCAGCGACATGAGAGAGCACCAGGACTGATTCAGTCGCTCCTCACCCGGTTGAAGCTGGCTCAGCTCTTTCCCTTCCCTCATCTTCTTCTGCTATGCAGTCTGCTTCAGTTGGAGTTCCATCAACTTCAACTGAAGTACGACTTCCCCCTTCTCCTGTTCGAGAAACAACCACGGTTGTTCTTCCTTCCCCTCCAGCATCTCCTCTTCCTTCTCATCTGGCTAGGATATCTGCTCCTAGTTTTGATCTGTTAGGATCTGAGAGGATTCCAACACCTCCTCAGTCTCCTATTCAATCCCCTACTCATTCTCCAGTTAACACTCCTGTTAACTCTCCAGCTCCATCTCTAATTCGATCTCCAGTCCACACCACTTCTCATCCTAACACTACAACCATCTCTGCTGCATCTCCATCCACTGCAATTCCATCATCTTTTGAGATCACCCCAGAATTCATTTCTAACATTTTGGAGTTGATTACCCCTTCAATCAAAATTATGATTGAAGAGGCAATTGCTCTACTTGCCTCCTCCATTGCCACCTTGACTGCTTCTATTCAATCATTTTCCAAATCTGCTGAGATCTCTTCTTCAAGGGGCCTGGTTTCAGTTTCCACTGAAATCAGGCAGGGGGAGATGTTCTGTGAAGATGTCTCAGAGCCTCCAGCCTCCCTTCCAGCAGTTCTTTCAGCAGTTCAAGAAGAGACTGATGCAGTTCAAGTTCAAGATAAATCAGTTTCTGTGTTATCGGAAAAAGAAATATCTGATGTTATTATGTTATCTGAATTTGCGGTGAAAGTTTGCTTAGAAGATCTCACCACTCCCGTGGTTTCCCATTTCCTAGAAGGGATTATTACATCCTACCTAGATGAGTCTTGGGAGTTGGTAAAATATGAAGGTAATTCACTCATCCGCTTTATTGACGAGTCAATTAATTTGCTAGCTTGTGAATACCTAGAAGGAATGATTTTAGCTTATTTAGCAGATTTGTGTTCGAAATCTACAGATTATATTAAAGAAGATTTAGCTGCTCAGGTTATAGCAGTTGTTTCAGAAGCTGCTCCAGAGGATCCTGATGTTCAAATAGATCCAGAATTTAATTCTTTTTTAGATGACATAGAAGATGTATCTGAAAATCAAGAAGAGAAAGCAAGAGTTGCTTGGAATCAAAGAGTTCAATCTTTGTTAGAGGAAAAAGAAAAAGATTTGCAAGTTGAAAAGTCGACTGTTTGGGATGATTCACCAGGATTAGATTTGGATTTCCTTCTGGCTCAGGATGCCATTAAAGAGGAAAAAGAGAAAGCTGCTGTAAAGGAAAAGGCTGTTTCTGAAGCCTATGATCCTTATGACAATCCTCCTTCATCTCACTCTGAAGATGAAGAGGATTCTGATTTATCTGAAAATTCAAAGAAAAAGAAAGCTGCTCAGAAGAAAAGAAAAGCCGTTGCTTCTCCTCCTCCCAATCGAGAAAATGATACTCCATATTATATTCTTAAAGGAATTGACCCCAAATCAAAAGAATTTCAACATTGGATGTGGTTCTCCAAGAACCAGCAGAAAGAGAGAAAAAGATCTAAGAGGTATGATAGTCCTGTTTTAAGATGGACTCCCAGAGGTCCTCCTCCTCCACCTCCCAGTGCAGGAGCCTCTGGGAACCTTTCTGCTAATCCATCTGCCTCTTCTAGAAAATCTGTACCTTCTCAGCCTCAGTCAAGGAAAAGCTCTCAAAGTTCCCAAGACAGATCTTATTCTGATTCTCAAAGACATGTTACTGAAGTAAGAGAACAAGTGAAGGAGGTTGTGTATCTAAGACCAACCTTTTCCCCTCCTCCTTCTCCAAAGAAAAGAGTTTCTTCTCCAATACCAGTGCAGTCTGAAAAAATTGTTTCAAAAGGTAAGTAGTTTATTTTGTTTAAATATTCTAGCAAGAAATTTGCTAAGTCTGCTCCCATGTCTTATCTCGTTAATCAAGATAAAGAGGTTGCTCCTTCCGAGACTGCTTATGAAAGTCCTGAGCTTGATCCTAACTTTAGGATGGCTCGTTTTCACGAATTGGTTGGAGCAGCTCAAATCAGAAAAGCAAAAGCTGAAGGGAAGGACACCACTGGACTAACCACTACGTCTTCATTCAGAAAGAAGGAATTCGAAAAGTTTCAGGTCAGCCCTGATGTATTTGACCCTTCAAAGTATATGGAAAAGCATCCAGAGGCAGTTGTTCCAAGGGCTGCAGAATTAAAGATCACTGGTGTGCAGGACTTGAAGATGTCAAAGAAAGAGGCTATTGATCCCCTGAGGAAAATTTCTTTTGTTCCAAGTTCTTCTGACTCTTTGCCAGATTCTGTAGACTCTTAATTTTTTGATTGACTGCTGTTTTATATCTATCTGTTTGATAATTGCTAGTTAATTGCTATCTATTTTCTGTATTGATTATAGTGTTCTATAGCTAGCTCTGTGTTTTAGTTTTTAAGTGACTTAACTCAAATAGGGGGAGATTATTGGTACCCTAGTTTGATTTTAGTTTAGTCTTGTCTTTTTTTGTCCCTTGACCCAAGAAATATCTATGGTCAATGGTTAGTGGTCTAGCTGTAGAGTCCTCGCTTTTCCAGATTGAGAATTTGGTTAAGTAGTTTGTTCATTCGACTATCGTCGAATGCCGCTCGACTATCGTCGACTAACTGTTCGACGATCGTCTATCAGTTGTTCGACTTTCAGTCTGCGAGGATAGTTCGACTATCGGCTGATAGTTCGACTATCTGTGTGCTTTGATAGTTCGACTATCTGCTTGGATAGGTCGACTATCTGATAGCTCGACTATCTGTTGATAGTTCGACTATCTGTTCTGCGTTGATAGTTCGACTATCTGTTGATAGGTCGACTATCTGTTCTCGCTTGGTAGTTCGACTATCTGCTTTGATAGTTCGACTATCTGATAGTTCGACTATCTGATAGTTCGACTATCTGTTGATAGGTCGACTATCTGTTCTCGCTTAGTAGTTCGACTATCTGCTTTGATAGTTCGACTATCTGATAGTTCGACTATCTGTTGATAGGTCGACTATCTGTTTGTTTTTGATAGTTCGACTATCTGTTGATAGGTCGACTATCTGATAGCTCAACTATCTGTTGATAGTTCGACTATCTGTTTTGCCTTGATAGTTCGACTATCTGATAGTTCGACTATCTTCTGATAGTTCGACTATCTGCTGTGATAGTTCGACTATCTCCTTTTATAGTTCGACTATCTGGATCGTTCGACTATCTGTCCGATAGTTCGACGATCTCCGTGCGTCGGTCGACGATCTTCGAAGGTCGTTCGACGTTTTCTGTCTGCCTTTATATTTTGTATTTATTTATTATATTTAATTAATTAATACATTATCTGGCATATCTTTTCAGTTGTTTTATGATAATATTTCCAGGCAATATTTGCTCCATCCCTTATGCCTGAGTAAAATCTTTTTAGATAAAGTTGTTTGTCTTATTAGCTGACATTGTATTTTACTTTATCTGCTGTCAGTCCTTTATAGCCGTTAGACTGAAAAGTCTTTCTTCTGCTGTAAAGAGTTTGTTTCTGATATGACTTTATTTAGTACTTTATTATCAGATTGCTTCCTGCAGCTTCGTAGAAAAAGGTTTATACCTTTTATAGAATGTTTCTGCTGCAGAGATTGTTTTGTCTTCTTGATATTTACAGCCCAGGTCTCAAGTTTCAGAAGAAGACAAGTAATTCAAATTGAAGAGAGCCGTTGCTTGTTGCTATTATAAAAAGGACCCTTTGAAGAAGGATTCTAGCTAGCTAACTAGTTACCCAGTTCATCTGCTTTCAAGCCTTCATCAAGATCAAGTCTTCTGCTCTCAGCAATACTCATCCAATTGAGAAGTGTTAAGATCTTCTACTCTTCTTCAACCTGAGTTCTCCTGCTTTCAGGAAGTTCAAACTCAGAGTTCTTTTGAAGAAGAAGAAGAAGATAGATAGATGCTTGAAGATCTTTAATTTTATTATTTATTATCTTCTTGTAGTTTTTCCTTCAGAGCTTTCTGAAGAGTTTTCTGCACTGAAGCAAGACTTCACCTGGACATCTTTGAGCCAGGGGGAGCCTTGATTCTTTAGAGCTTTCTAGCTCAGTGCAAGTTTTTTGTGCTTCTCTAATCTATTGTAAAATAGAGAAGACATCTTAACCTTCTTCCCCCTCCTGTACAGGGTTATTACTCCCTTCAAAAGTATCCCTTGGTGGCAGGGCACCTGATCAAAAACCTGTGCTTGGTTTTTAAACACCTGATCAAAAGTCTAAAGGGTTTCTGGATCTACCTGAAGCAGATCCTGTTGGTGGCAGGGCACCTGATCAAAAACCTGAGTGGATTCCTACCTTGTTGGTAGAAGAGTGGACGTACCCAAGTTGTTTGGGGAATCACTATAAATTCCTTGTGTCGTCTGGATTGCCTTGTTTAATTCCTGCTTTGTGTCTGTGAATAGATTTAACTAGGTTGCTAGTTGCTGATTAGGATTTCCAAGCCTTAACTGTAATTACAGTTAGCTTGAGTTTGTGCACAACACTTGTGTTAGGCTATAGGGTTAATTCTATATCTATAATCTTTTAATTCCGCAATTCACTCCAAGGGAGTTGGGTAGACCATTAAGTTTTGTCTAGTGCAAAATTTGATAACTCTATTCACCCCCCCCCCCTCTAGAGTAGTATCTATCCCTTCACTTTCATACCTAAACTTAGATACTATATCACAGCATACCAAATTGAAATAAATAAAATCACAGAAAAGCTAAATAACACAACCACAGCAAGAACAAGAAGAAGAGGGCAACCAGACAACACAAGAATTTATAGTTGTTCTCCAACCTGGGTACATTCACTCTTCTACCACCCTGGTAGGAATCCACTCAGGTTTTTGATCAGGTGACTGCCACAAATGAGCTTTTAGTCAGGTGCTCAAAAACCAAACCTCAAGTCTTTTGGTTAGGAGACTTACAACCAAGAATCACTTTTGAAGGGAGTAGAGAACCCTTTTTACAGAGGGGGTGAGAGAGTGATGGTGTCTTCTCTTTCTCGAATATAACTGAGAAGACTTTTGGAATTGATGTTAACAAAAAAAAAGCACCCCCTGAAATATTGAGTTTGTTCAGGGAGGAATAATTCAGGGAGGAATGGAACTTTTTCTTCAGGGTGATAGGGCTTCAAGCTTTCAACTTTAACCCAAAGAACTTCAGGAACTTCTTAACAGATGTAGTGTAGTTGTCCTACTGAAAGTTCCTGAGAGTATGACAGAAGAAAATTCTTGATTTGGATGGTTGTTCTTCTTCTTCAAAAAGATTCTTCTTCTTCTGGTCTAGCAGTTGTTGATTTCATGACTGATCGATTCTCTATGTCTCAAGAATTCTATATGTCTCATAGATTCTGTATGGAAGAATGAGAATTTCTCGTTTTTATATTTTCCATGTGGAAGTGCTTTTGAATTTTAAAATACTTCCTGTAATTAATGTTGACGGCCTTGAAATTATCTGACATTGATTTGTTTACCCAACTATCCCTTAGAAAAACGGCAGGCAATAATCCTGATGAAGACCATAATTAATGTTCTTGTCTAACGATAACATTTAGAGAATATTAGAGCATTAATTACTAAGGAATCATTGCAATAAAATAGGAGAAGGAGAAGGAAACAGCCAAGTTTGGATTCATCGACCTGAGCCCACAGTTTGTCGAGCTGAGAATTTATGTTCGTCGAGTTGAGATACAAGATCGTCGACCTCTGAATGGCTGGCTGCTGCTTGATGACTTTCCTATTTTGTGCACCAAGATCATCTAGCTGAGTTCAGAGATTTGTCTCTTAGTTCGTCAAGCTGAGCACGACTTTCGTCGACCGGAGATCGACGAACGTATAACTCCTTTTTCAAAGTCTTGAATTCTATAAGTCTTGAGTCTCTGACTTTCTTGAAGGCTGGTCCCTGGCATTGTTGACTCTAAGGACTTGACCTAGACTCTAGGACACAACCATGACCCTTGTCTATATATGTTGGGTCATATCCTAACTTAGTGAACCGAGCCCAAATCCAACTAGGGATCCAACAATCCTCCTCCTCCTTCAAGAAGTAGTTCTCATCTTTCTCCAAAACCAACAAATCCTCAAAAATCTCCAGTGTAACCTGAAAAATATAATAGTCCTGAAAGGCCTTTGTCTCCTGCTTATGATGTAGAGCTGGATCAAAATTATAGATTTGCTATATTTAATTAATTAATTGCTCTATCTCATATTAGAATAGCAAAGGAAGAAGGTAATAACTCCTCTCAATTCTCAACTATGTCATCCTATATGAAGAAATAACATGAGAAGTACCAAGTGGGAAAACTTTTCAATTCTGACACATATATGAACTTGCACACTGAAGTAGTGGTCCCCAGAGCTGTATCTCAGAAAACAATTGGTGACTCAGACATGAAGATGACTCTAAAAGAAGCAGCTGATCCAAATAGGAAGATAATTTTTGCTAAATCTTCCGCTCCTCCCCAGTCGGATTTATAAACTCTTAATTTTGTTTATTGTTTTGATTTGTACAATATACATATAAAATATCTATATATATATATATCTGCCAGTGATTTTCAAATTCTATCAGATATTTTATTATTGTGATTTTATATTTTTCTTTACTTTATTGTAGTAAACTACCCAAATAGGGGGAGATTGTTGGAACCTCTGATTTGGATTTGAGCTAGGTTTACTACTTAATATGTTTTACCTACCTTGTATAGCCAGGGTCATTGTTGTTTGTCCTAGGATTTAGGCCTGTCCTTTAGATTTAGATTTCATGGACCAGCTAGTAGTGGAATTAAGAAGAATTTGTCTTAGAAGAATTTCAGAGTTCAGAATATAAGTTTGACGTTCGTCAAACTCAGCTCAACGATAGTCGTGCTCTACTCGAAGAACTCAGAGTTCCTTCTCTGAGTTGAGCTCGACGAAATTTGAGCTCAGGTCAATGAACTCTGCTCAAGACAGATTTCCCAGATTGATGAACTTGTAGAACAAAATTAAAGAGATATTTCCAGATTGAAGATCGTTGAGCTAAGGTCGACGAAGGGGATTTCTCAGCTCGACAAACTTAGAGTTCAGGTCAATGAAATCTGCCCTGAGTTTGACTAAATCTGTTCAGAGCCTAAATGTTAAGTTTTCCTTATCTTTCCCACTCTTCATTCCATCTTAAATTAATAATTCTCTTAGTAATTAATGCTTAAATTCTCTTAGAATATAGCCATTCAAGGAAGCAATAATTATGGTTTTCATCAGAGTAATTACATGACTTATTCTCGGGATAGTTGGGGAAATACAATTAAAGTAAGATATTCCAGCCGTTCTCCTTCCCAGATTTCCAACAGTAATTAATGGACTCATTTAAAATTCTGAAGGAAAATTTCAGGCAATATATATAGAGCGAATTTCTTTTCTTCTCAGACATAATACACAACACACAGAATAGAGCAAGCCTAGTAACAGAGCTACATTAAGATTCTGACCTTCACTCAGAAAAGAAATTTTGTTTGCCCCTGCACATTCAAGAAGACTGAAGAAGAATATCATCTACAAAATCAAGAGTCTTCTTCAACTTCTATTCCAGGAATCTTCATAGAAAATTATTCAACATCTGTCTTCAAGTTCCTCTACATCTTCAAGACAAGGCTGCAGACCTACACCATGTGCAAAGCTCTAGTCTTCCTGATCTTCTCTATAACCAAGGGGGAGCTTTGGCAACAAAGATCCACTTTTGTCTTCTCTGTTGTTTAGAGAAAAAGGGAAGACATCATCAACTTTTCTTACTCTGTAAAAAAGGTTTCATAACTCCCTTCAAAAGTATGACTTGTTCACAAGTCTCCCTCCAAAAGACGTGGGTTGGTTATTTGGGCTCCTGATCAAAATACTTAAGGGTTATGAGATCTGCCTGTAAATAGATCGTGTGGTGGAAGTCACCTAAGCAAAATTTGCTAGTGGATTCCTTCCCGAGTGGTAGAAGAGTGGATGTACCCAGTTTGGGGAACCACTATAAAATCTCTTGTGTTGTCTGGTTGCCCTTTATGTTTTTGCACTGTGTTGTGATAGTCTAGCTTTATTCTCTTTACATAATATTGGCTATCACCTATTTTACTGCTAAATCATACAAATCTATAAAAAGTTTTTAAAGCTTTATTCACCCCCCCCCACTCTAGAGCTAATTAGATCTATCCCCTTGTCCTTTATGCTGCCCTTTTGTTTCTTAGTGTTTTTCAAGTTCTCTTTCTCTGTCTCTTTCTCTTTTTATGTCTTTCTTATCCCTAGCTTAGTATAATCTTTTGTTATAGTTATTGTAATTGCTTTAGTTGCTAAATGTAATACTAGTTTAGGTTTTCATTTCCATGCAAGAGTAATCCTTTCTTTCAAGTTGTACTTCTCTCTTATAATTAATATAAAGTTCCCTTTGTTTACTTTGTGTTCTTAAAGTTCATCTAATCATCTCTCCTCCTCCACTTCTCCATGATTAACTAATCCTCCTTGTACACGATCTTGATTATCCGAGGTTCGAGTTGATTAAGTTATGATGCTTTGAATTAACTTATTCTTTTTAGGGTTTAGGCATTCGATTTACTCTTGATTATTCATGTTTGGATTTATATCATCGATATATAATTTCCATTTTTGTTTTCACTCTTAGCTAGCGTGAGGCTCGTAGTTTGAAGTGAACACTCAAGAGTAATGAGAGTTGCACGCACCCCTCGAGAGAGGCAGACGTTAAATCTCTTGGATATGAGTGTAATACAATAGTGGGGTTCACCGCGTAAAGCGAGCTTTAGGCCGCCGATTTGGACAAGAGTTCGGTCAGACCTTCTTAAACTCAGTTGGGCACAACTTCGAGAAAAGCGTGTTCAAGCTTTGGGAACCTCCACTGTCAAGGACCTTTACCCTATTAATTTTAGGTTTTGATCGCATTTTTGGTCAACTCTTGCCGAGGTGATTCTCGATCGAGTGCTTTTCCACCTCATCGTTTCAGCCCTTCATTGTAATCGCTTTTAATAGCTCTTTATTTATCTGCAAGTAGTTATCTTTTTAATGCAATATTTCTTTTCTTAATAGCAATTAGCTTTCTCTTAACCCTAAAACCATCCTTCGATAAGATAATAGCCTTCGTGCGAGTAGTTTACTCAAAAGTTCCCAAATTTCAATCCGACACTTGTATCCCCTAGCTACAGTTCGAAAGGTATACTTGCCTAGTTGGATTGCTAGTTCATCTCTCATTTATCTAGCACGAAAAGCAATCTCCAAGATTTTGGCACCGTTGCTAGGGAGCAACTTTTGTTGATAATTTGAAAACACGAACCTATTACTTTTATCATTTCTCTTTCTCACCCTCTTTCTAAAAAATAAAAAATAAAATAAATTATTAACGCTCTTAAAAGAAACCCGCATAACAATTTTTCTACACCACCTAACTCTCTCGAAAAGGGAAAAGTGGCTTAAATACCACTATCTTTTCTAGTACCTTGCGAACTCTTCATTGGGTAACCCTTGGGATGTTCGGGAGTTAAAACATAAAAAAATCGATTTCCAAACAAATATTTAGCTTCTCCTATTTCTTGTTTATTTATTTCTCTTTCTTTATCTTCTCTTCTTCTTGTGCATGATTTACGGGAGTCCGTTTGTTATTTTGGACTTGGACCACGAAATTGAGCGTACTCTTTGGAGAAGATCGCTATTTCAAGGCCCTACTTTCTAAATTCTGGTTGAGGATTTTGAGTCATTTTCTACTTTAAGAATGGAAGAACCCCACGTGGAGGAAGACGTGCATAGGCCTATGTCCTATTATGCACGATCGAATCTAGAGGGAACAGAATGAAGCATCGTGCGCCCTGCTATCGCTAATAATAATTTCGAACTGAAGCCTAGCATAATTCAAATAGTGCAGTAGTATGTGCAATATGACGGACTTAAAGAAACTACATCCTGCAGGGTCTACTAGGCTACCAAGAGCCCAAAGTACTGCAATCTACCAAGGAAGAAACTTCTGACACCCTAAGCTGTGGGAGATGGTAGTAGCAAAAACAACAGCATGGATCCGGGTTGGAGGAAAACTCAGTCCCCCAACCTCCATTTCCAAGTAAACAAGCTCAAGTGTCTACATGTGAAAGCACAAGGGACCTTCCACCCCCTAGCTCAGCCCGTACCTGGAGCAAGATAGAAGAATAAGGGTGGCCTTGGCTAAATTACAAAACACCTCCCCCATGAAGAGATTCAAACCACCACTACTATCCACTACCCACTATTCGGCCATTAGGAAAGAAAACATGGCCGACACGAAAACTACAAATATAATCAAGGAATTCACTCAGGAACGAAAATCGAGGTAAGGGAAACAGTGTTGAAGTTACTCAACACGGCTTGGCATTGAGTGGGACCCACTCAATGCCTAACCAGACCTTGGCATTGAGTGAGTTAGCCTCACTCAGTGCAAGAACAGCCATGACGTTGAGTGAGAATCACTCACTCAACTCCCTCCGCAAAAACAGCTCTGGCGTTGAGTGAGCTATCCTCACTCAACGCCAAAACAGCCATGGCATTGAGTGAGGTCCACTCCCTCAATGCCAAATCAAAAGAGGCAGCGGCGTTGAGTGAGCTAATCTCACTCAACGCCAAAATAGCTATGGCGTTGAGTGAGGTCCACTCCCTCAACGCCTTATGCCGAAACCACAAAAAAACCAACAGTGGTGTTGAGTGAGTCCACCTCCCTCAACGCCAAAGCAGCTTTGGCGTTGGGTGAGGTCAACTCACTCGATGCCAAAGTTCATTCCCGCAGGAAAACCATAAGCCAATTCTAACAAGAGGAGGTCGGCGGGAATGCCGATGGATTCTCGCCGAATCAGCGGGAATGCAGGATGATTCCCGCCATATATACGAGAATCCAGAATAATTCTCGACGATCGGCGGGAATCAAGGATGATTCACGCCGAATCGGTGGGAATCAAGGATGATTCTCGCCGAATCGGCAGGAATTAAGGATGATTCTCGCCGATTGGTGGGAATCACGTCGAAATCGGCGGGAATCACAAGACCAGATATCATGTTTTCAACATGTGTATGTGCTAGGTATCAAGCCTGTCCTAAAGAGTCTCATTATACAGTTGCTAAAAGAATACTGAGATATCTAAAGGGCACACCCAATCTTGGGCTTTGGTATCCTAGAAATGGTGATTTTGATCAAACTGGATACACATATGCAAATTTTGCAGACTATAAAGAGGACAGAAAGAGTACTTCAGGAACCTGTCAATTTTTAGGGAGAAGACTCATCAGTTAGAGCAGCAAGAAGCACACAAGTATAGTTATTTCAATAGCTGAGTCTGAGTATATATCAGCTGGGAGCTGCTGTGCATAGTTACTATGGATTCAGCATCAACTCCTGGACAACAGTTTACAGCTAAGTAAAGTTGTTATGTATTGTGATTCTACTAGTGCAATCTCAATTGGTAATAATCTTGTTTATCACAATAGAACCAAACACATAGAAATAAGATATCACTATCTCAGAGAACATGTTGAAAAAGGCAATATCTGTTTACATTATATTCTAGCTGAAAATCAAATTGCTGACATATTCACAAAACCCTTAGATGAAAATAAGTTCAATTTCTTCAAGTTTGAACTAGGTATGTTAAACATAGAGTAAATCTTGTTGTTAGGATACTCAAGAATTCAGGTTCAGTATAAACATTTTCATTGGTACCTAGGAAATCCTGTTCAACTTGTATAAGTTAAGTAACAAAGTCTACTTACCTAAATAAACAAGTAAGACATTAAAAATGTCAACTAACATTAGTTAGAAAATAAGAAAATAAAAATTTGGTTAAGTCCATATAGAATGTGTCGTAACACAAAATTTTCAGTGTCGAGACTTATCATTTCTAGACTATTTTGGATTAGTAAACCTTGAGCGCGCCCTTTCGTTTTCCCCGTAAGGAGCCTATAAATAAATTGTGTGAGAAGAAGTCGACCACACCTTCTTGTATTTCTAAACTGTTTTTTCTGAGTGTCGAGCCCTAGAACTCTGTCAACACTACAATCCTCATTCATTACTCGAATGGCACCCAAGAATGAAGATCATCTTTTCGAAGGATACGAACTAGTGCAAAATGGTTTTAATTCAGCAACTGAATATATCAAGGATGTTATTACCCTAATCACCGACGCCTGACTGGAATATGTACTTTCTGAACCTTCAAACATTTGGAAAAGAGAAGTTTTTGAATTCTATACCAATGCCAAGGTCACCTCTGAGAAAATCAAATGCATCATCAATGGAGCCAAGGTCCGCATCACACCCAATCGATTGGCCAAGGTCTTTCACATGACCAAGTTTGGTCAGGATGATGATGAAGAAGTAGTAGATTCAGGACGAACTAATGATGCCCTGACATGGTGTGGATTACCCTCTACCACCAAGGTAGGAAGTACCCTTGCTAGGAAGGGGATGAATTCTCAAGGTAAATTCTTATCAGAAATAGTGGGCAAGGTACTCTTGTGCAAGACTGGTGCACACGACAAAATGTCAGCTGTCATGTTCAACATCATGACTAGAATCATCTTCAAGCTAAAGACAAACTAGAGCAGGATACTATTTGACAAGATTGTTGAGAGTGTCAGCAAGCCCAATATGGGCAGAATAGTAAGCCTTTACCTTGTCCTAGTACTCCCAAATAATATCAACCTCAAGATTGGTTCAAAGATCAATAATATGAGTAGAATGGATATGAGTATTTTGAGCAGGTGGGACAGGAAGCTAACACAGGACTCCTTTGATCAGCAGAAGACAAAGAAGCTCAAGGAAGTACCTGAAGTGGATGATGAGTCTACCAGTGACTCAGGAGATCAAGAAGGATCCAGGATAGAGGTTCAAACTAAAGATCAAACAGTTGTTTCCCCTAGGACCACTCTTGTTGATGATGCTCAGATTGAGGGGGAGCCACTACCTGAAAAGGATAAATCAGTAGGACAACCAATCCCAGAGAGGGATTAACTTGAGGGAGATAACCTCCCTGTTCTACAGGTATAAGACTCTACTGCTGCATATGATACAGTCATGGAAGTAGTCCATGACCTGGAGACCTTTCAGCAACAAGAGGATGTGCCAGCACAAGATGTGGTTTTGTCTGGGCCAGCAAATAAGACTGCTATCTCAAAAGACATTGATGAAGGAGATGGTGTAGCCCAGGAGAAACTAGATGATCACATTGAGGACACCGCCCATGTTAATGTATCTACAATGGTTGAGGGGGAGTTGGAAACTCATGCCCCACATACTGAAAGAATTTCTCAGCAAGAACCAGTGGAAGTGGAGAACTCCTAAGGATCTGAAGAGGAGAAAGTGTCCATGCTTAAGAAAAGAAAATTTTCACAAATGAGTGATAGTAGCAAGAAATACAAAGCAACTATACAATCTATAACACAACCTGCACCACCCATGGACTTTAGCTCACTCTTGCTTCAAATGCAAATAATGTTGGATCAGCAAAGGACAGCTCTGGAAAAGTATGTTGATGAGATCAATCAGGAGATCCAATTTCAGCTAGCCCAGGATATCAAGTCCATTAGATTTGAAGTGAATTTGCTAAAAAAAGGGCATGATAGATTTCTTCCAAAGAGGTGCATATGGTATGGTTCACCTAGCCAAATAACAGAAGGAGTCTAAGGAAGCTCTAGAGGTTTTGGGTTTTTAACAAGGATGTGTGCTTGAGAACCAGACCAGAATGAATGAAAACATGATCAAATTGCATGAAATTTCACTGGGAAAGTTAGCTGCCCAAACTACTGAACTGGAAACAAAAATAGGGTCAACTGCTACAGCTCTTGAAACTAAGATATCTACTCATGCAAACTCTGTAGTTAAAGCATTCAAGGCTTCATGCAAAGACTTAGATGATCACTTGCTCCAAACAAAGACACATTTGTCTACAGGGTTCAGACATCTGGAAGACCAAGTAAGATTTCATAAGAATGACCTTCGTGATCATGTGGAGCACGAAGTCATAAAGGGGGAGATAATGATTGTAAATTCAAGCTCTGATCATGCTATCTAGACCTCAAATAGTATCATAGGCACTCTAGGTTTTCCTCCAATTGCCTATGATGATCTCACTACTGAGTCTAGCAGCCATCCAGCACAATTTGAGACTATTCAGCAGGTCGTGCAAACTATGTGCAGTCCTCCTCCACATGTTCAAAATATTGTCTGTGAGGAGGTGGAAATGACTGATATTGCCCTGCTCAAAGAACATTAAGTTCAGTTAGCTAAGAAAAGATTTAGGGAGCATGTTGAGGCTAAGCCAGATTTTGAGCAGTGAAGTCCAATTTCCAGATCCATTATACTCACTGCATGGAAAGCAGTTTACAATAATATATCTAACAGGGGCAAGTGGTATTCTGAACAAGAATGGGCAAAGCATACAAAGCAGGAAGAGATCATTCAAAAGTTCAAGAAAGCTCTGAAGGCTGGGGAGATTCCTGCTGACTCTATTGAACCTAGCAAATACTTTCCCAAGACATATCACTATGTTGAAAGGCAAAGAATTAAGAATGAGGAACTTGCTAAGGCACAGGTTGATAAAGGCAAGAAGAAGGCTGATGACAAAGTGCCTGAAGTTAAATCAAAAGTCCTATCAAGAAAAGGGATTGTTATCAAAGAACCTGATCAATCTTATAACCCTTTGCCTTAAGAAATTTCTGTAATTTTGTAGTTCAATTAAAAGAAACAATGTAATTTTTGAACAAGTTGAAATGACTAGTTTAGTTGAAATTTACTATATCTGTTGTAGTATTTGTTGTTTTAGTATATATATTTGTTACAACACCTGTAATGTACATCTCAAGTATTTTACTTTGACATTATGGTGATTCCCGTCGATTTTGACTTAGACGAAAATTCTCACTCAATCACCCCACCACTCAGCCGCAAATAACAAACCGAACTATGGCTTTGAGTGTATCCACCACACTCAACGCCAAGTCCGGGCGGCTTTTGGCTTTGAGTGTGTGCACCACCCTCAACACCAAAACCCGAGAGTCTACCAAGACTGGTTCTAACCAGAGCCCTACCACAACAACCTCCCTCACTCTCTCTCTCTCTCAGCTCCACCTGCAAAAGCACCCAACTAGAACTACAAATCTGGAGTGTAAATGGTTAAAACAACCATCGGGTTGAGCAAAACAGCACAAAGAGGGGGCTCATAGGCGAATCTAAGCCCTAAATTCAGAGAGGGAGAAGAGATTATGTTTTGTTTCTACCCTAGGGCTAACCCGGAAACATTCTAGAATATCAAAAGAACAACAATGGCAAGGGCAAGAATACCACTTGCCTCGATTTCCGGCGAAGCTTGGTCGGCCTTCCCTCCTCTTTGTTCTGCACTAGAAGGAGCAGCACCTAACAAGCAAACCTGCACTTTAATGGCGGAAAAGCACAAGAACAGGAAATCCAAGTCTCCTAAAACTCCACGAAAATCAAATATCTTACCGTCGAAATAAAGATCTGAGCGAGAGCAAGACAACGCCGCTTTTAGAATCGAAATCCGTCCACGAACACTCCCGGAATCGCCGTCTGAAGGAGAAGTAGGTCCGACAGTTTTCCTCTATTTTCCGCGAACAGGAGCAGTGGTTTCTTATGGTCTCAGGAAGAAGAAGAATGGGCCGCTGATTCTAATTAAGGCTTTTATATAAGATTAGCCATGACGGTTCACCCTAACTTCCTCCCAAGCCACCGGTTCACTTAATTTAAAAGGGTTTCTAATTAGATTTTACTAATGGCACACCCAAAACGTAGGCAGGGTTGGTGCTGTTTCCTCGGACGTAGTGCATTCCTTGTTGTCTTTCCTTGGGCAGTTGTGACTTTTACTACTGTGTGTTTTTCCTCTTTTATTTATTCCCTGATTGACACTTCCATGCAGTTTTTCCTTATTTTGCTTGCTGAGGTATTCTTTCCTCTTTTGAATGCCTCAGGTTCTGAGCAGTAGCAGGTTTGGTGGCTAGATTGCGGTGGTGTTGCTGGTGGTCTCTTGGACTTTGGAGATCCTATTGCTTTGTTAGTAAGGTAGTTTTCCTGTACTTTTCTTACAGACATACATATTTGCCTGTGGGTTCGTATCAGGTTGTTGGCGCCCACTGGTAGTTTTTACCTTTGTACTAGATATATTACTTTTGCTGCTACCATTTTCTGGAGATAGTCTACTTGCTCTGGGGAGGATTTATGCTAGGTTTCTAATTATTTTAAAACTACAATTATTATTATTATTATAAGTACATCGCATGATCAGCATGTTTTATAAAAGTAAATCACTATTTTCCAAACAATGAATAAAGATCATTTCTTTATATATAATATAAATTAAATGTAGATTCTTGCATGGCATAAGTGGTCCTCTTAGGGCTCTTATGCACTCCTTAGGAAGTCAAACCTGAATAAAGTATTTTTCCGCAGCGCATAAGTAATGTTTTTAACTGTGGACTAGGTGATCCACCGAGCTAAGGGATACGGCCTCTAAAGTATAACTTATTTTCTAATCATTAAACTCATGAATTTCTTTCATAAAGTATAGTTGATGGTTTTGCCTGAGCGTCAGTAGTTATCCCTTGCTTGACATGACATATTGACGCGCGTTTTCTCATACTCTGATAATTCTTAAATTCGGAGAAAATGCGGGTTGTGACAGTTAGTATCAGGGGAGGTTTCCTGACGGGTTAGTCGGGCAAATTTCCCTTTTGATTGCATTAGTAGTTATGCATCATGTCATTCACACACCGATATGTCATCAGCATGTCTTGGAAAAAGCACGAACACTACACTCATAGCATAACATGAAGTATATGGGGGCATATTATGTAGTATGGGATGCATAATATGTGTTCGTATATGGATCAACCATAGGGGCAACATGTGAGGGTTATGTAGTATGGGATGCATAACCTCACCACATGGCTGCGACTAGCACGTTTTCTTTTTCGTTGCATGAGAATGTTATATAGTATGGGATGCATAACATTTTCATGTGTACGCCGCTCATAACATGCATTAGGGCCTTTTTTTAGAATGCATAGCACAAACATGCATATCATAACATGGCATAAGCACAACGTGCCAAGCTAAATACTGGCAGGATGACATACGTACACAAATAAGTTTTCGAGTCAAAAATAATATAAAGTCATGAATTCCCGATCTAGGCATAAGAATTAGTATGGTGGTGGTTAACCATCCTAGGTTAGGGCATAACATCAATTTTTGTAAAAAGATAAACTCCCAGAGAAAGTTTAGCAGCTTTAAGTTCATATCTATATATGTATTGTCTGTACTTGTAGTTGGGTCTAGCCGTTGTACTAGGATCTAACTAGTGTTGCTATGACTTTAGGATGGCAAGACATCCTTCAACTAGATCGACTCCCCTGTCTGAGGGTGAGTCATCTAGAGCTCAGAATGATGCAGTAATCGTAAGCTTGCGGAAGAGTAGCGATTCCATGAGCAGACAGTTGGTGGAGGTGCGAGCCCAGATTCAGTATTTGGTAGCAGTTGTGGAAGGTCAGACTCAGGGAGTACAAGGCCCTACAGGGGGGATTGCTGTTCCTCCCCCACCTGCACCCTTAAGACCTCCAGTGGTGGTGCGAACGGAGATGGCCTTCATCTCGTAGTTTTAAAGGCTGAGCCCTCCCACATATGACGGGAAGGCAGATTTCATGGTGATAGACGACTGGCTGATCTCCATGGAGGAGATGTTCTCGTACTCAGGGATTGCAGACGATCAGAGGGTGATGATAGCCGCCTATCAGCTTAAAGGTTTGGCTAAGAGTTGGTGGCTGAGAGAGAAGGAGAGCTTGGTAGCTGGATGCTCTTGGGAGGTATTCAAGGAGATGCTATTGAGGAAGTTCATACCCTCAGTCGAGCGTGACCGCCTCATGAACGACTTCCTCCATTTGAAGCAAAGGCAGCTCACGGTGGGTGAGTATGAGATAGAGTTCAGCAAGCTGAGCCGTTTTGCCCCTGGATTGGTCAGCATTGAGGCTGATCGAGTTAAGTGATTTCTTGGTGGTTTGAGGAGTGAGGTGCAGCAGTTGACCAGTGCTTATGGGTCAGAGACTTATGCAGGAGTAGTGGAGGCTGCTCTGAAGGTGGAGGCTATTGAGTCCGCGAAGAGCAGAAGACAACAAAGTAGGAAGGATAAGAGTATGTCTGTGGAGGAAAAGGGACCCCAGGTACCGGATGCAGTTCCGGGAAAGAAGAGCAAAGTGGTGTGCAGTTTCTGTGGCCGGTCAGGCCACCCTGTCGAGAGATGTTTCAAGAGAGTAGCAGCTCAGAGGAAGGAGCAGGTTCATGCGATTCAGGGTGCTCCGAGGAGAGATGTCTCCTGTTCTATTTGCGAGCGACCTGGGCATGATGCTGCCCAGTGCTGGTCCAAGGATAAGGTCTTTTTTCAGTGTGGGCTGAAGGGACACATCAAGTCTAGGTGTCCTCAGGTTCAGCCTGCTCTTCCTGTAGTTCCTCTTCTGGCGTTACCTCCACCTAGGCGTGTGGACAAAGGAAAGGGAAAGCTGAACGTGATCTCTTCCGAGGAGGCTCAAGCTTCGACTCAGGTCATCTCAGGTTAGTTGTCTTTCCAACCTGAATGTTTTGTTCTTGTCTTGCTAGAATGTTTGTAGTATTGTTGTGGTAGTCCCTTAGTTATATATGTTCTTATAGGGAAATTTAAGGTGAAGAACTGCTGGGCGCGTGTTCTGTTTGACTCCGGCGCTACCCACTCATTCGTGGCTAGAGCCTTTGTAGAGCGACATCGGTTGACTTTAGATCGAGTTCGAGATACCTTTCGTGTCAAGTTCCCCTCTGGTGAATCTGTGCTATCGGATTTTAGCGTGTTAGATTGCCCTGTTTTGTTGGGGGGCTTTCTTGCGAAGGCAGACCTGAAGATGATTGATCTGGAGGACTTCGATGTTATTTTGGGCATGGACTGGCTGTCTAGGTATGATTCAGTCATTCAGTGCAAAGGGAGGCGCTTGGACTTCATCATGGACGACGGTCAGCCCGGAAGCGTGTATGCAAATCTGAGCCAGGATTCTCATGTCATCTCTGCGCTATGTGCTCAGAAGCTTTTTCTTTCTGACTGTTTTGCTTGTTTGGTCTCGGTGGTTGGGACCGCTGTTAGTGTACCACGCTTAGAGGAGATTCCAGTTGTTCGTGATTTCGCCGATGTTTTTCCTGATGACCTTCCTGGTCTTCCTCCCGAGCGGGATGTTGAGTTTGTGATCGATTTGGAGCCGGGTACGCTTCCTATTGCTAATGCGCCGTACCGGATGGCCCCTCGGGAGCTAGAGGAGTTGCGAGTCCAGTTAGATGAGTTGTTCGCGAAAGGGTTTATCAGGCAGAGTTCGTCGCCTTGGGGTGCTCCTGTTCTATTTGTCAAGAAGAAAGATGGGTCAATGCGGCTTTGCATCGGCTATAGGGAGTTGAACAAAGTAACAATTAAGAACAGGTACCCTCTGCCGAGGATCGATGATTTATTTGACCAGTTGCGCGGTAGCACGGTCTTCTCCAAGATTGACCTTCGTTCAGGCTATCATCAGCTTAGGATCCGTGATGCAGATATTCCACGGACTGCGTTTAGATCGAGGCATGGACATTTTGAGTTCTTAGTGATGTCGTTTGTATTGACCAACGCTTTATCAGCGTTCATGGATATGATGAACCGGGTGTTCAAGGATTTCCTAGATAAGTTCGTAGTGGTCTTCATCGATGACGTATTGGTTTATTCTCGCAGTGCTGAGGAGCATGAGCAGCATCTGCGCTTGGTTCTATTGGAGTTGAGGAACCATATGTTATTCGCCAAGTTAAGCAAGTGCGAATTTTGGTTGCGTCAGGTCTCGTTTCTGGGCCACGTGGTGAATAAGAATGGGATCTCGGTTGACCCGGAAAAGATCGCAGTAGTGATGTATTAGAGTAGACCGGGCACACCCAAGGAGATCAGGAGCTTTTTAGGATTGGCCGGCTACTACATGAGGTTTGTGGAGGGTTTCTCTACCCTAGGTGCACCTTTGACAAAGCTGACTCAGAAGAATGTGGCTTTTGTTTGGAGCGAGAAGTGCAAAGAAGCCTTCCTAGAATTAAAGAGGAGATTGTGCACTGCGCCCATTCTGACCCTGCCTACCGAGGGCGTGGATTATGATGTATACGTAGATGCTTCGCATGTAGGTCTGGGATGCGTATTAATGCAGGTTGGTAATGTAATTGCCTATGGGTCAAGGCAACTGAAGACTCATGAGAAGAATTATCCTACGCATGACCTCGAGTTCGCAACGGTTATCTATGCGTTGAAGCTGTGGAGACACCTACTTTATGGGGCTCAGTGCAAGATCTTCACCGACTATAAGAGTCTGAAGTACGTGTTCACACAGAAGGAGTTAAATCTGCTCCAGCGTTGGTGGCTAGAGTATGTGGCCGATTATGATGTAGAGATCCAGTATCATCCAGGAAAGGCCAATGTGGTGGCCGATGCCTTGAGCCGAAATACGGGAAAGATCTTTAATCTCACCGCTGATCGTTTAGTGGAGGAGTTCCTCCTTATGGATATATCAGTGAGATCTTGCGGCTTGCAGAGTTGTTTATCAGTGGCAGAGCCGTCTTGGATTTCTTTGACCAGACTTCACCAGAAGGACGACCCGGATCTTCTACTGAGAGAGGAGAGTTGCCGGATTATTCCATCGATGATGCGGGAACTTCGAAGTACCGCAGCAGATTTTGCATCCCCGCGGTTGGGGACATTAGGAGTATGGTTTGCAGAGAGGCTCATGGATCCAGTGTTGACTACCATCCAGGATCTACGAAGATGTTTCGTGACTTAAAGCAAATTGCCTTGTGGTATGGCATGAAAGGAGATATAGCCCGTTTTGTTGCGAAGTACCACACTTGCAAGCGGGTGAAGGCCGATCATGGAAGTCCTTGTGGCAAGTTGACTCTGTTAGAGATCCCAACTTGGAAGTGGGAAAGTATATCTATGGATTTCATCACGGGTTTACCGCGATCCCCGAGGGTATTTGATTCCGTTTGGGTCATAGTGGATAGACTGACGAAGTGTGCTCACTTCGTGCAATATAAGAATGATTACCCGATGAAGAAGATAGCGGAGTTATACTTGAATGAAGTCATCCGACTGCACGGTGTGCCGGTTAGCATCATTTCTGATCGAGACTCCCGGTTTACTTCTCGTTTTTGGTAGAGTCTGCAGGAGGATTTTAGTACAAATCTGAGGTATTCTACTGTGTACCACCCACAAACTAATGGGCAGATGGAGCGGGAGAATCAGATAGTTGAGGATATGATCCGATGCTACATTTTAGACAATGGTGGAGCGTGGGATGAGCGGCTTCGACTTATGGAATTTGTTTACAACAATAGTTATCAGGAGAGCTTGCAGATGGCTCCGTTCGAAGCCTTGTATGGGAGGCGCTGCAGAACTCTGTTGTTTTGGGCTGAGGCAGGTGATAGGCCATTGTTGGGTCTTGATGCGCTCGAAGAAATGGAAGTCGCAGTGATGCTTGTTCGAGAGAAGCTTCGTATAGCTCAGGAGAGGTACGAGAAGAACGCCAATCGGCGTAGGTCTGCCTTGGAGTTTTCTGTGGGGGACCTTGTATTTCTTAAGGCTTCACTGATGGTGGGTGTAAAGAGGTTTGGTAAGAATCGGAAATTGGACTCGAGGTATGTGGGCCCGTTTAAGGTTTTTGAGCGGATTGGCGTGTCAGCTTACAGGTTGGATTTGCCAGCAAACTTCCCAGGTGTTCATAATGTTTTCCATGTTAGCCAATTGCGGAAGTGCGTGCGCAGCAGTGGGCAAGTCTTGGACATTGTGCCCCAGTTGGAGCCAACCTCTCTTTTGTTGAAGTGCCGATCCGTATTTTGGATACTCAGGAATGGGTGCTGCGAAAGAAGTATATTCCGATGGTGAAAGTTCTTTGGAGGAATCAGGATTTGGAGAGCGCGACTTGGGAGTTAGAGTCGGCTATGAGGGAGGCTTACCCTCAGTTATTTCCCTGATTAGTTTGGTTTGTTTTTCTTCTTGTAATGTTTGGATTATTACTTTCCTTCTATAGTAGAAGTATTGGGCGTAAAGTTTCGGGATGAAACTTTCTTTTAGGGGGAGTGACTGTAACGCCCCGATTTTTTTTCTGCGATTATTTAATTCTCGTTCGGCGTTACGACGACGCATTTTCTTGGCTTGTGCCATTTCTGGAGTGTGGTCTTAACTCCTTGGAACTGGGTGCCCAATTTTTTAGCCTGTTGGCAAGACCTCCCTAGCAACCCGAGTCTTTTTGGGTGACCCGGTGTGGCCTCTCGGGGGATGCTTGTGTTTTGGCTTCGGAAGGGTATAACTCGAGTTCTGTTCGTCGAAAGTTAATTTCGACTTTGCCGTTGTTTTCATAGCGTGGATATTTAGCTACGGTGCGAATTTCATCGAATTCCAAGGTAGTTCGGTTTTAGTGTCGTTTTGGGTGTGCCATTAGTAAAATCTAATTAGAAACCCTTTTAAATTAAGTGAACAGGTGGCTTGGGAGGCAGTTAGGCTGAACCGTCATGGCTAAGCTTATATAAAAGCCTTAATTAGAATCAGCGACCCATTCTTCTTCTTCCCCAGACCAGAAGAAACCGCTGCTCCTGTTCGCGGAAAACAGAGGAAAACCGCCGGACCTGCTTCTCCTTCGGATGGCGATTCCGGGAATGTTCGTGGACGGATTTCAATTCCGAAAGTGGCGTTGTCTTGATATCACTCATATCTTCATTTGGACGGTAAAATATTTGATTTTCGTAGAGTTTTAGGAGACTTGGATTTTCGGTTCTTGTGCTTTTTCTCCATTAAAGTGCGGGTTCTCTTGTTAGGTGCTGCTCCTTTTAGTGCAGAACAAAGAGGAGGGAAGGCCAACCAAGCTTCGCCGGAAATCGAGGCAAGTGGTATTCTTGCCCTTGCCATTGTTGTTATTTTGATATTCTAGAATGTTTCTCGGTTAGCCCTAAGGTAGAAACAAAGCACATTCTCTTCTACCTTGCTGAATTTAGGGCTTAGATTTTCCTATGAGCCCCCTCCTTGTGCTGTTTTGCTCAACCCGATGGTTGTTTTAACCATTTAGACTTAAGATTTGTAGTTCTACTTGGGTGCTTTTGCGAGTGGAGCCGAGAGAGAGAGTGAGGGAGGTTGTTGTGGTAGGGCTCTGGTTAGAACCAGTCTTGGTAGACTCTCGAGTTTTGGTGTTGAGGGTGGTGCACACACTCAAAGCCAAAAGCCGCCCGGACTTGGCATTGAGTGTGGTGGACACACTCAAAGCCATAGTTCGGTTTGTTATTTGCGGCTGAGTGGTGGGGTGATTGAGTGAGAAATTTTGTCTAAGTCAAAATCGACGGGAATCACCAAGTGATTCCCGCCGATTTCGACGTGATTCCCACCGATCGGCGAGAATCATCCTTGATTCCCGCCGATTCGGCGAGAATCATCCTTGATTCCCGCCGATTCGGCGAGAATCATTCTGGATTCCCGCCGATCGTCGAGAATCATTCTGGATTTCCGCCGATTTGGCGAGAATCATCCTGTATTCCCGCCGATTTGGCGAGAATCCATCGGCATTCCCGCCGACCTCCTCTTGTTGGCGTTGGCTTAGGGTTTTCCTGCGGGAATTAACTTTGGCGTAGAGTGAGTTGACCTCACTCAACCCCAAAGCTGCTTTGGCGTTGAGGGAGTGGACCTCACTCAACGCCATAGCTGTTTTGGCATTGAGTGAGATTAGCTCACTCAACGCCGCTGCCTCTTTTGCTTTGGCATTGAGGGAGTGGACCTCACTCAACGCCATGGATGTTTTGGCATTGAGTGAGGATAGCTCACTCAACACAAGAGCTGTTCTTGCGGAGAGAGTTGAGTGAGTGATTCTCACTCAATGTCATGGCTGTTCTGGCGCTGAGTGAGGCTAACTCACTCAACGCCAAGGTCTTGTTCGGCGTTGAGTGGGTCCCACTCAATGCCAAGCTGTGTTGAGTAACTTCAACACTTTTTCCCTTACCTTGATTTTTGTTCCCGAGTGAATTTTTTGATTATATTTGTAGTTTCCTTGTCGACCATGTTTGCTTTCCTAATGGCCGAATCGTGGGTCGTGGATAGTAGGGGTGGTTTGAAGCTCTTCATGGGGGAGGTGTTGTGTAATTTAGCCAAGGCCACCCTTATTCTTCTATCTTGATCCAGGTATGGGCTGGGCAAGGGTGTGGAAGGTCCCTTGTGCTTTTACATGTAGACCCTTGAGCTTGTTGGCTTGGAAATGGTGGTTGGGGGACTAAGTTTGCCTCCAACCCGGATCCATGCTGTTGTTTTTGCTACTACCATCTCCCACGGCTTAAGGTTTTAGAAGTTTCTTCCTTGGTAGATTGTAGGACTTTGTGCTCTTTGTAGCCTAGTAGACCCTGCAGGATGTAGTTTCTAGGCAGGGTTGGTGCTGTTTCGTCGCACGTAGCGCATTCCTTGTTATCTTTCCTTGGGCAGTTGTGACTTTTACTATTGTGTGTTTTTCCTCTTTTATTTATTCCCTAGTTGACACACCCATGCATTTTTTCCTTGTTTTGCTTGCTCAGGTATTCTTTCCTCTTTTGAATGCCTCAGGTTCTGAGCAGTAGCAGGTTTGGTGGCTAGATTGCGGTGGTGTTGCTGGTGGTCTCTTGGACTTTGGAGATCCTGTTGCTTTGTTAGTGAGGTAGTTTTCCTGTACTTTTCTTACAGACATACATATTTGCCTGTGGGTTCGTGTCAGGTTGTTGGCGCCCACTGGTAGTTTTTACCTTTGTACTAGATATATTACTTTTGCTGCTACCATTTTCTGGAGATGACTACTTGCTCTAGGGAGGATTTATGCTAGGTTGCTGGTTATTTTAAAACTACAATTATTATTATTATAAGTACATCGCATGATCAGTATGTTTTATAAAAGTAAATCACTATTTTCCAAACAACGTATAAAGATCATTTCCTTATATATAATATAAATTAAATGTAGAGTCTTGCATGGCATAAGTGGTACTCTTAGGGCTCTTATGCACTCCTTAGGAAGTCAAACCTGAATAAAGTATTTTTCCGCAAAACATAAGTATAGTTTTTAACTGTGGACTAGGTGATCCACCGAGCTGAGGGATACGGCCTCTAATGTATAACTGATTTTCTAATCATTAAACTCATGAATTTCTTTCATAAAGTATAATAGATTGTTTTGCCTGAGTGTCAGTAGTTATCCCCTGCTTGACGTGGCATCATGACATGCGTTTTCTCATACTCTGATAATTCTTTAATTCGAAGAAAATGCGGGTTGGGACATACGGGACAAGGAGTGATCAAGATACAATGCATCACCATAAGGCGGTGATCGTCATCTAAGTCGCTAGGGACTCCTTCGGGGTCGCTTTCCTCCGCAGCCTCGTACTCAAAATCGTCAGGATCAGTGGCGGGATCTAATAAGGCTAGAGTTTTCGTCTTGGTTGGGCATTCGTAAGCATAGTGACCTTAAAAACCACAAGAGTAACAAGTGGTGTTAGCCTTGCTAACTTTTCCTATAGGGACATGCTCACTTACGGGGTTCTTAGTGTTTCACGCGGTGATCACGGCAGACTTCGACTTGTGGGATTTGAACTTTCCCTTATCAGGATATGTGGAAGAAGATGTCCCAGTGGTGGACTTGTTCTTCGCGTGAGAATAATGGGAATGAGCCTTAGAGGCTAAGTGTTTTTCAATGTCCATGGCGGCATTGAAAGTTGCGTTCAAATCTGTGGGCCCATATCGTAGGAGCTTCCTTTGGATATCGGGGTGAAGCCCTTTTCGAAACTAGATAAAGTGACTTCGGGGACCTCTTTTAAGTCACATCGCACCATACGGTCCTTAAGTTCACCCATATAGTCAGCTACCTAACTTGAGCCTTGCCGCAGGGTGGTAAGCTCATCAAACATCTGTTTCCGATGGTACACGGGGACGTATTGATCGGTCAACAAATTCTTCATTACGGTCCATCCGATAATTGGGTCACCGTTCCCAGTGCCTAACCTACGCTCTTCATTCAACCAATAAGTTTTGGCACGACCCGTTAATTTCATCCTAGCAACTTGGACCTTTTGGGGGTCCGTGAGATGGTGCCAGTCGAAATAACATTCCATATCCACAGTCCAATTAATGAAGTTTTGTGGATCTCCTATGCCGTCGTAAGTGGGAGCCTCAATCTTAACGGCTCTAGTAATGTCAAACTCTCGCTCGTGGCGTCAGCCACGTGGGGGTACTCGAGGGGAGTCCCCATCAGAATCCGAATCGGAGCTTTGTTGGCGCCGGCGGGGCAACTCAACATTAGCGGGTGGTGGGGGTGGCCTAGCTTGGGTTTGTATGAACTGGTTTAACATATTCCTAAGTTCAGTCATCTCATTACGCAGCCCCACTATGGCCTCGGTGTTTGGATCTACATGCTTATTCGCAGCCATCCTAGACGTAGACGAAGTCGAATATTCCGATCTTAGCCTAGTGCGCATTCAGGATTAGAAAAACCTTGGAAAGATGAATTTTCCTAGGGCTGTAACTATACTGAAAATAATATATTTTTATAGATTCCCAACGTGATTAACACGTAGATCGTTAAATTTTTTTTTTGAGATTTCGCTGAAAAATAAGGATTTCAGCCCGCTATTTGCAGACCCACTAGATAGAATTACGATGTTCCAATTTGCAGGCTGACCTAACGAGTACGAATCAAAAAAATTTCTGTTTTAATGTTGCTGGAAATAAGGTTAGGAAGCTACACAATTTTTTTCAGATTTTTTTTGACAAGTTTTAAAATTCCGAGGGTTTTACTAAACGCAAACCAATCCGAAAATTTCAGATCTTTGAAAGTTCAGATCAACCAACGAAGAACGCAGAGAGGATGTTTTCAACCTGGACGTTGAAACGACTGCCTCTGATACACAATTGATGTAGAGACGACCGTGATTTGAACGTGACTACAATACGGACACCTAATCGCCACAGAACAAAAATAAAAAAAAGAGAAAACGCCGACCAAAAGCGAGCGAAAAGGGGTCGGTTGGTTCTCGAAATCTGGGAATCGATACAAGGTCCTTAGGACCTACCTCTCCAACAAGCACACAACTCACCATATGTCGGACTCGATATAACGTCCTTAAGACCTGCCTCTCCAACAAGCACACAACTCACCGCACCTACACAAGAATCTATTCATTTCAATATAGTCGTTTCAAGCGCGGCAATAATTTTATTTCGGAAAGGCAGAAAACCTTTAAGATCGATCGCAATTTGAGTCGTGAGTAATTCCCTTGTTGGCACATAAAGTGCGCCGAACAGAAGAGCAAATCGAGGCTAGGCCACGTTGCACTCTAGAGACAGATCTTCCCGTTCCGAACAACAAGAGATTCAATAACAACACTTTCAAATTAAGATTTTGCAAGCGACGGATTTAAAAATCATGGAAAAAAACGGTGCATGAAAAACCTCCACAAACTAAAGCAAGAATCACACAAAGACAAGAGATTACCCAACTGGGATGAAAGTTCACACAAAGATAAGGTGGGAGAATCACTCTCTCCACGGATCCGCCGGCATCACACCGAAGGGTTTGCAACCTTCTTCCACGAAGTCGCACCAAGGAAGCCGCGCCGGAGTCGCACCGAACAGATGGAGGGAGCAAGGGGAGGCGACTTCACACCACACAAGGGGGGGCCGGCGGTTTCACACCACCAAGGGGCCGACGGCTTGGAGAAAACTCTTGGCCGAAATTCTCAAAGGAGAGGGAGTTTTAGGTTTTCAAATATTCAATGATCATATTCCTCTTAAACACCTCCTTAAATAGGAGTTTACAATAACTCTTAGCCCTCCATGATGGAGATGTAATCTCATCCATCCAAAAGGCTAAATGCACACCAAAATAAAATATTGTTCCAAATGAAAAAAATAACACATGCCATGAATATAAAATTATCACTTAAACATAAGATAATTTTATATTCCCAAAATATTAAATAAAGTGCATGAAATAATTAAATTAGGCTAATTTTTTCATGGCGGTTTTAGCACGCCGCGGACGGAGGTTGTAACCAGCACTTCCTTCAGCATCATCACGAAATCTCAGATCTTTATGTCGTAGCGCCTCGGCAACCGGGTCATCATCAAGTAGCGGTGTCGCTGCATCATTAGGGTTTTACTTGGTTCTATGATCCTATCATGACACTTCTAACCCTAAGGGTGGCCAATATATCACTACAGACCCGTTGGGGTCAACCAAAAAGAGGACAAGATGACTCAAGTACGGGAAACGCAAAGTGAGTCGACAAGACTCGACGATTAGATCAGTTATCTACTCGGACAGGGGTTTGGGCTCGAGTGTTGAGTGCGTGGAGTGCACTCGGTGCCATAGGCTGAATGGCCTTGAGTGTGTTGACTACACTCAACGCCGTCTTGCCATATACTGAATGGCGTTGAGTGAGCTCAGCTCACTCAATGCTGTCTTGCCATATATGGTATGCCATTGAGCTGAACTCACTCAACGCCATAGACTGAATGGCATCGAGTGAGCTGAGCTCACTCAACGCCGTATTGCCATAGACTATATGGCATTAAGTGAGCTGAGCTCACTCAATGCCATAAACTGAATGGCATAGAGTGAGCTCAGCTCAGTCAACGTCGTCTTGCCATATACGGTATGGCGTTGAGTGAGCTGAGCTCAGTCAACGCTATAGAATGAATAGCGTCGAGTGAGCTCAGCTCACTCAACGCTGTATTACCATAGAATAAATTGCCTTGACTGAGCTGAGCTCACTCAACGCCATAGACTGAATGACGTCGAGTGAGCTCAAGTGAGCTCAACTCACTCAACGCCAATGTACTTCGAAAATTTCAGGCGAATTTCATCATGTTTGCTGGTTCGGTTGAACCGGATCTTCTTGGGAATTGTGCCAAACTAAATTAATAAGCCCCAGTTGTTTTATTAAGACTCATTTTAAACAATAACACACCCCTATCAATTCTAACATGCCCGTGTCACCAATCAACATGCCTGTGTCCATACTATTCCTTGTTTATGATGAGAGTGAAAGTGAGGAGTTTATGCCATGCATTGCCTGGGAGGCCAAGGGCCCACTCTCTTGCTAGAATCACCTCCCCTGACTAGTTAGGAGAAGGCCAAGGGCCCACTCTCTTGCTAGAATCACCTCCCCTGACCAGTTAGGAGAAGGCCAAGGGCCCACTCTCTTGCTAGAATAACCTCCCAGGGTAAGTTAGGAGAAGTCCAAGGGATTTCCCGGCCATGGCAGCAACTAAGAAAGAGAAAATGAGGTGGAGTAATGAGGAAAGACTTTGGGCTCATCTTTCCCTTCCCCAACAACCCCTATTCAATTCACTAGGACAAGGGGAGTACAGCCAGCTATTCTTTAACTGGATTAAGCCATGCTTTATCCCCCACCTACCATTGACAAAATCTTTGACTAGGAGGACTCAAATGGCAATGCAGCCAACAGCCACCTAACACCGCAATTCTCCTTCCTAAAAGATTCACTGGACTAAAAGGATTGATTCCCACACTTTTCCTGAAGGAGCAAACGGGTTTCACTGTTGTTTTGTAAGAACCCGACCACCACCACCACCACCTTGCAAATCCGGTGATCTGCAAGGCTACAACCACACCCACAGGTTCTCCTCCACTCCTTCTTCCGTGGGTAGTTCATAACAATGTTTAGGGCCAAGGTTCGGGCTCAATTGAGCCCAATCCAAACTGAGAAATTCTTGGTTTTTCCGAAAAAAATTACTTGTCGGGCTTGCCGGAATAGGGCCCTCCGGCGGTTGTGCTGCCGCCTGGCGACAGCCACCACCTCAACGGAGGTGGTGGTGGCGGTGGCCGGCCAGGGAGGTGGTCGGATGGACGGTGGCAGCGGATGGAAGAAGGCCCAGGCGGATTGAATTTGGGCCATCGGCTGGAGGTAAAAGACGACCAGATGTCGTCTAATCTGCGCCAAGATTCTTGCTAATACAGATTTTAAACTATAGGCTAGGTGTATATTTATTTCATTTCTGTCATAGATTTTGTATTTAATGTTTATAATTTTTAAAAATATTTAGAGGCTAATAAAGAGGAAATGGTCAACACATAAATTATAGCCCTACGGGCCAACTTTAATTCAAAATTGGTTGGAACCAATTTGGGTGCCTAGCTTGACAAGGGCAATCATTTTGGTGGGGTCTATACATATGGTTAAGAAAAAATTAAAATGGGTGCCCACACCTCATCACTGGTCCAAATGACTTGAAATTTTGGCAGGGAGTCAGTCTTGACCATATCTATAACTTGCCCAAAAATAGAAATTTCTGGGAACAATGTTTCTGTAGTTTTTGAAATAATTTAATTTCTCTAGGATAAATTAATTTAGGGGTGAAACGACCTCCAAACTCAACCAAATTTGTTTTGGTGGTGCATGTGGTCCTTATAAGGCTCTGGTTAAAATTTCATCTTATTCGGATATGGTTTGAATAGAAAACATAGAAACCCTAGCCTTGCATAATAAGGGTATTTTGGTCCAAAAGTGCACCTTGCGCTTTGTGTGGCCAAATCACCTCAACAGAGGTTGAAATTGGGGCCACTGACTTAGCATGGCTTTTAACACACTTCCATGGAAGATGGGGTAGATTGGAATTGATTTGTCCTAAGATCTAAGGCTAAACCCAAAGGAAGGGCTTTTGTGCCATGTGAAGGGCATGAGGTCAAAATACCTTGTATGACCTTGAAAATTTGTAGGGAGGGTGCTAGGGTAGCTAAAACACTATTATGAAAATATTAGGGGCTTTGATAAAGGTTAGGCCCCACAAAACCTTAACCCTAGTTTAGTACACAAATATTGTAGTGCTAGAATATGTTAGTAAAACTCTATGAACTATAATTAATATTGGGTAGTGTGGTCATAAGGATATATTAAACCTCTGGTAATTTAATTGGGAATTTTGGAACAATAATCTTAGCACTTCCTTTATAATTCATGATATTGCCCTAATTAATCATTTGGTAATTATAATCCCATTTCCCATTGGAAGGTCATTAAAATTTGGATGATGGAGTTCTAAACCTTCTTGGTCATGTATGAATTTTATTAGAATTTTTGGATACATTTTAGTAGTACCTACTTCACAAGCTCATTTACTTGGAAAATTGTTCAATAATTTGCTTAAAGCTCATAACTTATTAATAAATTATGAAACTTAACCTAGAGCATTTATATGCCACTTGAATCATCCTTGAATTTTCTCTGAATTTTTGGAAATAATATTATTGTGCTTATCTCTTTAAATGATTTATTATGGGATATTATAAAAATATAAATTAGGGTCCTAAAGCTTGCTGAAAAATTGGGATACCTTGGATTGTAAGTTAAATATTCATATTGCATCTAACATAAATTTGGTGGAAAATTATTTTATCTGAAATTGGTACTTCATGTTCAATCTTGGAATTTTTGACCACTAGAATAATTAAATAAATTATCAGATAAATAGGAAAATTGTGAATCTCTGGATTTAGGCCTCTAAGGTTATAATAGCTCTCCAATAATTATTATAGGAGTACTGGGTGATTATTTTATGTACCTTCCGTTATACATGTTATATAGCTATAGTGGTCTGCATATAGTAAAAACTGCAAAAACTATGTTGTAATATAAATTTGGGCACATGAATCGGGATTAGTGGTTTGTTCATTTGGATAAATAAAATTGAGTTCATCCTTCGAAGTTGGATGAGCGTAGGGTTGCACTGGCAAATGTTAGATGGTGCGCGGGATCGACGAAAGATCGTCTTTCCAGTAGAGAGTAAGTGACAAAAATACTAGGGTTAGATCCAATGCAATCGTTAAGGGACTAGGAGTTGGGTATTAACCAATAAGAATAAGTGCCTTGCGAAAGGGAGCTTTGGGCTTCATCCCATCGTAGCTCTCAATGCCCTCGAGAGCCCTTTACGGGGAATACCTTGGGCAGTCCTGGGGTGAACCTTAATCGTAGGCAAAACTGAAATGCAAGAGTAACAAGTAATTCTAAGGTTTCACCTTCTAACACCTCGATGTCTCGGGGAGATAGGTATGGTCACTCGGGCAGTATGCTAGTGGTTTTAGTGATGGGCAGGATAGCCTGGCGAGCTTTTGCTCGGAAATGGTTTGTTATGGGTAGGTTGGCCCGACGAGCTTTGGCTCGGTTGTTGTTTATGATGGATGGGATGGTCCGGGGAGCTTTGGCTCGGTATCTGATACATAAGGTTGCATGTGCATAAAGTATAAGGTGGTGAGTCTTCGGTATTGGAGGGTCGATGCCCCGATGGCAACACGTTGACTCGGCGAGTGTGGGTTAGGATATGGCCAAATAAAGTTCGGTGCGCCTGCCGACAAGAGTACGCAGGAGCAACGCTTAGTGCACTAGCATTGAGGCGTATGATAGGTTTTACTGGTAGTGCTATTACCAGTTTATAGGTGGGTGAGGCCCAACCCACTGCTTCTATTTGCCACTACGGAGGTATCTTGGGAGGTTCGGCTCCAGAAAGGGGGAACTAAAGGTCTGTGTACACAGAGTCGAGTGGGTGAGTTGCACTTGCATATTCACATCATCACATAATTGTATTTCATAGCATAATCATTGCATATAACCTGACACCTATTGTATATGTGGTATGGGACGCTTTATACAATAGGCCCAGCAAAACGACCCCTTGGTTTATAAGTTCGTGTGAGCGTGCTTATAAGTTAATGTTTTCATTCAGTATTACATATTTATGCTTGCTGAAAAACCGATACCCTATCGTATAAATCAGTATGGGACTTTTTATACGTTAGGAGCCCTACAAAAGATCCCTTATCTTATGTATTTTTATATAAGTTAAGGTTATATTCTTATTCGGGTTTCCATACATTTATTACTGTCGTACATACTTTAGAACTGCTAGATTTGTTCCACCGCCATCTGCTTATTTTTTATTCTCCACTATCATGTCCACCCCTTTCCTCATCCCCGCTCAGTGCCTAGAAACCATTGGGGAAGGGGCGAGGGATGATAGGGATCATTCTCTTAGACCGGTTTTTGAACCACATCATTTTAGGGGACCATGGAGCCAAGCATGGAGGAGTAGCCCCAGAGGTCCGCACGCTTGGAGATCAGGCAGTCTAGTACCGGAGTTCAGACGGTAGGGAATGTGAGTCCTGATCGCTAGTAGTTATATTAGTTTACTTCCACGATGAGAGATATGTAGTGAGGACTTGATGTACTGGGCATAAGTATTGCGCGCTAGGGTTCGAAGAAAATAAACGCAACCGAACTAGCAACCCGATGAGGCAAGTATACCTATCGAATTGTAGCAAGGGGACACAAGTGTCGTATGGAAATCCGGGAACTGTTGGCTAAGCTTACTCACACGAACGCTATTATCTTATCGACGGAAAAACTAGGGTTTTAGAAAATCTAAGTGCAAGGGCGGAATTAAAGCTATACTAGAAAGAGAACTACCGCAATTAAGTTAAGCTATTAAGCAAAGAACTATGCTAGAAAGGAAACTACTGCAGTTAATTAAAGAGCACAAGATAGGCGATTACTACGAAAGGTAGAAAATATGAAATGGAAATGCACCCAATCAAGATTCACCTCGGCTAAAGACGATTAAGAAAATGCGATAAAAATCTGAACTTAATAGGATAAAGGTCCTTGACCGTGGAGGTTCCTAAAGCTTGAACACGATTCTCTCGAAGTCGTGCCCAACTGAGTTTAGGAAGGTCCGACCGACTCTCGTCTAAATCGGAGGCCTAAAACTCTCTTTACGCTGTGAACCCCACTATTGGATTTTACTCCAATCCAGGTGATTTGGACGTCTGCCTCTCTCGAGGGGTGCGTAGAACTCCCTTTACTCTTGAATGCTCACTTCATTCTTTCGGCCTCTCGGCTAGCCCAAAATGAAAGCAAAGGCGGAGAGTATATATCGAAAATATACCTCCAACCCGTGATTAATCAAAAGTAATTCAAGGCCCTAACCTAAAAAGAAAAGATTAATTAAAACATCATAACATAATCGCTCTAACCTCGGATCATCAAGATCGAGTACAAGGAGGATTAGTTAATCATAATGGAGTGGAGGAGGGGAGATGAGTAGAAAAGCATATAAAGGAACACAAGTAAAGGAAGAACACTTTTATTAATGAAAAAAGGCAAGTTACACTATTGAAATTGAAATTACAAGTGCATGAAAATTAAATCCTATTCTAGCCCTATATTAAGCACTAAGCAACACTAAAGATTACAAAGAAAGCTAGGGCAACTAAATATTAAACCATGATTAAGCAAAAATTACAAAGGAAGAGAGAGAGAGAGAGAGAGAGAGAGAGAAAGCTTAAAAACTCAAGAACCAAAGGGGCAGCACCTCCCCCTCTCAACCAAAGCTTGCTGAAATGGAGAGGGGGGTCTCAATTTATAGAAAAAATCTCGGGTTGGTCACGCCCTAGGGGGGGCGTGTCAGGGGGCGTGACAGTACTATGTTGACCTCGGGCTCTGGATTCTGGCGGGAGGGATGATTGCTTCGGTACGTCGGTGGTCACGCCCTAGGTCACGCCCGTGACAGGGGGGCGTGACAGGCACGTCATGTCCAAATCATTGGTCGGAAATCCTTCAGTCACCGAAAAAGGAGGGTGTCATGCCCATATCACGGGCGTGACATGGGGCATGACAGTACTATTTGCGTGCTGAGGCGGAACGACATTTAATGCGGCGGCAGGCTTTGCGGCAGAGGGCGACACGCCCCTGGTCACGCCTGGTGACACGCCCGGGGAGGGCGTGTCAGGGGGCGTGATAGCGGTTTTTGACCATTTTTTGTCCCTTCAAGCAGGTGTCCTCGGGATCGGGTGACACGCCCTAGGTCACGCCTAGGGAGGGCATGACAGGGGGGCGTGACAGGTCATTTTGGCAATTTTTCTGGAAACCTGCAAAAAGACAGGAAAAAGTTAGTGGCAATAAAATTTACATAAAAAGGATAAAAATAAACTATTAATAGACATAATTTGTACAATATAAAATATAAAATACGATAATAGTTTAGGCTACAAAACGTATTATCAAATTTCCCCAAGCTTAAGCTTTGCTTGTCCCCAAGAAAAAATATAAAACTAGAAATTTATAAAAAGGACTAATCAAAAAGTTCTAATTATGCCTAAACAAGTACTATGCGAAATTCTAAGTAAGGAAAAGGTGAAATGTAAGTCTAAAACAATTATTTAGGTATGGTAAAACTTTTATAAACTTTACTTAATAAAAACAAATCATCCAAAATTTTAACGAGATTTTTTTTAAATGGACTTAAGTAAAGCAACGAAAATGAAAAACACGCATTGAGTTGTTACTAGATCCAAGCAACGCATTATAATTATATCAATTTAATTAACAAAAATCTAGGTTTAAATCCAAAACTAAAACTGATTTACTGTTTTTCTTTTCTTAGTTATTAAATAAAAATCACAAGCGTGAATCAAAAGGACTTAAATAGGACAGAAACATTTGGCTTAGGAATATGATCAGGAGTGGAATTCAAAGATAAACGTGAAGGTTTTAAAATCACACTAAACCAAAGCAAAGAGTTTCAAAAACTTTCATAAAAATATATACACATTTTTTTTTTCTTTTTTTTTTCATTTTTTTTCAAAACAAAGGCAATATATATTTTTATTTTCTTTTTGAGTTGGCCAAACAAAATTAAACATCACTTTCGAACATACTTCTTTTTTTTTCGAAAACCTTTCTCCCACAAAAATCACAAAATACCCTATCAAAATCGTCAAAATAATTTATGAAATACAAAAAGGCTAGTGTGATTCGATAGGTTGGAAATTTTGGCTTTGGTGAAACTGAAATGAAGGGAGGAGCTATCAAATGAAATCGGAAAAAGGCTCAAAAACGGCTAACTAGTGGTAAAAGTTTTTAGGTTGGCAAGAAAGCTCAAACGAAAACAAAAACGGCCTAAATCATTTTCACGCTTTTGAATTTATTTAAAACAAAGGTTTGAAAAATTTTCAAAAAGCGAGTCCTAGATAATAAAAGAAGATTGATGAAATTAACTTGAAAATAGAAATAATAGGTGACTTGGATCGTTCACATCTACTACGTTATTCAAAAGTTGACTTTACAAAAATTATTCAAAAACGAAAAAGAAAATAGTGGATGATAAATTTTTGAGAAAGTAAAGGAAAATAAAAAACAAAAAACCATAATAGAAATGCGAGTTTTAGAAAAATATTTCACCTTAACATGCTACCGCGAATTAGAAACACAGCATGACCAACATTTTACTTGTGAAACATAATTAAAAAGAACGATTAGAAATATTATAATTAACTAAGTTGTTTATAGAAGAGTTTGAGTAAAACAAAACTAAAAACTAGGGGTACTATTGAAATACCAAAATGTCTAAACTATTCAAAAACACATAAATTTTTTTTTAAATTAATTTTGTCAAATATTCTCTTTTTTTTGGAATTTTAAGATATTCATTTTTTTTGGAAATATATAAAATATATACAAAAAGAAAAATATTTACACTACGCAAAAATGAAGGAGGGAATCCTCCCCCAAGCTTAAAACAGACATTGTCCTCAATGGCTAAAGAAGGGGATTGGAGAAGGAGAGAAAAATAAAGTACAGAATTGAAAGACAGAATTGAAATACAGGTACTTCCCCAGATTTATTTGCTGCGAAAGCTGAGTGATGCCGCTCCCCGAATGTCTTCTTTGGACTTTGTGATGGATTCAGCAATGTTGGAGGAGGCGATCGCAGAAGCTTCAGCTTGTCGGAGCCGTCCGAGGCAAAAATTGTAAAATAAAGAAAACAGAAAAAGATAACTTGGGTTGCCTCCCAAGTGCGCCCTTTGATTAAAGCGTCGTTGAGCTCGACGCATCAAAAAAATAATATTATCCAAAATTATTGTTGTTCCGAAATAAATTGTCTTTAGCAAAAAAAATTAAAAGTTCAAGATTAAAGTTCGTGAAGCAGAAACTTAATACTGTTTGGACTGACATCATCATCACCAGAATAGTAGAGTTTAAGACGCTGACCATTCACTTTGAAATTACCCTTATCAGGATGAGAATTTAAAACAGTTCCATAAGGAAATACTTCTAAAACAGAAAACGGGCCAGACCAGCGAGATTTTAATTTGCCCGGAAATAAACGTAAACGAGAATTATATAAAAGGACTTGGTCGCCCGACTTAAAGTTTTTAGGGTGCCTTAAGTGTTTATCGTGTAAACGCTTCGTCCGCTCTTTATAAAGTTTATTATTTTCATAAGCATAAGAGCGCCACTCGTCGAGTTCATTTAGTTGAAATTTTCGAAGGTCACCGACTGAGTGGGGATCGAAGTTTAAAAATTTTAAGGCCCAAAAGGCGCGGTGTTCTAACTCTACGGGCAGATGGCACGATTTTCCTTAGACCATCCTATACGGCGTACATCCGAGGGCGGTTTTGTACGCTGTTCGGTAGGCCCATAGAGCATCGTCAAGTTTGGCTGACCAGTCTTTTCTAGAAGTTGAAACAGTCTTTTCTAATATTCTTTTTATTTCTCTATTAACTACTTCAACTTGACCGTTAGTTTGGGGGTGGTAGGCAGTGGAAAGCTTATGTGTAACGCCGTATTTGGTAAGGATTTTTGAAAATTGTGCGTTACAGAAATGGGAACCCCTATCGCTAACGATTGCGCGAGGTGTACCGAATCTAGAAAATAATTTTTTAAAAAATGTGACTACAACTCGGGAGTCGTTCGTAGGAAGAGCTTGGGCCTCAGCCCATCGTGAAACATAATCAACAGCAACTAAAATATATTTGTTTCCAAAGCTAGAAGGAAGGGGGCCAACAAAATCAATTCCCCAGAGGTCGAAAATTCCGCACTCTAAGAAATAATTTTGCGGCATTTCATTTTTATTAGAGATGTTGCCCGACCGTTGGCAACTATCACACCTGCTCACAAAGGCTTGCGCGTCTTTAAACAGGCTAGGCCAGTAAAAACCCGCGCAAAGCACCTTATGAGCGGTGCGAGCAGCTTGATAGTGCCCACCTGTCGGACCTTCATGCAAATGTTTTAGAATATCAATTCCTTCATCAAAAGAAACACATCTCCTTATTACTTGATCCGCACAAATTTTGAAAAGATGCGGGTCTTCCCAAAAGTAGTTCTTCAGCTCAGAAAAGAATTCCTTCTTTTGCTGAGAGGAGAACTCTTTTGGGAGCGCCCTTGCCACTAGATAGTTGGCGATGTGCGCGAACCAAGGAGAAGTAGATGTGTTAACTAAAAGCAGCTTCTCATCAGGAAAATAATCATTAAAAGATTTTTCATTTAATTTTTCTATAAAGGGGTTATCTAATCTTGATAAATGGTCGGCGGCCAAGTTCTCGGCTCCTCGCTTATCACGGATCTCTAAGTCAAACTCTTGGAGGAGTAAGACCCACCGAATCAAGCGAGGCTTGGCATCCGTTTTGGCAAGAAGGTACTTGAGGGCCGAGTGGTCCGTAAAAACAATGATTTTTGAAAGAGTAATGTAAGGGCGGAATTTATCAAATGCAAATACTACAGCTAAGAGCTCCTTCTCGGTTGTGGTGTAATTTTATTGTGCAGATGTGAGGGTTTTACTAGCGTAATAGATGGGGTGGAAGTTCTTAGATATGCGTTGACCTAATACGGCCCCCACCGCAAAACTACTCGCATCGCACATAATCTCGAAAGGAAGGTCCCACACCGGAGCTATCATAATCGGTGCGTTAATTAACTTTTCTTTAATTAATTCAAAGGCATAAATACAAGAGTCATCAAAAATGAATGGAGCGTCTTTTTCTAAGAGATGGGTGAGGGGCTTAGTGATCTTGGAGAAGTCCTTTATAAAACAACGATAAAAACCAGCGTGGCCTAGGAAACTTCTTATAGCTTTTATGTTTGTAGGTGGCGGCAACTTCTCAATAACTTCTATCTTGGCAACATCTACCTCAATACCTTTAGCAGAAATTTTATGACCCAAAACTAACCCTTCCCTCACCATAAAATGGCATTTTTCCCAATTTAGGGCAAGGTTAGTTTCTTCGCATCGTTCTAAGACTTTTTCGAGGTTTTCTAAACATCTATCGAAGGAATCGCCGAACATGGAGAAATCGTCCATGAATACCTCCATAATGCTTTCTATGTACTTATCAAATATTGAGAGCATACATCGCTGGAATGTAGCTGGCGCATTGCATAATCCAAACGGCATTCTTCGGTACGCGAAGGTGCCGAAGGGACAAGTAAACGTAGTTTTCTCTTGGTCCTCGGGAGAGATGGGTATTTGAAAGTACCCCGAGAGGCCATCGAGAAAACAATAAATGCTATGGCCGGAGAGACGTTCTAAAATCTGGTCGATAAACGGTAAAGGGAAGTGGTCCTTGCGGGTGGCGTCATTTAACTTACGGTAATCTATGCACATACGCCAACCCGTCACCGTCCGCGTCGGGATTAATTCATTATTCTCATTACTAACTACGGTTATCCCTCCCTTCTTTGGAACTACCTGAACGGGGCTAACCCACTTACTGTCCGAAATAGGGTAGATAATTACTGTGTCTAATAGTTTCATAACCTCGCCCTTAACTACTTCTTTCATGTTTGGGTTTATACGACGCTGAGGTTGGATAAAGTTACGCGAATTATCTTCCATTAAAATTTTATGGGTACAGAAAGATGGGCTTATGCCCTTGATATCAGAAATTTGCCAAGCAATAGCCCGACGATGCTTACGTAGAACTAGAAGAAGTTTATCGTTCTGCGTATCCGTGAGGTAGGCCGAAACGATAACTGGTAACTTGGAGTCTTTTTCTAAGAAAGCATACTTAAGGTGTTCGGGAAGTTCTTTAAGTTCTAGGGTAGGGGGTTCTTCATAAGAGGATTTTGAGATTCTTTCTTTTTCAAAAATAATATCTTCATAAACTTTTTTATAAGGAACGTAATAAGGGGTGGGGCTAGCAGCCAAGACAGCTTCTTGTAGAGATTCAGTGGGAAGAAAAGAGGAAGAACAAAAATCAGAAAATTCTTTTTCAAACTCAGAAAGACAATAAGAAGATTCATCACTTCCTTGCAGTGATTCCGTTGTAAGAGAAGAGGAGCAAAAAGTAGAAAAATCTTTTTCAAAATCGGAGAGGCAGTAGGAAGAATCATCACTCACGGCGTCTACGAAAAAACATGAGTCATCGTTCGCTAAGGTGTTCTTCATCGAAGGGGTGATAGAAAATGTGACTTCGTCGTCGCCTACTCGAAGAAAGAGCTTACCATTGCTTACGTCAAAGATGGCTCGGGAGGTGGCAAGGAAGGGTCGGCCAAGGATCAGGGGAACCTCGACGTCTTCTTCGATGTCCAGAATGACAAAGTCCACCGGGAAGATGAACTTGTCGACTTTCACTAGAACGTCCTCCACTATTCCTAATGGGTACTTGACGGATCTATCAGCTAGCTGGATACTCATACGCGTGGGGTTAAAGCTACAAATCCCTAACTTTTTGAACAACGAAAAGGGCATCAGGTTTATACTCGCGCCTTAGTCGGCTAACGCGTGTTTAACAAAAAGATCACCGAAGACACACGGGATAGAGAAACTACCCGGGTCACTGATTTTCTTCGGCAAACCGTTTGTTAAAATGGCGGAGCACTCGGCGTTTAGCGTGACGTGCGAAAGATTCTCTAACTTCTTCTTGTTTGTGAGGAGGTCTTTAAGATATTTGGCGTATTTCGGCATCTGCGAAATAGCCACGTGGAAGGGAAGATTAATGTGGATTTGTTTGAAGATTTCTAAGAAGCGGGAGTACTGATCATCTTAACGTTGTCTATTAAGTTCAGAGGGGTATGGAGGAGTTGAATTATTTTTGAAGATGGGTGGTGGAGTGAGATTATTTTCTAAAATAGGGGTGATTACTTCTTCAGCAGATGGCGGAATTTTTAAAATGGGAGCGGAGCTTTGATTTTTAAAAACGGGAGCGGAGCTTTTATTTTTAAAAGCGGAAGCGGAGCTTGCCTCAGGCTCTTCACTTACCATACCGGAGACTTGCTTCCCACTCCGAAGAGTTATAGCTTTCGCTTGCTCTCTCGGGTTGGGTTCGGTATTGGAAGGAACAGACCCTGCGGGTCGCTCAGAAATTATTTTCGTGAGCTGTCCTACTTGATTTTCTAAACTTTTTACGCTTCCGGTTAAAGTTCTTATGGTAGCGTCATTTGTGGTGATGTATTTAGAAAGTAATTCCTCCAAGCTTGGAGGTTTTGGGTAATTTTGAAGAAGTGGTGGTGGTGGTGGTGGTGCAGAAAAATCATTTTGCGGGGGTGGGCGCGTCGCATTCGATGGATTACTCCATGAAAAGTTCGGATGATTTCTTAAAGCAGGGTTATAACTATTCGGAAAATTAAAACTAGGCGGATGAAAATTCGCAGCAGAAAAATTATTAAAAGCAGTTCTAGGCATATTATTAACATAATCTAAATGCTCTGGAGTAGGGGTTGCAGATTCCCATACCTGAGGGGCAGAGGCAGCAGTCATCTCCGTTATCTTTTTGCTTAGGATTTCTACTTGCAGAGCGAGCTGGGAGATGTTGTCCACTTCATAGATACCTGCAGGCTTGTTCGGGCGGGACCTAGGCACATTCCACTGATAAGTGTTCATGGCCATGTCCTCAAAAAGCTCAAGAGCGGCTTCCGGGGTCTTATGATTTAAAGTACCGCCAGAAGCTGAGTCTATCATTTGCTTCGTGCTTTGATTTAGCCCGTTATAAAACGTCTGCACTTGTAACCATACAGGCAGCGCGTGATGTGGGCATCATCTTAATAATTCTTTAAATCTCTCCCAGGTTTCGTAAAGGGTTTTAGAGTCTATTTGTCCGAAGGCAGAGATGTCGTTCCTAAGTTTCGCAGTTTTAGCTGGCGGAAAATACTTCGCCAAAAATTTTTCAGTTAATTCATTCCAAGTGGTTGTGCTATTTTTCGGAAGTGTGTTAAGCCACTGCTTAGCTTTAGTTCTTAGAGAGAAGGGGAAGAGTCTCAGCCTGATTGCATCATTTGTGACACCATTTATCTTGAAGGTGTCGCAAATTTCAAGAAAGCTAGCTATATGTGCGTTCGGATCTTCATCTTGAAGTCCGTCAAATTGCACATATTGCTGCACCATTTGAATTATGCTAGGGTTTAGTTCGAAGTTATTATTTGCTATAGCAGGGCGGACTATACTTGATTCTGTTCCCTCGAGGTTCGGTCGTGCATAATAGGACATAGTCCTTTGCATGGCCTCATCTACGTTGGGTTCTTCCATTCTTAAAGTAGCAAATGACTCGGAGTCCTCAACCGGCACTTGGATAGTAGGACCTTGAAATCGTGATCTTCTCCGAAGAGTACGCTCAATTTCGTGGTCCAAGTCCAAAATAACCGACGGACTCCCGCGGGTCATGCACTAAAAGAACAGAAAAGAAGATGAGGAAGAGAAAAAGGATAAACTAGAAAAAAGATTAGAGATTATTTTTTCTTTTTGAAATAGATTTTTTTTTTTATAGATTAACTCCCGAACTTCCCAAGGACTACCCCGTGAAGGGTTCGCAAGGTACTAGACAAGACAGTGGCGCTTAAAGCCCTTTGCCCTTTTCGAGAGAATTAGGTGGCGTAGAAAAATTGTGAGGTTGGTTTCTATTAAGAGCGATGATAAAATTTTTTTTGATTTTTTAAAATTTTAAAGAAAGAGAATGAGAAAGAGAAGAGATAAAATTAATAGGTTTGTGTTTTCAAAATATCAACGGAAGTTGGGTCCCCAGCAATGGCGCCAAAAACTTGTTGTGCGCTAGGGTTCGAAGAAAATAAACGCAACCGAACTAGCAACCCGATGAGGCAAGTATACCTATCGAATTGTAGCAAGGGGACACAAGTGTCATATTGAAATCCGGGAACTGTTGGCTAAGCTTACTCACACGAACGCTATTATCTTATCGACGTAAAAACTAGGGTTTTAGAAAATCTAAGTGCAAGGGTGGAATTAAATCTATAGTAGAAAGAGAACTACCGCAATTAAGTTAAGCTATTAAGCAAAGAACTATGCTAGAAAGGAAACTACTGCAGTTAATTAAAGAGCACAAGATAGGCGATTACTACGAAAGGTAGAAAATATGAAATGGAAATGCACCCAATCAAGATTCACCTCGGCTAAAGACGATTAAGAAAATGCAATAAAAATCTGAACTTAATAGGATAAAGGTCCTTGACCGTGGAGGTTCCTAAAGCTTGAACACGCTTCTCTCGAAGTCGTGCCCAACTGAGTTTAGGAAGGTCCGACCGACTCTCGTCTAAATCGGAGGCCTAAAACTCGCTTTACGCGGTGAACCCCACTATTGGATTTTACTCCAATCCGGGAGATTTGGACGTCTGCCTCTCTCGAGGGGTGCGTACAACTCCCTTTACTCTTGAATGCTCACTTCATTCTTTCGGCCTCTCGGCTAGCCCAGAATGAAAGCAAAGGAGGAGAGTATATATCGAAAATATACCTCCAACCCGTGATTAATCAAAAGTAATTGAAGGCCCTAACCTAAAAAGAAAAGATTAATTAAAACATCATAACATAATCGCTCTAACCTCGGATCATCAAGATCGAGTACAAGGAGGATTAGTTAATCATAATGGAGTGGAGGAGGGGAGATGAGTAGAAAAGCATATAAAGGAACACAAGTAAAGGAAGAACACTTTTATTAATGAAAAAAAGGCAAGTTACACTATTGAAATTGAAATTACAAGTGCATGAAAATTAAATCCTATTCTAGCCCTATATTAAGCACTAAGCAACACTAAAGATTACAAAGAAAGCTAGGGCAACTAAATATTAAACCATGATTATGCAAAAATTACAAAGGAAGAGAGAGAGAGAGAGAAAGCATAAAAAACTCAAGAACAAAAAGGGGCAGCACCTCCCCCTCTCAACCAAAGCTTGCTGAAATGGAGAGGGGGGGTCTCAATTTATAGAAAAAATCTTGGGTTGGTCACGCCCTCCGACACGCCCTAGGGGGGGCGTGTCAGGGGGCGTGACAGTACTATGTTGACCTCGGGCTCTGGATTCTGGCGGGAGGGATGATTGCTTCGGTACGTCGGTGGTCACGCCCTAGGTCACGCCCGTGACAGGGGGCGTGACAGGCACGTCATGTCCAAATCATTGGTCGGAAATCCGTCAGTCACCGAAAAAGGAGGGTGTCACGCCCATGTCACGGGCGTGACATGGGGCGTGATAGTACTGTTTGCGTGCTGAGGCGGAACGGCATTTAATGCGGCGGCAGGCTTTGCGGCAGAGGGCGACACGCCCCTGGTCACGCCTGGTGACACGCCCAGGGAGGGCGTGTCAGGGGGCATGACAGCGGTTTTTGACCGTTTTCTGTCCCTTCCAGCAGGTGTCCTAGGGATCGGGTGACACCGCCTAGGTCACGCCTAGGGAGGGCGTGACAGGGGGGGCGTGACAGGTCATTTTGGCAATTTTTCTGGAAACCTGCAAAAAGACAGGAAAAAGTTAGTGGCAATAAAATTTAAATAAAAAGGATAAAAATAAACTAATAATAGACATAATTTGTATAATATAAAATATAAAATACTATAATAGTTTAGGCTACAAAACGTATTATCAATAAGCCCAAGATTCAGTTATATGTTATATCTATGGACAGTCCCTTCGTGAAGATTATTTACTTTACATATGTGATTTGTGTGGACTTGCTTATTATTTTGCTACAGTTGTGATCGATTTGGACGGCAGGATCGGCGTTTTATAGTGAGGACCTTCCCGAGTGCGAAGATGTCACCGAAAAGCGGCGGTTCTGGGCCTAAGACCCCGGTGTTTTAAAGGAAAAAAAATTGGGGTCTTACAAGTGGTATCAGAAGGAACCTCGATCGAAAAGTAGCAGTCCATAACCCCTGGGTCAACCCTGCGTAAGTTTAGTTTAGGGACAAACAAAGCAGCGGAATCAGTGTTGTGCCCTTAAGGCGGATCACTTGTAAATTGTCCATTGTTTACTAGGTTTGAATCAATTATTTACTATTGGCTTTTGTTACGCAGCCCCCAGCGCAGCCTACACCACAGGGCGGAGTCCAACAGACTCCGAATGTTGCACCACCTCCTACGGTCCCCACTCCATTCCTATAGTTTGAGATGGGGCAGACTCTGACAGCTATTCTAGAAGCTTTCAGGGCCCAACATGTTCCGGCTCCGCAGCCTTACCCGGGGGGGCCAATTGGCTCAGCATCTTCCGAGGACTCTCTCCCTCATCCTACTTAGGGACAGAGTCAGCTGTTCGGACGGAGGAGTGGCTGGACATTATGTATGAGATATTTACTGGGATACGGTGCCTCTAGGTGGAGAGGGTGTCATTTGTTGTCTCTTGCTTGGAGTCTCATACCAAGAGATGGTGGAAGACGACACTGGATACGACTTTTGCGGATATGGAGGTTGTATAAATTACTTGGGAGGAGTTCAGGGCAACGTTACTTGAGCATTTTGTTCCACAGTCGGCTAGGGATGAGCTGGAGGACAGGTTCCTGCAATTCAAGCAGGGCAACAAGACAGTGGTAGAATACCACCGAGACTTCAACCATTTAGCCCAGTTTACGGACTCCTATTAGCTGGATGAGGCAGGATACACCAAGAGGTTTTATAAGGGCCTGCTCGAGTAGTTGTAGGAGGCACTTTTGTTTGTATCTAACGAGCCTATACCTCGGATGTTAGAGATGGCCAAGAGGATTGAGGATTATTGGCACACGACTCGGGGTCGGAAGAGGCCAACGGAGGACCAAGGTTGGGCAGCCAAGAATGATCAGCGTTGGGGCCGCATCACCGATGGGAGAGAGGGAAGAAGAGCAAAGGACCCGCCTCATCAGGAGGTGAGGCAGGAGCCGAGGGAGCCGGTGTTAGTGGATCCTCAACCTATTCAGATGCGGTAGGCACCGATACCCGTGGTATGGAATTTCCCCGCCGAAGTGCTACAAATGCCATCAGATAGGGCACATCCGGAGGAACTGCCCAATGAGTGGAGCATCTATACCAGCACTACAGGCTGCCCCGCATGCTCAGCAGTTTAGAGGGCGAGGACGTGGCCAAGGACATAGATACCAGGGTGCAAATCGCAAGCAGGATAGGGAGCAAGTTTATGTACTGGATCTGGCTCAACCCCGGAACCTAGAGCAAGTGATCACATGTACGCCAGAAAGTTTTAAGTTTTCTTCCTGAACACTTAAATTTATGGATACAGAATTGATAATCTAGGAAAGAAAACCATAACAAGATTCTAAGATATTTAACTCCCCCAGGCATAGTTTTTATCAGCGGCAAGCCAGCTTATATGCTGTTCGATACGGGTGCTTCACACTCATTCGTATCGGAGGCCTTCGTGGAAGGGTTGGAATGAGTGGAGCGATTCACGGGTTTGATGATGAGCATACGATTACCTAATGGATTGGAGTTGTTCACCTCTGCCCACTACAACATGGAGGCGGAGATCGGCAGAAAGATATTTGATGCACCAGCGACGATCATGAAGATGCCAGTCTTTGAGTTGATACTGGGAATGACATGGTTACACTGGAACAATGCTCAGATTGACTACATGTCCAAGAGAATTACTGTGAGGCATGGGGATTCCTACATCATCATTGAAGTTATTAGATCTATTCCCCCTCTCTTGCTGTCATCCGTGCAAGCCGTCAAGGCCCACTTGTAGGGGGAGGAGGTCTATGAGGTGCTATTTGAAATGGCTGAAGCGAAGGGCTCCATCTCGAATATCCCGGTGGTGCGAGATTTTGTTGATATTTTCCCAGAGAAGCTGCCAGGGCTACCCTCGTACCGGGAGCAGGATTTCCGGATACAGCTAGTGCCGGGGACTAAGCCGGCAACTAGAGCCACTTACCGGATGGCCCCGAAAGAGCTGACAGAGTTTTGAAGCTAGCTCTAGGAACTATTGGAGGCCAGATTTGTCCGGTCAATCTCTTCACCATGGGGATCCCCGGTCTTGTTCGTTAAGAAGAAGGATGGGACACTTTGGTTGTGTATTGATTATCGGGCACTGAACAGGCTGACGGTCCGGAATACGTATCCCTTGCCAAGGATAGACGAGCTATTTGACAAACTGGAGGGAGCTCATTGGTTTTCCAAGCTGGACCTGAGGTCGAGATAATACCAACTATGCATTCAGGAGGAAGACATCCCAAAGACGACCTTCAATAGTAGATACGGGTTGTACAAGTTTACCATAATGTCTTTCGGGCTCACGAATGCACCATATGCGTTCATGACCTTGATGAACTGGGTGTTCGAGGAATATCTGGATGTCTTCGTCATCGTATTCATTGACGACATCCTTATCTACTCAAGGACTGAAGAGGAGCATGTTAGATATCTATCTTTGTCTTTAGAGAAGCTTCGAGAGCATAAGATGTATCCTAAGTTTAGCAATTGCCAGTTTTGGCTAAAAGAGGTGGCATTTTTGTGCCATATTATCAGTGAAGAGGGCTTGGCGGTAGATCCAGCGAAAGTACAAGCAGTACGGGATTGGCCACCGCTGAAGACGGCCTCGGATGTTCGGAGTTTCTCAGGACTTGCCGATTATAACTAGAAGTTCGTAGAAGGGTTCTTTCGGATTGCTCTCCCTTTCACATCCCTGATAAAGAAGGAGACTCCTTTCATTTGGTCTCTACGATGCGAGTTTGCCATTATGGAGATGAAGGGCCGACTTACCTCGGCTCCCATCCTTTCTCTTCCATCAGGGAAGGAAGGATTCCAGGTGTATACAGATGCTTCCTATCAGGGGATGGGTGCCGTTCTGATGCAGAACGGGCACGCAATAGCCTATACTTCCCGTCAGCTAAAGAAACATGAGCAGAATTACCCGGTTCATGATTTGGAGATTGGGGCAGTTGTTTTTGCACTAAAGATCTGGCGACACTATTTATATGGTGTGCACTGCGACATATTCTCAGATCATAAAAATTTGAAGTATGTGGACACACAGAAAGAGCTAAACATATGGAAAATATACTGGGTTGAGTTTCTATCGGACTACCAGTACACCATGCATTACCATCCCGGGAAGGAAAACGTGGTGGCAGACGCTTTGAGCCGGAGAGCGAATACATCAGGAGCAGGCCCACAGCTGATGGCCTTAGAGTTGGAAAAAATGTTTAAGGAGATGCAGATATCCTTAGTGTCCGAGGACGATCCGAAATTGTATAAGGAGTATCTAGGATCGATAGTTGCCACCTATGATATTCGAGATCGCATCAGGGACGGATAGAGGATGGATGCGAGGCCAGAACCTATATTTATTGCCTTAGAGGAAGGAACGATAGGGGATTACTTATTGAGAGACGAACTACTATGTTTTGAGGCAGGGTTTATATACCGGCAGGAGGCAAGATTCAGGGGGACATCATGGCAGAGGCTCACTACAGCAGATACTCACTACATCCGGGGATCACCAAGATTACAGCGGACTTCAAGAGAACGATGTACTGGCCAGGCATGAAGAAGGACATTACGTATTTTGTGATGCATTGCGAGGCTTGCCAACTCGTAAAGGCAAAGTTCAAGAATCCAGCCGGATTACTACAGCCACTTCCGGTATCGGAATGGAAGTTCGGAGATATAGCCATGGATTTCATACATGGGATTCCCCGATCACGGACAGGGCATGATTCGATTTGTGTAATCGTCGATTAGCTTACGAAAGTAGCCAGATTTATCCCTATCAGGAAGGATGACTCGATTGGTGTACTAGTTCGGAAGTTTGTTGAGCAATTCATCTATTATCATGGCGTACCCAGGACGATTATATCAGATCGGGATGGACGGTTTACGTCCAGGGTGTGGAGATCAGTCCATACTTACTTAGGTACTCGACTAATATTTAGTACAGCTTTTCACCCCCAGACCGATGAGCAGACGGAACGCACCAATCAGACTTTGGAAGATCTGCTATGACTATGCATTCTCGACTGCGGAGAACCTTGGGAGAAGTTGTTGCCACTGGTCGAGTTTTCATATAAAAATAGCTACACGTCCAGTATACGGATGGCTCCTTATGAGGACCAATACGGACGAAGGTGTAGGACTCCACTGTAATGGGTACAGGACGAGGATCTGGAAGTTTTGGGCACAGAGTTTGTTGAGGACATCGAGGCTCAGGTGAAATTGATACGGGACAGGATGTTAGAGGCATATAGCAGATAGGCTAAGTATAATGACGCTCGGCATCGTCAGGTGGAGTTTCAGATTGGGGACCAGGTATTCTTGAAGATCCGACCAATGCATGGAGTTTCACGGGTGCGTGTTCGGAAGAAGAAGCTCAGTCCAAGATATTTGGGGCCTTATCATATCCTGGAGCGGATCAGTCCCTTAGCATACAGGATGGAGCTGCCACTGGAGCTGGTGGGTCTGCATGATGTGTTACACGTATCCTTGCTTTAGAGAGCTCTATTATGCCCGAAGGAGCAGATTATAGCCACAGATGGGCCAGTAACATCTGTTCAGTCAGTTCACCTGGAACCGGTCCGGATTGATGACAAAGGAATACAAGTCTTATGCCACAAAAAGGTTCCATTGGTCAAGGTCCTGTGGAGTAATCATGGGCGAGAGGAGCACACATTGGATCCTCAGGACTTGATGCGACAGAGGTACCCGGAGCATTTCGGTCAGGTATTACTCACAACCTCTCGGGATGTTACAATTTACTTTTAATATTTGAAACCCTGTGGGCTTAACTAGAATTTCGAGGACAAAATTTTTTGTTTATATTTTGGGATTTGTAACATCCCTCAGACAACTAGACCCCTACGAGTTTTTGTCATGACTAAGTCATGATAAAACCCTAGAAAACCCAAATAAGACCAAGTGGACAAAGCTCAAGGTGAAAATCACTTTTGTCTGCACGTAGTAGAATCCCAAGTACAATCCTAGGCATGACTTTAGGGTTTAACTTGGTTCCATGATCCTATCATGACACCTCTAACCCTCAGGGAGGCCAATATATCACTACAGACCCATTAGGGTCAAGCAAAAAGAGGCCAAGATGACTCAAGTCCGAGAAACATTAAGTGAGTCGACAATACTCAGCGAGTAGATCAGGTATCTACTCAAACAGGGGTTTGGGCTCAAGCGTTGAGTGCATTGAGTGCACTCAGCGCTATAGGCTGAATTGCATTAGTGCGCTGACTGCACTCAACATCGTCTTGCCATAGACTGAATGTCATTGAGTGAGCTCAGCTCACTCAACGCCGTCTTGCCATATAAGGTATGGAATTGAGTGAGCTGAGCTCACTCAATGCAATAGATTGAATGGCAACGAGTGAGCTGAGCTCAGCTCACTCAACGTCATATTGCCATAGAATATATGGCGTTGAGTGAGCTGAGCTCACTCAATGCCAAAGACATTATGGCATTGAGTGAGCTGAGCTCATTCAATGCCAAAGACTAAAGTGCGTCGAGTGAGCTGAAGCTCAGCTCACTCAACGCTGTATTGATATATACAGTATGGCGTTGAGTAAGCTGACTCAATGCTATAGACAGTATGGCGATGAGTGAGCTAAGCTCACTCAACGCTATAGACTGAATGGCGTCGAGTGAGCTCAGCTCACTCAATGCCGTATTGCCATAGATTGAAGTGCGTTGAGTGAGCTGAGATCACTCAATACCATAGACTGAATGGCGTCGAGTGAGCTCAGTCTCAACGCCATTGTACTTGGAAAATTTCTGACGAATTTCTGCCTGTTTGCTGGTTCAGCTAAATCGGATCTTATCGGGAATTGTGCCAAACTAAATTAATAAGCCCTGGTTCTTTTAGTAAGACTCATTTTAAACAATAACACACCCATATAAATTCTGACACGCCCGTGTCACCAATCGATATGCCCGTGTCAGTACTATTCCTTCTTAATGACGAGAGAGAAAGTGAGGAGTTTATGCCATGCAAGGCCTGGGAGGCCAAGGGCCCACTATCTTGCTAGAATGACCTCCCCTGACCAGTTATGAGAAGGCCAAGGGCCCACTCTCTTGCTAGAATCACCTCCCTAGGTCAGTTAGGAGAAGGCCAAGGGCTTTCCAGTCCATGGCAGTAACTAAGAGAGAGAAAAAGAGGGGGAGTAGTGAGGAAAGACTTTGGTCTCATCTTTCCCTTCCCCAACCACCCCCATTCAATTCACTAGAATAAGGGGAGTGCAGCCAGCTGTTCTTTGACTGGATTAAGCCATGCTTCATCCCCCACCTATCATGGTCGAAATCTTTGACTAGGAGGCCTCCAATGGCAATGCACCCCACATCCACATAACACCCCAATTCTCCTTCTTAAAAGGTTCACTGGACTCCAAGGATTGATTCCCAAAACTATCCTGATGGAGCAAACTGGTTTCACTGTGTTGTTGTAAAAACCCTACCACCACCACCACCATGCCAATCTGGCGATCGGCAAGGCTACAGCCACACCCACAGGTCCTCCTCCACTCCTTCTTCCAGGGGTAGTTCATAATAATGTTTAGGGATAAGGTTCGGGCTCAATTGAGCCTTATCAAACTGAGAAATTCTTGGTTTTTCTGCAAAAAAATTACTTGTCAGGTTCGCCAGAATTGGGCCCTCCGGCGGCTGTGCCGCTGCCTGACGACAGCCACCACCTATACGGAGGTGGTGGTGGTGGTGGCCGGCCAGGGAGGTGGCCGGATGGCCGGTGGCAACGGCTGGAAGAAGGCCTTGGCAGATTGAATCTGAGCAATCGGCTGGAGGTAGAAGACGACCAGATGTCATCCAATCTAGGCCAAGATTCGTGCTAATACAAATTTTAAACTATAGGCTAGGTGTATATTTGTTTCATTTATGTCACAGATTTTTTATTTAATGTTTATTATTTTTAAAAATACCTAGATGCTAATTCAGAGGAAATAATTATCAAATAAATTGTAGCCCTATGGGTCTACTTTAATTCAAAATTGGTTTGAACCAATTTGGGTGCCTGGTTTGACCAGGGAACTCATTTTGGTGGGGTCTATACTTATGATTAGGCAGAAATTAAAATGGATTCCCAAACTTCATCACTGATCCAAATGACTTGAAATTTTTGCAGGGAGTCACACTAGACCATATCTAGATCTTGACCAAAAATGGAAATTTTTAGGAACAATTTTTCTATAGTTTTGGAAATAATTTAATTTCTCTAGGATAAATTAATTTAGGGGTCAAATGACCTCCAAACTCAGCCAAATTTTGGTGGGTGGTGCGTAGTGTCCTTATAAGGCTCTGGTTAAAATTCCATCTCATTTGGAGATGGTAGAACAGAAAACATGCAAACCCTAGCCTTGCATAATAAGGGTATTTTGGTCCAAAAAAGCATCTTGGGCTTTGTGTGGCCAAATCACACCAACAAAGGTTAAAATTGGGGCCACTTACTTAGCATGGCTTTTAACACCCTCCCATGGATGATGGGGTAGATTGTAATAGATTTGGCCTAAGATCTAAGGCCAAAACCTAAGGAAGGGCTTTTGTGCCTTGTGAAGGGAATGAGGTCAAAATACCTAGTATGAGTTTGAAAATTTGTAGGGAGGGTGCTAGGGTAGCTCAAACCCTCTGGTAAAAAAATACGGGGATTTGGAAAAGGGTAGGCCCCACAAAACCCAAACCCTAGTTTAGGACACAAATATTGTAGTGCTAGAATAGGTTAGTAAAACTCATTGAACTATAATTAAAATTGGGTAGTGTGGTCATAAGAATATATTAAACCTTTGGTAATTTAATTGGGAATTTTGACCAATAATCTTAGCACTTCATTTGTAATTCATGGGATTGCTCTAATTAATCATTTGGTAATTATAATCCCACTACCCATTGGAAGGTCATGAAAATTTAGCAGAGGGAGTTCTAAATATTCTTGGTCATGTATGAATTTTATTAGAATTTTTGGATACATTTTAGTAGTACCTACTTCACAAGCTCTTTTGCTTAGAAAATTATTAAATAATTTTCCTAAAGCTCATTGCTTGTTAAAAAATTATGAAACATGACCGAGAGCATTTATATGCCACTAGAATCATCCTTGAATTTTCTTTGAATTTTGGGAAGTAATATTGTTGTGCTTATCTCTTTAAATGATTTATCATGGGATATATTAAAAATTTTAATTAGGGGCTTAAACCTTGCTGAAAAATTGTGATACCTTGGATTGTAAGATAAATATTCATATTGCATATAACATAAATTTGGTGGAAAATTTTATTATCTGAAATTAGTACTTCATGTTCAATCTTAGAATTATTTGCCACTAGAATAATTAAATAAATTATCAGATAAATAGGAAAATTGTGAATCTCTTGATTTAGGCCTCTAAGGTCATAATAGCTCTCCAATAATTATTATAGGAGTACTGGGTGATTTTTTGATGTACCTTCCGTTTTACATGTCATATAGCCTTAGTGGTCTGCATATAGTAAAAACTGCAGAAACTATGTTGGAATATAAATTTGGGCACATGAATCAGGATTAGTGGTTTGTTGGTTTGGATAAATAAAAATGAGTTCATCCTTGGAAGTTGGATGAGCGTAGGGTTGGAGTGGCTAATGTTAGATGGTGCTCGGGATCGACGAAAGATCGTCTTTCCCATAGAGAGGAAGTGTCAAAAATTCTAGGGTTAGATCCAATGCAATAGTTAAGGGACTAGGAGTTGGGTATTAACCAATAAGAATAAGTGCCTTGCGAAAGGGAGCTTTGGGCTTTAGCCCATCGTAGCTCCTAGTGCCCTCGAGAGCCCTTCACGGGGAATACCTTGGGCAGTCCAAGGCTAAACCTAAATCATAGGCAAAACTGAAATGCAAGAGTAACAAGTAAATCTAGGGTTTCACCTTCTCACTCCTCGATGTATCGGCGAGATAGGTTGGGTCACTCGGGTAGTAAGCTTGTGGTTTTAGTGATGGGCAGGATAGCCCGACGAGCTTTGGCACCGAAATGGTTTGTGATGGGCAGGTTGGCTCGGCGAGCTTTATCTCGGTTGTTGTTTTTGACGGACGGTATGGTCCGGGGAGCTTGGGCTCGGTAGCTGATACATAAGGTTGCATGTGCATAAAGTATAAGGTGGTGGGTCTTCGGTATTGGAGGGTCGATGCATCGACTCCAACACGTTGACTCGGCGAGTGTGGGTTAGCACTTGGCCAAATAAAGTCTAGTGCGTCAGCTGGCTAGAGTACGCATGAGCTCGGCTTAGTGCACCAGCATTGAGGAATACGATAGGTTTTACTGGTAGTGCTATTACCGGTTTAGAGGTGGGAGAGGCCCAACCCACCGCTTCCATTTGCCAATACGGGGGTATCCTGGGAGGTTCAGCTCTAGAAAGGGGGAACTAAAGGTCTGTGTATACAGAGTCGAGTTAGTGTGTTGCACTTGCATGTTCACATCATGGCATAATTGTATTTCATAGCATAATCATTGCATATAACCCGACACCTATTGTATAAGTGATATGGGATGCTTTATACAATAGGCCCTGCAAAACGACCCCTTGGTTTATAAGTTCGTGCGAGCGTGTTTATAAGTTAAGGTTTTCATTCAGTATTACATATTTATGCTTGCTGAAAAACTGACACCCTATCGTATAAATCGGTATGGGACTTTTTATACGATAGGAGCCCTGTAAAAGATCCCTTAGCATATGTATTTTTATATCAGTTAAGGTTACGTTCTTATTCGGGTTTCCATACCTTTATTACTATCTTATATACTTTAGAACTGCTAAATTAGTTCCGCCGCCATCTGCTAATTTGTTATTCTCCACTATCATGTCCTCCCCTTTCCTCCTCCCCGCTCGATGCCTAGGAGCCATGGGGGAAGGGGCGTGATATGATAGGGCTTAGTCTCTTAGAATAATGTTTTCGAACCACATCATTTTAGGGGACCATGGAGCCCAGCATGGTGGAGCAGCCCCAAAGGTCGGCACGCTTGGAGATCGGGCAGTCTAGTACCGGAGTTTAGATGGCAGGGACTGTGAGTCCTGATCGCTAGTAGTTATATTAGTTTGCTTCCGCGATGAGAGATATGTAGTGAGGACTTGATGTAATAGGGATAAGACCAAGATTCAGTTATATATTATATCTATGGACACTCCCTTCGTGGAGATTATTTACTTTACATATTTGATTTCTATGGACTTGCTTATTATTTTGCTGCAGTTATTATCGATTTGGCCGGTAGGATCGTCGTTTTGTAGTGATGACCTTCCCGGGTGCGAAGATGTCACTGCAAAGCGGCGGTTTTGGGCCTAAGACCCTGGTGTTTTAAAGGAAAAAAATGGGGGTCTAAAACTAATGAACTCTGGAATATCCACTAAGGATTGTTAATACACTTGTTTGAGGAATATGCGCATTCCTTCTTTGTTTTTATTGCTTGCGTATTGTCGCAAATGTGTGTCTTGTCCACCCATAGGTGACTCATAGTGGTGCCGGGCAGTCTGAGCCCCAACGCTCTGATAAAAGTGCGACACTAGCTTAGGTGCCAACACCTCCTCCATCTACGGAAACTATTCGATTAGTTGCTGAGACACTTTTTGCGATGATTTGGCCGACCGGGCAGGCCCCGCTGGCAGTGGTGTCAGATCGTGTTCGGGTCAGACTCGAACAGGTTGATGCTGTGGATCCGCGAGCAGATGAACGACAACTGAAGAAATTCATGAGCTTCAATCCACCTATGTTCACGGGACTTTGATCCCCAATGCAAGAAGAGGACTTGTTATCGTGAGTCAAGCGTATCTTGACGGCGATCAGGATGGATTAAACTCAAAATGTCACTTTGGCCACCTTCTTATTAGAAGGATAGGTGAGATTATGGTGGGACGAGGTTTAGTTACACCATTTGGCAGACAGGCAATTGACTCAAGTATCGATTGAGGAGTTCTCTCTTTTTTTTTGCAAAACATCTACCAGCAACACAACGCATTGCTATGGAGAACGAGTTCCTGCGGCTAATGCAAGAAGAAAATAGCATTTATGCGTACCTGCATGAATTTACAAGATTGGGACAGTATGCACGATCAATCTTCGCCGATGAACAAAGAAAAACGAATCGGTTCTATGAAGGATTGCGGGACGAGTTGAGGTTCCTACTTTCTAGTTTAGTGAACCAAAAATTTCAGTCTTTAGTTGATACGACATCTGCGCTGGAGAAGGACATGAAGCGGGTGCAAGGCAGGAAGGACTTGGCTGTGGCAAAGCCCGAGTTCAAAGCACCCCGCTCTAGAAAATCGTATTACCAGAAGAAGTGGGGCAAAAGGTCCAAGCCTTCTGGCCAAACTTTTGTTGCGGTTGTATCGGGAGCAACGTCGAGGCAGGAGTCTCGTACATGCTTTACCTGTGGCAAAGTGTGGCATGTAGCCCGCGATTGTTGGGTTGCTCAACCCAAAGGAGAAAAGAAGACGGGTGCATCTTATGCTAAGAAGGGTAAAGCAGTGGTTGATTCCTCTGCATCCCAGGCGCATCCAAAAGTGTACAATCTTAGCCAACAGGAGGCTATCAAGCAAAGTGACATCGTCATAAGTACGAGTAAAGATAATGCTTTTTCTATTGATTGCATATTTCGTATAAAGCTTGTGCATGATGTGTGTGCTGCAGGCTTTGTCCTTATTAGGAACAATCCGGTGAGAGCCCTGTTTGATACGGGTGCTTTGCATTCTTTTATGCCTAAGGACTTTATAACTCGAGTTTGACTACCGAGTCACGTGACGACAGATTGTGTAAAGGTGCTATTACCGAATAGTTGTGTCATGCTTGCGGATAGGACTTGCGATGTGGAAGTGCATATAGTAAATCTGGATTTCAGATTGAGGGCATATGTGTTACCGGTATTGAAGTTTTATGTGATCTTTGTCAGGGACTTGCTCTCGGAGTAGTGTGCCTTTATTGATTGCAACTCAAGGGAGATCACACTGGGCCAGAATACCGAACTTGAGACGAATTTCGCTGGTATGCGAGGAGTAGGTGGGACCTTATTGTCTGCACTCCAAGTTGTCAATACTGTTCGGAAGGGCGCGGAGTTATTCTTCACACTTATTCAAGCTATTGAGCCGAAGGCCAGTATAAGTAAAGTTCTGATTGTGTCGGAGTTTGCCGATGTATTTCCTAAGGATCTTCCTGGGTTTCCACCCGAGTTGGAGATTGACTTATCGATTGAGTTGGTGCCAGGTGTGAAACCTGTGGCCTGCTCACCATATCGCATCACGCCAAAATAAATGGATGTACTTAAGGTCCAATTGCAAGAGTTGTTGGAGCAGGGATACATACGCCCAAGTATGTCACCTTGGAGCGCGCATGTTCTATTTGTGAAAAATAAAGACAGTAGTTTGCGGTTATGTATTGACTATCGCGAATTGAATAAGCTGACGAAAAAGAACAAGTATCTGATTCCACAGATCGATGACCTCTTCGATCAGCTAGTGGGTTCAATTGTCTATTAAATGTTGGATTTGAAATCGGGATATTATTAATTACGGATTCGAGAAGGTGACATTCCTTAGACAGCGTTTGGGACACGCTGCGGTCATAATGAATTCACGATTATGCCGTTTGGCTTATGTAATGCGCCTTCGGTATTCATTGATCTAATGCAACGGACGTTCCGAGAGTACTTGGATCTATTCATAATTGTGTTTATTGATGATATTCTTGTGTACTCTCAGTCGGGAGATGATAATGCAAACCATTTGCGGTTGGTATTGCATACCCTGCGGAGGAATAAGTTGTATGTCAAGTTCTCAAAGTGTGAGTTCTGGTTATCGTCAGTGGCTTTTCGGGGCCATATGGTAAGTGGAGAGGGCATAGCAGTAGATCCGGAAAAGATAAGTGCCATACGGTATTGGCCAGTGATCTCTTAAGTGGCCGAAATCAGGAGCTTCCTTGGATTGGCAGGCTACTACAGACGGTTTGTGGAAAACTTGTCCCGGATTGCTTTACCTCTGACTACGTTTACAAGTAAATATTAGAAGTTCGTATGGACGATGGAGTTCGCACGAGCTTTTGAAGAGCTGAAGAATCGTTTGACCACGGCTCCTGTGTTGACATCTCCATGTGGTACAGATAGCTATGAGATCTACAGTGATGCTTCAGGGAATGTCTTAGGCTGTATTCTTCTGCAATTTGGTAAAGTGATTGCTTATGGCTCACGCCAGTTAAAGGTGCATGAGCGGAACTACCCCGTCCACAACTTGGAATTGGCGGCGGTAATCTTTGCGCTAAAGTTGTGGCAGCACTATCTTTATAGCGTTAAAGTGGATATCTATACAGATAACAAGAGCCTAAAGTATTTGTTAGATAAGAAGGATCTGAATATGCGACTACGGAGGTGGATGGAGTTCCTTTGGGACTACACTTTCGATATTCACTATACTCCCGGGAAGGGAAATATGGTCGCTGATGTTTTGAGTTGTAGGGCGCCAGTATGGGCAAACTGGTTGCAGAGGCATGATGAGCGGCTAATCCAGGAGATGGAAGCATTAGAGATATCTTGTGTTGACAAGGATGCTATGGCCGACGCATGCTTGAACTGGATGGAGGTATAATATGACCTTGCGGACAGAGTTCGGCGAGCAACAGAGCTTGATGAAAGTATCCAACGCTATGCAAAGGATGGTCCCGGTGACTAATTCTCCTGGGATGATGGCTTGTTACGAAAAGATGGTTGGTTGTGCGTCCCAAGTACGGGGAAGTTGAGAGAAGACTTGATGTACGAAGCGCACTTTGCCAAGTACTCAATTCACCCTGGAAGCACAAAAATGTACAGAGACATGAAAAAGTTGTTCTGGTGGCCCGGACTAAAGAAAGACATAGCAGTTATGTGGCGGAATGTCACACTTGTGCTTTGGAGAAAGCGGAATGCCAGAAGCCTGGTGGTTTCTTGAAGCCGTTACTGATTCCGAAGTGGAAGTTTAATGATATTTCAATGGATTTTGTGCACGGGTTGTCGAGATCTCAACGCATTAATGATTCTATCTGGGTGATTGTAGACCGATTCACAAAAGTGGCTCACTTCCTTCCAAACAAGAGAAACGATTCAGTGGAAACCTTGGCTAAGCTTTATATGGAAGAGATTGTTCGACTGCACGGTGTTCCTCGAAGTATTGTCAGTGATCGTGATAGGCGATTCACATCAACTAATTGGAGGCTAATTCATCAAATGTTGGTCACAAAATTAGCATTCAGTATAGCCTTTCATCCCCAAACGGACGGCCAGACTGAGAGAACCAACAGGACGATGGAAGATATGCTCTGTATGTGCGCCCTGGATTTTGGTAAGAAATGGGAAGAGTATATTTATCTGGTGGAATTTGCCTATAATAACATCTACCAAGCGAGCATCAGTATGGCACCGTTTGAAGCTCTATATGGTCGTAAATGTCAAACACCAATAGCTTGGACAGAAGTAGGCGAATCCAAGCTGAATGTGCTAAATGGAGTCGAATAAGCTACCTCGAAAATACGCTCTATTCGGGAGAGGCTATTGATAGCCCAAGATCGACAAGCAAACTACTACAACACCAAGCATAGGAACGTGGAGTTCGTGGTGGGCGATTGGGTCTATTTGAAGATCAAACCCTTCAAAGACGTATCTTGGATTCGGCAATTGAAAAAGCTTAGTCCGAGATACCTTGGTCCGTTTGAAGTGGTGGAGCGAGTCGGGGAAGCTGCCTATCGGCTAGCGCTTTCAGCAGAGTTAAGCGGATTGCATGATGTATTCCACATCTCAGTACTACGCAAAGCCGTCAAGGATCCATCTCAAGTAGTTGAGAAATATCGTGTACCGGTCGAGTATGGTCTAACGACGAAGGTTAGACCCATTCAGATCAAAGATCAAGCCGAGAAATAGTTGCGGAATAAGATAATCAGGATGGTCAAAGTCCAGTGGGATAATTGTGGCCATGAGGAGCTAATATGGGAGCGAGAGCAGACCATGCGAGCTTAGTTTCCCGATCTTTTTGTATAAACTATTGACCGTGTACATTCTGTTATAACAGATCTTTTAACGTTATAGCATTGGGATTCTTGTTCCCTTCCTGAGTACAAATTTCAGGACGAAATTTATATTAAGGAGGGGAAGATTGTAACACCCCAAAAACCATAAGTCCCAAAATGGGGTCAGGCTGGGTGACATGGCCTGGGACACGGGTGTGTCCAGTACACATGGCCTGGGACACGAACGTGTCCCAGGGTGTGTCCTTTATGGTGGGCATCGAGTCGAGTTCTCAAGATAGCACGGTCGACGATCGTTGAGAGGTAACACGGATTGGGATACGGGCGTGTCTCAGGGTGTGTCCTGCTCGGGTTGGTAACAGGGTGGCGTTGAGTTGCGTTGAGTGGAGTAGCATTGAGTGTGGAACACGATTTGTGACACGGGCGTGTCATAGGGGCGTGTTGGGCACACGGCCAAGGACACGGGCTTGTGTCTTAGCCGTGTTCTTCTCGGGTGATTTGGTCCTGTGTTGAAAGGGTGACACGGCCAGTCACACAGCCATGTCAAAGTTTACACGGGCGTGTCTACCCTGTGACACGGGCGTGTTAGAAACCGTGTTCTGGTTTGGTTAAAGTGAGTTCGTTTACCCCTTGGAGCACACTGCCTAGGACACGGGCGTGTCACAGGCCGTGTAAAGTCAAATTTTGACTTTTGGGCAGATCATGTCCATCCAATTATTTCTTTTTGGATCCAACGACCCAGATGATTTCCTGTAGTGATAAGACTGGGGGTTTGCATCTTCTCTTATTCATACCAAGATATAAAAAGGGAGAGCTTGGAGGAAGGAGAATGAGGAGAAGGGCAAGCCATTGGTAGAGCTCCCCCTGTCCGATTTGAGATCCGAGGATAGTTCTGTAGAGGCAAAGCTGCTGCGGTGCTTTCCAACCAGCCAAATTTTCGATGCTTCTCAAGAGATCATCAAGGGTAACGATCTTCCTTCTTGGAAATATGAAGTCCTCCTTTATGCATGAGTAAGGAATCCTCTCCACCAAAAGGTGGAAAGAGTGAGTGATTCCAGTGGGTCGATAGTTGTTATCCCCTGTTGAGTTTGCATCTAGACCCGAAAGTGTGTAGTACGGGATAGGCATGATGTGTGAAGCCCATCTAGACATATTGGTCTGGATTGGTGATGTTGCATTTACGCACCGGAGAAGACTCCGCGTATACTCGTGTAGTTAGTGGGGTTGTTGGGTGATGCCTGTGAAGGGGAGTAGCAGGAAGTACTGGAAGGTGGAATTCTAGGAAAATTCCCTTGTGCTGTTTATGTTGTGTCTATGGGGTAGCCGGTCCTTGATGGACAATGCAGCAAGTCCTAGTTGGACAATGTGGATATTGTGAAGCCATTCCTATTTGGACATTATGGCTATTGTGAAGTAAGTCCTTTGCGGATGTTAGGGCTTGTGTGAGCTGCGAGCTCTTAAAAAGGCTTCGTGTCGACCAGGAAAGGTGAAACTGACCCACGCCTTTAGTGTAGCCTCGATTACGCAGTACTTGGTGATGGCAAGGCGATTTGAGTAACGGGGGGTGGTTGATCTGTACCTGCGTTATGTCCATCCGACGGGAGGACCGAAGTGATGGTCATGTTGGAGCGCATAATGAGAGTCTTAGGCATGCTCGCCATTTAGACTAAATGCTCAATACCGTGTAAACGGTGGTGTTGACCCTGGTTTTCTGGTGCACCAACAATGTGCCTTGAGTGCACGGATCATCGGGTTATATGGCTGGCAGTTGTGTTGGCTTGAATGTGCGTGAGAGCACAATATATGCTATATTAATGATGTATAGCTTTGAAGGGAAGCAATGCTACTGCCCCAAGAAAGGGGTAGGATTGTTATAAATTGGTTAGCTGGATGCTGACCGTTGCTTGTTTGCCACCTTCTAGGTGGATTGTCCCTGTGCAGGTGCTGGAGAGCCGAGAGGGAAGTGAAGGGCTGATGCCCCTACTGCTGTTGTTCTCTCTCTTTCTATTGCTGTTGCTGCTAGCCCTTGAAGGCTAGCTAATAATGTTTTCTTTTATTCATGTATGGTCGGCCTTCGCGCCGATTCCTATAATCCAAACTATACAAAGAGAAACTGTAAGTCCTTAAGGCCAGACTGTGGTATTTGCTATCCCCCTCGTTTGAGTGGTTGTATATATAACCTTGGTAATATATATAGTGGATATTCCTGGTATAAGTTCAGCCGACTGTTTATTATTCTGCTAGCATGCTCTGAGTTAGGATGCATTGGTGGTATTAACCGGTTGTCTCACCGTCTGTTTGTGGCATATAGTGTGGGGCCCCCACCAGACCTTATATTATATGTTGTTTAATGAGTGGAAGTGTTACAGAAGAACGCAATGAAGTTTGTTTAGAAAAGCATTACCCATATCCCAATATTTTTCCGTCCACAAGATGGGTGGAGGAGGCGCACACGATGGTGGTATATTCCTTATTTCCATGCAAAATCCTCAGATCTTTGACGGACGATGAAGACGCTCGCCGTATCTCCTTTGACACACCCTAGGAATGGGAGTTCCTTGAAAAAAAGACAATATTATTGTATAGGAATAGAAAAGGTGGTGGAGGATATCTTTATCAAGAGATGGAGGGTGGCGGCTAGGGCAAACCCTAGGTGGGCCGAAATCTCAAGGGATGTAGGAGGGCTCGGGTTTAGGGGAAAACATAGGTGGTGGTGGTGGTTGGTGGAGAGTAGGAGGCTAGGGTTGGTTGTGGTGGTTGGTGGTCTGTTGTGGTTGGCAAGGAGAGAGTGGGGCTTGGTTTTTTTGGGGGTGAGTAAGGAGGGGCTCGGGTGGTGCTCTTTGGAGGAGGGAGGAGGAGGAGGAGGAGGAGGAGGAGAGGGAAGGTGGCTGAGCTACTAAAAGGGGGGAGATAGAGAGGGTCGGCGGCCAAGAAAGGGAAAGGAGGGATGAGGCCAAATTTTGCCAAGGGGGAAGGATAGATCTCAAAGATTTAAGGGGGGATTATTTTCTTATTCTTCTTCTCTCTAATAAATCCTTCATAACATGACTATATATAACTTTCACAACTCAATCTCCCTCCATTCAAAATTCAAAATTCAAATTGAAAATATGATGGTTATATGCACCAATCATAGCACATGAAATGAAATAATTAAAACAACACAGGATGGTTATAAGCACCCAACATTACACATGAAATGAAAATTAAAACATTAAATAAATACTTAAAATAAATTTGATAAAATTATTAAAATATATAATTATATTATTTAATTTATAATTATATATTTTTATATTATGGCGGCAGACGTCGATCCCATCCTCGAGCTTACGGCAGCGGTTGTCCCAATCGACAAACTCTCTCAGATGGGGATCAATGACGGCCATGTCAGCAACATCTCTATCAATCCTCCCCCACTCAAAATTACTCATCACCGATGAGTGGCCCGTGAGGGGGAACAGTCAGAAGAAGCAGCAACAGGGGCAAATCTTGCCCCACAATCTGTGTCATAGTAGCATGAACATCCATCAGTACTAAGAACCTATCTGGCACACAAACAACAAGTGTTTCGAGAAAACACGAAAGGGTGTGAAGCAAAAGAAAATAAACAAGAATCAAACCATCCGGTTCAAGAACCAAAGAGTAAACTTTGAAAATAGACATGACAGTGCTAGCACTCACCATCCCAAGAGAATATTTAGTGGTAGGAAGAGACGACGGAGAAAGGCACTGAGGTGGAACAGAGACGTACAGTAACTAGTCCGGAAACTTGAAATAAAGTGAAACACCTAATGCTATATATAAAGCTAAAATAAAAGCATAAAATCCGACGTTCTTCATAATCATGGATGGGTCTGAGTTCCTACATATTAATTTGTCAACGGAGTCAGAAGGCATCCGCTTGGGGACTAATAAGGCTAAACTCAAATAAGTAGCTCTAGCGTCAAACAATCTCGAAAAGTCGTGGAAGTGCGTGCGACATAACTTAAGGAGAAATAGTAATGTCCAAGACACAAGAGGAGAGAATCCATGTGCTACATCACTAGGCCCAAACACGGAGGATAAGGGGGTTAAGTCAGGTGGCATGGGAGCCTTATAATCAGGGATGATTTTAACGGGCTCCAGAACCGTAGTCTTAATTTCAATTTTGATATTTTCATGCTTGGCATGAAGATATGCCAAGGTTAACCACTCATCATAAATAATTGAATTGGACGCTCCTGAATGTGAAAAGATTTGCGAGCGAGACAACTCAAGGGACCAAATTTTTGTCACTAACATGGTGAAATGAGTGACATTAAATGGCGGAGGATAAATGTGTGCTGTCAAAAGTGACGTGTAATCATATCTATGAGGTGCGGTGAATAGTCCAATATTAGTGCGCTTAACACAGTAATATCTATATGTTGAGTCAACGTCTAAGTAGGAACTAATTATGTGGGCGTTATATAACAACTCAGACTAGGAATACTGGTTCCACGTCCTAAAAAGTCATCTAAGATAGGCAAATTAATAGGTGGAAGGGTCGGTAAAATCAAACTAAGTCTAAAATCCGAATCAGTGTAAATTTCACCCAATGATGATGACATCAAAGAACTCTCATCCGGGTGTACAACAACAGAATCATCAAAAATTACCCTTCCCTTAGATGGTAACTCATCCACAATAACACTTGGGACATCCTCACTCTCAAGCTCCTCAGATATAATCTCAATGGGTGCGATCGTAGGCTCTAACTTGATGGGGATCGTCTCATAAAGAGGGCACTCAATACTAGGGTGAACTGACACAATGCAAGTAGGTCAAGTAATAGGCAATGGAATACTCTCACAGATCGGAATGTAATATTTCCATACATCGTCTTCTAAATCACTAGTGATTCCCTCACTTTCAGAATCGTCTGACTCATCGGGCACTATGGTGTAAGACCCCTTTTTTTTTTTGAAAACCCGGGGTCTTATGCCCAGAACCGCCGCTTTGCGGTGACACCTTCGCACCCGGGAAGGTCGCCACTATAACGCGCCGATTCTGCCGGCCTTTTCGATCACAATAAGTAGCAAGCAAGAGAGAAGCAAGTCCACCAAAAGAGATTATCACATAAAATAAAACTCCACGAAGGGAGTGTCCACAGAAAAACATCAGAGTATAAATAGTCTGGAAATAAAAGGGCTCATGCCCGGTACATCAAGTCCTCACTACAAAATCACTCAATGCGGAAGCAAAACTAAATCTCTACTAAAGGGCCGGGACTCACAGTCCCCGTAGTCTGGACTCCCGTGCTAGACTGTCCCATCTCCAAGCGTACTGGCCTCCTGGGCTGCTCCTCCATGCTGGGCTCCGCGATCCCCTAAAATGATATGGTTCGAAAACCGTTAGTCTAAAAGACTAAGTCCTATCATCCCCCACCCCTTCCCCCACGCTCTAAGGCACCGGGTGGAGAGGAAGAAAGGGGAGGACATGAAAGTGGAGAGTAGTCAAAAGCAGATGACGGTGGACCTAACTAGCAAGTTATGACATGGGAGCAATATAAGTGTTGTAATAGGTATAACAGAAAGGAAGTAAGTAAGAAATTAAACCTTCGCTTATGTGAGTACGCATAAGCCAAGGGGTCTTTTGCAAGGCTCCCATCGTATAAAGTGTCCCATACCACTTATACGTTGGGGTGTCGGTTATCAAACAGCAGCATATATATATATTGAAATTAACCTTTGATTTATAAACTTGCCCACACAAGCTTATAGACCAAGGGGTCGTTTTGCAAGTCCTAAAGTATAAGCGTCCCATTCCACTTATACTTTAGGTGTCAAGGTTGTTATGAATGATTATGATATGCAGCTATATGGTGGGTATGTTATGTCATGCAGTGCAACTCACCCACCCGACTCTGTGCACACAGACCTTTAGTTCCCCCTTTCGGAGCTGTTACCTCCCAGGATACCTCCGTAGTGGCAAACGGAAGCGGTGGGTTGGGCCTCGCCCACCTCCAAAACCAGTAAAAGCACCACTGGTCTGACCTATCGTACGCCTCAACGCTTGGTGCACTAAGCGGATGCCTGCGTACTCTTGCCGGCTGGCGCACCGGACTTCTGCTGGCGAAGTGCTAATCACCCCGCCGAGTCAACGATATCGGTGTCGGTGCAATCGAACTCCCCGATATCGAAAGACCCACCACCTTAACTTTTCCTATTTTATGCACATGCAAGTTTATCGTAAACACATAAAAACCGAGCCGAACCTCCCCGGACCATCCGTCCGTCTCCAAACCAACCGAGCCGAAGCTCCCCGGACCATCCGTCCGTCTCCAATCCAACCGAGCCGAAGCTCTCATCATTCTTCCTGTGCCAACAGTGTTTGTGAAGAGTGCAACCCTAGTTACTAAGTTACTCTTGTCGGTTTATTATTACAGTTTACGTTAGCCCAGGACTGCCCCCGGTATACCCCGTGAAGGGCTCTCAAGGGGCACTAGGAACCAAGACGGTGCATTACGGCCCGAAGTTCCATTTCGCAAGGCACTTATTATTATTGGTTGTCTACCCTTTTACCCGATTTCCTTCTCGTATTACATTAGACTATCCTAGGGTGATTTTAAACCTTCCACTTCTCGGGGAAGACGATCTTTCGTCGAACCCGAGCACTTCTTAACTCTAGCTATCACCACTACTCACTACTCTTTATATCTTCCTATTGTAATTTCTTCCACAATTGTTCACCCAGACAAAATGTTTAAACCTCAAAGACTTTCTCAGATCGTGTCCTATTGCATCTCACAACCTGCTATATGCAGACCGACCTAGGCCACATGTCGAACCGGTTATGCAATGATCCATTACTCATCCAAATGCCCTAAACTATTTACTGGAGACTTATCTTGGTATAAATAACCTAAATCCAGAAAATGGAAATTTTCCTAATTTATTTGGCATTTAATTAAATTCCTCGAAAATCTCAAGGGCCACCGGTTTGAACATGAACTATCCTAATTATTCATGCAAGATGTCCAGCAAATTTATGATAATTAGTAGGCTATCTCAGAAGGCTAAATCCTAAGTATCATAATTTTCTATCATCAAAATGACCTGAAAAACTATTTGGAAATAATCTCTAATTTCTATAGTTTATGAATCAAGTACAGAAAATATTCTTCCAAAAATTCTAAATAATTTATGACATGAAGAATAAGGCCTAAAATTTGCACTGGCTAAGTTTCATAATTTTCCAGCAAGTGTTCTATCCATAATAATTTTTTAAACATAAAAGCCCTTTCTATCATTTGTGAATAAAGTACTAGATTTACTCAACATAAAATTCTATAAAAATTCAGGGATCAATGTTCTACTAGTCAAGATCTAAATCCAGAATTTTAACTGATTATAATTAATGTAAAGCCTCCAAATAATTGAAACAACAAATTGGGCTAATTATTCTTTAACACATGAAGTATAATATATATTAATCATAAAATTCCAGAAAAATTACCATAAGTCTAATACATCCTAACACTCCCTCCTCCCGAGCTTCATAATTTTTGGATTAGATTTAGTGCTTAAAATAATTAAATTACATGTTTATCCTATTCCAAAATCTCAACTTTCGAGGTACCTAACTACCTCCAATTCCTTCACTATTTCAACTAGAGGGTTTTCATCATATCCTCCCCATCTCCTCCAAATTTCAAGGGCATACAAGAGCTTTTGCTCCTATGTCCTTCACAAACCTCAAACTCCCACCCGTTGGAGTTGAGCCAATCTCTTAGGGTAAAATCCACCCTAAGCCACACCATGTTACCCAAGAGGGTAGACATAGACTCAACAAATCAGTGGCCAACAACTTCAGCCTCTTTTGAGGAGATTTGTCCACTCCATCTCCAATTGTACTTTTCCCCAAAGTACCCCTCACCAAGACCTATCTAGGACTTGATACTTCCCTATTCAGAACTCGACCAATCGAGTTGAAATTTTGTACAGATCTTAATATTGATGCCAGGGACCACCACCCAAAATTTGGGGGAGTTTGGACTTAATTTCCTCTCCTAATTAATTTTATATTGTTTATTAAATTTTTACAAAAACTTTAGGCAAAAGTTCTCCAAAAATTCTCATTTTTGGACAGCCTCTCGATATACATATTATAGACCTCCAGTCCAAATTTCAAATCATTTGGACATGTTATGAACCGTGGGCAACCATTTCAATTTCTGGTTGGCCTAGGTCTTGATCCCACCAAAATGAGTGCTGTGTTCAAACCACTCACCCAAATTGAATAAAATCAATTTTAAATTAAAGTAGACCCCGAGGGCTACAACTTTTGTTACTGGTCATTTTTCCTAATTCGGCCTCTAAGTGCCTCATTTTGCAGCCTTAAAATATACTAAACCGAGTATATTTCTCCTTATAAAATTATTTACATAATTTATAAGTATAAAATGATTTACTGTTCATCTTCTACAGAACCCGAAACTAGAACCAGGAAGCCATTTTTCCTGTAACGTTTCCGTGATCCGTTGCCGGCCGTCCGGTCACTTCCCTGGCCAGCCACCACCACCACCACCTCCGTTGAGGCGATGGCTAGCGGTCGGCGGTGGTTTGGCCGCCGGAGGTGGCGGTTTCCGGCGAACTCAAAATACCTTTTTCATGGTTTTTCCATGAAAACGAGAGATGGATCCGGCTCCGTTGAGCGCGAACCTCCTTTCTAAGAATCCTAAGATCTATCCATGAAAGAGAAGGAGTAGAGGAGGACCTTTAACCAAGCTTGTCGGCGAGTGCGGTGGTGGTGCGCCATGGCCGGCGGTGGAGCTTTCCGATGCTTGCAAACTCACCACCAAACCACCCGGTTTCTTCTGTTAAATGGTGGAAACGAATGCTCTTGGCCTAAGGAAGCTTTTAAAAGAGCCAAATGAGGGAGAGGGAGGGTGTAGGCTTGATGACCATTAATGGCCATTAAGGGGAAATTTCGGCCATGGTGAAAAACACTTGAAATTCACCTCCCCTTGGTCCCAATATGTTTGGAAACTCCTAAAAACTGATAGGGGAGATGAATACTAATCAATTGGTGATGAATGGAGGGATGATTCACCTTCCCCACCATGAATATCCTCTTTTTTCTCACTTTCTCTCTCCTCCATTAAAAGGAAAATGAAGCTTTCTCTCTCTTCACCATCATGAACGAATTTTCTCATCTCCCTAGCCTATTGGCAGCCCACTAAAGTTTATAATCCCCTTAGGAAAAATCATGAAGGGAGTGGTTCACCTTCCACCATAAGTGGCCTCTTTAAACACTTTCTCTCTCCTCTTTATTTCTCTAAATTTAGGCTTCCCTCTCTCTCTCCTAGTCACTAGGTTGACTTGGTCAATCCTCTAGGATATGGGCAGCCAAATTAATACATAATAATCATACAAGAGATTAGCCTAAGGTGGAGGGTGGTTTGAGGTTGGGTTAGCCCATATGGGCTAGGTTTGACTTGATTTGGGCTTGGGGTTGACTTGGTCAAATTGACCACTATGGTTGACCCAAGTGGGTCCTTGGTGACTCCTTGGGCCCACATTATGTCTAAGGGGATCTTTAGAGTCAAAATGAACCTACTAGGCCACCCAAAAATCAGAGTTTAGAAAATTACTATTTGCAGACCAAGAGGGTCTCAATTAGGTTTTTAGGTTACTTGGTCTCCTGGGTTAACCTATGTTAATTCATAGGACCTAGTTATGCTCAAGTCACACCTAGGGGGGGTCCAATTTGAAAATGGGATGCTACATATGGTACGTGAAGGAATACTCTTACTTAGCTGGTCAACTTCATCATCCAGAGATTATATATCCACATCGGAATCCTCAGAGGTACAAGTCACTATCGACGATACTAATGGAGCAGACACCCTAGTAGTAACATCTTTCGAGTTCAAATTTTGGGGTCTAAGTGGCTTAAGTTCCCTAGGGGTGGGAATATGCACACTTTGGGTACTACTACCTCTATGGGAATAAGATCTATCATGAGGCATAGGATCACTCCTATAAAAAGACATGAGTTTAGTGTCGTAGCTATTATTATTAATGGCTGTGGAGCTATTGGTACGTAGGTAGGCGGGATAAAATTAATCTGAGAGTAGGCTACGCATGTGTGGCCAAGTATAATGATAGCTACCAACACGACGCTCTTCGTTTAACCAAAACAACTGCGCTTGACCTACTAATCGCTCTCGGGCAATGTTAACCTTCATGTGGTCATCCCATAAGTGTCACAAAAAATAATTTTCTAATCCCTTAAGACAATCTCGAAAGACTTGTGGACACCCTAAACCGTCATTAGTAGGATACATGTGGTGTTGCTTAGGGGGTGGGGGTGCTGCAATTAAAGTCTTTATCTCCTCTACTATTGGGGAATGGACTTGTTTCCAAACATTCATCATGGAACCTAAATGTTTCAATAGAGAAACGTTATCGTCATATGCCATTTTAGTGAGAACTTGAGAGAATATCTCACCTAGAACTGGTGCACATGCAATGAATAAATAACCTGGACCTACTTAATTTTCAAAGATGTAATTGTTCCTGCTAATTACTTAAGATAACAAATGTTTATTTTTTTATTTCCTTGCTGGAAATAATATGAAGATTATTACAAAAAATTTATTTTTTATTTTTGCTGAAAAAATAAAAAGATAGACCGCTATTTGCAGACCAAAATTAAAATTTTATAATGACTTAATAAAAATAATGACTAAATGAAAAACAAATTTTTGTTCCAATTATTAATAAGAAAATGATGGAGAATTTTTAGAATTTTATTTATTTGAATTTTGAGAAAATTTGAAAATTTTAGGCCGCTATTTGCAGACCAAAAATTTAAAACTAGATTTATATGTTGTACAATGAAGCGTGCAAATCCGTGATGGAAAAAATAATAAAGGGGAAGGGTGCCAATTAGGAAATTGACGTGAACCCCTCTCTGATACCAAATTGATGCAGGCCTACGATTTTGACAGGTTAAACTACGTGTTCTCAGGTTTGAAGATCAAATAAAATATGCAGCGAGTAATATTTTCTCTAAAATAATTATACCGACTACTCAACTAATTTAGCAACACACAAAACAAAAGGGACGCTGCCCCTTTTATAGATTTAACAAGGGCTATAGGCCAATGTTTACTAAAGCGAAAAAGGCCCACGCGATCCAGACAATTAGCTATTCGAATTAAATTATACGCAAACAATTCACAATTCCAATAAAAGAAAATCCGACCTAAATTATTGATTTAAAATTATGTCCTAATCGATCCCACAATTAATAAATATGAGGGTATAACTAATCACTTGAACTCATGGTGAAATCAAGGGTGATGAACCCGATTTCTTCTAGCGTTCATGAGATCTACCCGTTCCAATTAATACGAAAAAATATTCGGGAAATAAATGCTTTAAATAAAATTATATTTTAATTAGCATCATATTCAATATAAATCATAACAAATTAATATCCATCTATTCCATCAAATCTCATAAAATATATAGAAGAAGCACACAGCGAAGTTGGTTTAGAAAAGCATTACCTAGATCCTAATATTTATGCGTCCACAAGATGGGTGGAGGAGGCGCACACTATGGTGTTATATTCTCTATTTAGACGCGAAATCCTCGGATCTGCACTGGACGATGCTAACGCTCACCATATCTCCTTTTACACACACTAGGAGAGGGAGTTCCTTTAAAAAAAGACAATATTATTGTATAGGAAAGAGAAATGGTGGTGGAGAAAATCTTTCTGAAGAGATGGAGGGTGGCGGCTAGGGAAAACCCTAGGTTTGCCGAAATCTCAAGGGGTGTAGGAGGGCTCGGGTTTAAGGGAAAACAAAGGTGGTGGTGGTGGTTGGTGGAGAGGATAAGGCTCGGGTTGGTGGTGATGTTTTGTTGTCGATTATGGTTAGCAAGGAGAGAGTGGGGCTCGATTTTTTTCGTGGTGAGTAAGGAGGGGCTCAGGTGGTGCTCTTTGGAAGAGGGAGGAGGAGGAGTAGGAGTAGGGAGAAGGTGTCCTAGCGACTAAGAGGGAGGATATAGAGAGGGCCGGTGGGCAAGACAGGGAGTGGAGGGAGGAGGTCGATTTTTGTCAAGGGGGGAAGGAAAGATCTCAAAGATTTTAGGGGGGATTATTTTCTTATTCTTCTTCTCTCTAATCTATCCATCATAACATGGCTATATATAGCCTACACCACTCAATCTTCCTCCATTCAAAATTCAAAATTAAAAATTCAAAATTCAAAATGAAAATATGATTGTTATATGCACCAATCATTGCACATGAAATGAAATAATTAAGACAGCACATGATGGTTATAAGCACCCATCATTACACTTGAATTGAAAAATAAAACATGAAATAAATACTTAAAATAAAATTGCTAAAATAATAAATTTATTTAAAATATGTAATTATAATTATTTAATTTATAATTATATATTTTTATATAATGGCAGCGGACGTCGATAGCATCCTCGAGCTTGCGGCAACGATCGTCCCAATCGACGAACTCTCTCAGACGGGGTTCAATGGAAGTCGTGTCTGCAATGTCTCCATCACATTCTCTATCGCGCGCAGATTCTACTCCCTCTTAGTGAAGATATGCTCTAAGCTCTTATGGTTCACAAAAATCTTACACAACGTGCCAAACTAAATAGTCTCCAAAACATCGAGGTATAGATCATCATTATAATTTTCCAATTTATATGCATGATAGTTCTCTTCATATATCCCCAATTACCTTTAATCGTATGCGACCACATTTCTCTTTTGTATCATGACAAACCTAGGCTATCTCAGAAGGCTAAATCCTAAGTATCATAATTTTCTATCATCAAAATGACCTGAAAAACTATTTGGAAATAATCTCTAATTTCTATAGTTTATGAATCAAGTACAGAAAATATTCTTCCAAAAATTCTAAATAATTTATGACATGAAGAATAAGGCCTAAAATTTGCACTGGCTAAGTTTCATAATTTTCCAGCAAGTGTTCTATCCATAATAATTTTTTAAACATAAAAGCCCTTTCTATCATTTGTGAATAAAGTACTAGATTTACTCAACATAAAATTCTATAAAAATTCAGGGATCAATGTTCTACTAGTCAAGATCTAAATCCAGAATTTTAACTGATTATAATTAATGTAAAGCCTCCAAATAATTGAAACAACAAATTGGGCTAATTATTCTTTAACACATGAAGTATAATATATATTAATCATAAAATTCCAGAAAAATTACCATAAGTCTAATACATCCTAAAACTCCCTCCTCCCGAGCTTCATAACTTTTGGATTAGATTTAGTGCTTAAAATAATGAAATTACATGTTTATCCTATTCCAAAATCTCAACTTTCGAGGTACCTAACTACCTCCAATTCCTTCACTATTTCAACCAGAGGGTTTTCATCATATCCTCCCCCTCTCCTCCAAATTTCAAGGGCATACAAGAGCTTTTGCTCCTATGTCCTTCACAAACCTCAAACTCCCACCCGTTGGAGTTGAGCCAATCTCTTAGGGTAAAATCCACCCTAAGCCACACCATGTTACACAAGAGGGTAGACATAGACTCAACAAATCAGTGGCCAACAACTTCAGCCTCTTTTGAGGAGATTTGTCCACTCCATCTCCAATTGTACTTTTCCCCAAAGTACCCCTCACCAAGACCTATCTAGGACTTGATACTTCCCTATTCAGAACTCGACCAATCGAGTTGAAATTTTGTACAGATCTTAATATTGATGCCAGGGACCACCACCCAAAATTTGGGGGAGTTTGGACTTAATTTCCTCTCCTAATTAATTTTATATTATTTATTAAATTTTTACAAAAACTTTAGGCAAAAGTTCTCCAGAAATTCTCATTTTTGGACAGCCTCTCGATATACATATTATAGACCTCCAGTCCAAATTTCAAATCATTTGGACATGTTATGAACCGTGGGCAACCATTTCAATTTCTGGTTGGCCTAGGTCTTGATCCCACCAAAATGAGTGCTGTGTTCAAACCACTCACCCAAATTGAATAAAATCAATTTTAAATTAAAGTAGACCCCGAGGGCTACAACTTTTGTTACTGGTCATTTTTCCTAATTCGGCCTCTAAGTGCCTCATTTTGCAGCCTTAAAATATACTAAACCGAGTATATTTCTCCTTATAAAATTATTTACATAATTTATAAGTATAAAACGATTTACTGTTCATCTTCTACAGAACCCGAAACTAGAACCAGGAAGCCATTTTTCCTGTAACATTTCCGTGATCCGTTGCCGGCCGTCCGGTCACTTCCCTGGCCAGCCACCACCACCACCACCTCCGTTGAGGCGATGGCTAGCGGTCGGCGGTGGTTTGGCCGCCGGAGGTGGCGGTTTCCGGCGAACTCAAAATACCTTTTTCATGGTTTTTCCATGAAAACGAGAGATGGATCCGGCTCCGTTGAGCGCGAACCTCCTTTCTAAGAATCCTAAGATCTACCCATGAAAGAGAAGGAGTAGAGGAGGACCTTTAACCAAGCTTGTCGGCGAGTGCGGTGGTGGTGCGCCATGGCCGGCGGTGGAGCTTTCCGATGCTTGCAAACTCACCACAACCACCCGGTTTCTTCTGTTAAATGGTGGAAACGAATGCTCTTGGCCTAAGGAAGCTTTTAAAAGAGCCAAATGAGGGAGAGGGAGGGTGTAGGCTTGATGACCATTAATGGCCATTAAGGGGAAATTTCGGCCATGGTGAAAAACACTTGAAATTCACCTCCCCTTGGTCCCAATATGTTTGGAAACTCCTAAAAACTGATAGGGGAGATGAATACTAATCAATTGGTGATGAATGGAGGGATGATTCACCTTCCCCACCATGAATATCCTCTTTTTTCTCACTTTCTCTCTCCTCCATTAAAAGGAAAATGAAGCTTTCTCTCTCTTCACCATCATGAACGAATTTTCTCATCTCCCTAGCCTATTGGCAGCCCACTAAAGTTTATAATCCCCTTAGGAAAAATCATGAAGGGAGTGGTTCACCTTCCACCATAAGTGGCCTCTTTAAACACTTTCTCTCTCCTCTTTATTTCTCTAAATTTAGGCTTCCCTCTCTCTCTCCTAGTCACTAGGTTGACTTGGTCAATCCTCTAGGATATGGGCAGCCAAATTAATACATAATAATCATACAAGAGATTAGCCTAAGGTGGAGGGTGGTTTGAGGTTGGGTTAGCCCATATGGGCTAGGTTTGACTTGATTTGGGCTTGGGGTTGACTTGGTCAAATTGACCACTATGGTTGACCCAAGTGGGTCCTTGGTGACTCCTTGGGCCCACATTATGTCTAAGGGGATCTTTAGAGTCAAAATGAACCTACTAGGCCACCCAAAAATCAGAGTTTAGAAAATTACTATTTGCAGACCAAGAGGGTCTCAATTAGGTTTTTAGGTTACTTGGTCTCCTGGGTTCACCTATGTTAATTCATAGGACCTAGTTATGCTCAAGTCACACCTAGGGGGGGTCCAATTTGAAAATGGGATGTTACATATGGTACGTGAAGGAATACTCTCACTTAGCTGGTCAACTTCATCATCCAGAGATTATATATCCACATCGGAATCCTCAGAGGTACAAGTCACTATCGACGATACTAATGGAGCAGACACCCTAGTAGTAACATCTTTCGAGTTCAAATTTTGGGGTCTAAGTGGCTTAAGTTCCCTAGGGGTGGGAATATGCACACTTTGGGTACTACTACCTCTATGGGAATAAGATCTATCATGAGGCATAGGATCACTCCTATAAAAAGACATGAGTTTAGTGTCGTAGCTATTATTATTAATGGCTGTGGAGCTATTGGTACGTAGGTAGGCGGGATAAAATTAATCTGAGAGTAGGCTACGCATGTGTGGCCAAGTATAATGATAGCTACCAACACGACGCTCTTCGTTTAACCAAAACAACTGCGCTTGACCTACTAATCGCTCTCGGGCAATGTTAACCTTCATGTGGTCATCCCATAAGTGACACAAAAAATAATTTTCTAATCCCTTAAGACAATCTCGAAAGACTTGTGGACACCCTAAACCGTCATTAGTAGGATACATGTGGTGTTGCTTAGGGGGTGGGGGTGCTGCAATTAAAGTCTTTATCTCCTCTACTATTGGGGAATGGACTTGTTTCCAAACATTCATCATGGAACCTAAATGTTTCAATAGAGAAACGTTATCGTCATATGCCATTTTAGTGAGAACTTGAGAGAATATCTCACCTAGAACTGGTGCACATGCAATGAATAAATAACCTGGACCTACTTAATTTTCAAAGATGTAATTGTTCCTGCTAATTACTTAAGATAACAAATGTTTATTTTTTTATTTCCTTGCTGGAAATAATATGAAGATTATTACAAAAAATTTATTTTTTATTTTTGCTGAAAAAATAAAAAGATAGACCGCTATTTGCAGACCAAAATTAAAATTTTATAATGACTTAATAAAAATAATGACTAAATGAAAAACAAATTTTTGTTCCAATTATTAATAAGAAAATGATGGAGAATTTTTAGAATTTTATTTATTTGAATTTTGAGAAAATTTGAAAATTTTAGGCCGCTATTTGCAGACCAAAAATTTAAAACTAGATTTATATGTTGTACAATGAAGCGTGCAAATCCGTGATGGAAAAAATAATAAAGGGGAAGGGTGCCAATTAGGAAATTGACGTGAACCCCTCTCTGATACCAAATTGATGCAGGCCTACGATTTTGACAGGTTAAACTACGTGTTCTCAGGTTTGAAGATCAAATAAAATATGCAGCGAGTAATATTTTCTCTAAAATAATTATACCGACTACTCAACTAATTTAGCAACACACAAAACAAAAGGGACGCTGCCCCTTTTATAGATTTAACAAGGGCTATAGGCCAATGTTTACTAAAGCGAAAAAGGCCCACGCGATCCGGACAATTAGCTATTCGAATTAAATTATACGCAAACAATTCACAATTCCAATAAAAGAAAATCCGACCTAAATTATTGATTTAAAATTATGTCCTAATCGATCCCACAATTAATAAATATGAGGGTATAACTAATCACTTGAACTCATGGTGAAATCAAGGGTGATGAACCCGATTTCTTCTAGCGTTCATGAGATCTACCCGTTCCAATTAATACGAAAAAATATTCGGGAAATAAATGCTTTAAATAAAATTATATTTTAATTAGCATCATATTCAATATAAATCATAACAAATTAATATCCATCTATTCCATCAAATCTCATAAAATATATAGAAGAAGCACACAGCAAAGTTGGTTTAGAAAAGCATTACCTAGATCCTAATATTTATGCGTCCACAAGATGGGTGGAGGAGGCGCACACTATGGTGTTATATTCTCTATTTAGACGCGAAATCCTCGGATCTGCACTGGACGATGCTAACGCTCACCGTATCTCCTTTTACACACACTAGGAGAGGGAGTTCCTTTAAAAAAAGACAATATTATTGTATAGGAAAGAGAAATGGTGGTGGAGAAAATCTTTCTGAAGAGATGGAGGGTGGCGGCTAGGGAAAACCCTAGGTTTGCCGAAATCTCAAGGGGTGTAGGAGGGCTCGGGTTTAAGGGAAAACAAAGGTGGTGGTGGTGGTTGGTGGAGAGGATGAGGCTCGGGTTGGTGGTGATGTTTTGTTGTCGATTATGGTTAGCAAGGAGAGAGTGGGGCTCGATTTTTTTTGTGGTGAGTAAGGAGGGGCTCAGGTGGTGCTCTTTGGAAGAGGGAGGAGGAGGAGTAGGAGTAGGGAGAAGGTGTCCTAGCAACTAAGAGGGAGGATATAGAGAGGGCCGGTGGGCAAGACAGGGAGTGGAGGGAAGAGGCCGATTTTTGTCAAGGGGGGAAGGAAAGATCTCAAAGATTTTAGGGGGGATTATTTTCTTATTCTTCTTCTCTCTAATCTATCCATCATAACATGGCTATATATAGCCTACACCACTCAATCTTCCTCCATTCAAAATTCAAAATTAAAAATTCAAAATTCAAAATGAAAATATGATTGTTATATGCACCAATCATTGCACATGAAATGAAATAATTAAGACAGCACATGATGGTTATAAGCACCCATCATTACACTTGAATTGAAAAATAAAACATGAAATAAATACTTAAAATAAAATTGCTAAAATAATAAAATTATTTAAAATATGTAATTATAATTATTTAATTTATAATTATATATTTTTATATAATGGCAGCGGACGTCGATAGCATCCTCGAGCTTGCGGCAACGATCGTCCCAATCGACGAACTCTCTCAGACGGGGTTCAATGGAAGTCATGTCTGCAATGTCTCCATCACATTCTCTATCGCGCGCAGATTCTACTCCCTCTTAGTGAAGATATGCTCTAAGCTCTTATGGTTCACAAAAATCTTACACAACGCGCCAAACTAAATAGTCTCCAAAACATCGAGGTATAGATCATCATTATAATTTTCCAATTTATATACATGATAGTTCTCTTCATATATCCCCAATTACCTTTAATCGTATGCGACCACATTTCTCTTTTGTATCATGACAAACCTAGGCTCAATGTACAATGCATCATCAAATATATCAAATTCTTCTACATAAACCAGATCAGGGATCCCAACAATCACCAGAATAATTTCACAAGCTTGTATATTGTCATGTCAATCCTACTAAATTTCCTTATTTCCATACATGTAAAAATTTTCTTCCACTTCAATCACTTCAGCAATCTTTACTATGTTCATCGAAACTTCATCCTTCTTAATATTGTGACCCAAAAAGGAGGACCACGACAGCTAATGTTTCAATTGCTTAACTTGGCAAATAGAACTATGCTCTCTTAACCTAGACTGCACAAATCTCAAAATACACAGTACACTCCTTTGCACTCATAGAGTATATCAGAACATTTTCCTAAGAAGACTGCCACAAGGTGGCCCAAAAATCATCTTAACATTATGTTCATCAAATCCATGAAGTTAGAGGAGGCACTCGCTAAATCAAAGGTCGCCACTAAGATTTCAAAATAAAGCCCATAACGGGGACAAAAGGCCAGTCCGTGGAACTTCACGAATCCTTCACACATAAAAGTATAAACTGAGGCCAAACCTAAAGAATACAGAACTGTCTTGAAACTAATTTAACAAATCATCTATCCGCAATGGTGAATATTTATCTTGATTTTTGCCTCATTCAACTCTTTATAATTCATTCATAATCTTCGTAGGACTTCCCCTATTTGTTTGCGAACAGAACCAGAGCATTCTAGGAAAAGGAACTTGGCTTATTGAAGCCACAAAATGGCAACTCATTAAGCTAGGTACAAAACTATTCTTGCTCACACGGGGTAAATAGGTAAGGTGCTCTCATGAAAAGACAAGTATCTGGCTCAAGATCTAAAACAAACTTCGCCTCTCTCTCTAAGGAGAGGAGACCGGGAAAACTAGCAAGGAAAACATATGGACACATTCACGCAGAAGAACACACAGCATAATAAGAGCAGTTCCTAGGACATAAATAGAAACGAGAAAAGACTCGTAGCAGGACTCTATGAATTTAAGAGAACGCACAACAGAAATAGCCGGAGAATCCTAATTTTGAAATCCAGACACACTCCTGGGTTGGTAAATATCCATCATAAAATCCATATGATTATCCTAGCATCGGTCTACAGTGTCATAACTCTGCCTCCAATCCAGGTCCAAAATCATATAGAAATCTTCAAAATCTAGCATTTTCGATCGACGTACTCTAGATATCCAATCTAAATAATGGGACAACTCTGGGTACCCTGGTTCGACACCACCAAGTGACCAGAATAAAATTTAATACGAAATGAATCACTAACTCGATCGGGTGTCAAGCGATAACAATCTAAATGAATTCTAACCATGTACAAGCAGATAGCACCAAAATCAAATAATGCATTCCCATCAGTTATTTACCTTTACCCTTATATAAATCGCATGCGCAACAAGATGAATAGAAATTTAGATATAGAGGAATCTACGAGTACCCGAAGACTCACCCTATAACTGAGAAGTTTTCCCCAATGCAAAACCCTTCGGGTCCATCTTCTACAATAAGAATGAACAACTTGTCAAAACCTAGCTTAAGAGACCTTAGCTACCAAACTTAAATATCCTGACTCAACTAGATCAGAAACGAAAGGATACTTGTTCATGTTGTTACCTTGCTCTTGAAATTCATGAAATTATAATATGCTTCTAACTTAGGATGAAGAACCGTCATCCCTTGACACTTGTGCCTATAATATGAATGCCTGAATGTTTAAATTTTTTCCTTTCAAATCATGTGCGTATATATGTCATCATGTAGATCTTTAACTTGACACGTGTGCTTATTATATGTTATGATCTATATGTTGTGCTATGTATTCTACTAAAAGGCCTTAGTGCATGTTATGAGCGTCGTACACATGAAATATTATGCATCCCATACTACATAATATTTCATGTAACGAGAAAGTAAAACATGGTAATGGGCATTCATGTGATGATCTTTATGTGTGACATACTACATAACCGTCACATATTGCCGCCTATGGTGGATCAATATACAAACACATATTATGCATCTAATACTACATAATATGTCGCGTATAGTTCTTATCATGCTATGAGTGTAGTGTTCATGATTCCATCAAGATCTACTGATGACATATCGGTGTGTGCATGCAATGATACTAGATAAATTAGAATTTTTGCTTAAGGGTAGTGGTCATCTGACTGGCTTACCAAACCAACAAACCCTCTTGCCAAACCAACCAACCCTTTTGCAAAACCTCCCTCTGATACCAACTATCACAACCCGCATTTTGTCCATATTAAATAATACGTCAGAGTTAGAGAAAATAAGCACTGTGATGCCACGCCGTGTACGGGACAACTGTAGACGTTCAGACAACCCTGTCCTTTCATTTATTTTTATAAAAAGACTTATGAATTATGTTTTAAAACATAGTTATATTATTAGGTTTTTTGACTGTGTCCCTTGTTCTGGTTGATTAACTAGTTCACGAGCAAAAGGTATAGGTTTACGCAGCGAAAAAGACTAAGTTTGATTATTTATTATCCTATATGAAGATGAAGACTCATCAATACATAAAAAGAATATGTGACTCCTAAATTGTACATAAGTAGAAAAGTAGATTTGTAGTGCTTCAAAATAATGTGATTTTCAGTAAAAAGGAATGTTATTCTTCCATATAAAAATGCAGTTTTTTATAGTAGTTGAAAGTAACTAACATGCACCCTATCATTAAAAATTTCCAGAGAGCAAGTATAAAGCTAACAGTAAGAAATAGCAGTACAACTATCTAGTAGCTAGAACTATGGGTGTCATTAAACTGACACGAACTCATAGGAAACCAATCTAGAAACAAAAGGTAGCTACCTCACAAACATGAGGTGAAAAAAACGGCTGCAACCACCCACAGCACTGGAAACTCAAGATCTAACTGCCAAACCTGCTAATGCTCTGAACCTGAGGCATTTAAAAGAAGAAAACCTCCGAAGAAAGATACAAGTGGTGCTATAAAAATCAAAGAGGAACATCAAACCTCGAGTTGCAAGAAACTAGCCGAACAAGCAATCACCAAAGAGCCAGTATAATAATAAAAAACAAAAAAAAGGCATAGAGGAACTAACTATGGTGCACAAAGTAAGAAAGCACACAACCTGGAGCGAAATAGATGCATATGTATATATATATCTTTCAACTTTTTAAATATCAATTCAAGATTTAAGAGAGACTAATCATTTCCAAATGGCATAAAAACACCGGGCAAACATGTAACTTATGTGATGGATCTTAGTCCAACACGAACCATTAGTACAAACATTGGGCCTGGGTGTATGATCCATAAACAGAAGAGGCACTATGCTGAGGGATTTACCCCAATGCATATAGCCTAACAAATAAGGCAATGTGCAGTGGAAAAGGTCCACAATGCGTACAGCCAACAAATCATTCTAAATTCATATATATATATATATATACAAAGAAATGCTATAAACTAAGAAGAACTCTGAATGAACAAATCAAAAGAGAACAAAACCTCTCTCTTGTAACGACCCGGTTAAGTGCGCACGACGCAGATAACAAGGACTAAAACCAGATCGTAGCATACGATAAACACAAAGACATAAATTTGCCTGGCAGACCTCCAAGGCCTTAACCACAATATTTTCTAAGTGAAACAACATAAACTAATCAACTAATGATGTCTATGACTAAAACAGGGATCATACGGGGACACTAGATCAAATCACCATGACAATCCAAAGGACACACTCGAAAATGAAGAGACGGATGACAACAAGGGTTACATCGACTAAAAATAACGGAAAGTGGTGAGGCTTCCGACAAACTACATTCCAACGATAAGAACGACACTTACAACAAACAAGGTGATAAACATTGTCAAAACAACACTTACAATCTTGCGGAGAGGTTAACTTGGTCAAAGAGACACTTGCAATCAAGCGGATAGGTTGACTTGGTCAAAGAGACACTTACAATCAAGCGGAGAGATTAACTTAGTCAAAGGAATGCGACAATCAAGACGTCGCGATTCCAAATGACGCAGCAGAACGAACCAAAACTTTCGACAGATTACGGCTATTTGAAAAAATTATAATCTGTTGAACTCAAGGGTATTGTTCGACAAAAAAAGGTTTGGAATCGACGAACTCAATGTCTCGTTTGACGAATAAAAGGTTAGTCTCTACACGACGATGCAATTAGCCCAACAAGAATCCAAGGCTTTTGAACCGATGATTTCTAGGGACAAACAATATATACAATTCACTCAACGAAATTTGACATACTCGAAAAAATTGGGCATACTTGACTAATTAGATAAGTGTAGCGCAAGACACGACACCCGATGATCAAATACAGATGGACTCGACAAAAACCGTCGGATAATTCCAATGAATTTCGTCGGGATAATCTGACGAATGGCATGATCCTTTCCAACGAGCGGCACAGACACTTCCGACGAATTCTACGCCATAGGCGATTACAGATGGTAATAATAATGATAATACATTATAAATATAATATCGTTATGGAGGGCCAAATGCGCGCCAAATCCAACGAAATTCACGCAATAGGCGATTACAGATGCTACAAACCCAACGACAAAGACAAAATAAAAACCCGATGCACCGTTCTCTAGATACAAATATCAAAAGTTTACGGTGAATGTTAAATGTACAAAACTTCGGAAATTCGTCGAGGCTCCAATAATGCTTGGGTATTAACGAAACTTGACGAGCAAGTCAAAATTTATTTAACTTAATTTTGTAACCCAAAATTTTCCAATTTCGACAAGAATTCAAGAATTTTTTTGACTCGACCAAATGGATTCAAAAACGCACTAACGGCGCCGCTCCATCAATTTTTCGTTAACGAAACACACATACGTCATTATGACGTCACGAAGAGGATTAAATAATTGTTGTAAAATTTGGGGTGTTACAATAGCCCTGCCAGCAGGTATGAGCCTAGACATCGGGTCTTCCTGGGGTTGAGTGTGCGTGTTAGCCCCGCCAGCTAATGAGAGCCTGCAAAGCGAGATCCTCTCGGGGTCTTGCAAACTACCACCGTGTCATACTTACCCCCAAGCTAGCCTATGTCCCTACCACCTAGTGAGAGCCTAGCAGTGGGTATACTCGCGGTCGAGGGCGCCATCCAGCCCTGCTAGCTAATGGGATCCAGAGTAGTGGGATCCTTTCGGGGTATTCCCTTACCCCCCCCCCCCCCCAGGCGAGCCTACGACCATGCCAGCTAGTAAGAGCCTGGACAACGGGTCTACCTAGGGACGAATGTGCCTTAGCCCTGACAGCTAATGAGAGCCTGTGCAGCGGGATCCTCTCGGGGTCTTGCAAAACATATATTTTCCACACAACTGTAAGAGAAAATTAACTTGTAACCATTCAATGAATTCATTATAATAAAAAGTACAACCTTACTATAATTAGGGGTAGAAGCGCTTATGTCATCCGCACTCCATGCACGGCTCATAGACACCCCTTCCACATCCTCGAAGTGGTATCCCCCGGAACCTAAGGCGTTATCAACTATATAAGGACCCTCCCAGTTGGGGTTAAGCTTTCCCACAATCGGCGACCTCCCCGTAGCGTCGACCTTCTTCAGAACCAGATCACCTTCCTTGAACTACATGATGGAGACAAGCTTGTCAAAGTGCCTTGCCATTCGTCGTTTGACCTCTTCCTTCCTAATGACGACCATATCGCGAAGTTCTTCTAGTATATCCAGCGAGAGCCGCATCTCTCCTTCTTTTTCTTCCATCCATGCTTCATTTCCTCGGCTGGAGGCCACAACTCGCGGGGATTGAACCTCAAACTCTACGAGCAGGACCGCCTCTTACCAATGTGAATTTTTGAAGGGGGTCTCTCTAGTGACCGTGTTCGGGGTTGTACGCAAAGCCCACAACACCGAGGGGAGTTGTTCCACCCAAGTCCCCCTCAGGTTCTCCACCTTCTTCTTGATCAGGTTCGCTATGATTTTCTTTGCTGCCTCCACATATTCGTAGCTCCATGGGTGGTGGACGGAGGAAAACTGGAGGTCGATTCCCAACTGGGTGCAAAATCTAATGAATTAATCGCTAGCAAACTGAGGCTCATTGTGCGTGATAATGGACTCAGGCTACCTATGCCTGCAGATGATCTCCCCCATATGAAATTCCTGATGACCTGAGAGGTCACTATTGCCAATGCCTTGACCTCTGGACACTTTGAGAAGTAATCAATCGTGACTAAAAGAAACCTCCTCTGCCCACTTGCTAGGGGGAACGACCCAACTAGATCCATTCCCCAGATGGCAAAAAGCCATGGCGCTATGATGCTTCAGAGTCGCTGGGCAGGCAAGAGTTGGAGGGGGAATAAAGTTTGCACTTTTGGGACCTGCTCGCAAATTCCACCGCATCTTTCCTTAGTGATGGCCATAAGTACCCCTGTCTAACAACCCTTGCTTCTAAGGTTCTTCCCCCCGAGTGGCTGCCACACTCGCCCGAAAGCACTTACTTCAAAATTCTTAGGTTCTCTTCCTCTGCTACACATTAGGCCAAAAGACCTGATAACATCTTTCGGTGTAGCCCTCCTTCATGCATGAGGTAGTACGCCGCCTTGTGCCTAAAGACCTTCGCATCCTTGGACCCTTCAGGAGGGATGCCCGTGGTGAAGTAGGCTACAAAGGGATCCACCCACAAGTGTAGCCAATCCACCTCCATCAATTCTCCCTCCTCAATCTCCGGATGAAAGAGCTCGATCAAGGTTCCCCTCTCTTGGGGTCCAAACATGGAAAATCGGTCGGACGCTTCATTCTCCTCCCTAGGGACATGCCAGATTGAGAACGCTCGGAACCCACTGGCAATCATTCTCACCATGGATAAGTACCTCAGGAGGGTGGGATCCCGGGCTTCATATTCACCCCTGATCTGTGATGCCACCACTAACAAATCCGTAAGCACTTCTATACCATGAATCCCGAGCTCCTTGGACAGCCGCAACCCGTCTATGATAGCTTCATACTCCGCTTGATTGTTTGTGACTGGGAAGTGCAGTTCCACTGCTTCCTATATGGTGACCCATTGAGGGCTTACCAATACTAACCCTCCTGCTAGGGAATAATTCCCTGAGGCTCCGTCAACAAACATCTTCCTTGCCTCCTATTGTAGTGCCTCCCCCCTCCACCTCTACGACGTAGTCGGCTAAAAAAAATCTTCCACCGCCTGTACCTTGATGCAGAGCCTTAGAACGAAAGAGACGTCGAACTCCCTGAGCTCAATCGACCACTTGGCTAACTGCCCGATGTGCTCCACCCCCTCAAAAATCTTGCGCAATGGATGATACGTCACCACCTTGACTGATTGAGCTAGGAAAAATGGCCTGATAGTCCTGGCTGAGATGATTAGAGAGAAAACCAACTTCTCCAGGATGGGGTAGCGAAGCTCCGCCTTCTTTAAGATCCAATTGACGTATTTTAATGACAGCTGCTTATTCCCTTCTTCCCTTACCAATACATAACTTACCGCCTCTGCTCCTACCCTAAGATAAAAGTCTAGGTCCTCCCCTTCCTTTGGGATCTGAAGGACTGGTGCTTGGGATAGTTGATCCTTCAATGCCCGGAAATCCTCCAAACATTCCCCTGTCAACTAAAACTTTTGGTTCCCCCGAAGCGCCTTGAAGAAGGGAGAACACTTCTTCCCAACTCGAGAGAGAAACTGACTCAACCCAGTGAGCTTGACCGTAAAATGCTGAACCTCCTTGGTGTTACGAGGTTATTCCAACTCCACGACGGCTTTCATCTTATCCGAGTTGGGCTCTATCCCTGCTGGGGTAAGAAGGTGCCCAAGAAATTTTCCTCGACTCTCCCCAAAGACACACTTCTGGTGATTCAGCCTCATCTTGAACTTCCGCAGGCTCGCAAACGTCTCCTCCACGTTAAGTAGGGGTGAACCCACTTCCCTACTCTTTACCATGAGGTCATCAACATAAACCTCCAGGTTTCTACCCCTCTAGCATTTGAACACCCGATCCTTCATGTGTTGGTAGGTAGCCCCAGCATTCTTTTTCCCAAAGGGCATTATCTTATAGCTGAAGCACCCCTCCCTTGTGATGAAGGAGACATCCTTGACGTCGGGGTGATGCATTCGAATCTATTGGTAACCTAAAAAAGAATCCAAAAAACTCATAATAATAAAAAAACAATGGCTAAATCAACCACCGTGTCGATTCGAGGCATGGGGTAACAATCCAAGGGGAATGATATATTTAACAAAGAAAAGTCTACACACAAACGCCACCTCCCATCCCCTTTTTTTAACATTACCACTTTGGAGATTCAGCCTGGATACTAGATCTCCGAGATAAAACCTGCATCGAGGAGCTTCCTGATCTCCTTGCGGATGGGCTCCTCCAGCTTGGTGGCGATGGTCCTCATCTTTTGGAAAATAGGGTACGTCTTGGGGTCCAGGTTCAAATGGTGGACTGCCACATCTATGTCAATGCCCGACAAGTCCGCCATGCTCCAGGCGAAGACGTCAACGTTCTTCTAAATGCACTCCCGCATCCTCGCCTGGTCTTCGGGGCTCCAGCCACTGCGGATATGTATCCTTTCCAACTTCCCTGCCTTGGTGAAGACCTCCATCTCTACGACCTCCTTTATCGGCTCCAACCTGGACTGCCCTCCGCCACTCCTCGACTCTTCCTCCCCTCCTACATCTTATACCTCCATTGCCTCTATTAGGCTCTCTAGAGACTACACTTCTCCACCTCCCCGAGAATCCACCTCAGCTTCTCCTTCCTCTCTTTCCTTCTCCATAACCTTCTCTCCAGCCTCACCTAGGCTTAACTATTCCTCCTCTACAACCTCTTCCTGCGCCGCCATCTCCTTCTCTAACTCCTCTTCCTCAGCCATCTAGGAAATGGTATTGACGGCAGTCACATAGCACTGCATCGCCACCTTCGGATCCCCCCTGATACTGACTTGCACTCCTCCACTACTAAACTTGAGACACTGATTGAACGAGGAGGGGATGCAATGGATGGAGCTGATGAGAGGGCACCGAAAGAATATGTTGTAGCTTCTCAAAGCGTCAATGATGACAAACTGACAATTCCTCAACACCCCTCCCAACGTCACATACAGTCCCACCCCTCCTTTAACTTCCTTCCTCTCTCCCAAGAATCCGAACAATGGCCTATCCGAGGCTAGAACCCTCTTGGCCTCCACCTTCACCTCGGCGAAGGCTTTCTTAAAGATCACATTTATGGAGCTCCCATTCTCCACCAAGATCCTGGAGACCGTGAAATTTTCTACTACCGTCTGGATCACTAGGGCGTCATAGAAAGGTTCTTCGTAGTCGGGCATGTCCTTTGCTGAGAAAGTGATTTTTTCTTCTTGTGGAGGGGGGGAGTCTGGGAGGTTGAGGAGATGCTCCTCCGGTACATGGTTTTAAAGCTCCCCTTACAGGTTGTCTTCGATCCCCACTCCCCTATGGATCACCCTGATCCCTCCTACAGCTCCCCATCCACCCGGTCCTCACATCTATCTTCTCTCCTCCTAGTAAAACTTCCTTAATCCTTACTAGCAGCAGCTGTTGGACTTGCCACCTAGCCCCTCTCATCTCTAAGAACTTTGGGCAGGTGGTCGTTGCATGACCCCCTTCCTGATGGAAGTCACAAAAGGGCAACACCACCCTGTCTTCTTTTCTACTCATTCCTCCTCGAGCTCCTATCCTTCTTCCTCTTCCTCTCACAATCTCCATAGCTTCCAACTACAGTAAAAGGGTTCCCTTTGTACCTGCCTCTAGGCCGGCTAATTGAACCTCCTTTGCTCGCAGAAGTTGTCCCTTCCCTAGAAAACACCCTCCTGCCCCTTAGGGTGGCCTTCCTAGGGCCTCCAGCCCAACCTGTTGTTCGGCTCACGCTACATCCAACCTTGGTGCTCCCCCTTACCTCAGGGTTTCTCCATTCTTCTCTCCTCTCTCTGCTCCCTTTGTCTCCCTACTCCTACCTCCTTCCTATCATCCTCCACAAACTTGGCTAGCTTGTTAACGAATGCAAGATTGGACGCCTCGATCTCCTTCGTCGCCCTCTCCATCTGCTCCTCGAAAGAGAGGGGGGACTCTCTTCAGCTCCATGCTAAAGAAGCTTGGCCTCAACCCGAGGGTGAAGTAAAGCATCATGGTGTACTCGACATATCCTGAACCTGTAAGATCTCCTCCTGGAACCTATCCATATAGCGTCCTAGCCCCTCTTCTGGCTTCTGCTTGACGACAAACAAGCACTCCACTCCCTTCTTCCTCTTCTTCTACGTCGACAACCTTAACAAGAAACCTCAGTGCAAATCCTCAAAGCAGTAGATCGAACTCACCGGCAACTGGTGGAACCAGTCCCTGTCATTCTCCTTCATCGTGATGGTAAAGAGCCTATACTTGAAGGCATCCTACATTTGCCTTATGGAAACGGCATCCTCGAACAACTGCACATGCAGCACGGGGTCATCCCAGCCCGTATAGTCGGACATGTCTGGTTCTCAGAACCCGTCAAGAATCGGAGCCGAGACAATCAACTCCCTGAAGGGGCTCCCGCCCACTACCTATCGAGAGGTCTCCTCTCGCTGCCTCGACTCGCTAGCCCTATTAGCACTGGCCTACCCGGGGAAAAGCTCCCGCCGGCGACATCCTTCTCGGTAACCTCTGCCGGAACTTCCTTCCCGGGACGTTGCTCGGGAGCGTTCTCGCCAAGCAAAGGGGCTGCGACCACCGGAGTTGACGGCATCGCCCACTCTCCCCTCGCCGAAAAGGCCAAGTGGATTGTCTACAAGACTTCCCACCTGAAGTCTTCTAATATTCCCAACATAACCCCACTTCACCGAGGGGGGAACCTCCCGAACCAGCTCCTTCACCCTCGCTTTCAGACATGAGACTTAGCTTGAGATTTTCTTGTACCAGCTACGGTCCATGCTCACCATACCAGAAATGTTTAAGCCAAAAACTGGCCTCAATGAGTGTTTGGAACTAGGGGAGTAGCTAGAACCTACTTCTCCCAAACCCAGACCCCTGACTAGTAAAATAAGAACAAGGAACTGATCCTATCCTCAGCTGGGAGATCCCTCCACTAACCCGGAAGAGCTCTTGAGCGTTTCCCCTCCTAAGACAATTGTTGGGTTAGGAGTACCTCAGAAAGCACTAGAAGATTTGAGAAATTATGGAAGCTTGCCTTCTATGGTACTCTGTGGGTCTATTTATAGATTCTCAGAATTCGGTGTACAAAAAGTGTTTTTCCACAATTTTAAATTACTGAAATACCCTTGGCTGGCCTTCCAACAACCAATCTTTACTGTTTTGAGGAGCTAAATGCAGACCTAAGGGCATCTGGGTAATCTCTCCTCTGGACCCTACATGGCTAGACCCTACCTTGAAAAATCCATTCTACTTATCCCTGCAAGCCTCTCTCTTACCATGAGAGCGAGCCTTCCGGCTTACCCTCGGCGGGATACAAAATACTAAAGCGGCAAGAGGCGAGGGAAGCATCACTCAGCACCAGGAGCCTAAGGGATCCTGCCGTCCTGAGGGTCAAGCCCTTTCGCCTGCCCTTGGCGGTAAACCTATCTCCTACTTACTTGTCTGATCCGATTCCAGCCCAAATCTAGCCTAGGGCTACTCTAATCCGAGCCCTTGGGGCATCTTGGTCCCACCCAGCGAATATGGGGATGTACAGGTTCTTTGCATGTATGCAAATTGAGGAATTCACTTGTAAAAGGATAAAGTCATTACCCTTCTCGATCGCTTTGGAGCAAAGCCCTTGTTATTTGATCCGGATGGAACTGATCGTTACAGCTTCCTCTCCATGGATCTACCGTTGACTCATAATTCCGATCACAAGCACACCTTGGATCGCTTCTCCTCTTAGCCTACTACAATTTCTTACTCCTCTTGTAAGACCCCCCTCCCGGAACACAACACACGGCACGAGGGGAGTCTTATGCCCGAAATAGCCGCCTTGCGGTAGCACTAACGCACGGGTTAGCCTTTACCACAAGACGCCTATTCCGCCGGCTACAATCCATATCACAACAATTATGCCAACCCAACCATAACAGAAAAGTAAACTAAAAGCAGTTCAGTTCACAGCTAAGTTAAAGTCCAAAATAGCGGAAGATAACAAGCACAACATGCTTGTACAAATAAACAAGAGTCTAGAAATGTTTTGCCAAACGGCTACATGAAAACACTCACTACTGTCACTGACGGTGCCGATGGCACCACCACCTCAGGTCCTATCATCCGGGCCTGGCTGTCCTGCTGCATAGTCCGTTGCCGCTCTACCTGCGGGGTTTCCTCCTAAAAAGGAAGACGCAGCAACCGTTAGTCATAAGACTAAGTGGCTTCACATCCGCTCCCCCGGCGACTCCTCGGCACCGGGCGGAGAAAGGAACAAGGTACAATATGTATATATATATATAAGCAAGTAAACAAGCAGGTGACAGTATCTATAGTGGAGTATAAGCTACGCTACACAACTAGCAGTTTTACAAATATCAATAGTAAATGACAGTAGGTATAAGTACTCAGAATAGTAACTTAACTTATAAGAGTGCCCATACAAACTTATAAGTTAAGGATCGGCTTAACAGTAAAGTAACTCATCGTATAAGAGTGCCCATACAAACTTATACGATGAGGATCTTGTGTATGCAATGAATGACATGTTATGAATGTTATGTTATGACCGACTCATGCGCACGCACATGCAAGTTGCTATGTCGACACAGACTAGAAGTTCCCACTTTTCGAGCAGGTAGCTAACCTCTCAGGCGTCGTCCGTCGTGGCCAGACGACGACAGTGGAGCGGGCGTCTCCACTACTAGGTGGTATCACACTACCTATCCTAGGCCCCCGTACGCCTCAACGCTAAGAACACAACAGCGGAGCTCACATGCGTACTACGGCTCAGAAGGGGTCTTGGGTAAATGTGCACCAAGAACACAGCCCAACCTGGCCTTTGATTTCGAACCGGATGGAACCTCGGAAACGCACGAGGTGCAAGCCCAACCGTTCTCATGGCACGGAGGAGATCTCGGGTTATGGACACCAAGTATCTAACCCTACCGCCCAAGGTCTACCCATTGGCTCCCATCGGTGTGACGACTGGCGAACCCGTAGACCTGCCACATTCATTATCTCAACACCGCGACACGATGAATCGTCGCACATCACATGCCCCAAAACAACTCACTCGATGCTACCCGTAGGGAGACTACCACTCTAAGCATCGGTTGTTAATAAACCCCTTGGGCTCGGATTACGGTTACAAAATACTCCTCACATAGTGTTCATCATATTCACGTCCCTCTATTCACTGATTTCACCTCAATACTTCGCATAATTAATATGTTCAACATCAAACTATATAAATAAATTCAATACCAATCTCAACTCTTAATTACTAGCCTTCCCATCCAATCCATTTCCCTACTATTGCATAGTTATTCCTTATTGCACGACCAAATGTGTAACCATACTAAATTATAGTAACAACAACATTATAGATATATGGGAGCAAGATAACAAATGAGTAAATCACAATCATTGCAAGAGTGCTAGCATTATAATTTAACAAGTGCAATAACATAGGGTAGTCCGATACTAAAACTGGGATTCCCGGAGCTACAGGAATTCGATCACAATGCACAACCCCTCGTTGGAAAGGTATTCGCGAGGGCTACGACTTTCGTGTTGAGTCGATCATCCAGATCTGGTCGCAACATACCAGAAATTCAACTCGAATACGTACAGGAAACAGTTTCCTGTACAGGAATTTTCCCGAACGCAGCGGACTCGAACCAGCTTTCCCGTGGCTACAGGTATCGTATGGAAACGAGCAACCACTCGTTGGAAAGGTAATTTCGAGGGCTACGACTTTCGTGTTGAGTCGTTCACCCAGATTTGGCCAGAACACCTCCGAAATTGGCCACGAAGGTCGCAGCGTGCAGAAATCAGATTTCTGCACGCATCTTAAGGCGAGATGAACGGCATCCGTTCATCTTCTTCCTTGCAACGGCCTCGCATAAACTTCTCCAGAAATCACCCAGCCTTATTTCTCCTTTCAAAGCCAAACCCTCAACGAAAACCCCTCTCATCTCCTCTTTGAATGATGAGAAGGTTGAGGGAGACTAAACCTAGAAAATCTAGGTATGGCTTTAACCTAAGAACTCTCCTCCTCACATCAAGACTCTATGGAGTCGATGTCTCTCCTATCATAACTATAGATCTAGCACCAAGGGAGAGGGGAGGAAGCTCACCTCAAGTCCAGCGGTACCACCATGGCCGGCCATGAGCCTCGCACTCCTTCGCGGCGGCATTGTTTTTCCCTTGACGATGGCGGCGCTTTGATTCCTCCAAAGATGGCTCCGGCAAGCTCTTCCTCCTCCTCCAGCCAAGAACTCTCTCAGGAATTTCGGGGCAGAAGAAAGGAGAATGAATGCTAGGGTTTCCAACTTTTTCCTTTTTATACATCGCAGACACGGGTAGGCACACGGCCGTGTTCCTACCCGTGTTCAGGTGACACGGCCGTGTGGCATGCCGTGTCTAGGGCCGTGTTCCTCCCAGAACCACTTTCTGCCGGGTCAGGGTTGCGGCACACGGGTAGAGACACGGCCGTGTCCCGACCCGTGTCCTTGGCACACGGTTAGGGACACGCCCGTGTCCCAACCCGTGTCCTTGGCACACGGCTAGGGACACGCCCGTGTCCCAATGCCCGTGTACCTCTCTGACTGGAAGCCTATTTTTATGAGGCACACGGGTATGGACACGGCCGTGTCCATACCCGTGTCAGCCAAAAATGCTGTTTTGCCTTGTTTTCCTCATTTCCCGTACGTCCGCACCTGCTCCCCCACATCCCCCATTGGGCTCACCACAGCCCCCTTGACTCAAATACGCAAACAAGGGGCCTAGCGCGAATTGGGACGTTACACCTCTTCCCTCAAGAAGCTCAAGAACAAAGAGAGAAAGTGTGAGATAGGAAAATGAGAATGAAATCTCAAATCCATCACTTAATAGCAAGCTACCGCCACGCGGTATCTTAGGCGGTCGCCACTTGGCCCAATGGACATCGCTCTGTCGCCCAAAGCCGCCTCCACTGCACTGCCACATCAAAAGCTACCGTCGGTGTTAACTAAGTACCATCGAGCGGTGACGTCCTACGGAATAGGTCAATTTAATCAGCTAATGCCGCACGTTAGCGCACTACCTCTGCGTGATAGTCACTCAATGCTTCGTCGAGAGCTTTGAGTTCATCGAGCGATAGCGCCATGCGCTAGCCCACTACCGCCATGAGGTAGGCCTCTTAACGCTTCGTTGAAAGCGTTGAGTACGTTGAGTGATAGAGCCATGTGATATCTCACTACCGCCACGCGGTAGATACCCGAGATAAAGGTTGAATTAATTCAAGGGATAACGTCGGCGTTAACACTACCAACGTGCAATAACTTCCAATTCTTCCTTTTTAGGATTTTTTGGGCATTATAAACCTCTCATCCTTACAAAAATTTCATATCAAAATTTGTTATATATGTAAAGGAAAATAGTACATAGGTTTAAGACATGACTTTACAAAAACAACTAGGGAAATTCAACTTTCATGGTTTGCTCACGCACCCATGTAAGTTCTTCACGACCATAATTTTCCCAACAGACGTTGACCATCCCAATTACCTTGTTACATAGTTGCCTGATCTCACTATCCTCGATCCGAATGGGTGTAACTTTCGTCGTTAGCCCAACATCGACCGGTACTTGAACATAAGTCATCACTTGTGTCGGCACTTGTAAAGCTTTCCACAACACTGATATATGAAACACATCGTGTAAACCACTTAGCTTCGTTTAAAGAGCTAATTGATAGATAACTTCTCCAATCAGCTAAACCACTTCAAACAGACCTAGATACCTCAGACTCAACTTTTTCAAGCGCCGAATCCATGATAAAGCTTTGAATTGCTTTATGTTCACATATACCCAATCTCCAACTGCAAACTCCACATTTCGGTGATTGTCGTTGTACTACGTTGCTTGTCTATCTTGGGCCACCAATAGCTGATCTCGTATAGTGCGTATAGTTGAATTTGCATCTTTGACTTCTTTACGCTTATACAACTTTGACTAACCTATTTCCACCCAAGCTAAAGGAGTACGACACCTCCTACATAAAAAATCTTCGAAAGGCGCCATCCTAATACTATTTTGATAGCTATTATTATAGGCGAATTCAATCATATATAAATGGTCCTTCCACATCTTCCCTAAATCAGAGCCGCATATATGGAACATATCCTCCATTGTCTTGTTGGTCCTCTCGGTTTGAGCTTCCGTTTGCGGATGAAAGGTCGTACTGAACTTTAGTTTAGTACCCAACAACTGGTGGATTAGCCTCCAATCCTTTAAAGTAAAACGCCTATCTCGATCGCTGACGATGCTACGGGGAACACCGTGCAGCCTTACGATTTTGTCAACTACAACTTTGCTAATTTTTCAATTGAATCGTGTTTCTTATTTTGTATGAAGTGTGATACCTTTGTCAATAAGTCAACGATCACCAACACACAATGTTCTCGCTCTGTGATCTCGGCATACCATGCACGAAATACATTGAGATATCATCGAAATTCCATACCGGAATTGGAAACGACTTCAAGAAACCTCCAGGCTTTTCATATTCAGCTTTTACAAAGGCACAAGTTTGACACTTTGCCAAGTAAAGAGCTATGTCCTTCAAACCCGGCAACCAAAACAACTTTTTCATGTCCTTGTACATCTATGTGCTCCCTGAGTGGATTGAGTATTTAGTAAAATGTGCTACATACATCAACTCATCCCGCAGTTTACCCTCATTTTGGACACACAAACCATCATCCTTTCGCAAAAGACCGTCATCAAAAGATAATTGGAAATTTGACCTGTCTGCTGCATAGAGCTTCATACTCTCATCGAGTTCAAATGCTCGTCAAACTCTGTCCGCGAGATCATATTGCACCTCCTGCCAGTTCAAGCACGCAATTGCAGTTGCATTCTTGTCAACACAAGAAATATCTAACGCATCAAACTCCTGTAGTAGACACTCATCATGCATCTATAACCAAATTTCCCGCACTTGAGTCTTACGACTCAAGGTATCTGCGACCACATTTCCATTCTCGGGAGTATAATGTATCTAGAAAGTGTAGTCCCCGAGTAACTCCATACATCTCCATTATCGCATGTTCAGATCCTTCTAATCTATTAAGTACTTAAGGCTCTTATGGTCCGTGAATATATCAACTTTCAAGGCATATAAGTAGTGATGCCATAGATTAAGTGCAAAAAACACAGCCGCCAACTCCAAATCATGGAATGGATAGTTTCACTTGTGCACTTTCAACTGGTGTGAGCCATAAACAATAACTTTTCCGAACTGAAGAAGAACGCAACCTATGTAAGACCCAATTTTTTATCTTTTTAAACCACCGGGGTATTAGGCACAGAACCACAGCTTTGCGGCGACACATTCACACTTGGGAAGGTTGCCACTACAAAACGCCGATCCTGCTTGCCGATTCGATCACAATAGTAGAAAATTAATAAAGGGCAAGTACACAAACATCACATATATAGTAAATATTCTCAATGAAGGGAGTGTCCACAGATATAATAAAAGTATATAAAATAGGACTCATGCCCGGTATATCAATATCCTCACTACATATCACTCAGCGCGGAAGCAAAACTAATCATCTAATAACAATCGGGACTCACAGTCCTAGCAATCTGAACTCAGGTATTAGACTGCCCCATCTCAAAGCGTGCCGACCTCTAGGGCTGCTCCTCCATGCTGGGCTCCACGGTCCCCTAAAATGATGTGGTTCGAAAACCGTTAGTCTAAAAGACTAAGTCCTATCATCCCTCGCCCCTTCCCCTATGGTTCCTAGGCACCGAGCGGGGAGAAGGAAAGGAGAGTTAATAAAGGTGGCGAATAACAAATAACAGATGACAGTGGAGCTAGTCTAGAAGTTCTATAAGTATGTGCAGCACTAATAAAAGCTAGAAAACTGAACAAGAAATAAGTAACCTTAACTTATACAAAAACACATAAGCTAAGGGATCTTCGTCAGAACTCCTATCGTATAAAATGTCTCATACCAATTTATACGGTAGGGTGTCGGTGTTTTAGCAAGCATACAAATATATTTACTGAATAAAAACCTTAACTTATAAGCACGCTCGCGCAAACTTATAAACTAAGGGGTCGTTTTGTAGGGCCTATTTTATAAAGCGTCCCATACCACTTTAGACAATAGGTACCATATTTATATGCAAAGGTTATGCTATGGCATGCAATTATGCCATGATGTGAACATGCAAGTGCAACTCACCCACTCGACTCTGCGTACACAGACCTTTAGTTCCCCATTTCTTGAGCCGAACCTCCCAGGATACCTCCGTAGTGGCAAACGGAAGCGGTTAGTTGGGCTTCACCAACCTCTAAACAGCTAATTGCACTACCAGTCATGATGTAGGCTACTATGTGTTCACGATAGATTCTACGGTTTAAGCACAAATGCCTCTCTATTCCCACTACTACACTCGCACAAAATGTAAACGCAGCACACTCATTGAACAACTTTATCAAACTAAGGCTAACGTATGGTTGCCACGCCATTTTAAGATCGAACAATAGGCTATAGGCCGATGTTCTCTCAAGCTTAAAGGACCCACCCGGTCCGAACGAACGGTGGTTGTACCAAAAGAGATCCACCGAAAATTTCGGTTCAGAAATGGTAGATCTCACCCAACAAAACAAAAGCGAGCCTCGCCAAAACCTCTCGCAAAATTAAACAACTAGAGAAAACAACAAATCCGGTCGGAGAGAAATACCACGAATAAGAAACGATTCCAAGATAACACAATAGCAATCCACTAAATGAAAATATAGAATAAGAATCACACAAATAGTAGAACATCTCGTTACCCAACTGGAATAAATTATTCTGGTTCACTTTCAAGGACCGTTCTTCCATGTCTCCGCCGGAGTTTTGTCGGATGGTGAGAAACTTGTCTGCTACCTTCGCTTCACGCCGGAGTGGAAATCTCACAAGGTGGAGACCTTGCACCTTTGTCGAAATCTTTCTAGAAAAAGGGGTGGTCGGTTTTGTGGGGGAAAAGGGGAGGCTCGGGTAAGTAGATTAGGAGGGGGGTCAGGTTTGCTGGGGTTGATGGGTGGCGGCTAGGGTTTTGTGGAAGAGGGAGGGGCTCGGGTTATGATGAAGAGGAGGTGGTCGGGTTAGTGAGGGGAGGTGGAGGTCGGTGGCTTGGGTGGTTGTAAGTGGTCATTTTCTTTGTAAAGGAAGATGAGGGCTAGGGTAGCAAAGGGAGACAAGGAAGAGAGGGGAGGAGGAGGTTGGCAGGCGACCAAAGCAAGGAGAGGAAGGGGAGGAGGAGGGGGCGGCCAAAGAGGAGAGGATAAGATTTCTCAAGACAAGGATTTAGGGTTTTTTAATTATTTTTTATTCTCTACTTAAAAATGAAACAAGGTTAGCCTTATATAGGCATTACATCAAGCATTGGCTATTTGCAGCCCACCTAAATAAATATAATACAATACTCAAATGTTTAATTACATGATAAAAAAAATAAAATGCAAATAGAAATAACTAAATATTATTTGGAAGTCTTCATCTTCATCATGTAGCTCCACATCATGTAGCTCCACATCATGTAGTTCCAAAAAGTCACCATCTCCATCATGTTGGGGTCGCCGTCGTCATCTTAAATATGTATGAAATCGCCATCTTAAACTTTAACACGTTGAGGGTTGCCGCCATCAATCCTCCCCTGCTTAAAAGAACTCATCACCGATGAGTTGGCAAGGAGGTACTGGCGCTAAAGAACATCATCCAAAAGGACCACCGCCGAGTCCGGAATCCAAGAGTCACCGAGGACCGGACGATCACACCATCGTATCACGTAACACGGAATACCACCGCTTGGAGAGGAGAGAAAAACACCAAATATGAACATGTCTGGCCAAAAGTTTGTCTTAGGAAACTGGGGAAAAGCATTAGGAAAATAAAGAGGAAAAATTTCTTCAATAACAGTCGACGTACCTCCATTGGAGACTGATGGAGAGAACGATCTAGGATCAAGCTCACCCCCAACCCAATAGAAAATATAGTGGCACCAAATGTATAGTTAGATATTTCAAATGGTGGAAAAACACATTGTGTGAAATCCGAAACGTTTAAACTAGGGGAAATACCCCATTCAGTGGTTAACTTCAACAGATATGTGTCTTCTCCTAATTGATTAAAAATCCGAAAAATTCCAACTCGCCGAATCGCAAACTTTTTTATAGTGCCCGAAGGCATCCGTACAGGGGCGAGACGTACCAAGACTAAACTGTAAACCTTATAGGGAGACACTCTCTTATGTAAAGTTAGCAATACATTGATAAGAAGAAATTTATGTGACTAGCGCTTCCTTAATGTGTTTATGTAAATTAAGAACAAGAGATGAAAATATTAGTGAATGTTGACTTGACATAGAAAATGGCGGTAAAGAAACTACATAAGGTTTCACAAATGGAAATAAATAGGGTGGCAACAGCGGAACTACATCAGGTGGCACCAATATAACGAGATCAGGTGGCACTAACGGGACTACATCTGGTGGTACTAGCAGAATAAAATCAGGTTGCATAATAAACAGCCACATCAATAACGTATACTCAGGGATTTGACTAAACGTGGGATTTTGGGAGGATACAAGACTATCAAAAGTAATATAGTGATCACACACGAATTCTATCAACGCTTGTTGAGGCATGTCAAAAAACGGGACCAGCGCGGTTAGCAAAATAAAATGACTAAGATCAGGCGTACCCAACTCGTATCCTAAATGGTCAACTAGTCGAGTCAACAGATAAGGAAGGAGAGTCGGTAAAACTATAACTCGGAGAGAGTTAAATTCATGTTCAATTTTACGCCACGGAGATAGCTATAGGGGACTCTCATCCGGGTCTACTTCAATAGCGTCTTCCAAAAGTATAACTCTCTCACATTAAAATTCTTCGATCATATTAGTCACGACAACCAAGTCAGAAATAGTGAAAATCTCAGAAATGGGCACATCAATATGTCTCGGAATAAAATAACCCAACTCGAGTCCTAACAAATCATCACCTACATCACTACTAGGTTAGCTCACAACGTGAGGTGACTCTTCTGACTCAGACAGAGTATCAATCGACTCAGGGTCATCGGAAGACTCCAAGAAAATCACGGTAAACGGCTCAAAAATAGCGTCGAAAGGGAGTGGGGATTATTCCTAAGAGGAGAAATCCTCATCCAGTTCACTAGGGTAACCAATCTCTTCAATGTCAATACAATCGTCAGTAATATCAGCCTCGCCCTCAGTGTCGGGCACAGTCCTAGGCATGGCCTTAGACTCATTAGGGGAGTCAACAAGTAAATAATTCAACTCAGGGGGAGACTCAAAATAGTCTACGGGCGTAATCAGGGTAGGAAGCTAAATAGAGCCAAGACCAGATTCGCCACTAGACTCACATATAGTAATCGTCTGATATGAGGGAACTTTACTCCTAGGAATTTGGTGCTTCTCAATTTCCAATTTCGTGCAAAAGGTGGTGTCTAGATCGGTGTGACCATATCGTAATAACTTTCCCTGGATGTAGGGGCTCAACCCCCTACAAAACCTAAAAAGGGTGACCTCAGGCAATTCCTTCACACCGCTCCTAACCGTCAAATCCTTAAAGAGTTGCATATAATCTGAGACCGGCTTATTCCCTTGTTTAAGGGTATCCAAATCATCAGTTATATGCCACTTGGCCTAGGCATTTGGTTTATCTTCATTCCTAAGGATCGGTATGGAACTAGCGCCATTAGTAGGATAACTAGGGTGTTGCCTAGGGAGAAGTTGTGCTACTTGGATAGCCTTTAATTGGCCAATCATCGCCATAATCTAATCCACTATTGGGAAATGGAGTGGCTTTCTACCATTCATAATGGAACCTAATGATGTTTATCCGGAAACGTTGACGTCATAAGCCATTTAGTGATAACTGGAGAGTAAACTCGATACGGAATTTGTGCACATGCAATGAGAAATTCTTCTGTCCCAAATAAAATAGGATTGTCGGAATTGTTCTCGCTTAAACACTAGGGTAATATTTATATAAAATAGATTTTCTTGTTGAAAAAAATATGAAGATTATTAATTAATTTATTTTTGATTTTTTTGCTGAAAAATAAGAAATTTAAGCCGCTATTGGCAAACCAGAAATATTGTTTTTTTTATTATTTTGACTCTAAACATGCATACAAAGTGCGTGTTAACATGCCAAAAGATGGGGGAGGGGTGCCAATTGGGAAATTGACGTGAACCCCCTCTGATACAAAATTTATGCAGTCTACTATGTGGTCACTATAGATTCTACGGTTTAAGCACAAATGCCTCTCTAATCCCACTACTTCACTCGAACAAAATGTAAACGAAGCACACTCGTTGAACAACTTTATCAAACTAAGGCTAACGTACGGTAGCCACGCCATTTTAAGATCGAATAATATGTTATAGGCCGATGTTCTCTCAAGCTAAAAGGACCCACCCGGTCCGAATGAACGGTGGTTGTACCAAAAGAGATCTACCGAAAATTTCGGTTCAGAAATGGTAGATCTCCCCCAACAAAACAAAGGCGAGGCTCGCAAAAACCTCTTGGAAAATTAAACAACTAGAGAAGACAACAAATGTGGTCGGAGAGAAAAACCACGAACAAGAAAATGATTCTAAGATAACACAATAGCAATCCACCAAATGAAAATCTAGAATAAGAATCAGACAAATGGTAGAAGATCTCGTTACCCAACCGGAATAGATGATTCCGATTCAATTTCAAGGATCATTCTTCCACGGCTCCGCCGGAGTTTCTCCAGATGGAGAGAAACTTATCTGCTTCCTTCGCTTCACGCCATAGTGGAAATCTCACAAGGAGGTAACCTTGCACCTTGGTCGAAATCTTTCTAGAAAAGGGGGTGGTCGGTTTTTTGGAGAAAAAGGGGAGGCTCGGGGTAGGAGATGAGGAGGGGGTCGGGTTTGTTGGTGTCTATTGGTGGCGGCTAGGGTTTTGTGGAAGAGGGAGGGGCTCGGGTTGTGATGAAGAGGTGGTGGTCGGGTTAGTGAGGGGAGGTGGAGGCCGGTGGCTTGGGTGGTTGTAAGTGGTCGGTTTTCTTTGTAGAGGAAGAGGTGGGCTCGGGTAGAAAAGGGAGACAAGGAAAAGAGGGGAGGAGGAGGTTGGCCGGCGACCAAAGTAAGGAGAGGAAGGAGAGGAGGAGGGGGCCGCCAAAAAGGAGAGGAGAAGATTTCTCAAGACAAGGATTTAGGGTCTTTTAATTCTTTTTGATCGTCTACTTAAAAATGAAACAAGGTTAGCCTTATATAGGCTTTACATCATGCATTGGCTATTTGCATCCCACCTAAATAAAAATAAAGCAATACTCAAATGTTTAAACATTACTTGATAAAAAAATAAAATGCAAATAGAAATAAATAAATATTATTTGGTAGTCTTCATCTTCATCATGTAGCTCGACATCATGTAGCTCCACAAGGTCACCATCTCCATCATGTAGGGGTCGTCGTCGTCATCTTAATATGTAGAAAATCTCCGTCTTCAACTTTAACACGTTGGGGGTTGTCACCATCAAGTAAGACCTATCGTACGCCTCAATGTTGGTGCACTAAGCGGAGCTCCTGCGTACTCTTATAAGCTGGCGCACTGGACTTTGATGGTGAAGTGCTAAACAACACTTGCCGAGTCAACGTATTGGAGTATGTGTATCGACCCTCCAATACCAAAGACCCACCACCTTATACTTTATGCACATGCAACTTATGAATCAGATACCGAGCCAAAGCTCACCGGACCATCCCGTCCATCACAGTCAACAACCGAGCCAAAGCTCGTCGGGCCAACCTGCCCATCACAAAATCCACCGAGCCTACAGCCCGAGTGACCAATCCTAACCTCCCGAGACATCAAGGTGTGTGAAAGTGATTCCCTATTTATGCTAGTTACTCTTGTAATTCAGTTTTACCTACAGTTTATGTTAGCCCAGGACTACCCCCGGCATACCCCGTGAGGGGCTCTCAAAGGGCAATAGGAACTACCATGGGCTGAAGCCCAAAGCTCTCTTTTGCAAGGCACTTATTATTATTGGTTGTTACCAAACTCCCAATCCATTTAATGTTGTACTGGATCTAACCTTAGTGTACTTTGACTCTTTCTCTCTCTCTCCACGGGAAAGACGGTGTTTCGTCGACCACGAGCACCTCTTAACACTAGTCAATCCTCCCACTCCTCATCACAACTCCCGATGATGAACTCATTTCACTTACCAGATCAACACACCAACATGCCAACTCTCTGGGTTCTTTTTGCATAATATCATGATTTCTGCAGTTTTACTAAATGCAGACCATCCTAAGCTATATCATGTATACAATGGGAGGTACTCAAAAAAATCATCCAATATCCCTATAATAATTATTGGGGATCTATCATGACATGTTTAGCCTAAATCCAGAAATTCATAATTTTCCTAATTTATCTGATAATTTATTTAATTTCCTAAGGACTCCCAATGCCCTGGTTTTGAACATGAAGTACCCTTTTATGTCATGCAAGATGCATCACAAAATTAAGAAAAATACTAGGCATCTATGTTACTGTAAATTCAAGGTCTCCCAATTTATCTAGTAAATAAATAACTCTAAATTTTATTTTGAAATATATTAAATTTTCATATGTTAATGAAGTACAGAAATTGTATATCCAAAAATTGTGAATGAATTTCTTCTTGAAAGTATTGACCTAATAACACTACTGATCAGGTTTCACAATTTTACAACAAATAATGAGCTTTGAATAAATTATTAAACAAGTTTCTATTTTTATGAGCTTGTGAAGTAAGTACTGTAAATATGCATCTACAAATTGTAATAAAATTCATGTGAGAAGATAATAATCCAAAATTCTCTATGCCCAAATTACACAAATTTCCTATGGACAGGGAGGTCAAAAATAATAAATATTCAATTAAGGGCTAACACTTGCATAACAAAGGAAGTACCAAAATAATTGCTCAAAAATTCCCATTAAAATTTCCAAGGACTCATACTAACCCTATGACTACTCTACCCAAATTTCACAACTTTTCACAGAGATTTGATAGCCTATTATAACATTACAAAATTTGTGACCTAATCTAGGGTTAGGGTTTTGAGATGCTTAACTATCCCTAAGTCCACTAGCATTTTCAGCACAGGACCTTAGCTACCATAAGGTACTCTCCACCAAACTTCAAGTCCATACAATTGCATTTGACCACATGCCCTTCTCAAACCCCCAAAGTCCAAACATAGGGTATGAACTTTGGTCCTAAGGCAATTAAATCCCAAACAACCCCATATCCCAAATGAGGCTGTTATATGTCATGCAAAACCAGTGGCCCAATTCTCAACCCTTGCTGAGGGGATTTGGCCACTAAAAACTCAAAGTGCACTTTTGACCTAAATACCCTTTTTATGGCAAGGCTAGGGTTTGCAAAAGTTCAATCCAAATCATCTCCAAATGAGATGAAATTTTATCCGGAGCCTTATGATGACCCCAAGGACCACCCACCAAAATTTGGGAGAGTTTGGTGGTCATTTGGTCTCTTAATTAATTTACCTTAGAGTAATTAAATAATTTCAAAAACTATAGAAAAATTGTCCCCAAAAATGAGTTCGGTTAAGGTGACTCCCTGTCCGAATTTCAAGTCATTTGGACAAGAGATGAAGTGGGGGCACAAATTTTAATCTCTGCATAGCCTAAGGTATAGATCCCACCAAAATGGGTGCCATGGTCAAACATGTTGTCCAAATTAACTCAAATCAATTTTAAAATAAAGTAGACCCATAGGGCTACATATTATATGTTGACCACTTTTTCTGATTTAACCTCTAGATATATTTAAAATAATTTACAAAATAACTGAAAAGGTGTGACACAATTATTTAAATGAAATTATTTAACCTAAGGTTAAATATCTAAGGCGGCACGAATCTTTGCGCCAAATAGGCGACATCCAGTCATCTTCAAGCTCCATACAATGGTCAGGATTCACCCGACCTGCAGCTTGTTCCACCCTCATTTCCCAGCCATCCGGCCACATCCCTGGCCGGGCACCACCACCACCACCTCCGTCAAGGTGGTGGCTATCGCTAGGAGGCGGCACACCGCCAGAGAGGCGGATTCCGGTGATCCTCACAGGTTGTTTTTCTTGGAAAAACCCGGAAAAAGGAAGGTTTGATCTGGCTCAATTGAGCCCGATCCTCATTCTAAATGAATCCTAAGATCTACCCACTGTGAAAGGAGAGGAGGAGGACCTGAATTGCGACCTGAGAGCGAGTGTTGTGCCTCCTTTCCATTTTCTACTGCCAGTTTGGGCTTCTCTGCAACCTCCAGAGTAACAGTAAGGGAATTTGAATTGGAATAGGGAAACGCTTGCTCCCGACCTGGTGAAGGTTTTTGAAGAATAAATTGAGGAGAGGAGGTTTGTAACCCCCCAATTTCTCAAAACACCATTAATTGCCATTAAACCTAGTTTTTGGTTTCAGCCAAATTGAGGGGGCTGAGCCACCCCACTAGCCGACCACCTCCTGGAAACTCTTCCCCTGCCTCCATGGAGTAAATGCCCCATCAAAAAGAGGGGTTATGAAACCTCCACGACCATGATGGCCATTAAGCCCCCACTTTATCTCTCCTCCAAAGTGGGTAACTCCTTCCTCTCTCTCTCCTAGTCACCTTTCTGAATTTGGTGGGACGAAAATGTGTCTCTCCATTTCCTTAGACTAATGGGCCACACCACTTGAACTTAGCCCACTTGAATTGGGCTAAGATAACCTATGTTTACCACTTTGACCCATGAGTTGACTTTGGTCAACATGACCATTTGGGTTTACCCCAATGAGTCCTTGGTGACCCATTGGCCTCTCCTAAGGTCTATAATTACTCGGGTAGGGCTGTTTGGTCATCTTGGGGGTCACTTGACCCTTAGTTAGGGCACTTTCACCTTTTTAGGGCTAAGGTTGACTTGGGTAAACTTAGCCTCTTTGGTTGACTCAAATATGTCCTAGGTGACCCATTGACCTCACTCTAGGGTTATGACGACATGAGTGGTATTCACTTTGCTAAGGGAAGGTTAGTTGACCCTATGTAGGCCAGTTTGACCCATTTAGGGTGAGAGTAGATTTTGGTCAACTTAACCACTTTGACTGCCCTCAATGGGTCCATAGTGACCCTATGGACTAGCCAAGGTGTTAAGGGTGTTGCGATAGGTTTATGTGGTCAAGTTGAAGCACAAAAGTTAGACCTTAGGTTTGATGTTGGGGATATGCAATAAGAAGACCAAGGTGATTTCCACCCTGGTCCTTGACCACTTGATCTTGAGCTTCTGATGGTTATGTCATGACTTCGTCATGACAAAACAAAGAACTAGGGGTCGAGTTGTTTGATGGATGTTACAACCTAAGCCACTCCCTAAAGCATCACTATAAATCTCATACCCGTCCGTACCACACTGCAAACTAAAGACAGGCATCGTGGTCAAATGACTCTTTAACTACACAAAAGCTCGTGCGCACTGTAGCTTCCAAACGAACTTCTGATCTTTCCTCGGTAGTGTGGTGAGAGGTAATGATATCCATGAAAAGTTTTTATGAAGCTCCTGTAGTAGCCAGCAAGTACATGGAATCTCCTTACTTTTGCTACATTAGACAACACAGGACACTCATGTATCGCAACTATCTTCACCGAATCCAATACAATACCTTCTCCGCTAACCATATGGCCAAGAAAATCCACCAAAGATAGCTAAAACTCGCACTTTGAGAAATTGGCATAGAGTTTATTTCTTCTCATGGTATGCAAATATATACTCAAGTCTTTTGCATGATCTTCTTCTGATTGATAGTACACTAATATGTCGTCATTAAAGACGATCAAAAATAGGTCTAAGTACTCCCAAAAGGTCTAATGCATCAAGTCCATGAATATCGTTGGCACATTTGTTAGCCCGAATGGCATTATAATTTACTCATAGTGACCACAGCGTGTAGCGAATGCCATCTTGGGAATGTCACAATCCCTAATCAATAACTGGTAATAACTAGACTTTAAATCTAGCTTTGAATAGACAGTTGATCTCCCCAGTTGATCAAATAAGTCATCAATCCGTGGAATTTGATACTTATTCTTCTCCGTCAACTTGTTTAATTCACGATAGTCAATGTATAGACACAATTTTCTATCCCTCTTCTTCACAAAGAGGATCGGTACACTCCAAGGTGACATACTTGGCCGTATATAGCCTTGCTCTTGCAATTCATGCAATTGAACTTTTAGTTCCACCATATCTTTTGGCGCTACTCGGTATAGTGAGTGGGACACAGGCTTTGCACCTGGCACCAACTCAATAGCAAAGTCAATCTCTCGTTGGGGTGGTGGCCCTGGGAGATCTTTAGGAACACATCAACATAATATGATACAATAGGAACTTCACATAAACTAGACTTTAGCTCAATATCCTCTAACAGCGTGAATAACAACTTCGCGCCCTTCCTAACAGCCTTGACTACTTGGAGAACAGACATCAATATATTGCTCGATCCATGCATACCAACGAACTTAGTCTCTCGTTCGGTGCTCTATTCCAGTGTGACTTCCTTAGAGTTGCAATCTATATAGGAACACTACTCCGAGAGCCAGTCCATGCCAAAGATTAGATCGAACTCAGATATCTGGAGCACCGATGCTTCCAATCCAAAATCCTTACTTCCAATCTGTACCTCATGATAGCAAGACCTATCTGCTCGCATCACGCATCTATTTGGTAACAACACTTTCACTCTATCTGTTGACACAAGAGTTCGTAATCTGATCCGTGATACGAAATTATAAGATAGAAATGAATTAGAAGCACCGGTATCGAATAATGCTCTCGCCGGATAATCCCGAATAAGGACAAAGCCTATATTTAAACAATACATACACAAGCAATGTACGAGGTATGATAATACGTTTTGTAGCCTAAACTATTATCGTATTTTCTATTTTATATTGTACAAAAAATGTCTATTATTTGTTTATTTGTATCATTTTTATGTAAATATTATTGCCGCTAACTTTTTCTTTTCTTTTTGCAGGTTTCCAGAAAATTGGCCAAAATAACCTGACACGCCCCCCTGTCACGCCCTCCCTGGGTGTGACCTAGGGCGTGTCACCCGATCCCGTGGACTCCTGCTGGAAGGGACAGAAAAACGGACAAAACCGCTGTCACACCCCCCTGACACGCCCTCCCGGGGCGTGTCACCAGGCGTGACTATGGGCGTGTCGCCCTCTGCCGCAAAGCCTGCCGCCGCATTAAATGCCATTTCTCCACAGCACACAAACAGTAATGTCACGCCCCACGTCACGCCCGTGACATGGGCGTGACAGACTCCTTTTTTCTGTGACTGACGGATTTCCGACCAATGATTTGGACATGACGTGCCTGTCACGTCCCTCCTACACGGGCGTGACCAAGGGCGTGGCCACCGACGTACCGAAGCAATCATCCCTCCCGCCAGAATCCAGAGCCCGAGGTCAACATAGTACTATCACGCCCCCGGACACGCCCCCTAGGGCGTGTCGGAGGGCGTGACCAACCCGAGAAAAAATTCTATAAATTGAGACCCCCCTCTCCATTTCAGCAAGCTTTGGTTGAGAGGGGGAGGTGCTGCCCCTTTGGTTCTTGAGTTTTTTCATGCTTTCTCTCTCTCTCTCTCTTTGTAATTTTTGTTTAACCCTAGCTTAATCTTAGTTTGTTTTAGCTTTTATTGTAATCTTGCTCTTGCTTAGTGCTACTTGTAGGGCTAGAATAGGATTTCATTTTCATGAACTTGTAATTTTATTTTCAATAGTGTAACTTGCCCCTTTTCATTAATAAAAGTGTTCTTGCTTAACTTGTCTTTTTTTATGCTCTACTACTCATTCCCCCTCCTCCATTCCATAATGATTAACTAATCCTCCTTGTACTCGATCTTGATGATCCGAGGTTAGAGCGATTAAGTTATGATATTTTAATTAGTCTTTTCTTTTTAGGTTAGGGCCTTGAATTACTCTTGATTAACCACGGGTTGGAGGTATATTATCGATATATTCTCTCCGCCTTTGCTTTCATTCTGGGCTAGCCGAGAGGCCGAAAGAATGAAGTGAGCATTCAAGAGTAAAGGGAGTTGTACACACCCCTCGAGAGAGGCAGACGTCCAAATCTCCCGGATTGGAGTAAAATCCAATAGTGGGGTTAACCGTGTAAAGCGAGTTTTAGGCCTCCGATTTAGACGAGAGTCGGTCGGACCTTCCTAAACTCAGTTGGGCACGACTTCGAGAGAAGCGTGTTCAAGCTTTAGGAACATCCACGGTCAAGGACCTTTACCATATTAAGTTTAGATTTTTATCGCATTTTCTTAATCGTCTTTAGCCGAGGTGATTCTTGATCGAGTGCATTTCCATTTCATATTTTCAACCCTTCGTAGTAATCATTCTACTTAATAGCTTTACTTAATTGCGGTGGTTCTCTTTCTAGTATAGCTTTACTTCCTCCCTTGTGCTTAGTTTTTCTCTAAACCCTAGTTTTCCCATCGATAAGATAATAGCGTTCGTGTGAGTAAGCATAGCCAACAGTTCCCGGATTTCAATACGACACTTGTGTCCCCTTGCTACAATTCGATAGGTATACTTGCCTCATCGGGTTGCTAGTTCAGTTGCGTTTATTTTCTTCGAACCCTAGCGCGCAACAAGGTACTATGTATGGAAAGCAGTAAAAAACTGTATCTTAACTCATACATGTTATGACATCACATTGTTTTATGGCCTCCTGCTGGCCAAGATTATACACCCTTGGCTGAGCTGGAGCATAATGGGATGTAGTGGACTCCACTGCCTTTCCCTTCTCAGTATAAGATGCTCCTACTTTTTTATCCTTCCTTGGTAGTCCACTGGGGCATTCATGGGCAAAATATCCTGGTTTGCCACATGTATAACTGGTTTGCGTGCTTTGCCCAAACGTTTCTCCAGAAGCAACAACAGATGGAGCTTGTCCAGACCTGGACCTTGTTCTCCACTTCTTTCGGTACTCATATTTTGCATGACGCAGCATTTTGAACACATTCTTTATCATAGCTAAGTCCCTCTCGCCCTGCACCCTCTTCATTTCCATCTCTAACGAACGAGCCGTATCCACCAATATTTGAAATCCTGGGTTCATTGGACCCGAGAGTAGTAACCTCAGCGCATCCCACAGTCCCTCATAGAACCTATTGGTCTTACGCTCTTCTTTAACAAAATTAGACCCTGTATAACATCCGAACAAGGTAAACTCGTGCAAGTAGTGATCCCCAATACACTCGCCCTGATTCAAACGCTGAAACACATTTTCCATGGAAATCTGCTGCGATGATGACAGATGCTTTGCCAAGAACAATCTTGAAAATGCCTCCATTGATATCTCTGATAATTGTCTGCCAGCAAAGTGGTGTAACTCCAACTCATCCCACCAAAGTTGAGTGTCTACTTCCAACAGGAAAGTGGCCAAGATGACCTTATGTCCCTCCTCTATCTCTATCACATTCAATATCATCTTGACTCACAAAAGCTAGTCCTTTACCTATATTGGGGATCCTGTACCCGTAAACGTAGGAGGACTAAAGCTCATGAAGTGCCTCAGCTGCCGTTCAGTCGCTCGCTTGTCAACTAAAGCCTCAACAGGCACTTACCTAGCACCTATAGGCTCTACTACACCAACCTGTACTGTCACCATCGTAGGTCGAGCATGCCCAGTAGGTTTTTCATTCATCATTGCAAACACAACCTAAACAACTAAGAATACTGTTTACATAGGAGGAGGTGTGGGCACATCAGCTGGAGCCTCACTCTAAACAGAACATTGGGGGTCAGACTACCCCGAACCATATCTAGTCACCTATAAGTGTAAAATACATAATTTAGAGACCACATAAAAGGAACGTCACGACTAACAGGAACATGCAGGTTCCTCACACCTATGTTTTTTAATCCTATGTGGACATTTTTGAGTTCATTTTGTTATAACGGTAAGCACATACGCGTGTTCGCCATCCCTCAAAAGAATTTGACCACGAATTTGCATAAGGAAGACCAAGACAAGATGATACCAAAATTGTAACTCCTCCATCCATCACATGAAATATAATAGAGGGTCCTACCGGGTGCCCCACATCATATTCCACAGACAGTCTCCGGAGTTACATGTTAATATCAATAGACAAAACGCATCCTAACTCAGAGCATTCTAGCGGAAGCTTCAAGGGTTAAATTTGAACTTAAGTATCAATATTGTCCACTATATAAAACCATAGGAATGTGATTATAAAATACACAAAAAGCTACGGCCTTAAGGGCTTACAAATGTTCTTTCCAAAAAGTGTGGTTTACAAACATCGGCGTGCAAGATGACCACACATGAAAAACACTAAAAATCATTTGTATGGCCTTCGAGGGCCGACATAGCATCAATGGGCTGCAAATTTCTATTTCAAGCTCGGTTCTGTTGTACCTGCACAGGGACAATACACCACAAGGATAGAAAATAAGGCAATGGTAAGCTTTAGTTGACCAATTTATAACGACCCCACCCCTTACTTGGGGCGGCACTTCTCCTTCCCTTCAACAGCAACATAAATATCTTTTGGCAAATAACAACGTGCACTTTAGTACCATTCTCCACAGACACAAGCTTGATTGGAAACACGCCCTGCGCACTTAGGGCACATTCTCAGTGTACGGGGCTTCCCGCATCCCAAAACCTTCCAAAGTCCCAGACTTGATGGTATACTTGAGCATTCTAGTCTTTTTGGCCCGGGGCCTAAGACTCTCATTATGCCAACGATGAAAACCATTTACATTAGGAAATCTAGACTAGAGTCATATAACATAGGCTATAACTCAGCACTCTTCCCGTTTCTCAAATCGTCATGTCATTGATGAAAGACGAAGAAATCAAGCCCCATAGCAAAAAGCGTGTCAGCTTCCCCTTGCCCGTTCGGATCTCTAGCCTTTTTGCTGGGCAAAACAGGCTCTCATCAACACTTGCCGCTCACATGTCCCCAGGACCTGAGAATGCAATGATCAATCATAACACTCATGGCCAAATGTTGGCTCTCCAGGCTCAATACTTCTTATGACACACACCTTGTCTCACGGACACAGGCTTTGCAATAACATTCAGGCAGGCTCGCATGGCCATCGTAGCTGAATTCACAGCTTCAAAGAATGACCCCAGGTATCTGAGAGACAGGCCTTATAGCTTACTGGAAGCTATCATCGGCGGAAGAACTACCACCGCATTGTAGGGATAGAATCTGCTTCTTCCCCATTTTGGGTGCTATCCTGGAGATCATCTCCAATACTATCCCTGTAGCTTCCTGCACACAACCAAACCCCAGATTCTACAAGTTTAACTACACATTTTATCCACGGAGTCTTCTTCGACATGCAAATCAATTCATCACCAATCCAGACCAACCTGTCCAGATGGGCTTCACACAGCATGCCTATTCAGTACTTCGATTCCGAAGCTAAATACAAGTTTTATCAAGGATCACAAAGATCTACCAATTGGAAACCACCCTTTTCTTCACCTTTTGGTGAGGGGTTACATGCACATATGCAAATTGAGAAGTTCACTTGTCCAAGGAGAAAATTGTTACCCTTATCTATCACTTCGGAGCCATGTCCTTGTTATTTTATCCAGATGGAACTGATCGTTACAGCTTCCTCTCTGCGGATCTAGCGTCGAATCGTAATTCCGATCACAAGCACACCTTTGGTTACTTCTCCTCTTAGCCTCCTAGACTTTCTTCCTCCTCTTCCCTCAAGAAGCTCAAGAATTAATAAATAAAGTGTGAGATAGGAAAATGAGAATGAAATCTTAAATCCAGCCCTTAATAACAAGCTGCCACAACGCGGTATCTGCTATCGCCGCACGGTATCTGAGGCAACCGCCTCTTGGCCCAATGGACATCATTATGTCGCCAAAAGCAGCATCTACCACACTACCATATGGCAAGCTACCGTCGGTGTTATCTCAGTACTGCCGAGCGGTAACTTCCCGAGGCATAGGTCAATTTAATCAGCTAACGCCACACGTTAACACACTACCACCTCGCAGTAGTCACTCAACGCTTTGTCGAAATCGTTGAGTGCATCGAGTGATAGCGCCATGTTCAACACCACTACTTCCATGTGGTAGGCCTCTCAACACTTCGGCAAAAGAGTTTATTGGTAGCGCCATGCGATAGCTCACTACTGCCACGCAGTACATACCAAAGGCGAAGGTTGATTAAATTCAAAGGCTAACTTCGGTGTTAACACTACTGCCGCACGTTAACTTCCAATTCAACCTTCTTAGCATTTTTGGTACATTACACTATGTTTGCTGCCAAGTCCTATGATAAGATTTTTGTCTGCTACATCAATCATAGTAAGGCCTATATGATCTACAACTTGGAAAGCCAAGTTGTAGAAGAGTCGATTAATAAAGTTTTTGATGAATCAACTTTGATAAACATTGAGCTGCAAGACTCCACTTCTACTAATGCAAGTACAGAGCTGTTGATGGACAAGCTAACCATCAAAGATGTTGCTCCATAAGTCCAAGATGGAGTGGATATTCCAGAACAAGGGCAATGCACACTTGAAGTGGATGAAGATAAGCAAGATGCTACCACTAAAGCTGATGTTAAAGGAATATTTCCTCCAACTGTCAGGAATCTGAGTGATCATCAAAGACACCAGATTATTGGTAATGCAAACCAAGGAGTGGTGATAAGAAGCAAGCCTTAATACAGCTTTGTATTCACGATTCTTATTATAGGTTGAGCACAAGAGATTTGAAGAGGTAAACATAGATGAGTTCTTGATTGTAGCTATGCAAGAGTAATTAAAACAGTTTAAGAGATGTAAAGTCTAGAAGCTAGTTCCCAAATAATATGGACATAATGTCTTTGGAGTCAAGTGGACTTAAAAGAAATAAACTTGATGAAAATGGCATTATAATCAAGAACAAGGCTAGGCTAGTTGCTAAGGCATACAAACAAGAAGATGGTATTGGCTTTGAGCAAACCTTTTCCCCTATAGCTAGATTGGAAGCCATCACACACTTCCTTGCATATGATGCATTCAAAGGATTTAAAGTCTACAAGATGGAGTGAACTCAGCATTCCTGAATGGTGACTTAAAGGAAGAAGTCTATATTGAACAGCCTCCAGATTTTGTTGATTCTAACTCACCAAAATTTGTTTATAGACTTAGGAAAACTCTATATGGGTTAAAGCAAGCCCCTAGAGCATGGTATGAGACATTGACAAGCTTCCTCATTGAGATCAAATTCTCAAGGGGGAAGATAGACAAGACCCTATTTTTAAGGGAATCTAAGTGCAAGATCATCCTACTCTAAATATATGTAGATGACATAATTTTTGGGTCTACTGATGACAACCTCTATAGGAAGTTTGCCAAACATATGCAAGGGAAGTTTGAGATGAGCAGTATGGGTGAGCTTAAGTACTTCTTGGGCCTCAAAGTAAGGTAGACTGAAGATGGATTGTCTATCTCATAGTCTAAGTTTACAAGGGAGTTGATCAAGAGGTTTGGTATGAAGAATGCCTCCACCATGAAAACTCCATGGGATCAAGTATGCCTATAGACATAGATGAGGTAGGGAAACCTGTTGATGAAACTTTGTATAGGGGGATAATTGGCTCCATTCTATATCTTACTGCTAGTAGGCCAGACATCATGTATGCTGCATTTGTTTATATTAGGTATCAGGCTAGCCCTAAAGAATCTCACTGCTCAACTATAAAGAGTATTTTTTGGTATCTTAAGGGCACGCAAGATCTTGCCCTCTAGTACCCTAGAAACAAGGATTTTGAACTAACAGGTAATTCATATGCAGACTTTGCAGGCTGCAAAGAGGATAGGATGAGAACTTCAGTAACTATCAGTTCTTTGGAGGAAGACTAGTGTCTTAGAGAAGTAAGAAGAAGACCAGTGTTGCAATCTCAATAGAAGAGTCTCAGTAAATCTCAGTAGGTAGCTATTGTGCACAATTGCTATGGATCCATCATAAGCTCCAGGACTATAACCTTCAGATAATTAAAACCCCCATATTTTGTAATTCCACTAGTGCAATCTCAATTGATTGCAATCCTTTCTCTCATAGAGGACTAAGTATATTGAGATTAGGTATCATTTTATTAGGGATGTTGAACTTGGTATAGCTTCAGTTGCTCCAGATAATATTTCTGTTGTAGAACTCACACCTCTTGTAGGTAGATAAGTCTCAAAAATTGTATCAAGACTGTCAAGTCTTCCATTTGATAGCAAGACTCTCAAGTGATATCAAGTTGTATCAAGACTAAGATGGACGCAGGTGTCTAGTAAAGAGACAATTGTAAATGCTCCAATTGAGGGGGAGCAAATCCAGCAGTTGTAGAAATAAGTTTAGCTTCATCTTAAAAGGCACCCAACAGCTGCAACATGGAATCAAAGATCATTATGCCTGATAATTAGGTCCTAAGGACTACGCACAGTTTGAGGGGGAGATCAACCCTAATGGATGGTTGCTGCTGCGAAGTCACTGTTGTTGCTGAAAGGTATATTGATGTAGGAGTAGAGGACATGCCAGCACCTCCCTAATTACAGTTGCATTCTATAGAAGCTTTAAGTGGTATAAGGAGTGGAATTGCCTCAAGTGGAATAATGTTTGCAGCTAGCTGAAGTAGTTGCAGTGATGTGTTGTATCAGTATATCAACACAAAAGGTATGACTCCTAGTCATGTAGTTTGATCACTGGGATAAATTCTCAAGTGGTATCAACATAAGATTTTTGCTAGGATAGAGAGATAAATTCTATGGTGCATGATCCCCTCACCTCCCTTATTAGGAAACTTTTTTTGATGATGCCAGAAAGGGGGAGATGGGTGCAATACAACCCTAAAGGTTTTGGAGCAATTGTAGTGTAATTGCTGAGATGTGGGCAATACACTAATACCCTCAACCCTAAAGGGAGGAGTTGAGCAATACTGAGTAAATCAATTGCAATACTGAGTAATTCTTGTGGCATATCAAAAGGGGAGATGGTGTGTAATACATGCCAAGGGGGAGATGTGGAAGTAATACTTGACAAGACCAAGTCATGTTAAGTGAGTGCATGTTACTTGGAAACTTTCAAGTAATATGAAGAGAGCAATGTTGATCCATTGCATATTATGTTTTAACCCTCAAGTGGTTTGAGGAGTGTTCTCCACACTCAAGTGGTTTGAGGAAAATTCTCCACTTAAGTGTTAAGTAGTGAGGAGAGTTGTAAGCTGCTTTGAAATTTCTAGTTGTATGATAAAGCTAATAGTTGTTTCTAAATTTATTTGCTTTATGAGAAAATGCTTCTTAGTATTACTGTGTGTTCCTCCTTCTTCAAATAGGGGGAGATTGTTCGAATATTTCCTTAAATATTACCTAGATTTGAAGAGGCATCACCATCAACACTAAGAGCATATTGTTATTTGATGTTGTTTAAGTTTATCATGTGCAGGATGTTCCATGAAACAAGATTAGTCAGGTTGTCTAAGTGTTTGTGATAGGTGGTCATAAGGTAGAAAGGTGGGTAGAAAGCTCGAGTTGAGTGAAGCCAACTCACTCAACGCCAAATGCCAAGGAAGGATGCTGGAAAGACTAAAAATCGTCTAAGTCCATAGACATTGAATAAAGCCATTTCACTTAACACAAGATTCCAAAAAGCGTCAAGTAATGGATGGGCAGTCAAAGCCAAGCAGTTTGCAAGATAGAAATGTGGCTAAGTCCACAGGCGTTGAGTGAAGGAAGTTCACTCAATGCCATATAAAAAGATGTGTCAAGTACATCACAGTCTAACAAAGCCTCGTCATTGGCACGGAAGAAATTTGACTAAGTACAGAAGCGTTGAGTTAAGACAGCTCCCTCAACACCTAAAGAAAGAAGTGTTCAGTCAAGCTCAAGCTTTTGAAGATCTGCCAAGAATTCTGGCCAAGTACAGAAGCGTTGAGTGAGGACAACAAACTCAATGTCCAAAGAAGAATGCGTTGATAGAGCAATGATCAGTCAAAGCCTAAGGAGAGATAGACAAAAAAATCTATCTAAGTCCAGATGCATTGAGTGAGGAAAACTCAGTCAACGCAAGCTCATCAAGAAGATTGGCTAAGTACAAAAGCATTGAGTGAATCCATTTTGCTCAACGGCTCATCAAAAAGTCAAGCAAAGACAGAAGCGTTTAGTTATGAAGGCTCACTGAACGCATTTATAAATAAAGTTGTGGCAAAGTACAAAAGCATTGAGTGAAGCCAGTTCACTAACCGCCTCAATAAGAAGGCAGGTAGTTAGAGAAGCAGCTAAGTATAAGGGCATTGAGTGATGAAGGCTCACTCAATGCACTCAATGCATGACAATGCAGAAGAATTTGGCCAAGTACATAAGCATTGAGTGATAAAGATTCACTCAATAGACACAACGCCTAGCATGGAAGAATTTGGCCAAGTCAAGTTGCCATTAAGTGATAAAGGATCACTTAACGCACTCATTGTGTAACATCCCATTTCCGACTAGACCCCTAGGAGTCGGTTGGTTGTGGTAGAACCCTAGGGAGCCCAAAACTTGAAATAAATCGACCAAGAAATCGGGTCACGGGTTGGTCACGCACGTGACCGACCCGTCAAGCCCGTGACATAGGGCGTGACACGCTCGACGATCGTCGATTTCAGTTCGACGTCGTCGAACCAGAATTAGTCACCAGGCATGTCACGCCCAAGACCCACAATGTCACGCCCGTGACATAGGGCGTGATACGCTCGACGATCGTCGATTTCAGTTCGACGTCGTCGAACCAGAATTGGCCGCACAGGCCTGTCACGCCCGTGACCCAGGTGTCACGCCCGTGACCACCCTTCGACGATCGTCTATCTCAGTTCGACGATCGCCGAACCCAGAACTGGCTAACCGGGCCAGTCACGCCCGTGACCTATGTGTCACGCCCGTGATCAAGGCCGAAACGTCAGCCAGACTGAAAATTTCGGTAACCGACGCCATAATAAATTCTGACTATTGGAATGAAAATCAAGAGTATTTATGGGTCGTTCCCTACTTTAATTATGTTAATAATTAAGGAAAAGTGGGTCCAATAGGAAATTGCCACCTGACAAACACCTCTTCATCTCCAACGTTTCAACTGCCATTCGTCATAACCGAAACGTCATTAAGGGGATTATTAATGGCCGCCAACGTTTCATCCTTTCCCCTCCCCATTTGCTGAGCTATAAAAGACTCCTAAGAGCAAGAGGAAAAGGTTACACTCCCTCAAACTGTTTCAGACTTCCCCCTTGCTGTTGAAGAATTTCCGGCGACGCCACCACCGCGCAAATGGCTTCCCGACGCTCTGCACGCCTCCAACCCGCGAACAAGGTCCTCCCCTCTCTCTTCTTCTGCGGATAGATCTTAGGAATCGTTAGGAGAGATATCGGGCTCAAAAGAGCCAGATCGGGTGAGCGTATTCGTGGTTTTCCGAAAATTTCATGGTGGCGGGTTCGCCGGAAACCGCCTCTCCGGCGGCCGTGCCGCCGCCCGACGATAGCCCTCGCCTCAACAGAGGTGGTGGTGGTGGTGGCCGGCCAGGGAGATAGCTGGATGGCCGGGAAATAGCTTGGAAAAGCTACAGGAAATTAGGTTTTCAGGCCTCTGGTTCGGGCTGTAGAAGAAGATGAACAGTGCCGTCAAATTAGATTTTATTTTTAAAACAATTTCTGAATGAAATATCTGTCATGTTAAATAAGTTGGGAAAAATACCTAGAGCCTCCTACAGGAAAAATGATCAACATAGAAAATGTATCCCTTGAAGTCTACGTTAATTCAAAATTAATTTCACTCGATTTGGAATCCTGGTTAGAACACAGCACCCTTTTTGGTGAGGTCTATCCAGAGGGCTGCCTTGACCTTAGAAAAATTCCCCACTCCAATCCAGTCATCCAAATGACTTGAAATTTGGGGTGTGGTCTAATCTTACATATATCTAGGTGCTATCCAAAAATGTGAATTTTTGGAGAATATTTTTCTATAGTTTTTAGAAAAATTCAATAATCCTAGCCGAATTTAATTAGATAGTTAAATAATTTCCAAACCCTCCCAAATTCTGGTGAGTGGTCCCTGGGGTCACCATAAGGTTCTGTATAATTTTTCATCTCATTTGTAGATGGTTTGGATTAGAAATGATCAACCCTAAGTTTTGCCCTAATAAGGGGTCTTAGGTTAAAAGTGCACTTTTGAAATTTGAGTGGTCAGATCACCACAACAGAGGCTGAGATTTTTACCACTGGCTAGTAATATTCTCTAGCACCCCCTCATGGAGTTTGAGGTGGATCGGGGTAAGTTTGCCCTAAGGACCAAGGCCAAACCCTAAGGATGGATCTTGGTGGTTTGTGAAGGTCATGTGGTCAAATGACCTTGGATTGACCCGAAATTGGGTGAAGAGAACCATAGGGCCAATATAGTTCTCTGGATGAAATCTTAGTAAATTTGGAGACCGTTGGGATACCTAAAAATCTAACCCTAGTTTAGGGCGCAAAACTTATAGAGATAGGAAATGACACTAAATCACATAGAAAAGTGGTGAGATTTGGGTAGAGTGAATTATAGGGATGGTACAAGCTCTGGATATTTTTCTATGAATTTTATGATCATTATTTTGGATACTTCCTTTAATGATTTAGTAGTTGTATGATTTGCTTAGAAAATTTATTAGGGAATACACACTCTCTGGAAAGTGATGAAATTTAAGCAGAGAACGTTTATTATGATTTTAAATCTCTGTGAATTTTTATGGGATTTTTGGAAGATTAATTCTAAGGCTTGCTTCATTAAGTATGTTTTACCTTGATTATTTGATTAAATCTTTAGTGGTGTTTAGCAAGCTAGTAAAATTATGATTCTCTGCACAAAGATCTTTTATATATCATACTACTAACTAGTGATTTTTTCTATAATTTTTAGATGAATAATTTCAGTACTTCCTTCATTACGTAGAATTAACGTGATTATACTGAATAAATTATTTAGAGGTTAAATACTTTTTATAAAATTCTGAGAATTAGTATTTGAGGTTATCTTGCTGTTATTTAATGATCATGATTTTTGAGTAGCCATTACTTAGGAAGATCATGTAGTTCATGTTTAAAATGACCCGTGGCACGTCCTTTGGGAAAATTAAATAAATATCAGATTAATTAGGAAAATTATAAGTTTCTGGTTTTAGGCAAAGTATGATATGGTAGACCTCCAGTAAATATTATAGGAGATTTGGAAGACAACTTGGTGTACCTCCCCTTGGGTACCTCATATAGTTTAGGATGGTCTGCATATAGTATGTAAGATCCTGTCTCCTCATTTCGAGGCTAACCCGGATATTATGCCCAGAACCGCCGCCTTACGGTGACACTAACGTACGGGTTAGTCGTCACCGCAAGACGCCGATTCTGCCGGCTAGTACGATCATAACCTGTCGGCCAATATGAGAATAAAATCATAATATCAGAGTAAACGCAGAAAAGTCCACAGCCACAGCACATATATATATCAAAAGAGAATGAAATATCAGTCCGCAATGAGTACAACAAATATAAGTAAATAGGGCTTATGCCCAGTACATCATGATCACTTTCACTCTCACATACAGCAGCGGAAAAACTAAAACTCTCTCACATCACACCTGTAGACGTGCTCCGGTAGTAGTAGCTGGTATCTGCTCCTCAAGTCCTGCCTCCTCGACGTGCTGGTCCACCTCCTCGAGCTCCTAAAATAGTAAGGTCAACGACCATTAGTCAAACAGACTAAGTCGTATCCTCAGCACCTCCTCCTGCATCTCCTTGGCACCGTGCGGGAGGACGAAGCGGAGGACAACAAGTGGTGGCAAAAGAGAGCAGGTGACAGGAATCTAACAGGGTATATAATCAAGAAAATAATGAAATGTAACCTCCACTTATGCGGGTACGCATAAGCAAGGGATCTTTTGCAAGGCTCCCATTGTATAGAATGTCCCATACCATTAATACAATGGGGTGTCAGAGTCACAAGCATATATATAAAGGAAAAATAACCTCAACCTATAAACATGCCCACTCAGGCTTATAGGCTAAGGGATCGTAAAGCAGGTCCTAATGTATAAGCGTCCCATACCACTTATACATTAGGTGACTTAAGTTGTTATGAAGGTTAATGTTATGCAACTATATGGTGGGTATGATATGAACATGCAGTGCAACACACACACACGACTCCGTGATCACAGACCTTTAGTTCCCACTTTTCGAGAGCTAGCATCACTCTCAGGTACTACCGTTGTGGCTACGGTAGCAGCGGAGCGGGCGTCTCCGCCTTCTAGGCGGGTATACACACTACCAGGCCTAGACCTCTCTTGTACGCCTCTGTACACGCCAGTGCACTCTACAGTCTCTGCGTACCACTTTGCTAACTACCTGTCAGTCTTGTTGGGCCGGGTGCGCGTTATTAGGAAAAGTCCTCCGGACTCCAGTGAAAACAACCTACTGGCCCATCTAACCCTCGCACCCGCCTGGTCCATCGTACTGCCGTCGGTGTGACGACCGGCCAGTACCGCATGGCCCGCCACTAGTATATGCACATGCAAGTATTATATATATATCGAGCCTCCAGCTCCAAGGACTATCCAGTCCCAAAACTCTCCAACCCGTCACGGGTGAGAATGTGCTACAAAACCTCCAACCCTGCCTGGGTGAGTATATATGAAACCAATCTCATCCTCCAACTCTGCACGGGTGAGCAAGTAGTCAAAGAATCCAAGTCCCTCCAACCCAGCACGAGTGAGCACATGTCCAGTTCACCTAACCTAATAGACTACTCTTGTCTACAGTTTATCATACTTAGAATCTTAAGGTTAATCCTAGGACTGCCCAAGGTATTCCCGGTGAAGGGCTCTCAGGGGCACTAGGAGCTACGATGGGCTGAATCCCAAAGCTCCCTTTCTCAAGGATATTTAGTTTAGTTGTTGCCTACCCCGAACCCCCTTTTCTCTCTCCTGTTATATGGAGTGACCTAGTGATTTAAGGTATGGGTTAAGGAGTGACGGTCTTCCGTCAACTCTATCTAGGCATGACTAATGTTGCACTATTACTCTCGTCTCTAGAATGCATCTGCCACCCAGGGTTATACTTTCGAACTTAAACTCTAACTCAGTTGTTGATTCATCTCCTGGCGGCCTGTAGTCCAGCCTACTCTTCCTATGCGCACCCCAAAACCTAACACCACCCTGAAATCGAACTTCTAGATTCTTGGTCCAACTGACTCCGAATATTTATCCTAGGGTGGTATGGACTACTAAAATGAATACGTGGATTTTCATGATTTTCCTAGGTTATTAAGGCCTTCAATTAAATCTTTTAAAATTATTCCCTAGGTCATTTTACACATGAAGTATCATCAATTAAAATCTTCTGACCTATGGGAATTTTCCTGAGTTGCATATGGGTAAAATATTACTGTCTACAAGAATTCATTATTTTCCTTTTAATATGTCTATTTATCCCATAGTTAATAAAGTTTCTACATAAATGCCATTTTCCAAATGAAGTAGGAGAGATACATAAATCAAAATTCCAGGAAAATTACTGAGCAATTGTAACATTAATTCATGACTTATGGCAGAGTTTCATTAACTTCTATAGTGTAATAGCCTATAAATTTCCATTCTTAATTATTTACCAAAATGCCATTTTCCTACCTTAATAATTATCAGTGTGTACAAAAATTCTGAAACAATTCTACAATATTTATATTACTATTATACAACTATAGAAATATTTCTGCAATTTTCCAACATGTAATTCCACCAACTCATAAATAAATAAGAAAATGGTAAAATAGTAATTTCAAGATATTTGCTCCAGTAGTTCTCAAACAGAGGTATAAAATTTTCCTAAGTCAAATAAGACACCATACTTTGACTTGGCTGAATTTGAAAGTTTTCTATAGCCAAATTCTATTTTTCCCATTTATTTTCCAAAAAGGCCTATAATTTGAAAAATTCCAATAAGTGGTATTTTTGATTCCAAAAGTCCCAAAAATAATTCTAGGGTTGAACATGCCCTAATGAATCACTGGAATTTATTGCATGGTTTTTGGGTGCCTCAGCTAGGCTAAATACACAATATAAAATTTCTTGCTAATTGCACACCAAGGCCTAAATTAGCCAACACATGTACATGGATTAACCCATCATGCAGTGGTCCAATTGCTCTGAAATTTCTACCAGGCACCAATGATACCCCTAAGGATGAGCCACCAGAATTTGGGGCCATTTGGAGTTGGAGAACTCCAAAAATCACATTTATTTACTTTTGGGTATTTTTGTAAAAACTATAGCAAAATGTTCCCCAAAAATTCTGATTTTTGGGAAGGACCTATATTTGACTAAATAAGACACATGCCCAAAATCTCAGTCCATTTGGACTTAGGGTTTGAGCAGGGCATCAATTTTAGTTTCTGTCCTAGTTTAGGGGCAGTCCTAGCAAAATGGACCTACAGGGCAGAATACTCAACCAAATTTAATGAGTAACATGTCAAATCAAAGCTAACACAGAGATCTACAATATTTGTGTTGGGCAAAAATTCATCAAGTGGCTATAAGGGCCTCAAAATCAACATGCAAGGTGTCTGATATATTGTGACAGTTAATCATACTGTTCATATATGAATTTAATGTTAAGGAATTAATATCAGCCAGCACAGATCTTGAAGTAGATCTGACGGCTGCTGAATCTTCTTCCCCATGCATTGCATGCAGGCCGACCCGACACAGGCTGGTTTTGCGGGGCCGTTCCCGGCCATCGCCGGCGGCGGGGCCTCCGGCCAAGTGCTCCCCCGGCCTCACGGTGGTCGGGGCTTGAGCTGGCCGGCGGCTGGGCGGCGGAGAGCGGCGGACGGCGGCGGCGCAACCAAGCCGAAAAGCTCCCAGGCCGCCATTTTTAAACCGATTTTTGAGCTTTTTGATTCCTAACGTCGAGCTCGTTTGAGCTCGACCTCTAGCCTAGTGGATCTAGGATACTAGTACACTTGGTGGAGAAGGGATACGGACCCTTGGTGGCGGCTGTGGCTGAGGGTGGCGTCGGCTCTCCATTGCATGCACTCTCCGGCGATCTCCTCTATTAGCCATGGCAGCTGGTGGTCTCTGGCCTTCTCTCTCTGTCTCTGGGGTAGGAGTGAATGGGAATGAGGGGGAAAAGTAGGCGGTTTGGGCTGAGTTAAGAATGGGGAGCGATTTCACCAAGGTGGGGGCGGATTCACCAAGGAGAGGCTCGGGCTGGGGGGTTTGGCCGGCTAGGTTGCTTGGGAGTGGGCCCCACCGGTCCAAGTGGGTTGACTAAGCCTTAATGGGTCGGGTTGCCAAGGTTAGGGCTGAGTTAGGTGAGTGGAGAGAGAGGAATTGGTTCTACAAGTGGAATAGGCTATATTGGGCTTGGGTGGGGTTTAGGCTTGACCCAAGGCTGCATGGTGGGGGTCCTACACCTCCTAATACCCATGCATGGTCAGCCAACCCATCATGGGTTGGTGGGATGAGCCCAAATGGTCCAAACCCATTTCTTAGCATCTTCTCTCTCCTACTCCTCCTCTTTTCTCTCTCCTAAGTGTTCTCCCAAAAGTACTATTGCAAGACCCTATTTTTCTCTCCCCTAAGGTTTATAAGGTCACTTTAGGCCCACATGATGAATATGGGTTGATTTGGGTGGACCCAACCCAGTGAATTGGGCTAGGGCACCATTTTCACTATTTGGGTCCAAGGTGTTGACTTGACCCATCATGGGTCAACTGGTTGACCCCATGGCCTACCTTAGTGTCCACTTAGATTGTATTTAGGGTTAGGGCATCATGGTGGGGTCATGGTGTGGCTAGGGTTCTTGTTTAGGCTAGTTTGACCTAGTTTGACTCTGGCCCCATGGTGGGCCCCACATGGCTACAATCCACTACCTAGGGTCAAACCTAGCTTATAACCCTAACACCCACCCCATGCCTAACCCAATCTAACTTAAGGGGTCTAGAAGTAACATTGGGATGTTACAAATCCTATAAACAAAAGAAATAATTTCGTCCCCGAAATTTAAGTTTGGGTCTACGGGTTCCAATTGCCGAAACTTTAAGGAACTTTTAAAAAGATATCATAGAGAGTACATGATGTAAATAGTTCCGGATGGCGCTCCAGCATCAGATCCCTAGGTTCCCAGGTGTGCTCCTCCCGTCCATGGTTGGACCACAACACCTTCACAAGTGGAACCTTCTTTTTCCTCAACGTTCGGACTGCTGAATCGTCGATCCGGATCGGCTCCAATCTAACTGAACGGTCAGGCCCGACCGGTCCAGCTGCAGTAGGGACATGCTGCTCAGGGCGAAGGAGAGCTCTTCGCAAAGAAGAGACATGGAACATGTCGTGTAGGCTACTCAGCTCCGGAGGTAGCTGTAGCCGATAAGCCAAGGGGCCCACACGCTCCAGAATCAGGTATGGTCCCATGTACCGGGGGCTGAGCTTCTTATGTCTTCGAATCCGAGAAATACCGTGTACCGGTCGGATCTTCAGGAAAACCCTATCCCCAACTTGGAACTCCACTTTCCGGTGCCGAGTATCATAATATTTCGCCTGTCTGCTCTGAGCCTCCAAAAGCCGATCCCTGATCAAGTGAATTTGAGCCTCCGTATCCTCCACAAAGTCTGACCCAAGGGCTCGAGTGTCCACATCCTGTACCCAGGATAGCGGAGTCCGGCATTTTCTCCCATAAAGCGCCTCGTAAGGAGCCATCCTGATGCTGGCCTGGTGGCTGTTGTTGTATGAGAATTCGATCAACGGCAGTAGTCTCTCCCAGGGTTTCCCCGTATCTAGGATACATAGCCTGAGCAGGTCCTCCATAGTGCGTATCGTCTGCTCCGTCTGACCGTCGGTCTGCGGGTGGAAGGCAGTGCTAAAAGAAAGCCTGGACCCCAAGTAAGCATGCACTGCCCTCCATTCCCTGGAGGTGAAGTGACCGTCTCTATCTGAAACAATAGACCTGGGTACTCCGTGATACCGGATGAACTGCTCTACAAACAACCTCACCAACACAGCAACTGGGGCATCTTTTCTGACCGGGATAAACCGTGCTACCTTGGTCAACCTGTCCACAATGACCCAGACAGAATCGTGCCCAGAATGGGAGCGATGGAGTCCGTGTACAAAATCCATGGAAATATCCTCGAACTTCCATTCTGGGACTGGCAGTGGCTGTAATACACCGCCTGGGCTCTTGCATTCGGCCTTCACTCGCTGGCAAGTCTCGCAGTGTGTCACAAGATATATGATCTCCCTCTTCATTCCTGGCCAATACATGGTCCGTCGTAAGTCAGCCCACATCTTGGTGATGCCGGGATGCACTGAATATCTGGAGTAGTGTGCCTCTCTGAGAATGTCATCCTGGATCCCACCTCCTGCTGGAATGTACAACCGACCACGAAATCGAAGAAGATCGTCCTCCAGCGTGTAGTCCTCATACTTGCCTCCTTCTAAAGCGCCAAAAATAGGCTCTAGATCAGTATCCAATCTCTGATGTGTAAGAATGCGCTTCTGTATATCATCATTGCTGACCAAAGAGTTCAGGTACTCTCGATAGATCACTAGCTCGGCTTCCGAAACCATGGTAATTTGCATATCCTTCATCATGCGTAGCAGCTCCATAGACATCACCCGGGGCTCCGGTCCAGAAGTGCCGGCTCTCCTGCTCAAAGCATCTGCTACAGTATTCGCCTTTCCCGGGTGATAGTGCATCTTATAGTCGTAATCGCAGAGGAACTCAAGCCACCTCCTCAGTCGCAGGTTTAGAACCTTCTGCGTGTCGATGTACTTGAGATTCTTATGGTCGGAGTATATATCACAATGAATCCCGTAGAGGTAATGTCTCCATGTCTTAAGGGCAAAGACTACGGCCCCGAGCTCGAGATCATGTACTGGATAGTTATGCTCATGCTTCTTCAGCTGTCGCGAAGCATAAGCGATAACATGTCCATGTTGCATCAGGACTGCACCCATCCCCTGATAGGAGGCATCTGTATATATCTGGAATCCTTCGCTCCCAGAGGGAAGTGCAAGGATGGGGGATGAAGTGAGCCGGTCCTTAAGCTCTTGAATTGCTGACTCACACTGCTCTGTCCAGTCAAATGCGGCATCCTTTTTCGTCAAGGACATGAGGGGGAGGGCTATCCTCGAGAACCCCTCCACGAACTTGCGATAATAACCTGCTAGGCCCAAGAAGCTACGTATGTCCGACGCTGTCTTTGGCTGTGGCCAATCCCGCACCACCTCTATCTTAGCCGGATCCACTGCTAATCCAGCTCCACTGATCGTGTGTCCTAGGAAAGCCACTTCCTGAAGCCAGAACTGGCACTTAGAGAACTTCCCATACATCTGGAATTCTCTTAACTTCTGCAATACCAGCGCTAGGTGCTCTGCGTGCTCCTCTCGAGACCGTGAGTAAATCAAAATATCATCAATAAAAACTATGACAAACCGATCTAGATAAGGCTCGAATACACGGTTCATGAGCGTCATGAATGCCGAGGGGGCATTCGTGAGCCCAAATGGCATCACCGTGAATTCATATAGCCCGTAGCGTGAGCTGAAAGCCGTCTTCGGTATATCTTCTTCCCTGATGCGGAGCTGATAATAACCCGAGCGCAAATCCAATTTTGAAAACCAACAAGCTCCTTGAAGCTGATCGAAGAGCTCATCTATCCGTGGCAGTGGATATGTATTCTGAACCGTCAATCGGTTCAGTTCTCTATAATCTATACATAGTCTCAGCGAACCGTCCTTCTTCTTCACAAACAAAACGGGTGCTCCCCAAGGCGAAGAACTTGGTCATACAAAACCCGATTCCACCAGTTCCTGTAACTGTGTCCTGAATTCTGCCAATTCTCTAGGTGCCATCCTGTAGGGAGCCCGGGACACTGGTCTCGCCCCTGGCACCAACTGAATCCTGAAGTCCAAGTCCCGTGATGGTGGTAGTCCAGGTAACTTCTCCGGAAAGACATCAACATAATCTCGTGCCACTGGAACATCGACTATGGAACTCTCTACCACAGCCATCTCGAAACAAATGAGGTATACCTCTTCTCCCTGTTCATAGGCCTTAACAGCCTGTACTGAAGATAAAGAAAGTCGGGGAATAGAACGGATACCTTCAATGGTGACGTAGGAGTCTCCGTGTCTGAGTGTGATCCTCTTCGAGGGGCAATCTATCTGCGCGTAGTTCCAATGAAGCCAGTTCATGCCTAGGATCAGATCGAAATCCGGTAGTCTCAAAACTGTTGCCGGAGCTTCGAACGCTTTGCCTCCTATCTCGACCTCCATATTACAGCATTCTGTGGTTCGAAGTTCCGTACCATCAGGGAGTCGCACTCTCTTTTCCAAACCGGAAAACTTCTCCACTCCTTCTAATTCTTCAATAAACGAGTCCGACACGAAGGAGTGTGACGCACCCGTGTCGAAGAGGGTGTGAGCGGGCTTGCCGCTAATCATCACTATGCCTGGGTTTGTTTGAGTTCAAAGAATAGTATTACTTTTAATGTCTAAGGTACTCTTAAAATTTAAAATTTATAAATCTTACAAAATTTTAAGTACCTGTAATCACCTCCTCTGGGTTCCTCTGCTCCGTGAGGTCCAGCGCGTACACTTGTTCCCAGTCTCGGCCTCGGCCGTGATATCCTCGGCCTCGGCCTCGTCCTCGCCCTCGGCCCTGGTGAACTGGAGGGGCCACTAGAGGTGGAGGAGGAGGAAGAGGGTGGACCTGAAGCGGGCACTGCGTCCTGATGTGCCCAGGTTGGCCGCAACCAAAGCAGGTGATCTGCCTCTGACCTCGATCATCCTGTCTCATCGGTCTGGGAATCTGTATAGGTGGGGGAGCCAATGGTGGAGGGGGCCCCTGATCCTGCCTGTAGTTGGGACGACGACGTCCCCCACCTCTCCTGTATCCAATAGTCTTGCCTCTCTGAGATGATCTGCTGCTTTCCCCAAAAGACTGCCCATCCAGCGATCTCAAACCCTCTGCCTTGCACCATGAGCTAGTCAGCCTCCAGCTTCTTTGCCATCTCGATGATCTGCGCCATGGTACCGTGAGCAATGAACAGCAAGGGCTGCCTCAAAGAATCGCGGAGTCCGTGATAGAATCTCTTCGCATACTTCTGGTCGTCCCAGTCATGGAAGCCTGCAAACCTAGCCAGGTGGGAGAATTCTCTCTGGTACTCGATGACTGATCGGCTCCCCTGCTGGAGGTTCAGAAACCTCGCCTCCAAAGCATCTCGGTCTGTGGAGGATACAAAGTGCTCCAAGAATACGTCACTGAACTCCTCCCAAGATATGTCCATCAGCTCCCTGTCGGCGAATGTAGAGTCTCGCACCGACTTCCACCACCTCTTTGCATGAGCATCTAGTGCCGAGGTGGCAAGAGGAACTGCCTGTCTGACAGGGCAGCTGATGCCAGCTAGCAGCTCCTGGATGGTCTCCAACCACTCCTCTGTCTTCACAGCATCTTCTGTCCCGCGATACAATGGAGGAGACAGACTTTTAAACGCACTCAGCCAGTTCGACCCTGGGTTGGGTAGCTGTACCGGGGCTTGCTGATCTCTGAATGCGTCCAGGATCGCCGTCAGTGTTTGTCCCATCTCTCTCTGCATGAACGGAATAGCAGCCGGAGGGGGAGGAACCGCATCCTGTGGAGGCTGCATAAAGGTAAGATAATGTCAAAATTGGCCTAACTCATTGTTTAATGGACTGTTTTATGTGGCTTTTACACATGGGCACACCATTGCTTCCGCTGCATAGTTTGTCCGCAAACTAATGCTCGCGCGGGGTGTTCCAGTGTGGTGGACTATATTCTCATATGATCGTGTGTTCAAGTGATACCAGTTTGTAAGATCCTGTCTCCTCATTCCGAGGCTAACCCGGATCTTATGCCCAGAACCGCCGCCTTACGTTGACACTAACGTACGGGTTAGTCGTCACCGCAAGACGCCGATTCTGCCGGCTAGTACGATCATAACCTGTCGGCCAATATGAGAATAAAATCATAATATCAGAGTAAACGCAGAAAAGTCCACAGCCACAGCACATATATATATCAAAAGAGAATGAAATATCAGTCCGCAATGAGTACAACAAATATAAGTAAATAGGGCTTATGCCCAGTACATCATGATAACTCTCACTCTCACATACAGCAGCGGAAAAACTAAAACTCTCTCACATCACACCTGTAGACGTGCTCCGGTAGTAGTAGCTGGTATCTGCTCCTCAAGTCCTGCCTCCTCGACGTGCTGGTCCACCTCCTCGAGCTCCTAAAATAATAAGGTCAACGACCATTAGTCAAACAGACTAAGTCGTATCCTCAGCACCTCCTCCTGCATCTCCTAGGCACCGTGCGGGAGGACGAAGCGGAGGACAACAAGGGGTGGCAAAAGAGAGCAGGTGGCAGGAATCTAACAGGGTATATAATCAAGAAAATAATGAAATGTAACCTCCACTTATGCGGGTACGCATAAGCAAGGGATCTTTTGCAAGGCTCCCATTGTATAGAATGTCCCATACCATTAATACAATGGGGTGTCAGAGTCACAAGCATATATATAAAGGAAAAATAACCTCAACCTATAAACATGCCCACTCAGGCTTATAGGCTAAGGGATCGTAAAGCAGGTCCTAATGTATAAGCGTCCCATACCACTTATACATTAGGTGACTTAAGTTGTTATGAAGGTTAATGTTATGCAACTATATGGTGGGTATGATATGAACATGCAGTGCAACACACACACACGACTCCGTGATCACAGACCTTTAGTTCCCACTTTTCGAGAGCTAGCATCACTCTCAGGTACTACCGTTGTGGCTACGGTAGCAGCGGAGCGGGCGTCTCCGCCTTCTAGGCTGGTATACACACTACCAGGCCTATACCTCTCTTATACGCCTCTGTACACGCCAGTGCACTCTAGAGTCTCTGCGTACCACTTTGCTAACTACCTGTCAGTCTTGTTGGGCCGGGTGCGCGTTATTAGGAAAAGTCCTCCAGACTCCAGTGAAAACAACCTACTAGCCCATCTAACCCTCGCACCCGCCTGGTCCATCGTACTGCCGTCGGTGTGACGACCGGCCAGTACCGCATGGTCCGCCACTAGTATATGCACATGCAAGTATTATATATATATCGAGCTTCCAGCTCCAAGGACTATCCAATCCCAAAACTCTCCAACCCGTCACGGGTGAGAATGTGCTACAAAACCTCCAACCCTGCCTGGGTGAGTATATATGAAACCAATCTCATCCTCCAACTCTGCACGGGTGAGCAAGTAGTCAAAGACTCCAAGTCCCTCCAACCCGGCAAGAGTGAGCACATGTCCAGTTCACCTAACCTAATAGACTACTCTTGTCTACAGTTTATCATACTTAGAATCTTAAGGTTAATCCTAGGACTGCCCAAGGTATTCCCGGTGAAGGGCTCTCAGGGGCACTAGGAGATACGATGGGCTGAATCCCAAAGCTCCCTTTCTCAAGGATATTTAGTTTAGTTATTGCCTACCCCGAACCCCCTTTTCTCTCTCCTGTTATATGGAGTGACCTAGTGATTTAAGGTATGGGTTAAGGAGTGACGGTCTTCCGTCAACTCTACCTAGGCATGACTAATGTTGCACTATTACTCTCGTCTCTAGAATGCATCTGCCACCCAGGGTTATACTTCCGAACTTAAACTCTAACTCAGTTGTTGATTCATCTCCTGGCGGCCTGTAGTCCAGCCTACTCTTCCTATGCGCACCCCAAAACCTAACACCACCCTGAAATCGAACTTCTAGATTCTTGGTCCAACTAACTCCGAATATTTATCCTAGGGTGGTATGGACTACTAAAATGAATACGTGGATTTTCATGATTTTCCTAGGTTATTAAGGCCTTCAATTAAATCTTTTAAAATTATTCCCTAGGTCATTTTACACATGAAGTATCATCAATTAAAATCTTCTGACCTATGGGAATTTTCCTGAGTTGCATATGGGTAAAATATTACTGTCTACAAGAATTCATAATTTTCCTTTTAATATGTCTATTTATCCCATAGTTAATAAAGTTTCTACATAAATGCCATTTTCCAAATGAAGTAGGAGAGATACATAAATCAAAATTCCAGGAAAATTACTGAGCAATTGTAACATTAATTCATGACTTATGGCAGAGTTTCATTAACTTCTATAGTGTAATAGCCTATAAATTTCCATTCTTAATTATTTACCAAAATGCCATTTTCCTACCTTAATAATTATCAGTGTGTACAAAAATTCTGAAACAATTCTACAATATTAATATTACTATTATACAACTATAGAAATATTTCTGCAATTTTCCAACATGTAATTCCACCAACTCATAAATAAATAAGAAAATGGTAAAATAGTAATTTCAAGATATTTGCTCCAGTAGTTCTCAAACAGAGGTATAAAATTTTCCTAAGTCAAATAAGACACCATACTTTGACTTGGCTGAATTTGAAAGTTTTTTATAGCCAAATTCTATTTTTCCCATTTATTTTCCAAAAAGGCCTATAATTTGAAAAATTCCAATAAGTGGTATTTTTGATTCCAAAAGTCCCAAAAATAATTCTAGGGGTGAACATGCCCTAATGAATCACTGAAATTTATTGCATGGTTTTTGGGTGCCTCAGCTAGGCTAAATACACAATATACAATTTCTTGCTAATTGCACACCAAGGCCTAAATTAGCCAACACATGTACATGGATTAACCCATCATGCAGGGGTCCAATTGCTCTGAAATTTCTACCAGGCACCAATGATGCCCATAAGGATGAGCCACCAGAATTTGGGGCCATTTGGAGTTGGAGAACTCCAAAAATCACATTTATTTACTTTTGGGTATTTCTGTAAAAACTATAGCAAAATGTTCCCCAAAATTCTGATTTTTGGGAAGGACCTATATTTGACTAAATAAGCCACATGCCCAAAATCTCAGTCCATTTGGAGTTAGGGTTTGAGCAGGGCATCAATTTTAGTTTCTGTCCTAGTTTAGGGGCAGTCCTAGCAAAATGGACCTACAGGGCAGAATACTCAACCAAATTTAATGAGTAACATGTTAAATCAAAGCTAACACAGAGATCTACAATATTTGTGTTGGGCAAAAATTCATCAAGTGGCTATAAGGGCATCAAAATCAACATGCAAGGTGTCTGATATATTGTGACAGTTAATCATACTGTTCATATATGAATTTAATGTTAAGGAATTAATATCAGCCAGCACAGATCTTGAAGTAGATCTGACGGCTGCTGAATCTTCTTCCCCATGCATTGCATGCAGGTCGACCCGACACAGGCGGGTTTTGCGGGGCCGTTCCCGGCCATCGCCGGCGGCGGGGCCTCCGGCCAAGTGCTCCCCCGGCCTCACGGTGGTCGGGGCTTGAGCTGGCCGGCGGCTGGGCGGCGGAGAGCGGCGGACGGCGGCGGCGCAACCAAGCCGAAAAGCTCCCAGGCCGCCATTTTTAAACCGATTTTTGAGCTTTTTGATTCCTAACGTCGAGCTCGTTTGAGCTCGACCTCTAGCCTAGTGGATCTAGGATACTAGTACACTTGGAGGAGAAGGGATACGGACCCTTGGTGGCGGCTGTGGCTGAGGGTGGCGGCGGCTCTCCATTGCATGCACTCTCCGGCGATCTCCTCTATTAGCCATGGCAGCTGGTGGTCTCTGGCCTTCTCTCTCTGTCTCTGGGGTAGGAGTGAATGGGAAAGAGGGGGAAAAGTAGGCGGTTTGGGCTGAGTTAAGAATGGGGAGCGATTTCACCAAGGTGGGGGCGGATTCACCAAGGAGAGGCTCAGGCTGGGGGGTTTGGCCGGCTAGGTTGCTTGGGAGTGGGCCCCACTGGTCCAAGTGGGTTTACTAAGCCTTAATGGGTCGGGTTGCCAAGGTTAGGGCTGAGTTAGGTGAGTGGAGAGAGAGGAATTGGTTCTACAAGTGGAATAGGCTATATTGGGCTTGGGTGGGGTTTAGGCTTGACCCAAGGCTGCATGGTGGGGGTCCTACACCTCCTAATACCCATGCATGGTCAGCCAACCCATCATGGGTTGGTGGGATGAGCCCAAATGGTCCAAACCCATTTCTTAGCATCTTCTCTCTCCTACTCCTCCTCTTTTCTCTCTCCTAAGTGTTCTCCCAAAAGTACTATTGCAAGACCCTATTTTTCTCTCCCCTAGGGTTTATAAGGTCACTTTAGGCCCACATTATGAATTTGGGTTGATTTGGGTGGACCCAAGCCAGTGAATTGGGCTAGGGCACCATTTTCACTATTTGGGTCCAAGGTGTTGACTTGACCCATCATGGGTCAACTGGTTGACCCCATGGCCTACCTTAGGGTCCACTTAGATTGTATTTAGGGTTAGGGCATCATGGTGGGGTCATGGTGTGGCTAGGGTTCTTGTTTAGGCTAGTTTGACCTAGTTTGACTCTAGCCCCATGGTGGGCCCCACATGGCTACAATCCACTACCTAGGGTCAAACCTAGCTTATAACCCTAACACCCACCCCATGCCTAATCCAATCTAAGTTAAGGGGTCTAGAAGTAACATTGGGATGTTACATAGTAAAGCCACAGAATTCTAGTAATTGATGGTTGGTAGGGCAAGTTAAGATTGAGTTCATCCTTAGAAGTCAGGATAAGTAGAGTGTGGGACTGGTTAGGATAAGGGAGTACGGGAACGACGAAAGATCGTCCATCCCGGGAAGAAGAGGAAGAGTCTTAATACTCTAGGGTTAGAACTAAAGTAAATAAAAGAGGATCGGGTTAAGGGAGATCAACCAATAATAATAAGTGCATTGCGAAAGGGAACTTCGGGCCGTAATGCCGCCGTCTTGGTTCCTAGTGCCCCTTGAGAGCCCTTCACGGGGTATACCGGGGGCAGTCCTGGGCTAACGTAAACCATAGGAATAATAAATTGAAAGAGCAACTAGTATAACTAGGGTTGCACTTACACACACCTCGGTAGCTAGGAAAGTAGAATTATAGGATTGGTTGCCATTCAGACAGTAGCTCTGAAGGTAGATGCACGGACGGACTGTCCGGGGGGCCGCGGGCTCGAGGTTTGGAGTACAGAATAAAGGTGGTGGGTCTTCAGTATCTGATTGTCGTTCACACCGACATCGGTACACTGACTCGGCGGTGTGGGACACTTAGCCAAAGAAAGTCTGGTGGGTACAGCCAGCAGTAGTACGCGGATACTCTAGGTTGTGTTCTTCTAGGGACGTACGGAAGGGCTAGGCCTGGTAGTGTGGATGCCCGCCTAGGAGTGGGGGGCCCTACCCACTGTCTCCGTTTGCCACTACGGAGGTTCCTGGGAGTGAAGCTAGCTGCCCGAACAGGGGGAACTAAAGGTCTGTCCGCATAGAGTCGTGTGCGTGTGTTGCACTTGCATGAATCATGGCATATCATATCACTACACTCATAATTGCATACAACCGACACCCCAACGTATAAATCGGTATGGGACTTTTTATACGATGGGAGCCTTGCAGAAGATCCCTTAACTTATAAGTTTGTATGGGCATTCATATAAGTTAAGGTTACATATTTACATACTTGTTTGTTTACTTACTATTCTCTAGCTGCCTTTTTATACAATTTGCTACTTATTACTTGCTCTACCTATTACAACATTTACACTGTTCACCTGTTATAACTTGCTAGTTAGGTCGACCGTCACCTGCTTGACTATTCTCCACTTTTGTAGCTTCCCTTTCCTCCTCTCCGCCCGGTACTTAGGAGCCGTGGTGGGAGGGGTAGGGGATGATAGGGCTTAGTCTTTATGACTAAGGGTTTTCGAACCACAACATTACAGGAGATCCGGATGGGAGACAGGGACCAGCAGTCCAGGGACCAGCACCAGCGGAGTACGGTGCGCATGGAGGTGGGAAAGTCTAGCACCGGTGCACCTGCGACCAGCTCCGTGAGTGATTAGTATTTTCTTAGCTTCCGCGATGAGCGACTTGTAGTGAGGACTCTGAAGTACTGGGCTCGAGCCCATTTATCTATTTTCCTGTTGTTATGTATTGATGGACTGGATATGATTCTCTTTTATTTACATGTTTCTGTGGACTTGTTTACATTTTTGTATAAATACTTCTCTCTCTTGTGATCGAAAAGGGCCGGCAGAATTGGCGTTCTGTGGTGGTTGCCTTCCTGAGATGTCGGTGCCACCGCAAAGCGGCAATTCTGGGCTAAGACCCCGGTGGTTAAAAAAGAAAAAAAAAGGGGGTCTTACAAGTGGTATCAGAGGAGACCTCGATCGAAAGAGAAGTAGTCCACAAAAACCTTGGGCCACCCCCGTGCGAGCTTAGTTTGCGGACAAACTAGCAGCGGAAGCAGTGGTGTGCCCATGAGGGAAATCACATGTGAAAGTCCATCCTAACTCTTCTTAAATCCCATTCATTCGCTCTCTAACAAATGGAATTTTTACTTGTAGCCTGCGACGAACCCTACATCGCAGCAGGGGACACCTCAGGCTCCGAATGTGGTCCCGACTCCGCCAGCACCAGTTCCGTTCCAGCAGACGGAGATGGGGCAAACACTGACGGCCATCCTGGAGGCCTTCAGAGCCCAGCCAGCCCCGGCCCCACAGCCAAACCCCGGGGCCAATTGGATGACGGTCTTCCGAGGACTTTCCCCTCCATCCTACTAGGGGACGGAGTCTGCAGTACATACGGAGGAGTGGTTGGACACCATTTACGAGATGCTGGCAGGGATTCGATGCCCCACGGAGGAGGCAGTCGCTTTGACAGTCTCCTGCTTAGAGTCACACGGAAAGAGATGGTGGAAATCTCAGCTGGACACCACCTTTGCAGGGATGGACTGTGCTGATATTACTTGGGAGGAGTTTAGAGCAGCGCTCTTGGGACACTTTGTACCTCAGTCGGCGAGAGATGACCTGGAGGATAGGTTCCTGCGGTTGAGGCAGGTGAACAGGACTGTGGTGGAGTACTATCAGGAGTTCACTCACCTGGCCCGTTATGCGGACGCTTACCAGTTAGACGATGCTGGCTACGCCCGGAGGTTTTATAAGGGGCTGCAGGATGACATGAGGTAGGCCCTCCTTTTCGTTTTAGAGGGGAGTCTGGCCAGGATTTTGGAGATGGCTAAGAAGAGAGGCGGATCAGCTTACAGTGAAGAATCGGAAGAGACCGGCTGATGATTCAGTGATTGGAGGTCGTAGAGACCGTCCTCGGGGCCAGGTTATCGGGGAGAGAAGGAACGGGGATCAGCCTCGTCAGGAGTTTGGGCTGGAGCAGAGGACTCAGGGGGTATTGGCTCCCCAGCCTATACAGATGCTGGAAATGCCAAGGACAGCAGAGCAGCCACCGTTATGGTATCAGTGCAACCAGCCGGGGCATATCAAGAGGAACTGCCCTGTGAGGCGAGCACCCCCACCAGCACATCAGGGCGCTCCACCTCCCCGACAGTTTGGCGGACGAGGACAGGACCGAGGACGGGGATTTCAGGATCGAGGCCGCAGGCCAGAGAGAGCAGGTGTATGCTCTAGACCTGACACAGCCCCGGAACCCTGAGCAGGTTATCACAGGTATGGCACTACCTGTAAATTTTCTTCATATAAACTACTATTTTAGACGTAACCTGGTTAGAAATTAAGAGAAGATAAACTGCAACAAGAATACTAAGACACTTAATCACCCCAGGCATAGTCTTCGTTAGCGGCAAGCCCGCTCACACCCTCTTCGACACTGGTGCGTCGCAATCATTCGTGTCGGAGGATTTCGTGAAAGGACTGGCAGGAGTGGAGCTAAGCACCGGGAAGATGCCGAGGGTGCGCCTACCCGATGGATCAGAGATATTGACCTCTACTCATTGTGATATGGAAGCGAGGATCGGCGGAAAGGCGTTTGAGGCACCAGCGACGGTTTTGAGGATGCCAGATTACGATCTGATTCTGGGCATGACCTGGCTGTACTGGAACCATGCCCAGATTCGATTGCATGGCGAAGAGGATCACCGTGAGGCACGGCGACTCCTTCATCATCATCGAAGGTATTATACCAGCACCCCGTACCTTATTATCGTCTATGCAGGCCGTTAAGGCCCACCTACAGGGGGAAGAGGTTTATCAGGTCCTCTTTGAGGCTGTCGTAGCCAAGGACTCCATTGCGGATATTCCAGTGGTGCGGGACTTCGCCGACGTGTTTCCAGAGAAGCTACCAGGGTTACCCCCGCACCGAGAGAAGGACTTTCAAATTCAGCTCGTACCGGGGGCTAAGCCGGTATCCAGAGCTCCCTATCGAATGGCCCCAAAGGAGTTGGTGGAATTCCAGAGCCAGCTTCAGGAGTTAGTGGAGGCCGGGTTCGTTCGGCCTAGCTCTTCACCATGGGGAGCTCCGGTGCTGTTCGTTAAGAAGAAGGATGGGACCCTTCGACTGTGCATCGATTACCGGGCTCTGAACAGGTTGACAGTCCGGAATACTTATCCCTTACCACGGATAGACGAGCTATTTGACCAGCTGGAGGGAGCTCATTGGTTCTCAAAGCTGGATCTGAGGTCAGGATATTACCAGCTTCGTATTTGGGAGGAGGACATCCCGAAGACGGCCTTCAGCAGCAGATATGGCTTGTACGAGTTTACCGTGATGCCGTTCGGGCTCACGAATGCACCCTCCGCATTCATGACTTTGATGAATCGGGTGTTCGAGGAGTATCTGGATGTCTTCGTCATTGTATTCATCGACGACATTCTCATCTATTCAAGGACGGAGGAGGAGCACGCGAGACATCTGGCCTTGACCTTGGGGAAGCTGCGTGAGCATGAGATGTATGCCAAGTACAGCAAGTGCCAGTTCTGGCTAAAGGAGGTGGCCTTTCTGGGCCATGTCATCAGTGGAGCAGGTCTAGCAGTGGATCCTGCAAAGATCCAGGCAGTACGGGATTGGCCATCGCTAAAGTCGGCCACGGATGTTCGAAGTTTCTTGGGACTTGCCGGTTACTACCGAAGTTCGTCGAGGGGTTCTCTCAGATTGCCCTCCCTCTTACGTCTCTGACGAAGAAGGAGTCCCCTTTTATTTGGACGCCGCGATGCGAATCTGCCTTCCAGGAGCTGAAGGATCGTCTCACCTCGGCTCCCATCCTTGCTCTTCCATCAGGGAAGGAGGGATTCCAGGTGTATGCAGATGCTTCCTATCAGGGGATGGGTGCCGTTCTGATGCAGAACGGGCACGTAATAGCTTACGCCTCCCGTCAGTTGAAGCAGCACGAGCAGAACTACCCCGTGCACGATTTAGAGAAGGGGGTAGTCATTTTTGCTCTTAAGATCTGGCGGCACTATCTCTACGGGGTACATTGTGATATCTTCTCCGACCACAAGAATCTGAAGTACGTCGACACCCAGAAGGAGTTAAACATCAGACAGAGACGCTGGGTGGAGTTTCTTTCGGACTACCAGTATACCATGCACTACCATCCGGGGAAGGCGAACGTGGTTGCGGTTGCTCTGAGCCGGAGAGCGAGTACGACTGGAGTAGGCCCGCAGCTGATGGCTTTGGAGTTGATTAGATCATTCGAGGAGATGCAGATTTCGCTAGTGTCTGAGGATGACCCGGAGCTGTACATGGAGTACCTGGGGTCGATGGCTACTACTGATGACATTCGAGACCGCATCAGAGATGGGCAGATGCTGGACGAGAGAGCTGAGCCGATATTCCGAGCCTTGGAGGAAGGCACGACAGGAGATTACTCTTTGAGGGATGGGCTCCTGTGTTTCCGGGGCAGAGTCTACATACCAGCAGGAGGACGGATCCGGGAGGATATTTTGACGGAGGCTCACTGCAGCCGGTATTCGGTACACCCGGGGATCACCAAGATGGTAAAGGATATAAAAAGGACGATGTATTGGCCGGGTATGAAGAAAGATATTACGTATTTTGTGACGCATTGTGAGGCCTGCCAGCTCGTGAAGGCGGAGTGTAGGAACCCGGCAGGCTTGCTGCAGCCGCTTCCAGTGCCGGAGTGGAAATTTGAGGATATAGCCATGGACTTCATACATGGGCTACCTAGATCCCGTGCGGGGAACGAATCGATCTGGGTGATAGTGGACAGGCTGACAAAGGTGGCCAGATTCATCCCAGTGGCAAAGGACACACCGGTCAGTGTATTAGTACGGAGGTTCATTGAGCAGTTTGTGCGTTATCATGGGGTGCCCAAGACTATCGTTTCGGATCGGGATGGGCGGTTTACATCCAGGGAATGGAGGTCAGTCCAGGCCCATTTGGGTTCTCGGTTGACATTCAGCACAGCTTTCCACCCTCACACCGACAGACAAACAGAGCGCACAAACCGTACACTGGAAGATCTGTTACGACTGTGTATTTTGGACCGTGGCGAGCCTTGGGAGAGATTGTTTCCACTGGTCGAGTTTTTGTACAACAACGCTCATCAGTCCAGTATAGGCATGGCTCCATACAAAGCATTGTATGGAAGGAGGTGCAGAACCCCACTATCATGGGTTTAGGACGAGGATCCGCAGGCATTGGGCTCGGAGTTTGTGGGAGATACAGATGCTCAGATTAGATTGATCCGAGATAGGATGTTGGAAGCCCAGATCAGACAGGCGAAATACTACGATGCGAGGCATCGTCAAGTGGAGTTCCAGGTGGGGGACCGAGTTTTCTTGAAGATACGGCCGATGCACGGAGTCTCGCGGGTGCGTGGGCGGAAGAAGCTCAGTCCGAGATATATGGGGCCTTATAGGATCTCGAAACGGATTGGCCCCTTAGCCTATAGACTGGAGCTACCGCCGGAGTTAGCGGGATTGCATGACGTCTTCCACGTCTCCTCACTTCGGATGGCTCTGCTACGCCCTAAGCAGCTGATTTCCTCGGCAGATGGCCGAGTGGCCTCGGATCGGTCAGTCGATTTGGAGCCTATCAGGATTGACGATATAGCAGTGCGGGTCTTGTGACGGAAGAAGGTCCCGTTAGTCAAGGTTTTGTGGAACAATCATGGTCAGGAGGAGCATACATGGGAGCCACAGGACTTGATGCGGCAAAAATACCCGGAACATTTTCGTTAGGTATACCTCACAACCCCTCTGGACAATCAATTTGCCTTCCTGTTTTAAACCAATGGAGCTAAAATTTCAAGAATAGGGGCTAATCTTTTGTTTATTGGGGTGTATATACCTAGTTAAGTGGACGAATTAATCTTAGATTCGAAACCGCACAAAAAAAAAACATAACGTAGAGAGGTAATCTTTCAGTTCTCATGGGATGTTACAAGCTTATTTTTCCCGATTAGAGTCCCGTAGGCTTAACCTTGATTTCGGGGACGAAATCTTTGTTTTGTTTATTGGGATTTGTAACATCCCATTTCCGGCTAGACCCCTAGGAGTCGGTTGGTTGTGGTAGAACCCTAGGGAGCCCAAAACTTGAAATAATTCGACCAAGAAATCGGGTCACGGGTTGGTCACGCTCGTGACCGACCCGTCACGCCCGTGACATAGGGCGTGACACGCTCGACGATCGTCGATTTCAGTTCGACGTCATCGAACCAGAATTAGTCACCAGGTATGTCACGCCCGTGACCCACAATGTCACGCCCGTGACATAGGGCGTGACATGCTCGACGATCGTCGATTTCAGTTCGACGTCGTCGAACCAGAATTGGCCGCACAGGCCTGTCACGCCCGTGACCCAGGTGTCATGCCCGTGACCACCCTTCGACGATCGTCGATCTTAGTTCGACGATCGCCGAACCTAGAACTGGCTAACCGGGCCTGTCACGCCCGTGACCTATGTGTCACGCCCGTGACCAAGGCCGAAACGTCAGCCAGACTGGAAATTTCGGTAACCGACGCCATAATAAATTCTGACTATGGGAATGAAAATCAAGAGTATTTATGGGTCGTTCCCTACTTTAATTATGTTAATAATTAAGGAAAAGTGGGTCCAATAGGAAATTGCCACCTGGCAAACACCTCTTCATCTCCAACATTTCAACTGCCATTCGTCATAATCGAAACGTCATTAAGGGGATTATTAATGGCCGCCAACGTTTCATCCTTTCCCCTCCCCATTTGCTGATCTATAAAAGACTCCTAAGAGCAAGAGGAAAAGGTTACACTCCCTCAAACTGTTTCAGACTTCCCCCTTGCTGTTGAAGAATTTCCGGCGATGCCACCACCGCGCAAATGGCTTCCCGACGCTCTGCATGCCTCCAACCCGCGAACAAGGTCCTCCCCTCCCTCTTCTTCTGTGGATAGATCTTAGGAATCGTTAGGAGAGATATCGGGCTCAAAAGAGCCAGATCGGGTGAGCGTATTCGTGGTTTTCCGAAAATTTCATGGTGGCGGGTTCGCCGGAAACCACCTCTTCGGCGGCCATGCCTCCGCTCGACGATAGCCCTCGCCTCAATGGAGGTGGTGGTGGTGGTGGTGGTGGTGGTGGTGGTGGTGGTGGCTGGCCAGCACCCTTTTTGGTGAGGTCTATCCAGAGGGCTGCCTTGACCTTAGAAAAATTCCCCACTCCAATCCAGTCATCCAAATGACTTGAAATTTGGGGTGTGGTCTAATCTTACATATATCTAGGTGCTATCCAAAAATGAGAATTTTTGGAGAATATTTTTCTATAGTTTTTAGAAAAATTCAATAATCCTAGCCGAATTTAATTAGATAGTTAAATAATTTCCAAACCCTCCCAAATTCTGGTGAGTGGTCCCTGGGGTCACCATAAGGTTCTGTATAATTTTTTATCTCATTTGTAGATGGTTTGGATTAGAAATGATCAACCCTAAGTTTTGCCCTAATAAGGGGTCTTAGGTTAAAAGTGCACTTTTGAAATTTGAGTGGTCAGATCACCTCAACAGAGGCTGAGATTTTTACCACTGGCTAGTAATATTCTCTAGCACCCCCTCATGGAGTTTGAGGTGGATCGGGGTAAGTTTGCCCTAAGGACCAAGGCCAAACCCTAAGGATGGATCTTAGTGGTTTGTGAAGGTCATGTGGTCAAATGACCTTGGATTGACCCGAAATTGGGTGAAGAGAACCATAGGGCCAATATAGTTCTCTGGATGAAATCTTAGTAAATTTGGAGACCGTTGGGATACCTAAAAATCTAACCCTAGTTTAGGGCGCAAAACTTATAGAGATAGGAAATGACACTAAATCATATAGAAAAGTGGTGAGATTTGGGTAGAGTGAATTATAGGGATGGTACAAGCTCTGGATAGTTTTCTATGAATTTTATGATCATTATTTTGGATACTTCCTTTAATGATTTAGTAGTTGTATGATTTGCTTAGAAAATTTATTAGGGAATACACACTCTCTGGAAAGTGATGAAATTTAAGCAGAGAACGTTTATTATGATTTTAAATCTCTGTGAATTTTTATGGGATTTTTGGAAGATTAATTCTAAGGCTTGCTTCATTAAGTATGTTTTACCTTGATTATTTGATTAAATCTTTAGTGGTGTTTAGCAAGCTAGTAAAATTATGATTCTGTGCACAAAGATCTTTTATATATCATACTACTGACTAGTGATTTTTTCTATAATTTTTAGATGAATAATTTCAGTACTTCCTTCATTACGTAGAATTAACGTGATTATACTGAATAAATTATTTAGAGGTTAAATACTTTCTATAAAATTCTGAGAATTTGTATTTGAGGTTATCTTGCTGTTATTTAATGATCATGATTTTTGAGTAGCCATTACTTAGGAAGATCATGTAGTTCATGTTTAAAATGACCCGTGGCACGTCCTTTGGGAAAATTAAATAAATATCAGATTAATTAGGAAAATTATAAGTTTCTGGTTTTAGGCAAAGTATGATATGGTAGACCTCCAGTAAATATTATAGGAGATTTGGAAGACAACTTGGTGTACCTCCCCTTGGGTACCTCATATAGTTTAGGATGGTCTGCATATAGTAAAGCCACGGAATTCTAGTAATTGATGGTTGGTAGGGCAAGTTAAGATTGAGTTCATCATTAGAAGTCAGGATAAGTAGAGTATGGGACTGGTTAGGATAAGGGAGTACGGGAACGACGAAAGATCGTCAATCCTGGGAAGAAGAGGAAGAGTCTTAATACTCTAGGGTTAGAACTAAAGTAACTAAAAGAGGATCGGGTTAAGGGAGATCAACCAATAATAATATGTGCCTTGCGAAAGGGAACTTCAGGCCGTAATGCCGCCGTCTTGGTTCCTAGTGCCCCTTGAGAGCCCTTCACGGGGTATACCGGGGGCAGTCCTGGGCTAACGTAAACCATAGGAATAATAAATTGAAAGAGCAACTAGTATAACTAGGGTTGCACTTACACACACCTCGGTAGCTAGGAAAGTAGAATTATAGGATTGGTTGCCATTCACACAGTAGCTCTAAAGGTAGATGCACGGACGGACTGTCCGGGGGGCCGCGGGCTCGAGGGTTGGAGTACAGAATAAAGGTGGTGGGTCTTCGGTATCTGATTGTCGTTCACACTGACATCGGTATGCTGACTCGGCGGTGTGGGACACTTAGCCAAAGAAAGTCTAGTGGGTACAGCCAGCAGTAGTACGCGGATACTCTAGGTTGTGTTCTTCTAGGGGCGTACGGAAGGGCTAGGCCTGGTAGTGTGGATGCCCGCCTAGGAGTGGGGGGCCCGACCTACTGTCTCCGTTTGCCACTACGGAGGTTCCTGGGAGTGAAGCTAGCTGCCCGAACAGGGGGAACTAAAGGTCTGTGCGCATAGAGTCGTGTGCGTGTGTTGCACTTGCATGAATCATGGCATATCATATCACTACACTCATAATTGCATACAACCGACACCCCAACGTATAAATCGGTATGGGACTTTTTATACGATGGGAGCCTTGCAGAAGATCCCTTAACTTATAAGTTTGTATGGGCATTCATATAAGTTAAGGTTACATATTTACTTACTTGTTTGTTAACTTACTATTCTCTAGCTGCCTTTTTATACAATTTGCTACTTATTACTTGCTCTACCTATTACAACATTTACACTGTTCACATGTTATAACTTGCTAGTTAGGTCCACCGTCACCTGCTTGAATATTCTCCACTTTTGTAGCTTCCTTTTCCTCCTCTCCGCCCGGTGCTTAGGAGCCGTGGTGGGAGGGGTAGGGGATGATAGGGCTTAGTCTTTATGACTAATGGTTTTCGAACCACAACATTACAGGAGCTCCGGATGGGAGATAGGGACCAGCAGTCCAGGGACCAGCACCAGCGGAGTACGGTGCGCATGGAGGTGGGACAGTCTAGCACCGGTGCACCTGCGACCAGCTCCGTGAGTGATTAGTATTTTCTTAGCTTCCGCGATGAGCGACTTGTAGTGAGGACTCTGATGTACTGAGCTCGAGCCCATTTATCTATTTTCCTGTTGTTATGTATTGATGGACTGGATATGATTCTCTTTTATTTACATGTTTCTGTGGACTTGTTTACATTTTTGTATAAATACTTCTCTCTCTTGTGATCGAAAAGGGCCGGCAGAATTGGCGTTCTGTAGTGGTTGCCTTCCCGAGATGTCGGTGCCACCGCAAAGCGGCAATTCTGGGCTAAGACCCCGGTGGTTGAAAAAGAAAAAAAAAGGGGGTCTTACACATTGCCTAATCAGCAGAAAGATTGTATAAAGACAAAAGAGTTGAGTGAAGTCCATTCACTCAACGCATTATACGACTAAAAGTGCAAAATTATTTAGCTAAGTGTTTTTGCGCCGAGTGAGGGTTATTCACTCAACGCACTCAATACCTGGGATGAAACTGAGATTTGGATAAGTCCACAGATGCTGACATTAGCATGATTCATCAAAGTTTCAAATTGTTGCAGGAAGGCTACAGTACACGACAAATTGCGCCGCTAGCCTGTTGTATGACTTTTCCTGTAAAAGCAAAGTTTCAGCCAACAACTTCAGGTGGGAACATAGGTCAAATTTCCGATTGACGACGGAAGATAAAAGGGATAAGTTTGACAGATGCAAAAACAACTTTTAGGGGTTATCACTTAAAAATGATACGGAACTTCATCATCTTCTGCCTCACCATTGTTGTAGAGCTTGAAGCTGAAGTTCAAACCCGCTGGACTTAAAGTTCACCTAGTTATCTGTAGGTATCTTTATCTGCTACAACAAGTTCAGAAGTGATTTCTCAGAAAGAAGAAGAAGAAGAAGCAGATTTCTAATTTCTGCAGTCAAGGTTAGGTAATTGAAGAGTATAAAGAACTGTCAAATCATTGTCATAATCAGCAAGTTCAAAGACTTTGTTTCTGAGTTAATTTCAACACAAGGAGTTGTTTATTTAAGATTAATTTCTTGTTGCTGAGAAGAGGTTCGGGCTGAGTTAACTCAGCTCAGGAAGTAGTAGACTCAAAGAACTTCTCTGGAGTCATATCGACACCAACAAAACACATTCTTTTTTGTAGGATCCTTTGGATCTGAGTTCTAGGCCTGTTTTATAAAGGATGAGTTTAGGATCATTTTTCGATATGAGTTGTAGGGCCTGTGTGCCTGAGGTAGGGCTTTTTGTCTGAGGTAGGAGAGTCATTCTCTCTAATTATAAGGCCTTTGTGCCTGATTTGTAGGATCCTGCTTTTGATCTGAGGTAGGGCCTTGTGCTTGAGCTGTAGGAGAGTAATTCTCTCTGAGTGATAGGTGATCTTTGGATCACTGAGTTATAGGAGAAAGCTTGCTATGACGTAGACCTTTGTGCCTGAGGTTGATCTTGAAGAAGACTGAGAGATCCTAAGGGATTTGTAGTGTAAGCTCTTAGGAGCTGAGTTTTGGAGAAGTTCCTTATCTAACACACTGTTAGAAAGGAGGGAGGGATAGTTGATGTAGCGATAATCTAGGGAACCACTATAAATTTGGTGTGAGTTGTTTCTATTCTTGAAAGTAACCAAACTAAGCTCACTCAACACACCTAAAGTTAGGTAAAAGTATTAAGAGACCGAATACCTATTCACCCCCCCCCCCCCCCCTCTAGGTTTTTACCTGTCCTTGAAAGTAAAGACTTTCAAAAACATATATTTATCAATAAATGGTATCGCAAAATTATCCTTTTTAAATCTACATAGAAAGAAATCTACTTTCTAAATAACTATACCCCACCCTCTTTTTATAATACCAAAAGGGGTAGAATTAATTTGAAGAAATATGCCATTTAGGCAGAGTACAGAATCAGAAGCATCTATATAGGGGGAGTATCCACATAACACTTATCACTTACTATATTCACCACACATACTTTATATATCTTATTTCTTCATAGAAGATTTGATATTGTAAGAAGGTGGAGTTTGTTGAAACATGCATTCCGCATTTCTTGGCTTGAGAATAATAATTCCCAGTTTGTATTTGATCATGCTTGCCATGTGTTTATAGAGTGCATAAAACATAGCTTCAATACTCCTTGGAATACAAGTCAAAATTATGGATACAATCTTTTATTTGTTGCTACCGCCAGGTGGTAACGATATTGTTGGCACTAGCACCAACAAAACATAATACAAAAAGAATGTTGAAATCAGGTGATAATATGAGGTGTTAACTCTCGAGCTCGCGCTAGTATCAGTGAAAAAAGGAAACATCAACAAGAAATTAAAGATTGCAAAATTGGAAGGTGTTGAAAAAGGAAACTATAACCGACGAGTGTTATCACTTGTTTGTTTTACCATTGTTATCTGGAAGTGATTATGCATGTAATCTCATTGTCAATGCAATATGAGCCTATAGGGTCGCACATAAGACCATTTTGAGAAATTGGAGGAATGGATTATGTTGGTCTTACTCAGATGTGATGAGTGAAGGACCAAGCCCTTACAGGCATTTAGTGTGTTGAGACAAGGCACAATTAGGCGTTGAGTGAGTCGAGACCACTTGACACTTTGTCGAGTCAAATTGTGATTCGTTAAGTTTGGCATTGAGTACGTTCAGTCCACTCGATGCTTCATTGAGTCAAATGTTGATTCGTCGAGTTAGGCATTAAGTGTATTGAGTCTACTCAATGCATCGTCAAGTCAAGTGTTTATTCGTCGAGTTAAGTGTTGAGACCACTGCCAGGCAATAAGTGCGTTGAGTCCAATTGATGCTTCATCGAGTCAAGTGTTGACTCGTCGAGAAAAATTTCAATGTGTTACGGGTTTGCAGATAGCGATGACTTTCTATTATTTATTCCTTTTTGTAAAAATAGAAGATGTCTCTGCAAGTTGCTAAGACAGAGAGGAAAAGGGCCGATGAAATCGTTTCCAAAGTCTCGATCTTGTCGTCATCGCTTAGCCTGTTTCTAGCTCCTGTCATCGCCGTATATTCTGGAGCATATCTAGCAGTTTGTGAAGACGTAGAGTGCTTTACTCTAACCTATATCTTGTATGATAAGAGTCTAAGGGCTCCCATATTCGTGTGGACCACCTGTAGAGCCATGAATATATTTCAACGCTCGGAACTCTAGCAACTAGTGGTTGCCAGATTTCTTGGAGCATCTCGGTTGAGTAGTGACTCAATCCCGCAAAGGTAAATTTTATTTTCAACACTTTACTTCTTGATCAATATTCATAGCAAGATCTACTTCTTTTGGGGTTTTCTTGTCCCTTATTCGGCTGCACACAATTGTTGTGACACATAGAAAAACCCAACAGTGGTATTATAGGTTGCGTGATGATCATTATTTTAGAAGTTGCTAAATCTTTTGTGTTTAGATCTTGAAATTTAGAAGTGTTCTAAATGCCCAAATCTATTCTTGAACCATGTTAAGAAAGCATGTGATTTCTTTGTGATATCCTTATTTCTCCTTAACTGTAACTGTCCCACTTGTAGGTTTGTGAAATCAAGTGTGTTAAATTTTGAATCTCACATAGAGAGACGAGCTTGTCTACTATGTAAGTGGAGTTAGTGTTGCTCATGTCAAATGCATTAAATCTAAATATTTAAAAGGGTTCTAGATATTAAAATTTTGCCAAGTTCGTCAAGTGTTCATGATTTTCTTGTGCACATCTGGGATGCATTTGGATTGTGTATGCTGTAAATTTTTCTTATGGATGTGCAAATTAGTTTATTCTTAACCATGGTTAAGTGTTAATCAATTATCATAAAATTCCATGCAATATTAAGTATTCTGATGCCTTTTGATGGATGACACTCTTCCTGCATCGATTGATGAAGAGTGGGCTGTCCAAAGAAAGGTGTATTAATCTATCTTAGTATGGGTGTGAGTGGATAATTGTGATATCCCCTATCGACATCGGGTCAAACATAACTGGATGATCTCAAAGGTTGAGTGCCCATAGGCATAGGGTTGGCATGCACTATATTATGGATACGAATAAAGAATTATTCACCAACCATACAAGAGTTGCAAAATGATGCAATCAGTAAGAATTGCCTACCTAAATAACTACATTGTGATAGAAAAGCCAAAGTTGACTCATAGTGTTGGTGAAATACGGAGCTTGTCCATTAAGAGAGTAGCTCGCATAAACACTCTTAATTGATATTGTGGGCTATTAGTTTGATTAAAATAGTGGAAATAATTTTAATTAAAGAACTAATTGAAATAAAAAAAATGTATTTTGAAATGTAGTACTGAGTTTTTCTTTGCATTGATCCTTATAGAATTTCCATGGCAAGTGGATCTCACTCCACCCTGTCCCTCAAAGATATCCTTGAGAAGGAGAAATTGAGCGGGGAAAATTATTTGGACTAGTATAGAAACTTGAGAATTGTTCTCAGGTAAGAGCATAAGCTCTATGTCTTGGAACACAATTCCCCTAAAAAGCCAATTGGGAATGTGTCCTGAGCTGATAAAGATGCTTATAAGAAGAATCAAGATTACTCCTTGGATGTCGAATGCCTCATGCTCGCAACCATGAACTCTGAGCTTCAGAAGAAACCTGAGTACATGGGTGTAAGGAGATTGACGAGCACCTTAAGAAAATGTTTCAAGGTAAAGCTCGGCAAGAGAGGTTTGACGTCACCAAGGAATTTCTTTAGTGTAAGATGGGAGCTCGAGATGTGGTAGACACTCATATACTCAAGATCATTAGGTATATAGAGAACCTTGGATGAAAAGGTTTTCCTCTAGGCCAAGAGTTGGCCTGTAATGGCCCAAAAATCCTAAAAAGGAAGAATTGGGAGCTAATGCGCGGCGGTAGTGTTAGCACTGGCATTAGACCGTGAATTAAATCATTTGAGGGCACGAGAATCTGCCGCGCGGTTGTAGTAAGCTAGCGCGCGGCGCTACCACTCAACGCTTTAAAGCGTTGAGTGACTACCGCGGGGAGGTAGTATGCTATCGCATGGTGATAGCACTCAATGCTCTCAATTCATTCAGCGAAGCATTGAGTGACTACAGCATGGAGGTAGTGGACTAACGTGCAGCAATAGCTCTAGTTAAAGAACTACTTGACAGTAACTCGACGCGCGGCGATAGCTACCACGTGGCACTAAGGTGGAGGCTATTTTGGAGCGACAACACGATGTCGATTGTCCTAAGTGGCAACCTCCTTTGATACTACGTGGCGATAGAAGATACTGCGCGGCAGTAGCCTGTAGATATAAGCCGTTCAAGAGAATGAATTCTCATTATTCTTTCCCTTAGTCCTTGAGGTTCTTGAGAGCAAGAAGGCTGAGGCTAAGCTTTTCCAAATAAGGGAAGGAGATCTTGTGGTCAGATTGTAAGGCTGAAGTAAGATCCGTGAAGAGGATAGGAAGGCGCTCCTTTCCATCATGATAAAAGCTCGTTTATGGATCCAAAACGGATTACTAGGGTAAGGATTTTCTCCTTCGACAAGTGAAGCCCTTAATTTGCATACATGCATGGAACCCCTCACTAAAACGTCAAGAAAAGGTGGTTTCTAGCAGGTCCATCGTTGTGATCTACGATAAAACTTTCATATAGATCCGGAATCAAAGTACAAAATAGGCATGCTGTGTGCAGCCCATCTGGACAGGTTGGTCTGGATTGGTGATAAATTTATTTTCGTGTTGGAGAATACTCTGTGGATAAAAAAAAGTTGTTAAATGTGTAGAATCTTGGGTCTAGGGTGCAGTAGTGATAGTACTTAAGGTGATCTCAAGGAAAACACCAATAAGTGGGGAATTCTATCCCTACCGCGCGACGGTAGTACTACCACCGATGATAGCTCCTAATGAGCTATCTTTATGAGGCCTGTCTCATGGAGACCTGCAGGCCATTGTATGCGAAGCTGAGAGGCTGTAATGCCCAGCTATGGTGGCCATGAGTGCCAGCCTAATTTGGTGCGAAGCCTGTCTTGCGAATACCGTAAGGCTAGTATGTGAGTTGAGGCATGGAGGCCAACTATTATTTCCGTGAGAGCCGTAATGAAGTTGTGAGCTATAGTGCTCAGCTCAAAAAGCCAATGAGTCAAACGGGAAATGTGAGGTCAACCCGCATCTTGTCTATTATCCTTGATTGCTTTGGCTTTCGGACGTGGCATGGCGATCTGAACAACGAGAAGGGACTTAACTGTACCTGCGTTATGTCGTTCAGACTGGATTGCCAAAATTAACTGTCTTTCATCGTTGGAATAATGAGAGTCTTAGGCCTGGGGCCGAAAAGACTAGAATGCTCAATAATGAATCACTAAGTCCCGGACCTCTGAACGGGAGGTGTTAACCGGGAAGTCTGGTACACCGAGAATTTGCCCTGAGTCTACGCAGCGTGTGGCCGTTAAGCCCACGTCTGTGGTAAATAGTGATTGAATGCACATTGTTGTTGCATATATATATACATATATATGTATACATATATATATGCTGCTGTTGTAGGGAAGGAGAATCGCTGCCCCAAGTAAGGGGTGGGGTCATTATAAATTGGTCGGCAAATGCCCACAGTTACTTTGTTCGCCACATTTGGTGGCCCGTGATTTGTAGGCGCTGGAGAGCCAAGTGGAAAGTAGCAGGCTGAAGCCCATGTAGTGCGATTGGCTGGCCCTCAAAAGCCCTAAGGCAAAATTTTGTTGTTTTCATGTGTGGCCGGTCTGCGTGCTGATGTTTGTAAATTACACTTATTAAGTGTAAATGTAAGGATGTAAGCCGTAATATTTGGGGTACTATGTATGTACATTTTTGATATTATTAAATGTTGTTTATATATAGTGGACATTCGTATAAATTTAGTTCGTGCAACCTAAAAGCTTCTACTAGAATGCTCTTAGTTAGGATACATGTGGTTTTTGATATTAACATGTAACTCTCCCGACTGTTTGTGGGATATGTGATAATACACTTTGTAGTTTAAACTACTATGGAAATGACATGTTTTTATTATAGAAATCATGTTTTTTAAGTTTTATTTTTACCTCATTTTATATATATTTTAATACCACTAATATTTTCTTTTCTATTTGCATGTTTTCAAGAAATTCGTTGAACTCAGAAAAATTCATCGACCTCAGCCAGTTCGTCGAGCTCATTTTGTCGAGCTCATTTTATCGAGCTCATTTCGTCGAGCTCATCCTGATCGTCGAGCTCAGCCTTCAGTTTTGCGGTCGACGAACGTCCTCAGCATTTGTCAAGCTTTGCATTTAGCCCCAGTTCGTCGAGCTCAGCATTCGTCAAGCTCCGCCAATTTCATCGACCTCAGCTATTCTTCGAGCTCAGTTCGTCAAACTCGCCATCAGTCCAGAATTCGTCAACCTCGCCTTCAACAAATTTCTTCGACCTCACCTTCTTTCTTCGACGTTCGTCGACCTCATTTTCTGCATTCTACGAACGGTTCTTTTTTCCAGAATTCGTCGAGCTCAGTGTTTTCGACAATGTCTAACCACTTCTCAGTTCGACATTCGTCGAACTCATTTTTTGTGTTCGACGAACGGTACTTCCGGCATTTTGTCGACCTCATCTTTCTATGTTCAATATTCGTCCACCTCCACTCCACCTTCTCTTTTCTGATTTCGTCGAGCCCTCTCTCCTTCTTTTGTAGAGCTTACCTGCTACTAGAGGACAAGTCCAGCTTTTTAGCAAAAGCCTGTTGCAGCACTTATTGCACGTAACCCATACCAAAGTAATAATCATTTCCTGCAAGAACCCGTATAAAGGACAACTCTCGTGCATTACTTAAGTGTTGGAACCAACAAGGTCGATTCCTCCTAAAGCTCGGAACTACTGGGGCAGCTCATGCTTACTCCCTTAGGATCACACTCGAGTCAAAGAACTAGACCAGAGGCTCCAGCGAGGAGGTCCCACCTCGTACCTGGAAGAGACTAAAGCTCTTCCCCTCCCTAGCTAATGCTGAGCTAGGTGCCTTAGAAGAAGTGGAAGGAACCAAGAAAGCTTGCCCTTCTAAGGAACCTTACCGGTTTATTTATAGGCCTTTGAACTGGGACTGCAAATAACCAATTTACACCGCCCTGAAATTACCAGAATATCCCTGGCTAGGTCTGCCAACAGCCAAACTCCATTGTCCACAAGGGCTAAATGCAGACCACCCGGGGTAAAAGGGTAAAACACCCCTGGGGCCCAAAAGGTGGGCCAGGCCCTACCTGAACCGGCCTTAAACCAATGTGGCACCTGGCGAGAACTCCCCCATAGGGTCCTCTCGCATGGCGAGAGGGCTACCCCGGGCAAGAGATCCACTCCTATCTGAGGCCACGCTCCACTTAGGCCATCCCGCTTAATGCAGTGAACCTCACTCCATGCCCTGCCTCCTGGCACCTCTTGCCTGGTGCCTCTCACCTAGCACCTTTTTCCTAGTACCTATCTCCTGAGCCCTCTCGCTCGGCTCTCATTGCCTGGGCCCTCTCGCCATGGCCCTCTCGTTCTCCTACGAGTCCGACGTTGTACACAAAAATGTTGGAACCAACAAGTTCTGCCATTTCACTCGTACCAGAGCAATAATCATTTCCCGCCAGAACCCGTATAAAGGACAACTCCCGTGCATGGATTAAGGCATTTTTTGCTCCTTGAAAATCTAGAAAAAAATATAGAAATTTTGGGAGAGGGGAAGTGCTGCCATTTTCATTTCTCATTTAGTTATCTTCCTTTCTCATGTTTTTTTTTCAGTTTTTCTGTTTAGTTTTTATTTCAGCTTTCTATAATAGTTTAGTTTAGTTTAGTTTCAATTTCAGTGTTAGTGCTAGCAAGTTTTTCATTTTCCTTTAGTGTAATATTTTTGTATTCCGAGTGTAGCTCATTATTTGAATTAAATATAAAGCGAGTTTATTTTTCTTATCTCTATTTTTGTTTCCATGAACTCCTACTCATCTCTCTTCCACTTCACCTTGAGTAACTAATCCTCATATTTAATCTTGATGATCCGAGGTTCGAGTTGATTAAGTTATGATGCTATAGTTTTCTTTTTCTTTGTAAGGTTTAGACCTTAAATTTTTCTTGATTATTAGTGTTTGGAGATATTTTATCGATGTATATTTCCCATATTTGTTTCCACTCTTAGCTAGCCGAGAGGCTCGTAGTTTAGAGTGAACAATCAAGGGTAAAGTGAGTTGCACGCACCCCACGGCAAAGGCAGATGTTAAATCTCCAGTATTGGAGTGAAATCCAATAGCGGGGTTCACATCGTAAAGCGAGCTTTAGGCCTCTGATTTGGACGAGAGTTCGATCAGACCTTCCTTAACTCAGGTGGGCACGAATTCGAGAGGAGCGTGTTCATTCTTTAGGAACCTCCATGGTCAAGGTCCTTTGCCTTATTAAGTTATAGTTTATTATCGCATTTTAATCAACTTTTGTCGAGGTGATTCTCGATTGAGTTCTTTTCTTTATCATCATTTCAGCCCCTCGTTTTAAATCGCAGTTGTGGTCTCTGTGATTAAGTGCATGTGCTTTTCTTTATGCAATTAGTCTTCCCTTTTAATTTAGTTAACAAACCCTAAAACAATCCTTCGATAAGATAATAGTCTTAGTGTGAGTAAGATTACTCAACATTTCCCGGATTTTAATATGACACTTGTGTTCACTTGCTACAATTCGATAGGTATACTTGCCTTGTTGGATTGATTGTTCGGTTTTATTCTCTTTATTAATTTTTCATCCAACAAGTTTTTAGCGCCTTTGCCGGTGAGCAACTTTTGTTGATAATTTGAAAACACGAACATATTACTTTTATCACTTCTCTTTCTCGCCCTCTTTCTTCAAGATTAAAAATTCAAAAAATATTAACGCTCTTAATAGAAACCCACATCAAAATTTTTCTACACCACCTAACTCTTTCAAAAAGCGAAATGTGACTTAAATACCACTATCTCGTCTAGTACCTTGCGAACCCTTCATAGTGTATGCCCTTGGAAGTTCGGGAGTTAAAACATTAAAAAAATATATTCCAAATAAAATTATTAGTTCTCTTTTTCTAGTTTATTTTTCTCTTTCTTCATCTTCTCTTCTGCTACTGCATGACCCGCAGAAATCTGTCGGATATTTTGGACATGGACCATGATATTGAGTGTACTCTTCGGAGAAGATTACAATTTCAAGGCCCTACTCTCCAAATACCGGTTGAGGATTCCGAGTCATTTTGTACCCTAAAAATGGAAGGGCCCGTCGTAGAGGAAGCCCTGCATAGGCCTATGTCTTATTATGCACGACTGAATCTAGAGTGTACAGAATCAAGCATAGTTCTCCCTACTATAGCTAATAATAATTTTGAACTTAAGCCTAGAATAATTCAAATGGTGCACCAGTAGGTGCAATATGACGCACTTCAAGATGAAGATCTTAACGCACATAAAGCTATCTTTCTTGAGATTTGTGACACCTTTAAAATCAATGGGGTTACAAATGATGCTATTAGGCTAAGACTCTTCCCTTTCTATCTTAGAACTAAGGCTAAGAAATGGTTGAACATTCTACCGAAAAATAGCATCACCACCTAGGATCAACTAACTTAAAAATTTCTGGGAAGTATTTTCCGCGAGCTAAAATCGCAAAACTTAGGAACAATATTTTTGCCTTTTGACAAATAGATTCTGAAACCTTGTATGAAACCTGGGAAAGATTTAAAGAACTTTTAAGATGATGCCCCCATCATGCGCTGCCTATATGGTTACATGTGCAGACGTTTTATAACGGGCTAAATCAAAGCACAAAGCAAATGATAGACACAGCTTCCGGTGGTACCTTAAACAAAAAACCCCAGAAGCAGCTCTTGAGCTTTTTGAGGACAAGGCAATGAACACATATTAGTGTAATGTGCCTAGGTCCCGCTCAAACAAACCTGCAGGTATCTTTGAAGTAGATAACATCTCCCAGCTAGCTCCGCAAGTGGAAGTATTAAGTAAAAAGATAACGGAGATGACTGCTGCCTCCGCCCCTCAGGTATGGGAATGCGCAACTCCTTCTCCCGAACAATTGGATTATTTTAATAATATGCCTAGAAATCCTTTTCATAATTTTTCTGCTGCTAATTTTCCTACTCTGGGTTTTGCTTTTAAGAATAGTTATAATCCCGCTTTACGAATTCACCCTAATTTTTCGGGGAGTAATCCCTCGAACGCAATGCGCCCGCACCACAAAATTATTTTTCTGCACTGCCTCCACCTCTTTAAAATTATCCAAAACCTCCAAGCTTGGAGGAGTTACTTTACAAATATATAAACACAAATGACGCTACTATAAGAACCCTAACCAGGACCGTTAAAAGTTTATAAAATCAAGTAGGACAACTCGCAAAAATTATTTCTTGAGAAACCCACCGGGTCTCTTCCTGCCAATACCGAGCCTAACCTGCGAGAGCAAGCGAAAGCTATAACTCTTCGGAGTGGGAAGCAAGTTTCTAGTATGGTTAGCAAAGATCCCGAGGCAAGCTCTGCCCCCATTTTAAATATTCCACCATCTGTTGAAAAAGAAGTTATCACTCCACTCTCTACTTTAGAAAAAGATCTCACTCCACCACCCATCTTTAAAAATGATCCAAATCCTCCAAACCCTTCTGAACTTAATAAGCAACGTCAGGATGATCAATACTCCCGCTTCGTAGAAATATTTAAGAAAATCCATGTTAATCTGCCTTTCCACGAAGCAATATCCCAGAAGCCGAAGTATGATAAGTATCTTAAGGACCTCCTTACTAATAAGAAGAAGCTAGAAAACTTATCCCATATAACACTAAAGGTCAAGTGCTCTACGGTCTTGACAAAACGTTTGCCAAAGAAGATCAGTGATCCGGGTAGTTTTTCTATACCGTGTGTCTTTGGTGATCTTTTGTCAAGCATGCATTGGTCGACTTAGGTGCAAGTATTAACCTGATTCCCCTCTCGTTATTCAAGAAGCTAGGAATTGGTAGCCTCAACCCCACACGCATGAGTATCAAGCTCGCTGATAGATTTGTTAAGTACTTGTTAGGAATCGTGGAGGATGTCTTAGTTAAAGTTGACAAATTCATCTTCTCGGTAGATTTCGCTGAAAGATTTGTTAAGTCCCTTGATCCTTGGCTGACCCTTCCTTTCCACCTCCCGAGCTATCATTGACGTAAGCAATGGTAAGCTCTTCCTACGAGTAGGCGATGATCAAGTAACTTTACCTATCACCCCTTCGATGAAGAACACCCTAGAGAATGACAACTCATGTTTCTTCTTAGATACCTTAAGTGATGAATCTTCCTACAGTATAAGTGAAAATAAATTTTCTGATTTTTGTTATTCCTTAACTTTTCCTACTGAAAATCTACAAGAAGCCACCATGGCCACTAGCACCGCCCCCTTCAATTTTCCATATAAAGAAAAAGTATATGAAGACATTGTGTTTAACAAAGAATGAATTTCTAAAATGTCATATGAAGAACCCCCTACCCTAAAATTAATGGAACTATCCGAACATCTTAGGTATGCCTTCTAAGAAAAGGACTCCAAACTACAAGTAATAGTTTCAGCCTACCTGACTGAAGTGCAAAATTACAAGCTCCTACTAGTGTTACGTAAACATCACCGAGCTATTGCCTGGCAGATATCTGATATCAAGGGCATAAGCCCATCATTTTGCAGCCACAAAATCCTAATGGATGATAATTCATATAATTAAATCCAACCTCAACGCCGTATAAATCAAAATATGAAAGAAGTCGTAAAGGGCGAGGTTATTGATGCTAAAGATCACGGCAGTGAACCGGTCGCACAAGTAATATAAATGGGCGAGTTTTCCGAAGTATCGATCTCTCAAGGAACACAGTAAGGTGGAGTTAATTTCGAGGAGGACTTGAGATTGAAGTCCTTAGGTTGGAGTTAACGATGGGGGGTTTTAGTATTGTGATAAAAGGAAGTAAAACTCTATCAACTACTACTATGCAACGCCGCAATGCAAAGCTTCGCCAAGCAGGATGGAAGACTAGTTGGGCCGCTATGCACCGAATCGCTAGGCGGATGGGCTAGTAGGCTAGCGGATGAGGTGGAGAGAATGGCGGAAATCCTACTATGCTGGCCGCTATGCACTGCTTCACGAAGCACGCCACTAGCAATTGCTAGTGCGGCACAAAACACATCAACCCCACAAAAGCACACCTCAAATAGATAAGCAGGAATACTAAATAACATAGACATGATTAACTAAATATGCTAACAGTCAAAATACACTTCATAAATACAAAGAAATCTACTATGCTATCAATACAAGAGGAGGTGAGTGTGCGAAATAGACTGGCTCTGAAGTCTTATTGAGGATTCATGGAAGGAATCATCGGGTTGTCAATCCGCGTCCAAGCTCGGTCCTCAGCTGCATCCGGGATAGAGAAGGGTTGTCACCACCTTCCAATGTCCCGTTTTCGTCATATCACAACCTGGTGGAGAAACTCACAAACTGCTCCAAGCTTGGTGAAAGCTAGGCCGAGATCTTCTTGAAGCTCCTCGATGAAGGAGGAGGCCGAGAGGATGCTTCGGCTTTGATTTGGCGGTGAAAGCTTGCCTGGAGCCCCTCCCTAAGACGGAGGATTAAGGGAAATGGCGGAACCCTTCGTCGGAGACGAAAAAAGGTGGAAGAAAACGATCAATCCGGAATTTGGGCGGGACCTGTGATATTTATAGAAAGCAGAATTGAATAATGCGCACAATTACGGGCGCACGACAAGTGGTCATGCACACTATGGATAGTGATGGTATATATTGGCATGGCAGAATAAAGAGAAGAACTGGGGTAACGCGTACGAGTGATGGCACACGACTAGTGGTCGTGCGCACTATGTCTAATGGTCATGCGATTACCTTAGACAAGACTCCAAGAAAAGAGGAATCAATGCACACGAATAGTGGCGCACGACCCGTGGTCGTGTGCTCTGTGTCCAGTGGTTGTGCGATCTGTGTCTAGTGGTTGTGCAATTATCCCAAGAAGAATTCTGAGATCATAATACCAGTGTGCACGATCATCGGCGCACGACCAGTGGTCGTGCGCAATAGATCCGATGATCGTGCGCAGTATTACAGCTTCCAAACTCCCCCGGAACACGAACACGGCCCCTGTACCAAACACCGATATGAGCAGACATTCTAGGAAATCGCAAAAAGGAGTACAAATTATAAAAGTACAAAAAATACACAACTACGGGCCAAAAGTGAACTTCATATAGAAATAAAGATAAGATGAAATATATATGATAACAAACTAAAAGTGAAGTGTAAGCAAAGGAAAACAAGCCCAGATGAGTCCGAAAATAGGTATATAAAATGGACTCATCACACCCCAAGACTTAACTGTTTGCGCGTCCCGAGCAAACAAAATCTAAGAAGATCGGGAAAGTTACTAACTAACAATGAAATTGAAAAACAAAGTACCATGCGAAGTCGTATGCTCACGTAAGTAAAATTACAATAGAGAAAATTTCTGTTGGGTATTGTATCCACAATCACCGGGATTTGAGGATGCCTCCTTTCAAGCTAAGATGAATTTACTATATATTTGATGAATTTCTTTAAGTTGTGCTTGCAGTTATTCCACGCTAAGTACACACCAATGTCAGGGTGCAGTGGGTCAATATACACGGGTCCGTGCAACGTAATCCCTCGTTGAGCAGATCAGTGTGTTGGCCTACGTGTACTCTCTCTAATGGGGTGTACTTAAGTTCAAGTACAGGGCTATGATAAAGCAAGAGCAGACAAGAAGCAAGGATGGGCCAAAGACCAGCTCATGGGTGGAAAGACGAGAATTCGTCTAAGTATAATTCGTCGAGAATCACTAAGTGATTCTCGCCGATTCGTCGAGAATCACTAGTGATTCTCGACGAGTCGACGAGAATCACTAGTTGATTCTTGCCGGGTTGGGCTGGCTGTATCGACGCAGTCAGAAAAATCATGTAAGGCAGAATCGTCGAGAATCACCAAGTGATTCTCGTTGATTTGTCGAGAATGACTTTGCATTCTCGACGAGTCGGCGAGAATCCAAGGTGATTCCCGCCGATTCTCCCCGGCCTCTGTAACCTGTGTAGTCAGAATTCTCCAAGTAGAATTTGGCGAGAATCGTAAGTGATTCTCGCCGATTCGTCGAGAATCACCCACGATTCTCGCCGAATTTGACTTAGGTATTTTTCCAACTCTGTCTGGACCGGTCCACGTTGTCTATGGGATTTTGAACCGGACTTCGGTCTTACTGCTGGTGGGGCCCACAACGGTCATCTCTTGACCTAATGTATAAATACTCTGTATTTGTGAACAGTGAAGACACGGATTACAGATAAAAGAAAAAGAGCCCCCCGTCAATCCCTAGATCGGAAGCGAGCTCGGCCGACCTGCTCCGCCTCTCGCTGATTGCTCGCCACCATTGATTGAGGTGTTCGTTACCTCTCCCGGTGACAGAAGCCTAGTCGGGCACAGCGTCTCACGCGTCTATCCAGAGATCTTTTGTCTCTTGATTTGTGATCGGGAAACATTCCCCATCCGAATCAATCGAGATGATCGATCCTAGTGTGACCGTTGGAAGACCTTGCCGACTTTGCTAAGAAGATTGGATCTACATAGCATCACCGCCTCTCTTGTTGAATCCGTCGATCTAAAGAAGATTCTCTCCAAGTGAAATCTAGGGTTGTGGACTCTTCGTTGACTTCAAGAACACGTCGTCGAACGAAGAGGGACACCCTAGTATCCATACGTTATTTGTATTTCGTACAATCTATTTTCATTTCTTTGTAAAGGACCGTTTGGTCTCTAGTTGTAGGGTTGGGTGCAACCCGTGTTGTGGGAGTGTTGACTCCTACGTGTGGAAGGGTTCCTTCCGTTAGTACGAGGATTGGATTTCAATCCTGTTGGTGAAGTGACCGAGTCGTCCCTGGTTGGGAGATAGGTCGAAGGGGGAAAGTGGACGTACCCAAATCGCGGAACCACTATAAATTGCTTGTGTATTTTTTGTGCTGTGTTGTTTTGTTTTCTTGTGCAGGTAAAACATTAATTCCGTAAATTCGCTCCAAATACACCTGTACCCCCCCATTGGTGTAAGTAGTTGACACTAGGTGGACTTTCAAGTGGTATCAGAGGGAGGTTCCTCAGCAATAAGGTTAACACCTTGAGTAAGATCCTGCCTCCTGTGTCAACTAGAAGACGAGACTCAAGCATGGAGCTGGAATTTGATGTCCCTCCTCTGAGACTCCCTACGTGCACAACAGAGTATTACCCTATCTGGAAGATGAGAGTTATGTTTCATCTGGAGGCCATCGACCCTCGGGTGTCAATCATCTTGGAAGAGGGTCCCTTCATTCCCATGAAGGCTTCTGATTCTGGAGAGGATATCCAAATCCCCAAGAGTCCCGAAGAGATGTCTGAGACCGAGCTCTCACTGTACAACTTGGACAAGTTAATACGTCAGATCATCACTGACGTCTGGTCTGGTGTATCTCGTTCAAGAGTGGACAAGTGAAGGACGGCCAAGTCCATGTGGCAAACCATCTCTGACCTCATGGAGGGATCATAGAAAGCTAGGACCGGTTGTCAGCAAGAGGATGAAGCCTATGTAGGGGTACTTATTTCTGAAGATGAAGGGCATGATCAATATGTCAATATCAGGGCTCCTGTGTCCTTGTCAGAGACTGAAGACGAAGCTGAGGAAAGTAGTTCTGATGAAGCTAACTCAACAGTCTCTGGCGATCTGGATGGTAACCATGAACAACAAAGTCTGAAGCAGGTAACTTCTTCCTCATGCCCCTCTCCTCTTGAAGTTCCTGAAGACAGGAATAGTTTTGAGAGTAGTCCTTCCAATGATGCAAGGGATACACATAGCCTCAATCAAAAGATTGATAATCTTGATTCCCTTGAGAGTGCCCTTCAGACGAGCAACTTACTTGTTGAGGAACAAGCTAAGGAGATTGCTCAGCTGAAGATCTTGATGAATCTCCAATTGGAATCCATCAAAGTAAAGGACTCACAGATCTCGGATCTAGAAAGTCGTCTAGAGACAGATAAGAGGATAGTTTCTAATTTTTCCAATATTGATGCTATCAAGAGAAAAGCATAAAATGGGTGGATCTCCCAAATTATTAAGTCATGGAGAAATGGGAAAACTGTGTTCAGACCCCCCACCCCAAGTAGGAAGGACACTCATCATGCTTTTAGGTATGACCATAGGAATAACCATGGTCACTGCAAAATGATCAGTCCTCTTGTGGAAGCACCCAGAATGTCAGGGCTATCATGGCTACCCAGAAGAGGATACCTCAGGCTTCAACCAAGCCTTTTGTATTCTCGGCCACTGCCCCTACTAATCATGAGTCTGCCAGCATCAGCACACAATGCGCCTCTCACCTCCCTAGGACTCAGGAAAGGGGGGTTAGAAATCATGTTGTTGGCACACATGGGGACCTTGGAAGGGGGCTGACTGAAAGGAAGGCACCTCCTCCCAAGCCTCATGACGCCTACCATATGCACTCTTTCCACCCATCCATGAGTCAAGGTGGAAGTGACAAGTCTGTTAGCAGATTCGGCCCCATCCCGTATAGACCTAGGACTTTGACTACCTCAGTCACCAGGTCAGGTCACAAACGGCGATACAACATTCAAGAATGTTGGTGTTGTGGCAAAGTGGGTCATTTTGCCATAGATTGTTGGCACAACCCTTCTGTGTCAAAGGTAAGGGGACTTCCACATCCTCGAGGCAATGTTAGTCCTCTCTCCAGGATCCCTGAGGGGAGGCATCCCAATTATTATGCTGACAGGAACCTAGGACCCAATACTTATTGGGTTCCTAAGGCAAGATAACTCTTTTGCAGGGTAGTCTAGGTTCCCGTAAACCTAATGGGAACCAGACAGGAGATGTTCCAAAAATGACGTGGAACAAGTATCTGGAAAAGGAGCAGTGCCATCAACACGGGCACGTGCAAGTTGACCACCTGGTGTGCCTTGAGCAGATGTTCTAAATGATACATCCTTTAATCTCAGTTAATTGCAATCAGCTTCAATATATGAGCTATAGCGCATCGATTTGTACATATATGTATATAAGTATGTCTGCATATCCACATTAAGTCATGAATTCCCTCTCTCGAAAGTAAATGGTCATGTATAGACTTACACTTATATGCTTGTTTCTTAAGAAAGATTAAGATTGCAAAAATAACCTTTAGATAAATTGTTAAAGATTTATCTATAAATACACTAGTAAATTCGAGAATAAACCTCAACAGGCCTAAGTCAGCCCACTGAAAATTAATGAAGATACGCCATTGGAAGCCACTAAAACTTACAACTGACATAAAGAAGATTATGCATATCTCGATCGAGAAATAACCCATTGAAATTGATTGCCACGGTTATTGTCTTGGGTATATTTATAAGATTTCTAAATCCGGTATGTACTCCCGCCGACTCCGATTTAGAAAGCTGCCGACTCTTCATCTCCCGCCGTTCGCAGAGAATCCCGCCGACCCTTCCTCAGAAACCCGACGATATTCCTTCCCTCCTCCCGGCGACTTCCCGCATCTTGGCTCCCTATCTCGTCGACCTCGTTCCGGATTCCGTAGACTCCTCTCCTCTCGTCCAGGGCGCTCGTCCTAGTTTCCATTCTCCGCGGTTTCGATCAAACAAGGGCACGAGCTCCTCCAGGCTTTCCGTCGTCTCCGTCAACTCTCGCTCCCTCCGTATTTGGGTAACCATTTCCTCTCCCCTACAGTGACTCACTGTTCGTGTAGCTTCCTTTTTTTTTGAGCTCTGATTAGGCGTAAACTTGGGATTCCCCTCCTAGGTTTGCTATGGCTCCAAGGACCACCGCCGGGCTGGTCACTGGCTGTGAGTTGGTTCGAACCGGGTTCTCACATGCCTCGGATGAGTTCAGAAACATCATCATCATGCTGGAGGAGGCTGGACTCACGTTTGTACTGGAGCACCCCTGCAAAATTCTGGATAAAGAAGTGATGGAGTTCTTCGCAACCACCAAACTTCGGAATGAAGACTCTATCATCAAGTGTAAGGTTGCAGGTGCAAGGATCAAGATGTCTACCAGGAAACTGACTCAATGCTTGCAGCTCTCCAGTTCTGAGCACGAGGATTATCTGGAGGAACATGATAGAGCCAGGACCCTATTATTCTGTGGGCTAGCTAGGGGCACCAGATCGATAAAGAGAAAAGAAATGAATGAGGAGGGGAAACTCTTGTCCGGCATCATTGGGAAAGTACTGATATGCAAACCAGGCTCACACGACCACATCTCAGCTGACATGTTCAAGATTCTTGTGGTGATAGTCTGCCGAAAGAGATTCAACTGGGGGGCCATGCTTTTTGAGAAGATTAAGGACACCCTCAGATCTCCAAGTTTTGGACGAATCATCAGCCTATTTCTCAATCAGTTGAACGGAGATAGGTTCGACATGAGCAAAGGAGTTCCTTTGCATTATTTGAAGAAAATGGACTCCAGCGTCTTTGACAGATGGGAGCGACTCATAGGGCAAGCTGCAGTGGTAGTTGAACAAGAAGAATCTCCTGCCGAGGACAATAGAACTTCAACACATTTCATGGCAACACTCAGTGAAGTTCCTGACGCCCTGATTGCAGGAACTGAGGGGGAGCCTGTAACCGTTTCGGCAAACATCTTATCTGATATTTCTCTGATAGCTAAAGAAGCTATGGAGATGGTGGCAGATGAAGTAGCAAATGATGAAGTGGTTGAGAACGATGAGGAAGCTCTTATCGACGATGATCTGGGAGATGAGTTGGCTAATGAGGAGGAGGAGGAAGAAGTAGAAGAAGATGTGCACAGCTCTGCCGATAAGCATGATCACTTGGAGACTGAGATAGAAGAAGAAGTACCAGAGAATGAGAAAGCGGCAGAGTCTCAGGAGGATGTTGAGGTTCCATCTGTGGAACAAGCTCCTAAGCAGTTAGATGCAAGGATGGAGGGGGAGCAATCCTTTGTTCCCCCTATGGACTCCATACTACTATCCAGCTCTCCCAGTACTTCTGCGGGGGAGCCTGACCAGGGTCTGCCTGCAGCTCCTCCACTACAAGAAAGCATAGCAAATCTCACTGTCAATTTTGTCCAAGGTATGCTTTATGAGCTCAAGGATACGGTTGAGAAATCGCACAACAAAGTGCTAAAGAGACTGCGGGAGTCTGAGGATCTCATGCTTAAGAATGTGATTCAGATCAACCACAAACTGGATTTGATGGAAAAGAAATTTGATGAAAAATACACAGAGGCAGGCACAGCAGTATCTCTTCACATGCAGGGACTGAAGAAGAATACTGACGATCTGGCTGTCGTCAATAAAAATGCACATATTGTGGCAGACATCATAGAAAAATTCGATGCCAACATGGTAACGCTAAACGCAAATCAGAAATCTCTGTTGGACGAATTCAGTAAAACCGTGAAGCACATTGATGCCTCTTTGCATTCCTATACAAACTCTGTAGCCGTCGAAGCCAAAAAGGGGGAGGAAGCGTATAATGCTAAGATGGCGGGGCTTCAAGAGTTGGTACTTCTAAATTTCGACCAGACCAATAGGTATGCCTTTCAAATGCCTTTCAAAACTGCACCTTTACTCAACTTAATAAATAATAATTGACAAATACAAATTCGATAATTTGAATAGGTACGTGTTTGAAACGGCCCACTGGCTGGTAAAAGAAGCATCGGGAATACATGTCCCTGTTGCCCCACCTGAGGATGAGGGCCGTGCTGGTACTACTGAGGGTGATATAAGGGCTGAAGAATTACAACTGAGCGAAGTCGAGTTGAAGAAAGCTGCGGAGAGGGCTGAAAGAAGAAGCTGGTTTGACCAAGATGCCTTAGCAAAAGTCAAAGGCAAAAGGCAAATCAAAGAAGGAACTTCGAAGGAAACACCAGCTGAAAAGAAGATTAGATTGAAGGAGGATGATGTGAGGAGTGAAAAGTGGAGTCCCGTATCAAAGAATATCATCTTGGACACCTTTGCATTACTACAAGAAGGGCAAGTCAAAAGGAGTGACGTATATAGCCAATACGAGTGGGAGCAGCACAAGTTGTATGAAGCCAAAAGAAACTTGTTCTTCAGAAGCAACACTGGGGCAAACAAAGCTGCAAACATAGCTCCTCCTCCGAGATACTATCCTAAGCCCAAGGAGTATTTTGAGCGACAAAGCAAAAGATTCTTAGCTCAGCAACTCAAAGAAGACTTAGCTAAGGACAAAGATCTGTAGGATGTTAGCTCTTGTGATTATCTCATTTAAACTTTTTTATTAAGCAAACCATGAACATTTGTGTGTGGACATTAATATTTATATATACATGTGTGTGGTTTATTATTTGAATCTCACATTGATCTAATTACGCTTATTGCTCACTCTGTTTATTAATGCATATTTTATCTGAAATGTTGAAATTCATCTTAGCTTAGTAGGATTTTGGCTTCGTCAAATAGGGGGAGATTGTTGGGTATTGTATCCACAATCACCGAGATTTGAGGAAGCCTCCTTTCAAGCTAAGATGAATTTACTATGTATTTGATGAATTTCTTTAAGTTGTGCTTGCAGTTATTCCACGCTAAGTACACACCAATGTCAGGGTGTAGTGGGTCAATATACACGGGTCTGTGCAACGTAATCCCTCGTTGAGCAGATCAGTGTGTTGGCCTACGTGTACTCTCTCTATTGGGGTGTACTTAAGTTCAAGTACAGGGCTATGATAAAGCAAGAGCAGACACGAAGCAAGGATGGGCCAAAGACCAGCTCATGGGTGGAAAGACGAGAATTCGTCTAAGTATAATTCGTCGAGAATCACTAAGTGATTCTCGCCGATTCGTCGAGAATCACTAGTGATTCTCGACGAGTCGACGAGAATCACTAGTTGATTCTTGCCGGGTTGGGTTGGCTGTCTCGACGCAGTCAAAAAAATCATGTAAGGCAGAATCGTCGAGAATCACCAAGTTATTCTCGCCGATTCGTCGAGAATGACTTTGCATTCTCGACGAGTCGGCGAGAATCCAAGGTGATTCTTGCCGATTCTCCCCGGCCTGTGTAACCTGTGCAGTCAGAATTCTCCAAGTAGAATTCGGCGAGAATCGTAAGTGATTCTCGCCGATTCGTCGAGAATCACCCACGATTCTCGCCGAATTTGACTTAGGTATTTTTCCAACTCTGTCTGGACCGGTCCACGTTGTCTACGGGATTTTGAACCGGACTTCGGTCTTACTGCTGGTGGGGCCCACAACGGTCATCTCTTGACCTAATGTATAAATACTCTGTATTTGTGAACAGTGAAGACACGGATTACAGATAAAAGAAAAAGAGGCCGCCGTCAAGCCCTAGATCGGAAGCGAGCTCGGCCGACCTGCTCCGCCTCTCGCTGATTGCTCGCCACCGTTGATCGAGGTGTTCGTTACCTCTCCCGGCGAAAGAAGCCTAGTCGGGCACAGCGTCTCACACGTCTATCCAGAGATCTTTTGTCTCTTGATTTGTGATCGGGAAACCTTCCCCATCCGAATCGATCGAGACGATCGATCCTTGTGTGACCGTTGGAAGACCATGCCGACTTTGCTAAGAAGATTGGATCTACATAGCATCACCGCCTCTCTTGTTGAAGCCGTCGATCTAGAGAAGATTCTCTCCAAGTGAAATCTAGGGTTGTGGACTCTTTGTTGACTTCAAGAACACGTCGTCGAATGAAGAGGGACACCCTAGTATCCATACGTTGTTTGTATTTCGTACAAGCTATTTTCATTTCTTTGTAAAGGACCGTTTGGTCTCTAGTTGTAGGGTTGGGTGCAACCCGTGTTGTGGGAGTGTTGACTCCTACGTGTGGAAGGGTTCCTTCCGTTAGTGCGAGGATTGGATTTCAATGTTGTTGGTGAAGTGACCGAGTCGTCCCTGGTTGGGAGATAGGTCGAAGGGGGAAAGTGGACGTACCCAAATCGGGGAACCACTATAAATTGCTTGTGTATTTTTTGTGTTGTGTTGTTTTGTTTTCTTGTGCAGGTAAAACATTAATTCCGCAAATTTGCTCCAAATACACCTGTCCCCCCCCATAGGTGTAAGTAGTTGACACTAGGTGGACTTTCAATTTCTAAGTATGCAGAATAGTTTATATTTTTCACAATGCGTATCAAAATTTTATTACTACTAAAAAGTAGAATCACAGTGAATCATCCGGTCACGCGTAGGAAGAAATTAGGTAGGCCACTAAGATGAGCTTTGCCAAAGGTCGGTGCTCAGGATCACCTCCAAAGGAATCCACCAATGTCAGGGACCATACGCTTGCCCGTTCACACTCTCTCCACGACACTAGTTCGACTCAAGCGCGAATCCGTAGGACTTCAGGATTAGAGATATGGCTTGGGTTATAATGGGGTAAACAATGATAAACTGGGAGACTAAGAACCTAACCACAATACAAACGAGTACGCTACATGGTGGTCGCTAGGCTTCGAAGAAAATAAAAGCAACCGAACTAGCAATCCAACGAGGCAAGTATAACTATCGAATTGTAGCTAGGGGACACAAGTGTCGTATTGAAATCCGGAAACTGTTGAATAAATTTTCTCACACGAAGGCTATTATTTTATCGACGGAAAAACTAGGGTTTGAGAAACTAAGTGCAATTAAAGAAATAAAGCTATGCAAGAAAGAGAACAACTGCAGTTAATTAAAGAGCATAAAGTAAGCGATTATAACGAAGGGTTGAAACTATGAAATGGAAGAGCACTCGATCAAAAATCACCTCGGCAAGAGTTAACTAAGAAATGCGATAAAAATAAACCTAAACTTAATAGGGTAAAGGTCCTTGACCGTGGAGGTTCCTAAATCTTAAACACGCTTCTCTCGAAGTCGTGCCCAACTGAGGTTTGGAAGGTCCGACCGACTCTCGTCTAATTCGGAGGCCTAAAGCTCGCTTTACGCGATGAACCCCACTATTTGAATTTTCTCCAATTCGGGAGATTTGGACGTCTGCCTCTCTCGAGGGGTGCGTACAACTCCATTTACTCTTGAATGCTAGCTTCATTCTATCGACCTCTTGGCTAGCCCAGAATGAAAGATAAGGTGGAGAGTATATATCGATAATATACCTCCAACCTATGAAAAATCAAGAGTAATCAAAGGCCTAAACCCTAAAAAGAAAAGGTAAATTCAAAGCATCATAACTTAATCTCTCGAACCTCGTATCATCAAGATAGAGTATAAGGAGGATTAGTTAATCATAATGGAGTGGAGGAGGGGGATGAGTAGTAAAGCATTAAGAACACAATGAAGAAAAGAGCACTTTTATATTAATGAAAAAGAGAGCTACACTTGCATGAAAATGAATTACAATTGCATGAAAATAAGAAACCTATTCTAGCCCTACCATTAGCACTAAGCAAGAGCAAAGATTACAACAAAAGCTTAAATAAACTAAGATCTAAGCTAGGGTTAATAAAATTACAAAAAAAGAACGAGTGATAGAGGGAAAAACATGGAAAAAAAAACCTAGAAACAAAGGGGCAGAACCTCCCCTCTCAACCCAAGCTCTCTGAAATGAAGGGGGGGTCTTAATTTATATAAAATTTCCATGGGTTGGTCACGCCCGGCGACACGCCCAGTGAAGGCGTGTCAGGGGGCGTGACAGGTACGTCATTAACCTCAGGCTCTAGATTCTGGCGGGAAGGATGATTGCTTTTGTACGTCGCTGGTCACGCCCTGGGTCACGCCTGTGTAGGGGGCGTGACACGTACATCGCATCGAAATCATTGGTCGAAAATCCGTCAGTCATCGGAAAAGGAGGGGGTCACGCCCTGTGTAACACCCGTGATTGGTGGCGTCACAGTACTATTGGCGTGCTGAGACGAAATGGCATTTAATGCAGCGGCAGGCTTCGGGCAGAGGGCGATACACCCCGGGTCACGCCCGGGGACACGCCCATGGAGGGCGTGTCAGGGTGCGTGACAACCGTTATTCCTATTTTTCTGTCTCTTTCAGTAGTCATCATCGGTATAAGGCGACACGCCATAGGTCACGCCCGGGGAGGGCGTGAAAGGGGTGCGTGACAGGTCATTTTTGTCAAATTTTCTAGAAACATGCAAAAAGATAAGAAAATGTTTGTGGCAATAATATTTACATAAAAATGATAAAAAATAAAGTAATAAGACATGATTTGTACATTATAAAATAGAAAATACGATAATAGTTTAGGCTACAAAACGTATTATCAAACTCCACCAAGCTTAAGTTTTGCTTGTCCCCAAGCAAAAATATAAAAACTAAATAATCAAAAAAAAAAGACTAATCAAGAAGTTCTAATTATGCCCACACAAGTACTATGCGAAATTCTAAGTAGGGAAAAGGTGAAACGTAAATCTAAAATGATTATTTAGGTATAGTAAAAGTTTTATAAACTTTACTTAACGAAAATAAATCATCCAAAATTTTGTCGAAATTCTTTAAATATATTTAAGCAAAGCAACGAAAATGAAAAAATGCATTGAGTTGTTACTAGATCCAAGCAACGCATTATAATTATATCAATTCAATAAACAAAAATCTAAGTTTAAATCCAAAAGTAAAACTGGTTTACTTTTCTTCTTTTCTTAGTTGTTAAATAAGATTCAAAAGGCGTGAATCAAAATGACTTAAATAGGACAGAAATGTTTGATTAAGGAATATGATTAGGAGTGGAATTCAAAGGTAATCATGAAGGCTTAAAATCACACTAAACAAAAAACAAAGAGTTTCAAAAATTTTCATTCAAAATAGAAATGTATATATATATTTTTTCTTTTTTTCTTCTTTTCTCCATTTTTTTTTCAAAACAAAGGCCATAAATATTTTTTTTTCTTTTTCATTTTGAATTGGCCAAATAAAAACAAACATATCTTTTAAGCATACTTTTTTTAAAAAAAAAATTCTCCCAAGAAAATCACAAAATAACCTATCAAAATTACAAAAATATTTTATGATACTCAAGAAGGCTAGTGTGATTAGATAGGTTGGAAATTTTTGCTTTGGTGAAAATGAAATGAAAAGAGGAGCTATCAAATGAAATCAGAAAAAAGTCTCAAAAGCGGCTAACTAGTGTTAAAAGTTTTTAGGTTGGCAGGAGAGCTCAAATGAAAACAAAAACGGCCTAAATCATTTTCATGCTTTTAAATTTATTTAAAACAAAGTTTGAAAATTTTCAAAAAGCGAGTCCTCGATAATAAAAGAAGATTGATGAAATTGCTTCTAAAATATAAATAATAGGTGACTTGGATCGTTCACATCTACTACACTATTCAAAGGTTGACCTTACAAAAATTATCCAAAAACGAAAAGGAAAATAGTGGATAATGAATTTTTGAGAAAGTAAAGAAAATAAAGAACGAAAAACCATAATAGAAATGCGAGTTTTAGAAAAATATTTCACCTTAACATGCTACCGTTAATTAGAAACACAGCATGACCAACATTTTAATTGTGAAACATAATTAAAAAGGACGATTAGAAATATTATAATTAACTACGTTGTTTATAAAAAAATTTAAGTAAAACAAAAACAAAAACTAAGGGTACTATTAAAATACCAAAATGTCTAAACAATTAAGGCAAAAACAAAAAGCATAAATATAAATTTTTTAATTTGTGAAATAGCTTTTTTTTTATTTTGGAAATATTTTCTTCATTTTTTTGGAATTTTAAGATATTCATCTTTTTTTTTGAAAAGAAATATACACAGAAAATAAGAATATTTACACCGAGCAAAAATGAAGGAGGAAGTCCTCCCCCAAGCTTAAAATGGACATTGTCCTCAATGGAAAAAGAAGGGGATTGGAGAAGGAGAGAAAAATAAAGTACAGAATTGAAAGACATAATTGAAAAATAGGTACTTGCCCGGATTTAGTCGCTGCGAAAACTGAGTGATGTCGCTCCCCTGAATGTCTTCTATGGACTTCGTTATTGATTCAGCAACGTTTGAGCAGGCGATCGTAGAAGCTTAAGCTTGTCGGAGCCGTCCGGGGCAAAAATTGTAAAATAAAGAAAACAGAAAAAATATAACTTGGGTTGCCTTCCAAGAGCACCCTTTGTTGAAAGCGTCGTTGAGCTCAACGCATCAAAAATAATTTTGTCCAAAATTAATATTGTCAAGAAATATAATTTTTTTTAATAAAAAAATTCAAAATTTAGAGTTTGTGCAGCAGATACTTAATACTGTTTGGACTGACATCATCATCACCAGAGAAATACAGTTTAAGACGTTGACCATTCACCTTGAAATTACCCATATCAGGGTGCGAAATTAAAACAGTTCCATACGAAAAAACTTCTAAAACAGAAAAGGGGTCAGACCAATGAGATTTTAATTTCCCCGGAAATAAATGTAATCGAGAATTATAAAGAAGAACCTGGTCGCTCGGCTTAAAGGTTTTCGGATGCCTTAAGTGTTTATCGTGTAAACGCTCTTTATAAAGTTTGTTATTTTCGTAAGCGTAAGAGCGCCACTCGTCGAGTTCATTTTGTTGAAATTTTCTAAAGTCACCGACGGAGTGAGGATCAAAGTTTAAAAATCTTAAGGCCCAAAAAGCGCGGTGTTCTAATTCTACGGGTAGATTGCACGATTTTCCATAGACCAGACGATACAGCGTACATCCGAGGGCGGTTTTGTACGCTATTCGGTAAGCCCATAAAGCATCGTCTAATTTCGCTGACCAGTCTTTCCTAGAAGTTGAAACAGTCTTTTATAATATTCTTTTTATTTCTCTATTTACTACTTAGACCTGTCCGTTAGTTTGCGGGTGAAAGGCAGTTGAAAGCTTATGTGTAATGCCGTATTTGGTAAGGATTTTTGAAAATTATGCGTTATAGAAATGGGAACCCCTATCGCTAACGATGGCGTGCGGCGTACCGAATATAAAAAATCATTTTTCAAAAATCTGACTACAACTCGGGAGTCATTAGTAAGCAGAGCTTTGGCTTCGGCTCAACGTGAGACGTAATCAACGATAACTAAAATATACTTGTTTCCGAAGCTAGAAGGAAGCAGGCCAACAAAATCAATTCCCCAGAGGTCGAAAATTTTGCACTCAAGGAAATAATTTTGTGGCATTTCATTTTTATTTGAAATGTTTCCTGACCGTTTGCAACTATCACACCTGCTCACAAAGGATTGCGCGTCTTTAAACAGGTTAGGCCAGTAAAAATCCGCGCAAAGCACCTTGTGAGCGGTGCGAGCAGCTTGATAGTTCCCACTTATCGGACCTTCATGTAAGTGTTTTAAAATATCTAAACCTTCTTCATAAGAAACACATCTCCTTATCATTTGTTCCGCACATATTATGAAAAGATGCGGGTCTTCCCAAAAGTAGTTCTTCAGCTCAGAAAAGAATTTCTTGTTTTGCTGAGAGGAGAACTCTTTTGGGAGCACCCGGGTCACTAAATAGTTGGCGATGTGAGCGAACCAAGGAGAAGTAGATGTGCTAATTGAAAGCAGTTTCTCATCAGAAAAATAATCATTAAAAGATTTTTCATTTAATTCTTCTATAAAGGGTTCTTCTAATCTGGAGAGATGGTCGGCGGCCAAGTTCCTTGCTCCTCGCTTATCACGGATCTCTAAGTCAAACTACTGGAGGAGTAAGACCCAGCGAATCAAGCGCGGCTTGGCATCCGTTTTGGCAAGAAGATATTTGAGGGCCGAGTGGTCCATAAAAACGATGATTTTTGAAAGCGTAATGTAAGGATGGAATTTATCAAATGTGAATAGTACAGCGAGGAGCTCCTTCTCGATTGTGGTGTAATTTTCCTGTGAAGATGTGAGCGTTTTACTAGCTTAATAGATAGGGTGGAAGTTTTTAGATATGCGTTGACCTAATATGGCTCCAACCCCGAAACTACTCGCATCGCACATTATCTAAAATAGAAGATCCAACACCGGAGCTATCATAATCGGTGTATTAATTAACTTTTCTTTAATCAATTCGAAGGCAAAAAGACAAGTCATCAAAAATGAATTGGGCGTCTTTTTCTAGAAGATGGGTAAGGGGCTTGGTGATCTTGGAAAAATCCTTTATGAAGCGGCGGTAGAAACCAGTGTGACCTAAGAAACTCCATATAGCTTTTATATTTGTAGGCAGCGGCAGTTTCTCGATAACTTCTATCTTCACAATATCTACCTCAATACCCCTCGCAGAAATTTTATGACCCAAAACTAACCCTTCCCTCACCATAAAATGGCATTTTTCCCAATTTAGGGCAAGGTTAGTCTCTTCACATCGTTCTAAGACTTTTTCGATGTTTTTTAAACATTTATCAAAGGAATCGCCAAATATGAAATGAACAAATGGAAAAAGGGCTTCGATCTATAATCTCCCTCTCCAAAAACTCAAGCGACTGTGTTCCCCGGCAACGACGCCAAAAACTTGATGCAATAGATCACGGCAGTGAACCGGTCGCACAAGTAATATAAAATGGGCGAGTTTTCCCAAGTATCGATCTCACAAGGAACACAGTAAGGTGGAGTTAATTTCGAGGAGGACTTGATATTGAAGTCCTTAGGTCGGAGGTAATGAAATGGAGGGGTTTTGGTGGTTGCGATAAAAGAAAATAAAATGCTAACAACTACTCCTATGCAACGCCGCTATGTGATGCTTCGCTAGGCGGGATGAAAGAATAGTCGGGCCGCAATGCACCGAATCACTAGGCGGATGGGCGAGTAGGCTTGCGAAATGAGGGTCGAGAGCACCTCTTCACAACGCACGACATTAGCAATTGCTAGTGCGGTAAGGGTGGATGGAGGTGGATGGAGCAAAGCACACCTCAAGCAATATATAACGAAAATACAAATCACATAGACATGATTTCATATAAACGTATTCTACAATTAAGCGTACATCATCTATAAATGAAGTTTATAACAACACATAAACAACAACAAAGGAAGAACAAGACAAGAGATCGACTGTATCCAAAGTCTTGCTGAGGATTCACGGTTGGAATCGTCGGGTTGTCAATCCGTGTCCAAGCTCGGTTCTCAACTGCGTCCGGGGTAGAGAAGGGCTGTCACCACCTTCCAATGGCCCGTTTTCTTCGTGTCATGATAGCAGAAGAAAGTTGCAAGCTTCCCCTTCTTGGTGGATATGGCGCCAAAACTTGAAATAGTGCGCGAGAGATGACGGAGGAAGCTGAGGGGATGCTCCGGCTTTGATTTGGCAGTGAAAGCTTCCCCGGAGCCCCTCCCTAAGGTGGAGGATGATGGGAAATGGCGGAACCCTTCGTCGGGGACAAAAAACGGCGGAAGAAATTGGGGGATCCTTAATTAGGGCAAGATCTACGCTATTTATAGAAAACAAAATTAAACACTACGCACGATCACAGGCGCATGACTAGTGGTCGTGCGCAGTATGGCCCGTGATCATGCAATATGGAGGCAGACCATGCACAAAAGAAGGAATGACTTCGCACGACCGACAATGCACGAGCAGTGATCGTGCGCGGTATAGCTGGTGACCGTGCGATATGGCGGGGCAGAACTTTCACAAGAGAAGCCATACTGCGCACGGCCGATGATCGTTGGCCAAAGAGGTCGATGGTCGTACGTGGGTAAAAACGCACGACCATTGACTCCTTTGCCAAAAAAATTGTGAAAGCCCTATCCCGGACGTCTACACGATCCCCAAACCTGTAGGAAAACTGGACGGGTTGTCGATCATGGTAGTCACAGATATTAATAAAATACATAGCAAGAGGGAAATACACACACGCACAGAAATAGGGTAAAAAAGTGCAAAAGACGTGGAATGTCGCAGCGAACCAAAAGGAGTGCTAATGGCGTTAAATGGTAGTACAAAGACATGCAAATGAGCCCAGATGAGTCAGGATTTAAGTATAAAATATGGACTCATCACACCCCCAGACTTAACTGTTTGCGCGTCCCGAGCAAACACAATCTAAGCAGGCATGGAAAATAATCTAGCTGACTTACAAATTGAAATATGAAGTACCATGCGAAGGCGCATGCTCGCGTGCATAAAAATACAATAGTAGAAATTCTTAAATATGCAAAATAATTTATATTTTTCACAATGCGTATCAACATTTTATTACTACTCAAAAATAGAATCACGGTGAATCAACCGGTCACTCATAGGAAGAAAGTAGACTGGCCACTAATGTGAGCTTTGCCAAAGATCGGGGCTCAGAATAACCTCCAAAGGAATCCACCAATGTCGGGGACCATATGCTTTCCCGTTCACACTCTCTCCACGGCACTAGTTTGACTCAAGTGCGAATCTGTAGGACTTTAGGATAATCACGGGGCTTGGGTTATGGTGAGGTAAAAAATGATAAAAAGATTGGCTATGCACTTAACCCAAATGAGCTAGCCTAAAAGAATCCCTCAGCAAACCATAATAATCAGGTGCACCACACCCCAAGACTTGATTGTTGCAACATGGGTGTGTGCACCGCCTACTCCGAATAAAAATAATCTCCAAAAAGATTTTCAATCAAACTTTTTCTTTTCACTTTTCATTTTCACTTTTCTCTTTTTTTAAATCATTTTCTTTTCTTTTTTAATCTTTTTATTTTCATAATTTCAGTAGATATAACCTAGAAGCACTTCCACATTTTCACAAATAATAACACCACATCACAACCAAACCTGAAAATATAAAACACTAAGCTCGATTTGGGTGTGCGACTAGGATCTGCTATGAGGCTTTGGTGAAATAATGGTGGAGCTGAATCAAAAGAAGGGTAGGCACAATAGGGCTTAGCGAGGATATGACGTTAGGAATAGTACAAAGCTCAACCGGCCCAAAATGATGGCCTACATCACGCTCACGCTAGAAAAACCATGCACCAATGCTTCGAAAGTAGCTTGGGGCAAGTTCTTAGCCACCGAAAAAGATAATCCTTCCTCCCGACTCGAGCAAAACGAGTCTAGTGACGGCTACACACATCCCTACACTATCGTTTGATTCACACCGGATTCACCAACTTTTGAGTAGAATAAAAAGTATTTACACAAATAGAAAATTATAAATCTATAAGCATACATAAAAATTAAATCTACTCAAATTTCTACATGAGACGAGAGCAGTTGACTAGAAGCACAACAAGGTCAACAATTTACTCCGTCCCACAATCCTAAGCCAGCACCATAACTTTCCCAAATCTATCAAAGACACGAGCTTACTCGCAACACGTAAAATAGCTAAGCGCGTGCTCATGTGGGTGCAGTGGTATGCAATGCAGTGAACTAATCAAAATAAAATATAAAAGCTTCTAGTATGCACATGAATTGTGTGCGTGCAAAAGGTAAACTGACTCTCCCCCAGGCTTAAACTAAGCAGCATAGAATACGATATAGAAATTTAAATCAAAAAGAGCTAAGGGAAGAGGTTACCTAATGCTCACCTAGTGAGCATACCAGAAGACGCATGAAAAGTAGAAGCAGGCCCGCTAAACGAAGAATCACAACCCCACAAATTCTTAGTTTCCATGAATACCTACAGGGGTGAGCTTCGCAAAAACAAAAGAAAAATATACAAAAAGAAATACTAAAACTAAAACGAGACATGAAAAATAAAATGCAGAAAATATAAGATAACTACTAGGGTTACTGTCATCCAAGCACGACTTATTAAATTCTCTACTGTTCTAGCTAATGGGCCTGTGAAAAGAAAAATGAACAGGTAACTGTTCCATTATCCATTGCCGTAGCAAGTAGCGATACGGAAAAAGAGCAGTTACCCCTCTACCTAAATAATCATACCTGCTCCTCGCAGGCAGAGGAAATAGGAAGTAAGATGAGGAGGAGTCCTGGTCCTCACTCATCTCACCACAAAGAATATCCTCTCCTAGCAAGATATCGTCCACTATAAGGAGACGGCAGGAGGAGAAAGCAGTGAATGGAGCTTCCTCAATAGAGTAGGAATCACCCTCCTCGTGAAAGAGGATGCTATCATCCATGACTCGAGCAAAAAGCTCCAAGTCCTCCTGAGGCACCTGTGAAGACTCAACTCGCACGGGCTAAGATATAGAAAGGGGATCAAGAAATAAAGGAGACGAAGAACATAAGGAACTAATCAGGGGAGTGGTCCCGGTCTCACTCCCAGCAGGCTCCGAACAATGATCATCATCAGCGTCATATGAGTCATGACGATGAGGGTCTGAGAATAGGAGGTCCTCGGTGGTGGTTTGGATCCCCTCATCCAACAAGGAAGTGGAAACTTCCTCATTAGAAAGGGTCTCCTCATCAACACACCTCGGTGCATCATTATGCTCCAAGACGTAATACTCTCCATTAATCAGAATAATGTCCTCGTCACACCATGACGCAACCTAAGACTCAACATCACCATCGAGCACAACATCATAAGCCAACTCACAAGAAAATGGAGTAGATAATTCTTGCAAAGAAGACGGAGGAACAACAACATTAAAGAAAACATGTTTGGGTTCCTCTGGTGGTGACACAAAAAGTGGGGAAGAAGGCATAGGGGGAGATGGTACAACAATGTCATCACACATATCTGTAGCACCGCCAAAATAACATGGTGGTACTGCGAAATCATCGTCCTAATCAGCAGGAGCAACCGATTTAGAGGTGGTTGGAACGATTCGGATATACGGCTCGTCATCCTCCTCTAATTGGCGCTGAAATTCTACGTAATCCTTCAACACATGATCGGTGCTGTGACAACACAAACATCGTTTTCCAGTACCCCTCGGTCCAGGTGGAACCGTAGAGGAATAAGAAAAAGGTGAATGCGTAGAAGATGAGTGACCATAAGACCTGGGTTGGGTGTATGAAGTACCATAGGAAGACGGTGCTCCATACACAGAACCACGAGAATTATGCTCCCAATCTTCAGTGGGGCACTCATCACTACCATGTCTATAATCCCCGCACCATCGGCAACGGATATTCAAAAAAGAATACATGATTCAGCGAGAAAGAATTCACCACAAGAATTTTCTAAGCAAAGAATTAACTATACACTAGCAAATAAAAAGAAAGGAATGCCTACTACTGAAAAAAAGAGGAACAAAGAAAAATAAATAGTAAATTTTAAAAAAACTAAAACAAAGAAAAAGAAAACATGGAATGAACAAATGGAAAAAGGGCTTCGATCTACAATCTCCCTCTCCAAAAACTCACATGACTGTGTTCCCCGGCTATGGCGCCCAAAACTTGATGCAAAAGATCACGGCAGTGAACCGGTCGTACAAGTAATATAAAATGGGCGAGTTTTCGCAAGTATCGATCTCATAAGGAACAAAGTAAGGTGGAGTTAATTTCGAGGAGGACTTGAGATTGAATTCCTTAGGTCGGAGGTAATGAAATGGTGGGTTTTGGTGGTTGCGATAAAAGTAAAAAAAATGCTAACAACTACTCCTATGCAACGCCGCTATGCGATGCTTCGCTATGAGGGATGATATACTAGTCGGGCCGCAATGCACCGAATCTCTAGGCGGATGGCCGAGTAGGCTTGCGGAATGAGGGTCGACAGCACCTCTTCGCAACGCACGCCACTAGAAAATGCTAGTGTGGCACGGGTGGATTGAGGTGGATGGAGCTAGGCGCACCTCATGCAATATATAACGAAAATACAAATCACATAGACATGATTTCATATAAACGTATTCTACAATTAAGCGTACATCATCTATAAATGAAGTTTACAACAACACATAAACAACAACAAAGGAAGAACAAGACAAGAGATCGACCGTATCCGAAGTCTTGCTGAGGATTCACGGTTGGAATCGTCGGGTTGTCAATCCGCATCCAAGCTCGGTCTTCAACTGCGTCCGGGGTAGAGAAGGGCTGTCACCACCTTCCAATGACCCGTTTTCTTCATGTCACGATAGCGGAAGAAAGTTGCAAGCTTCCCCTTGCTTGGTGGATATGGCGCCAAAACTTGAAATAGTGCGCGAGAGATGACGGAGGAGGCCGAGGGGATGCTCATGCTTTGATTTGGCGGTGAAAGCTTGTCCGGAGCCCCTCCCTAAGGTGGAGGATGAAGGGAAATGGCGGAACCCTTCGTCGGGGACGAAAAACTGCAGAAGAAATCAGGGGCTCCTTAATTAGGGCGAGACCTGCGCTATTTATAGAAAACAAGAATTAAACACTGCGCACGATCATAGGCGCACGACCAGTGGTTGTGCACGTTATGGCCCGTGATCGTGCGATATGGCGGCAGAACTTGCAAAAAAGACGGCATGACTGCACACGACTGACAACGCACGAGCAGTAATCGTGCGCGGTATAGCTGGTGACCGTGCGATATGGCAGGGCAGAACTTTCACAAGAGAAGCCAGACTGCGCACGACCGATGATCGTGCGCCAAAGAGGTCGATAGTCGTGCGTGGGTAAAAACGCACGACCATTGACTCCTTTGCAAAAAAATGGTGAAAGCCCTATCCTGGACGCCCACACGATCCCCGAACCTGCAGGAAAATTGGACGGGTTGTCGATCATGGCAGTCACAAATATTAATAAAATGCATAGCAAGATGGAAATACACATACACACAGAAATAGGCTAAAAAAGTGCACAAGACGTGGAATGTCGTAGCGAACCAAAAGGAGTGCTAATGACGCTAAATGGTAGTGTAAAGACATGCAAATGAGCCCAGGTGAGTCCGGAATTAAGTATAAAATATGGACTCATCACCGAACACGGAGAAATTGTCCATAAATACCTCCATATGCTTTCTACTTACTTGTCAAAGATAGCGAGCATACATCGCTGGAATGTAGCTGGCGCATTGCACAATCCAAATGGCATTCTTCGGTAGTCGAAGGTGCCGAAGGGACAAGTAAACGTAGTTTTCTCTTGGTCCTCGGGAGAGATGGGGATTTTAAAATACCCCGAGAGGCCATCGAGAAAACAATAAAAGCTATGGCTGGATAATAGTTCTAAAATTTTGTCGATAAACGGCAAAGGAAAGTGGTCCTCGCGGGTGGCATCATTCAGCTTCCTATAATCTATACACATACGCCAACCCGTCACCATCCGTGTTGGAATTAATTCGTTATTTTCATTACTAACTACCGTAATCCCTCCCTTCTTTGGTACTACCTGAACAGGGCTAACCGACTTACTATCTGATATCTGGTAGATAATTCATGCGTCTAATAATTTCATAACCTCGCCCTTTACTACTTCTTTCATGTTCGGGTTGATAGGGCACAGAGGTGGAATGGAGTTACGTGAATTATCTTCCATTAAAATTTTATGAGTACAGAAAGATGGGCTTATGCCCTTGATATCAGAAATATGCCAAGCAATAGCTCGGAGATGCTTACGTAAAACTAAAAGAAGTTTTTCATTTTGGACATCCGTGAGGTAGGCCGAAACTATAACTGGCAGTTTGGAGTTGTTTTCTAAGAAGGCGTACTTGAGACGTTCAGGATGTTCTTTAAGTTCTAGGGTAGGGGGCTCTTCATAAAAGGATTTAGAAATTCTTTCTTTTTCGAACACTATATCTTCGTAGAATTTTTTATATGGAAAATTTAAAGGTGTGGAGTTGTTGGCCAAGGCGACTTCTTGCAGTGAATTAGTTGGAAGAGTAGAAGAGAAACAAAAATCGGAAAAATGTTTTCCAAAATCAGATAAAAGATAAGAGGATTCTACACTTTCTTGTAGTGATTCAGTTGGAAGAGATGAGGAGGAACAAAAAGAAGAAAATTCAGTTTCAAAACTAGAGAGGCAATAGGAGGATTCATCACTCACGGCATCTACGAAAAAGCAGGAGTCATCATTTGCTAAGGTGTTTTTCATCGAAGGTGTGATTGAGAAAGTGACTTCGTCGTCGCCTACTCGAAGGAAGAGCTTACCATTGCTTACATCAATGATAGCTCGGGAAGTGGCAAGGAAGGGTCGGCCAAGGATCAGGGGAACCTCGATGTCTTCTTCGATGTCTAAAATGAGAAAGTCCACCGGGAAGATGAACTTGTCGACTTTTACTAGAACATCCTCCACTATACCTAACGGGTACTTGACCGATCGGTCGGCGAGCTGGATACTCATGCGTGCAGGGTTGAGGCTACAAATTCCTAACTTTTTAAACAACGAGAGGGACATTAGGTTAATACTCGCTCCTAAGTCGGCTAACGTGATGGATAATTTCTCCACGCAAGTGCGTGTTTCAAATTGATGAGGCAAGTATACCTATCTTTTGGAGTATAGAATCAAGTGTCATATTAAAACTCGGGGCTGTCGAGTACTTGTACTCACAAGGGCAACTATTATCTTATCGGAAGGAAAGTTGATTTATGTTTGGAAAAGAAAAGAAACTAAGTGTTAAACTAAGAGAGGGAAATACAATTTGGGGAAGCTAGCACTTGATCTAGAATCCCCTTGAACTAAAATAAATCTTCTTGAAAAAAATAACACAATGCAAGTTCTTATCTACTCACTCGACCGTGGAGGTTCCTAAAGTACAGAAGCGTCTCTGTCGAGCTCATGCTTCTTACTAACCTTAGGTTGATCGATTAAGACCTTTCGGCCAGTCGAAACCCCTAAGCTTTCTTTAGGCGGTGAACCCCTCTATTGGATTTGACACCAATCCGGAAGATTTACGTCGTCCTCTCTTAAGGAGTGCATTCAACTCCTTTTATCTTTGAGTGATCTCCTCGTATCCGCAACCTTTCGGTCATTTAGGATACGGATCTAAGATCGAAACCCATATCCGCGTAATATGAATTTGATGAAATAAAAATCAAAGATAAATCGTAGCGAGTAAATTTAAGAACAAGACATTTGATAAAAGAAGGAGAAGATTTTATTTCATTCCATGGTTCATCATGATCAAGTGCTAAAAGAGAATTAGCTACTCATCATGTTTAGGGAAATACAAAATAGAGTAGAGAGAGACATGATGAAAATAAAAACTAGTAGAATTGAAAGTAATAACAATAGCAATTTATACTAGTAATGAGCAAAAACAGCAAAAGACACAGAAAATTACAAGACTCCAACTCTCCAAAATTCGACCCTGAGCATCTGAAGCTGTCTGGAATTTATAGGAAAACTTTTTGTTTGGTCACGCACTAGGTCACGCCCGTGACGTAGGGCATGTCAGGCTTGGAACCGTCGTCTTGAAACCCCGGGGATGTTGGAGGAGAAACCGCCAAAATTGGTTAACTAACGGGTCACGCCCCTAGGTCACCCCCGTGACCTAGGTCATGTCACGGATCTTTCTGGAAAACGGCGGGAAGCTGAAAACGGCAGGAGTAAAACTGGTCTTCAAGGAGGTGGCACGCCCTACAGTCACGCCCGTGACTAGGGGCGTGACAAGCTGTAACGGAAATCTGGCGACAACGATACGAACGGCGTGTTAATGTCTGGAAACATCCTTGACATGCCCTGGTTCACGCCCGTGCCCCATGCGTGTAATTTTAATCCGACATGGCAGTGATCAACACTCTCTTTCTAGCACGCCCCGTGTAGGAGTGCCACGGGCGTGTAATAAATCAACACGGGCGTGACTGAGCCGGACGAGGAACGTCAGGCGCGGTCGACGAGATTCAGCAGCAGTCTCGATTATCACATGTCACGCCCCTATGTCACGCCCAGTTAGGGCGTGTCACAGTGCGTGTCTAGGCAAAAAAATAGGACAATTCTTGTTTTGCTCCAAATAACCTGTAGATCAGCCCTGCAAGATTGAAAATGATTTTATTAGAACAAATCGATATAAATTATAGAAACAAGTTAAAATAAACTTAATATTATAAAATTAATATAAAATATCTAACTATTAATATGAAATAGTAAATAAAAATATAGAAATAATTAGAGTTATCAAATACCCCCATACTTATCTGTTTGCTAGTCCCGAGCAAACAACTTCCTATAGGGAGTAGAAAACTTTTAAATGCTAGAAAAGAAAATTGAACTTAAGGAGTAAAATGCGAAGTCTTATGCCTATGTTTGTCGATATTTTTGTAGAAATCCTTACTCAGCATACAAATTAAGTTTTTAATTTTCTTAAAATGCATTTTTACTATTATTTTTACTTTTAAAAATGAAAATCCGGTAAATCTTAAAATTATCTTTAGGGAGAGTGTAGCGTGCGTACAAAGATAACATTGCACAAACGAAGATTAAGATACCCTCCAAAGAAATCCATCAATGTCGATGGTCATAGGCTTGCCCTTTCACACTCTCGCCACGGCACTAGTCTAACTTATAAACTTAAATAAATAGGGCATAATTAGGTTGAAATGTAGGCTTAGGTTTTTGGTGAGGGTGATCAAAGATAAAAAACGATGGCTTAGTCACACCAAAACCTAGAGTAAGCTTTTACATAAAGATTTTCTTTGGCTTTTAAGAACGTAGCCAAATTCCTATTTCTTTTGTTTCTTTTCTTATTTTTTTAACTCTCTCATCATATTGAAATTTTTTTCTACCTCCTCATTTTTTTAATGATACTTTTTTTCTTTATTTTGAAGAGGAGAGAAAAAGAAATCAACTCTTTTTTTTATATAAGAAAAGGGCCACCAAAAATAAAAGGCTCCTAATCACTACCAAAATATTTCTACATTTGTTTTTTCAAGCTCAGGATTAGGTGTGTAATTAGGATGCTTTTTAGGCTTTGGTAAAGTGCTTGGTGGAGCTAAAACAAAAGATAAGGTAATAGGCTCAAAATTGCTAAACAAAGATAAAATTTTAGGTGCGGGTACAAAAGCTCAAATTGGCCAAAAGAAGTGCCTAAATCATTTTTATGCTATGAGTCTAACTTATACAAAGTCTTGAGAATAGTTAGAGGGCAAGTTCTAGATTTTGAAAAAGAATACCTCTCTCTTGGTCCGCGAAATATCTCTCTAGCAAACTTATAATTACTCACCTAAATTATTTTAGATTTTACCGGTTTTCATAATTAAAGTAAAATAAAATATTTCCACGCATTTAGAAAAATGAAACTTTAATTGTATGCTGAATATTTAATTCTACCAAAAATTCTACTTACACATGCACTTAACTAGAAACACAACATGGCCAACAGTTTTACTCCAAAATTCAAAATTCAATTAAAACATTAAAATTCCCTAAACACTATAAAAAAATTGAATTACTAGGAATTTTGCATGTGAATAAATATAGAAATAATAACTTCTCTAATTAAGTATTAAACCTAAATTTTTTTTTTACTTCTTAGACTTCCCGAGGTATACCCTGTTAAGGGTTCTCACCGGTACTAGGAGGTAAGATGGGGTGATATCCTAAACGTCCCTTTCTAAGAAATTTAATTTTCGATTGTCTAATTTTTGTTTTTTTGTGGTTTATGTTTTAAAAATTTTTTTGAAAATTTTTTGTATGTTTTGCTTGAGAAATATCCCTCCCCCATACGTAAGAAATACATTTTCCCCAATGTAAAAATAAAGAAAAGAGAGGAGACTTCCCTGAAAATGCAAGCCAGCATCAAAAGAGACCTGTACAAGATGAGTAAAGCATAAAATAATATTTTATAGATTTTTTTTTTGGATTTTTTTTCATCATAATAAAAACAACTACATAAAAATAAAAGATACAGATACAAAGAGGTGACCCTCTACAGATCCAAAGAAAAAAAAATAGCTACTCCTGGTCTGGAGCATCCCCGGGCTGCTGATAGAAAGTCCGCATATTCGCAAACTCGCGGGTAATATGCGCCATGGAGGAAGTCTGGTTTTGCTCGAACCTAGTAAAGCGCGCGTCAAAGGAAGCAAAGCGACCGTCAAAATGGGTTTGCATCTGGTCTATACGAGTATGGAGCAATCCAAATTGCTGGTCCCAATAATTTGGAGGATCGGGCGCTGGAGCAGAGTGCAGCGGTGGTGGCGAAATCTGGGGGGAATGATGAGTACCGCTGGGACCGGCACCATGATGAAGATCAAGATCTCCTCCACCAACTAACGGGGGAATAGCCTCAAACTCATCGTCGTGTCGGCGAGCTAAACCAAGAGCCTGAAGGGTCGGGAACTGAAGAGGCTGCGGCGTTTGCATGCAAGTGAGCCGCGGAAGAGCGTCCCAAATGCCTGTCTGCTTGGCAAGGAAAGGGATGAAATTCCCGCCGTGCACCGCTCCCAATCTCACATTTTCTGCCTGGTGCCGAAAGAAAATGGCGAGAATGTAACCAAGGTTGAGTGGGACCCGGTAAAACATACTGTACAAGTATAGTAAGTCTGCCCGAGTCACCACGCCAAGGCTATCGCCGCGTCCAGAAAGGTTAAATGTTAGAAGGTTGTGTAGGAGGCGCAAAGCGGGGGAGATGAGGTGGCTACCCTTGGATTTCTTTGGGGTGTAGGGGGCAACGTCATTACTAATTTCCGACCAAAAAGTGTGTAGGATGAAGTTGGGAGGGAAATCTATTTTCAGGTCGCGGTAGGCGGGGGAAGTGGAAAAAGCCTCCGAGAAAAAGCCCATGACAACATTCAGTTGGCGGATGGTGAGCTGGTGCATCATCCTGCCCATGCGAAAGACGATGAAATCATCTCGCGCTTCCCACCGAAACTCAAAAGAGGCCAAGAACTCAATAGTGAGTTCGAGGAAAGCGGGCTCAGAAATGGAGAAAAGGGGAGCCCACCCTTGGGTAGAGATGAGCTCCCGAACTATCTCCGCTACTCCGAATTAGGCGAGGATGGCCCAATCCAAGATCCGGAACACGCCAAATGGTTTGGCGCGCAGTCGCTCGCTTCTATCTTGCTGGGTTGCATTCTCTAATAGGAGCATGGCCTCCGCCGAGGCTAGATCGGTGGGGTGCTCGGAGGAGGAAGCGGTAAATCGAGGGTGGTGGCGAGGCATGGTGAGAAAGGTGGAGGAAATGTCGGCCAAAGGGAGGAGAGAAGAGAGGGGTTGGAGGGTGGAGGTATTAAGAGAAGAGGATAGGAAAAATTCCAATTTATAGAGGTTTTCGGGTTGGTCACGCCCCTATATCACGCCCGTGATATGGGGCGTGACAAACACGGGTCAAAGCGGGAAGGAATCCGAGGCTGACCGCCTCGGATTCGGATGTTACGCCTCAGAGTCACACCCGTGACTCTGAGTGAAGTGCCTGTGATGTCGGGCGTGTAGGGTGATCCAAAGAGCATTGTTGCGAAGGCATCGGGTTCTTCCGTCATGCCCTAGAGTCACGCCCGTGACTCTGGGCGTGTCAGTCAAATCTGACCTGACACAGAGATTCCCAGGCAGACCGGGTCAACGCCTGTGAAACCTACGACACGAGACGGTCACACCCGTGACCATGATGGTCACGCCCGTGTTGTATCCGAATGACGGGTGGGAAAACCAAGGGAGGAGGGACCTCCCGCCGACTCGGCAAAACACGCCCTAGACACGCCCGTGACCTATGGGTCACGCCCGTGACCTATGCGTGCGATAAACAAAAAATTCTTTTTTTTTGTTTATAAATAGTTTTTATTTTTGTTTTTGTTTTTTTTGTTTTTTTATCATCATTATGTTAAAAAGCCAAAAAAAATAAATTAAAATTTACCGACTTGAAGAAATACATAGATTTGACGTTCGTCCCCAACCGATCGTCATGCACCGATGTCCTTCTACCCTGTAAAAACTTTAAAAAGAAAATTAAAAAAAAGAAAGGATAACCATGGGGTGCCTCCCACGAGCGCTTTATTTATGGTCGGTGAGCTCGACCATAGTGATGCGCGCGTTGTAGGGATTTGACAATATTATGTTGTTAATTTGGGCGTTAATTGTATCACCGGAAACATAGAGTTTCAGCCGGTGCCCATTCACCTTAAAATCGCCTCCTTCCGGGTGCGAAATAAGCACCGTCCCGTAGGGCCAAACCTCCTTGACGACAAAGGGGCCGGACCAACGGGACTTAAGTTTACCTGGAAATAGGCGTAGGCGGGAGTTAAAAAGAAGGACTTGGTCTCCCGATTAGAAGTCCTTTGGGTGCTTAATTTTTTTATCATGATAAAATTTGGTGCGCTCCTTATAAAATTTATTATTCTCATAAGCAAGGGAGCCTTAATCATCAAGCTCGTTAAGTTGGAATTTGCGAAGCTCGGAGGACAAATTTTCATTAAGATTTAAAAATTTATGTGCCCAAAAGGCACGATGTTCAACCTCAACCGGTAGATGGCATGCTTTAACATAGAACAATCGATACGGCGTACAATCGATAGTGGTCTTGTACGCAGTCCGATAAGCCTATAGAGCATCATCAAGCTTGACCGACCAATCTTTTTTATTAGTAGAAACCGTTTTTTCTAAAATACGTTTAATTTCTCGGTTAACTACTTCTACCTGGCCACGAGTTTGAGGGTGATAGGGGGTGGCTAACCTATATGTAACGCCGTATTTAGATAATACTTTAGAAAATTGAGCGTTACAAAAGTGGGTGCCCCTATCACTAACTATCGCACACGGTGCTCCAAATCGTGAAAATAATTTTTTGAGAAATCGAGTCATGACTCGGGAATCGTTAGTGGGAAAGGCTTGCGCTTCCGCCCACCGTGACACGTAGTCGACCGCTACCAAAATATATTTATTTCCACGGGACATTGGTAGCGGTCATACAAATTTGATCCCCCATAAGTCAAAAATTTCTACTTCTAAAAACAAATTTAAAGGCATTTCATTACGGCGGGAAATATTACCTGAGCGTTGGCATTTTTCACAACGACTTACATGGGCGTGAGCATCCTTGAAGATGCTTGGCCAATAGAAGCCCGCTTCAAGAACTTTCTGATGAGTTGTAAATATACCTATATTTTCGTATTTTATTTAAGTCATTTTTGTTTATTTTTATATTTTTGAGTTTGTTTTATTTAATAAATTGTTTCTTTTTTGTAATTTTTTTATTTCTAACTTAGCTTTTTTATTTTTTGAATTTTTTCAGAAAAATATTTTTTCGGCCTTGTCACGCCCGTGTCAACCCCCGACACGGGCGTGTCAGGTGCTCAACGCCATCAGCCAGTCAACACTCAACAATTCCACTGTTCATCACTCAATGCCGTCAAGTCACGCCCGTGTCAAGTCAAGTCACGCCCGTGTCGATGTCGGCACTCAACGCTTCGTCAACTGTCAACGCTGCCGACATCGAGCTGCCAACTGTCCGGGTCACGCCCCACCTACACACCCGTGACAATTCTGTCACGCCCGTGTCCGCCACGTGGACCGCCCTGAAGTCAAAGCTCGCGTCAAATCCCCAGATCCAGCTCCCCATCACACCCTAGTCACGCCCGTGACTGACACCTGTCACGCCCATGACCTGGGGCGTGACCGCCACCTTTTCAGCCGAAGTCAACTTTCCAGTCAAATCACCGATCAGCTCATGAACAGTACTGACACGCCCCCCTGTCACGCCCTAGTCACGGGCGTGACCAACCCGAAAAAATGTCTATAAATAAGAGCTTCCAGGAAGCTTTTCTTGTCTTTTATTTTGACCACTTTGCTAAGGTGTTGTGCTGCCCATTTGGATCCAAATGTTATGTAAGAGAATTTCTCCCCACTCCCTTAGTTTGTAATAGCTTTTTTACTTAATAAAACTAGTTTATTTTCTCTCTTGCTTAGCATGAATCTCATTTGGAAGCGCCCTATCTTTGCAATTTTTCGTTCCCTTTTTTGTTATTTTCATGTTTTATCTTTTTCAGCTTTATAACTTAGTTTAGTTTAGGATTTTATCACATTTACTAGCTGTTACGCTACCCATTTTATTTTCATTTTCCGCACCCATTTAGCTTTAGCTTATTTTTATTTTCACTTTTTATGCATTTCTACCACATTCTAGCGGTAGAAATGCAGTTGTTCTAATTTTTCGCCAACTTTCATTTTGCGTTTATTTGCAAAACTTTTCGCTCCGGTTAATTTTATTTGCACTTTTTATGCATTTCTACCGCATTCTAGCGGTAGAAATGCAGTTGTTTTAATTTTTCAGTCACTTTGTTTTTCTTAATTTTTTGCATGTGTGTGTGCGTGTATGAGTTAGATTTTATTGGTTTATTTCAATTTCTGTAGAGTGTGTGCGTATGCATTTATTTCCGCCTACTCGTTAAGTGTTAAATGGCGCTCTGCTTTCATTTCCCGCCCACTCGTTTGAGTGGGACTTTTCTTTTTACTGCTTTCATTTTCTTCCTACTCACTTGAGCAGGAAAACTTTTTGCGTGTGCGTGTGTTTACATTTCTGTAGAGTGCGTGTATGTGTTTTACTTTCAAGTAGAGTGCGTGCGTGTATGAGATAAATTTACCCCCGCCCACTCATTTGATCCGGGATTCGCATTTATTGCTTTCTAATGTAAGTGTCCCCATTCCGATGAGTGGCTAACCGCCCTTAGCCCTCAATATCGAAGAGCATTGGGACAGATAAAGTAGCTTTAAATGATTGAAGGTCCTGTTTTTCAATTTAATTAAATTTTCTTAAGGTTTGCCCCGGGTTAACGACGTGTAGGACCGCATATCAATGTGCGGACACTATTTTCCGTTATCCATACGCAATGCCGAGTGGCCGCACGTATGGACCGATCACCCTTGGGTAAAGAGAGCTCCGCGCTAACCCTCGAGAGAGGAGGCGCGTGACTCTATCGGATTGGGTTCCCCACCCAATAGCGGGGTTCTTAGCGTAATGCGGGCGTTAAGAGAAATCCTTCGTCGGTCTAGCGATCGGTCGAATAGTCTTAGCGTTCAGGTGAGCGATAGTCCTAGAGATAAGTGAGCTCATTCCTTTGGAACCTCCACGGCCGAGTCTCCGCCTTAATTAATTTGAAAATTAGGATCTCTTTTTATTAAAAGTTATTTTAGTTCAAATTCTCTTTTTGATAGCGTCGCGCTAAGTTGGTCATCGGCCTTCTGCACTTCATTTATTTCCGCACTTTATTTTATGCTTTATGCTTTATTATTATTATGCATTTTTTATATGTTTATGCCATTTCCCTTTTTTATCAAACCTAAAATATTATCGTTAGGATATTAGGCATTCAGGGAAAGAGTAGATATAGCTAAGCCGGCCCCGAGAACAATACGACCCCGATATTCCGCACCGGAATATCCTGTACTACACGTGATAGGTGCACTTGCCTCCCTCTCGTTAAAACTCGGTTTCTAACAAAATAAAAACGCTCTTCTTTTTCTTTATAAAATAAAATCCCACTCATCTTAAAATAAAATAAAAAGAAACGAGCCGTGTTTTAGCACATCACTTTCCGTGCCGTCCGATTAGCTTGATAATGGCAACCGGCGAGTCCCTCGTGGCAATGCTTTAAAATTTGGGCGCCTTCCTCATGAGAAACACACCTCTGCACTACTTGGTCCGCGCAAACACGAAATAGAAAGGGATCCTCCCAAAAATAATTCTTCAAATCGGAAAAGAATTTCTTCTTTTCTTGATAAGAAAAATCATTCGGGAGGAATCTCGCAAATGGGTAGTTTGCGAAATCGGCGAACCAAGGAGTGGGGAGAGTAATTACCTTATGAATCGCGAGAAGGCACTCCTCGGGGAAAGTATCATCAATGTCCTCCTCCATGAGCTCCCCCAAATTGGGGTTCTCCAACCACGAAAGATGATCGGCCGCCAAGTTCTCTGCTCCTCTCTTGTCCCGAATCTCCAAGTCAAATTCATTGAGTAATAAGATCCACCTAATCAATCTTGGCTTTGAATCTGTTTTTGTTAGTAAATATTGCAAAGCAGAATGATCGGTAAAAACAATAATTTTAGACAAGGTTAGGTAGGAACAAAATTTATCAAATGCGAATATAACGGCTAACAATTCTTTTTCGGTGGTAGTATAATTTTCTTGTGCGGCGGTTAAAGTTTTGCTCGCATAATAAATAGGATGAAAATTCTTATTTATGCGTTGTCCTAAAACCGCACATACGGAAAAACTACTAGCATCGCACATTATTTGAAATTGAAGTTCCCAATTGGGAGCGATCATTATAGGAGCGTTGATTAATTTTTCTTTAATAAGTGAAAATGCGCGCAAACAATTTTCATCAAAAATAAACGGCGCATCTTTTTCTAATAAATGTGTAAGGGGCTTAGTGATTTTAGAAAAATATTTTATAAACCGGCGATAGAAACCGGCGTGCCCCAAGAAACTACGAACAACCTTAATATTTGAGGGGGGAGGTAGCTTTTCTATAATCTCAATTTTTTCTCTATCTACCTCTATGCCCTTGCTAGAAATTTTGTGGCCTAAGACCAAACCTTCCCGCACCATAAAATAGCACTTCTCCCAGTTCAAGACTAGGTTCGTGTCCTCACATCTTTGGAGTACACGAGAAAGATTTGATAAGCATAAATCAAAAGAGTCTCAAAAGACGGAGAAATCGTCCATGAAGACCTCCATGATATCCTCCAGTAGTTCATAAAAGATCGAGAGCATACACCTTTAGAAGGTTGCCGGCGCATTGCATAAACCAAAAGGCATCCTTCGATAGGCAAAGGTGCAAAACAGACAAGTGAAGGTTGTTTTCTCTTGGTCTTCTGGCGCAATTGGGATTTGAAATATCCCGAGAGACCATCAAGAAAAAAATAAAAAGAGTGTCCGGATAACCGTTCAAGGATTTGATCAATGAACGGTAAAGGAAAATGATCCTTATGGGTTGCATCGTTTAATTTGCGATAATCGATACATACCCGCCATCCGGTAATGGTTCGAGTAGGAATTAATTCATTTTTATCATTAGGAACTACTGTTAATCCTCCTTTCTGAGGCACCACTTATACCGGGCTTACCCAAGAGCTATCCGAAATCGGATAGATGATGCCCGCATCTAATAGTTTAATTACCTCGGCCTTGACTAACTCCTTCATGTTAGGATTTAGCCGACGTTGAGGGTTAATAGTTTTGTGTGCGTGTTCTTCTAATAAAATTTTATGGGTGCAAAAGGAGGGATTAATTCCCCTCAAATCCGTGATCTTCCACGCAATTGCGCGGCGATGATGTTTTAAAATATTTGACAATTTATTTTTTTCATCATCGGTCAAGTTGGACGACACAATTACGGGAAGTTTAGAATACTCCGCTGAAAATAAATATTCTAAATGTTCAGGCAATTATTTGAGTTCAAGAATGGGAGGTTCATCATAAGATGTTTTAAAGTGATCAGTACCGACTTCTAAAATTTCAAAAATAGGAGCGCGAGTGATTGGAATATTATCACTATTTTAATGATCAATTAAATCTAAATTTTCAAAATCAGATTCATGAGCAATAGAAGATAAATCAAGTTCAGAAATAGAAAAGGAGTCTTCTTCGAGAGAGGCCTCAAAGAAATAACACGAGTCATCATTAGATGAAGTATTTTTCATAAAAGGGGTGATGGAAAATGAAACTTTATCATCACCTACTCGTAGAAAAGGTTTTCCGTTGCTTACATCAATTACCGCACGAGAGGTGGCAAGAAAAGGGCGGCCAAGGATCAAAGGAACCTCGACGTCCTCTTCGATATCCAAAATGACAAAGTCTACTTGAAAGATAAACTTGTCAACCTTTACGAGCACGTCCTCAACTATTCCTAACGGATACTTAATGGACCTATCCGCAAGTTGGATACTCATCCTAGTCGGGCTTAAAGTACCTAATCCTAGTTTCTTAAAAAGAGAAAAAGGCATCAAATTGATGCTTGCTCAAAAATCGGCCAACACGCGTTTTACAAATAAATCACCAAAAACACATGGAATAGAAAAGCTACCCGGATCATTTATTTTTTTAGCCAAATTATTTTTTAAAATTGCAGAGCACTCGACGTTTAAAGTAACATGAGACAGACTTTCCAATTTCTTTTTGTTAGTTAAAAGATCTTTTAAATACTTTGCATACATCGGTATATTAGATATTGCTTCGCATAAAGGTAAATTGATATGAATTTGTTTAAACATAGATAAAAATTTGCCGTAATACACATCTAGTTGTTCTTTAGCTAATTTTGACGGATACGGAAGAGGCGGTTGATATTCCTTAATTTTATTAGAATTAGAAATTTAAACTTGAGGAGTAGGAGGAGGGGAAGAAGAAATGGGTACCTCCTTTTCAACCGGCTTTTCTTGAGTGGCTACTTCTTTATCGCTCCGCAGCGTGATGACCTTCACTTGCTTCTTGGGGTTGGCCTCCGTATTGCTGGTAATGCTCCTTGTTGGCGATCGGAGAGCATTTTTGCAATCTACCCAATTTGGTTTTCCAAATTACGGATGGATCTGGTGAGATTTCGGATATTTGCATCATTATTTGCCGTATATTTGGTGAAAACGTCCTCCAAAGAAGGAGGTTTTGGAGCTTGTGTTGGAGGAAATCCGGGTGGATTTGCGTTTGGGGGACGCACAGCATTCCCAGGATTGCTCCATGAGAAGTTGGGGTGGTTTCTATAACTCGGGTGATAGGTATTACCATAATTAGTATTACCCAGATTAAAGGGTGTCCGATTTGGATTTCCCATATAATCCACATGCTCGGCCAATATAGTGGGAGAGGGGGAAGAAGTAGGATCCCAGGTAGGTGTAGAAGAGGAAGCAGACATCTCTTCTAATCTTTATTTAGCATCTCAACCTGGAGAGATAGATTGGAGACTGTATCAATTTCATACATTCTGGCCAGTTTAGGTGGTTTAGACCGAGGTGTACTCCATTGATATGTATTCAAAGCCATACCTTCTATAAGCTCTTGGGAGGCCGCCGGTGTTTTGTTATTAAGCATTCCACTGGCGGCGGCATCGATATGTTGCCTAGTTTGAGAATTTAGGCCGTTATAGAAGGTTTGGATTTGTAACCAATCCGGAATTTCATGATGAGGACATCGGCGAAGCAATTCCTTGAAACGCTACCAAGTATCATATAACGTTTCCTAATCAAGTTGGGAGAAATAAGTAATATCATTGCGCAATTTAGCTGTTTTAGCCGGCGAAAAGTATTTCGTAAGAAATCTTTCCATCATTTGAGCCCATGTTGTGATTGATCCTCTGGGTAGAGAGTTCAACCATTGCTTGGCTTTAGTGTGCAATGTAAATGGGAATAACCTTAGCCGAATGGCATCTTTGGATACACCATTAATTTTAAAAGTATCGCATATTTCTAAGAAATTAGAAATATGCGTGTTTGGATCTTCATCTTGAATCCCATCAAATTGTACATATTGTTGTACCATTTGAATGATACAAGGCTTCAACTCAAAATTTATGGGGGTAATTGTGGGGCGAACAATACTAGATTGGGCCTCATCCAAGTTTGGACGGGCATAATAGGACATAGTCCGTTGTTCGTCCGTATTTGGCTCACCCATATTGGAAGAAAAAGAAGAAGAAAAGGATCGAGGAGAATGAGAAAAAGAACTAAATGAAGAAGGAGGAGAAGAAGATGGTGACGGAGAGAGAATTAATGAGGGATTAGGGGTGTCCCCTAAGAATTCCGTATCTTGAAAATTCGGAACTTGAAATTGTAAGCGGTGCCGAAGGGTTCGCTCGATTTCCGGATCAAAATCAAAAAGAGGCGACGGGTTCCCTCGGCTCATACACCACACATAAAAATTTTAAAAATAAAAATTTATAAATAAAAATTCTAGGACTTCGCAAGGAATACCTGGTGAAAGGCTCTTGAGATACTAAGCGGTATTGCGAGATGAAAACCCAACACAACCCTTTCCCTAAAAGTTTTAAGTATAAAAATTTATAAATCAAAATTTTTATATTAGACAAAAAAAATGATAAGAGTAATAGAACCTTGCTTTCAAAATATCGAAAATTAAAATCCCCGGCAACGGCGCCAAAAACTTGATGGATAATTTCTCCACGCTAGCGCATGTTTCCAATTGATGAGGCAAGTATACCTATCGTTTGGAGTATAGAATCAAGTGTCGTATTAAAACTCGGGGCTGTCGAGTACTTGTACTCACAAGGGCAAATATTATCTTATCGGAAGGAAAGTTGATTTATGTTTGGAAAAGAAAAGAAACTAAGTGTTAAACTAAGAGAGAGAAATACAACACAATGCAAGTTATTATCTACTCACTCGACTGTGGAGGTTCCTAAAGTACAGAAGCGTCTCTGTCGAGCTCATGCTTCTGACTAACCTTAGGTTGATCGATTAAGACCTTTCGGCCAGTCGAAACCCCTAAGCTTGCTTTAGGCGGTGAACCCCGCTATTGGATTTGACACCAATCCGGAAGATTTACGTCGTCCTCTCTCGAGGAGTGCATTCAACTCCTTTTATCTTGGAGTGATCTCCTCGTATCCGCAACCTTTAGGTCATTTAGGATACGGATCTAAGATCGAAACCCATATCCGCGAAATATGAATTTGATGAAATAAAAATCAAAGATAAATCGTAGCGAGTAAATTTAAGTACAAGACATTTGATAAAAGAAGGAGAAGATTTTATTTCATTCCAAGGTTCATCATGATCAAGTGCTAAAAGATAATTAGCTACTCATCATGTTTAGGGAATTACAAAATAGAGTAGAGAGAGACATGATGAAAATAAAAAATAGTAGAATTGAAAGTAACAACAATAGAAATTTATACTAGTAATGAGCAAAAACAACAAAAGACACAGAAAATTACAAGACTCCAACTCTCCAAAATTCAGCCCTGAGCATCTGAAGCTGTCTGGAATTTATAGGAAAAATTTCTGTTTGGTCACGCCCTAGGTCACGCCCGTGACCTAGGGCGTGTCAGGCTCGGAACCGTCGTCTTGAAACCCCGGGGACGTTGGAGGAGAAACCACAAAAATTTCTTAACTGACGGGTCACTCCCCTAGGTCACGCCCGTGACCTAGGGCGTGTCACGGCTGTTTCTGGAAAACGGCAGGAAGCTAAAAATGGCGGGAGTAAAATTGGTCTTCAAGGAGATGTCACGCCCCACAGTCACTCCCGTGACTAGGGGCGTGACAAGTTGCAACGGAAATCTGGCGACAACGGTACGAACGGCGCGTTAATGTATGGAAACGTACTTGACACGCCCTGGGTCACGCACGTGCCCTAGGCATATAATTTTAATCCGACGTGGCAGTGATCAACACTCTCTTTATTGCACGCCCCGTGTAGGAGTGCTACGGGCGTGTCATAAATCAACACGGGCGTGACTGAGCCGGTCGAGGAACGTCAGGCGCGGTCGACGAGATTTAGCAGCAGTCTCGATTATCACGTGTCACACCCCTGTGTCACGCCCAGGTAGGGTGTGTCACAGGGCATGTCTAGGCAGAAAAACAGGACAAATCTTGTTTTGCTCCAAATAACCTGTAGATCAGCCCTGCAAGATTGAAAATGATTTTATTAGAACAAATAGATATAAATTATATAAACAAGTTAAAATAAACCTAATATTATAAAATTAATATAAAATATCTAACTATTAATAAAAAATATTAAATAAAAAGATAGAAATAATTAGAGTTATCATAATGCGTGTTTGACAATAAGATCACCGAAGACACACGGTATAGAAAAACTACCCGGGTCACTGATTTTATTCGGCAAACCGTTTGTAAAAATAGCGCTGCACTCGGCATTTAACGTGACATGTAAAAGGTTCTCTAACTTTTTCTTGTTTGTCAGAAGGTCCTTAAGATACTTGGCGTACTTTGGCATCTGTGAAATCGCTTCATGAAAAGGAAGATTTATGTGGATTTGCTTCAACATTTCTAAGAAATGAGAGTACTGATCATCCTGACGTTGTTTATTAAGTTCGGAAGGGTAAGGCATGGTCGGATTATTTATAAAAAAGGGTGGTGGAGTTAGATCTTTTTCTAAAATGGGGATGATAACTTCTTCAGCAGAGGGTGGAATTTTTAAAATGGGAGCAGAGCTTTGAATTTTTAAAGTGGGGACGGAGCTTCCCTCGGGCTCTTCATTTACCATACCAGGAACTTTCTTCCCACTCCAAAGAGTTATAGCTTTCGCTTGCTCTCTCGAGTTGGGCTCGGTATTGGAAGGAAGAGACCCTACGGGTCGCTCAGAAATAATTTTAGCTAGTTGTCCTAGTTGATTTTCAAGACTTTAACGCTTCCAGTTAAGGTTCTAATCGTAGCGTCATTTGTGGAGATATATTTGGAAAGTAACTCCTCCGAGCTTGGAGGTTTTGGATAATTTTTAAGAAGCGGTGGTGGTGGTGTAGGAAAATCATTTTGTGGTGGCGGGCGCATAACATTCGATGGATTACTCCACAAAAAATTCGGATGATTTCTTAAGGCAGGATTATAACTATTCGGAAAATTAAAACAGGAGGATGAAAATTCGCAGCAGAAAAATTATTAAAAGCATTTTTAGGCATATTGTTAACAAAATCTAATTGTTCTGGGGCAGGAGTTGCAGATTCCCATACCTGAGGGTCGGAGGCAGCAATCATCTATGTTATCTTTTTTCTTAATATTTCAACTTGTAGCGCGAGCTGGGAGACGTTTTCCACTTCAAAGATACTTGCAGGCTTGCTCGGGCAGGACCTAGGCACATTCCACTGATAAGTGTTCATGGCCTTGTCCTAAAAAAACTCAAGAGCTGCTTCCGGGGTCTTATGGTTTAAAGTACCTCCAGAAGATGCGTCTATCATTTGCTTTGTATTTTGATTTAGCTCGTTATAAAACGTCTGCACTTGTAAACATACAGACAGCGCGTGATGTGGGCATCATCTTAATAGTTCTTTAAATCTTTCCCATGTTTCATATAAGGTTTCTGAGTCTATTTGTCTGTAACCAGAAATGTCATTCCAAAGTTTAGAAGTTTTAGCTAGCTGAAAATACATAGCCAAAAAATTTTCGGTCAATTCATTACAGGTGGTTATGCTATTCTTTGGTTGAGTGTTCAACCACTGCTTAGCTTTAGTTCTTTAAGAGAAGGGGAAAAGTCTTAGCCTGATTGCATCATTTATGGCACTATTTATCTTGAAGGTGTCACAAATTTCAAGAAAGCTTGCTATATGTGTGTTCGGATCTTTATCTTGAAGTCCGTTAAATTGCACATACTACTGCACAATTTGAATTATGTTAGCCATTAATTCGAAGTTATTATTTGCTATAGCTGGGCAGTCTATTCTAGATTCTGTTCCCTCGAGATTCGGCCGTGCATAATAAGACATAGGTCTTTGCACGTCTTCCTCCACATTCAGTTCTTCCATTCTTAAAGTAGAAGATGACTCGGAATCCACAACCGGTATTTGGGAAGTAGGACCTTGAAATCGCGATTTTCTCCGAAGAGTATGCTCAATTTCATTGTCCAAGTCCAAAATAACCGACGGACTCCCTCAGGTCAAGCACTAAAAGAAGGGAAGAGAAAAGAAAGAGAAATAAATAAACTAGAAAAAAAAAGATTAGAGATTTTTTTTAAATAGATTTTTTATAATTTAACTCCCGAACTTCCCAAGGGCTACCCGGTCAAGGGTTCGCAAGGTACTAGACAAGATAGCGGCATTTAAAGTCGCTTTGCCCTTTTCGAGAGAATTAGGATGAGTAGAAAATTTGTGAAGTTGGTTACTATTAAGAGCGGTAATAAATATTATTGATTTTTAAAAAAAAAAAAATTTTTAGAAAGAGGGCGAGAAAGAGAAATGATAAAATTAATAGATTCATGTTTTCAATTTATCAACGGAAGTAGATTCCCCGGCAACGGCGCAAAAAACTTGGTGGTCGCTAAGCTTCGAAGAAAATAAAAGCAACCGAACTAGCAATCCAATGAGGCAAGTATACCTATCGAATTGTAGCTATGGGACAAAAGTGTCGTATTAAAATCTGGGAACTGTTGAATAAACTTACTCACACAAAGGCTATTATTTTATCGACGGAAAAACTTGAGTTTGAGAAACTAAGTGCAATTAAAGAAATAAAGTTATGCTAGAAAGAGAACAACTGTAGTTAATTAAAGAGCATAAAGTAAGCGATTATAACGAAGGGTTGAAACTATGAAATGGAAGATCACTCGATCAAGAATCAACTCGGCAAGAGTTTACTAAGAAATGCGATAAAAATAATCCTAAACTTAATAGGGTAAAGGTACTTGACCATGCAGGTTCCTAAAGCTTAAACACGCTTCTCTCGAAGTCATGCCCAACTGAGTTTAGGAAGGTCCGACCGACTCTCGTCTAAATTGGAGGCCTAAAGCTCGCTTTACGCGATGAACCCCACTATTGGATATTACTCTAATCCGGGAGATTTGGACGTCTGCCTCTCTCGAGGGGTGCGTACAACTCACATTACTCTTGAATGCTCACTTCATTCTATCAGCATCTCGGCTAGCCCAGAATAAAAGCAAAGGTGGAGAGTATATATCAATAATATACCTCCAACCTATGAAAAATCAAGAGTAATCCAAGGCCTAAACCCTAAAAATAAAAGGTAAATTCAAAGCATCATAACTTAATCGCTCGAACCTCGGATCATCAAGATCGAGTACAAGGAGGAATAGTTAATCATAATGGAGTGGAGGAGGGGGGATGAGTAGTAAAGCATTAAGAACACAATGAAGAAAAGAATACTTTTATATTAATGAAAAAGAGAGCTACACTTGCGTGAAAATGAAATTACATTTGCATGAAAATTAGAAACCTATTATAGCCCTACCATTAGCACTAAGTAAGAGCAAAGATTACAACAAAAGCTTAAACAAACTAAGATCTAAGCTAGGGTTAATAAAATTACAAAAAGAGAAAGAGAGAGAGAGAGGGAAAACATGAAAAAAGTCCTAGAAACAAAGGGGTAGCACCTCCCTTCTCAACCCAAGCTCTCTGAAATGAAGGGGGGGGTCTGAATTTATAGAAAAATTCCATGGGTTGGTCACGCCCGGTGACACGCCCAGTGAGGGCGTGCCACGGGGCGTGACAGGTAAGACATTGACCTAAGGCTCCTTATTCTGACGGGAAGGATAATTGCATTAGTATGTCAGTGGTCACGCCCATGGTCACGCCCGTGTAGGGGGGGCGTGACACGTACGTCGCGTCGAAATCATTGGTCGAAAATCCTTCAGTAATCGGAAAAGGAGGGTGTCACGCCCGTGATTGGGGGCGTCACAGTACTATTGGCGTGCTGAGATGAAATGGCATTTAATGCGACAGCAGGCTTCGGGCAGAGGGCGACACGCCCCAGGTCAGGCCCGAGGACACGCCCAGGGAGGGCGTTTCAGGGGGCGTGACAGTCATTATTCCTGTTTTTCTATCTCTTTCAGTAGTCATAAACGGGATCAGGCAACACGCCCTAGGTCACGCCCGGGGAGGGCGTGATAGGGGGCGTGACAGGTCATTTTTTTGCCAATTTTCTGGAAACCTACAAAAAGACAAGAAAATGTTAGTGACAATAATATTTACATAGAAACGATAAAAAATAAGGTAATAAGACATGATTTGTACATTATAAAACAGAAAATACGAAAATAGTTTAGGCAACAAAATGTATTATCACTACACCCCCAAACTTAACTTTTAATATATGGGTGTGCGCACTGCCTGTTCATAATACAATCACATAACCAAAAAGATTTTCAATTATACTTTTGCTCTCTTTTTATTTTTACTTCTTTTTACTACTATTTTCCTTTTTTCTTCAAATCATTTTTTTCTTTACAATCTCAGCAAATATAATTCTTGAAGCACATCCAAATTTTCACAATGAATATCACCACATCAACACACAAAAATGATAATAAAAAAACTTAAAGCTCGACTTGGGTGTGCGACTAGGATCGGCTATGAGGATTTTGTGAATAAAGGTGGAGCTGAATCAAAATAATGGGTAGGAACAACGTGGCTAGCGAGGATAAGACATTAAGAACGGTGCAAAGCTCAACCGGGCCAAAATGATGGCCTACGTCACACTCACGCTAGAATAACCATGCACTAATGCTTTGAGAGTAGTTTTGGCAAGTTCTTAGCAACCGAGAAAGATTATCCTTCCTCCCGACTTGAGCAAAATGAGTCTAGTGATGGCTACACACATCCCTACACTACCGTTTGATTCACACCGGATTCACCAACTTTGAGTAGAATAAAAAGAATTTACGCAAATAGAAAAATATAAAACTATAAGCATACAGAAAAATTAAATATACTCGAATTTCTACACGAAACGAGAGCAGTTGACTAGGAGCACAACATGGTCAACATTTTACTCTGTCTCACAATCCTAAGTCATCACCATAATTTTCCAAAATCTAACAAAGACATGAGTTTAACTCGCGGTACGCTAATAACTAAGCACGTGCTCATGTGGGTGCAGTGGTGTCCGATGAAATGAACTAAACAAAATAATAACTATAAAAGCTTCTTGTATGCACATGAAATGTGCACGTGCAAAAGGCAACAAAACTTTCTCTCCCCTAGACTTAAACTAAGCTATGCATCATATGATATTGAAATTTAAATCATAAAGAGATAAGGGAAGAGGTTACCCAATGCTCATCTAGTTAGCATACCAGAAGACGCTTTAAAAGAAGAAGCAGGCCCGCCATACAAAGAATCACAACCCCGCCAATACGTAGTTTCCATGAATACCTGTAAGGGTGAGCTCCGCAAAAACCAAAGAAAATATACAAAAAATATTACTAAAACTAAAAAGAGACATGAAAAAATAAAATGCAGAAAATATAAGATAACTACTGGGGTTACTATCATTCCAACACGACTTATTAAATTCTATACAGTTCTAGGTAATGGGCATATGAAAAGAAAAATCCACAGGTAACTGGCCTAATATCCGTATCGGTAACGGGTACCGATATGGAGATAGCAAAGTTATCCCCATGCCTAAATAATCGTACCTGCTCCTCGCAGGAAGAGGAAATAGGAAGTAAGATGAGGAGGAGCACTGGACCTCACTCATCTAACCACAAAACAGATCCTTGTCTAGTAAGGTATCGTCCACCACAAGTTCGCTGGGGGCGAAGGTGACGGCAGGGGATTCCACTGTGAAGGAGGTAGGAACCTCCTCACACACGAGGATGCACTCGTTGATAGCCTTAGCACAAGGCTCAAAGTGAACCCGACTTACCCATGGAGATTCAACCTGCACATGCTCAGATAAAGAAGGTGGTCAAGAAATAAAAGAGACGAAGAACATAAGGAAATAATCGGGGGAGTGATCCCGGTTTCTCTCCCCAAAGGCTGAGGTAAAAAAATTTTGTCGGCATTATCTACAATGCTACAAGACTCGGCTGGATCCATAGAGGCCTCCACCAAGACTTGGACTCCTCCTTTGGTGTCGAGGGAGAATCCTCAACACCAAGAAGGTTATCCTCCTCTAAGGGAGTGGAAACAATCCTTGTATCACAAGCCTAAACTTGTGTTGCATCGTTGAAAATGTCGTCAGAGACGACTGTAGTAGAATGCACAAAAGGCGGAGGAACTTTGCTTGGATAAAAGTCAAGCGGTGTTTCCTCATAAAGAATCAGCTCCACACTTGGAGATGTATGCACATGAGAGATAGGATCAGCCACGTCGAAGCCCTGATCAGCCACACATCTGGTGGTTGTGTCCAAATCATTCCCTTCAAAATATGAAGGTGACAGGGTCACATATCTAGATGATGAAGGTGTGACACTAAGGGTAGGAGTCGGGATGATTCGGATGTCCGGCTTATCATTCTCTTCCATAACACGGAGGTACTCGGCACAATCCTTCAGGACATGATTTGTTCTATTACTATACAAACACTTTCTCACAATACTCTACGGTCTTTGTGAGACCGGAGAAGCATAAGAGAATGGTGTATGCGGCGAGGACGAATGACCATAAGCTCGGGGCACAGTTTTTGATGGGCTATACAAAACCAAATCTCATGCATTGTGCATTAGGGTTTATGCTCAATATCTCTCGTAGGGCATTCATGACTAGCGTGGGAGCTATTTCCACACCAACGACATTGGGCATACGAATATCCCCACATAGTGTCGAAATAGTAGATTCAAAATAAATTGTGCAAATTACTAAATCCAACAATATATTACTACAGCTGCCTAAACAAACAAGAAAAAAAAAGGCAAGATAAATAGAAATAACAAAACAAAAGCACTTTACAATGGAAAAGGAAAGCAATCTCATGTCTCCCTCTCCAAAAACTCACACTACTGTGTTCCTCGACAACGACACCAAAAACTTGATGTTAAAGATTGTAACGCCCCTATCCGTCACATAGCATATAATAGTAGGTTTGGCCAGGGCCCGACGCCATATACCACGGACAGACCAATGGGTTACTCAATGAAACCAATCAACCAATACACACGTCCTACACAGAGCATCTAGCGGAAGCCATTAGTTAAGTTACAATAACAAGAACCGAGCCAACAAGCATGAATGTCCACTAGCAAACCAAAAAGGAATGAAATATAAAGTACCAAAAAATACTTGCCTAATCTCCTTACAACAGTTTACTTGAATAAAATTGTGTTTTACAAACTTCGGCTCGCAGGCCGGCCACACATGAACTAATAAAGTAAACACACAAGGCCTTTGAGGGCCGGCTCAGCAACTTGGGCTTTGTCCCGCTATTTGTGGCTTGGCTCCGCAGCACCTGCAAGCACAAATCATCACAACTGTGGCAAACAAGAATAACGGTCAGCTAAAGCTGTCGAAATTATAACGATTCTGCCCCCAAACTCGGAGCAGCAAAGCTTCTTCCCTGTACTTGTTAGCATAGCAAGTAAAATAGAGAATAAGTACAAAATCACAGGTGCAGGCTCACACGGACACACACCCATAGCTCTTAGGGCACTAACTCGGTGAACCCGGTCATAACCATGGTCTCACCACCATCCCTTGGATGGCAAATCACGTGAGCATTTTTATTCTTTCCGGTCTAAGCCTAAGACTCGCACAACCATACCAATGGCCAATCCTTTTTTAAAGTATCTGACACCAAACTACATAGCTGGGGATCATTTACAATGGCCCGTTGATCACAGCACCGAGTCACTTTAAGACGTACGCGCGGGCCAAGCTTCTCCTGGATCCCAAATTCGATCACACAAGCACATAACCCAGTTATGTTCATGGTTGGCTCCAAGGACACCAAGATGGCAGAAATGCGTTTCCGCCCAATTTTCCGGGTGCGCCTTGGGGTTAATCCCCGAGGATCCCAGCTGCAATCTATCCCGTAGAAACTCTAAAACAATCTATGGCACAGAGTCTTCTCTGGAAACTATGCAATGCAACAACACCGATCTAGACAAACTTGTCCAGGTAGGCTTCATACACCCTGCCTATATCCGTATTACGATTCTGGACTCTAACAAGGGGGACTTTACATATCTACCCCAAGGAATATCACAAACTCATTGCACACTCGCGGGAGCGGGTTTTCCCATGCAAAGGAAGAAGAGCTTCACATGCTCTTGATGAAAATCGTTACCCTAGCGTTTCTCTTCGGCTCCAGGGAAAACTATGCGGATGAAAAGCACCGCGATGATCTTGCCTCCACAAATCTGGGCTCGGTTTGCGTTTTGGGGCTCCGAATCTCCTCCGATGACCAGATCTTCTTCTTCCTCCAAGCTCCTTGCTCTCCCTTCTCTCTAGGATTCAGAGAGAGAATATGAAAATCGAATGAGGGTTTGAACCCTTTTCTTAGATTAAAACCTACCCAGGACAGCCCTGAGCCAATAGATCCCAAAGCAAGGAAATGAACGGTTGTGATTCAGCCCAAAATTCAAAATCCTGGGCCGAACACGGGTTGCAACACACCCTTGTCCAAGGCCTTGTCACTCATTCGTCGTCAAAACCTTCGCGTCCCAAAAACAACACGGGCACTCAACACACCCGTGTCAGGCTCGACATGTGCGTGTCACCCAGTACACACCTATATAGCTGGGTGTGTTCCTCCAACGACACAGGTCCAAAACAACAAGAGCACGACGCAGCAATGTGACACGCCCGTGTCCCAGGCCGTGTAGCTGCCTTAGCACAACTCATCAAACGACCCGAGGAGGACATGGGTATTCGACACGCCCGTGTCGAATTTCACAGACCAGTCTCGGACCCGAACATGCCTGGTCTCAGGCTGTGCATCCTCACTCAACGATCGTTGAGTGAAAGGCTTTGAGTGGTCGAAACACCCTGGGACACACACGTATCGTAGGCTGTGTTTACCCCACCTCCCCACCCCCCCCCCCCCGACGACAGCTGACTCCAAAATCGTCGAGCACGCGGCCAACATCGAACCCGAGCACGACACGCCCTCGGACACGTCCGTGTTCCAGGCCGTGTCACCTCTACCAAATCACAGATTTGGCTCAAAACTCCACCCGTCACACTTTTGAGTTTCGGGTCGTTAAAACTCTCCCCCTCTTAAAATAATTTCATCCACAAAATTACCAAATGAAAAGAAAATAGAAAAGCAAAAGTGGTACGTTAGTGAAATAACTCTGGGTACTCCGCAAGCATGGTCTGCTCCCGTTACTAAGAGAGCTCCTCACGACTGCAATTGTCCCAACGGAACTTGACCATTCTGATCTCCTTGATACGAAGTCACTTGACTTCAGAGTGCTCAATACGAATAAGCTTGACCTTAGTTGTCAACCCTTCGTCCATCAATACTTGATCAACTGCGATCACCTGCGAAGGCTCTTGCACCGCCATCCGCAACACTGATATGTGGAATACATCGTGTAGACCACTCAACTCCACCGATTGCTTCAAGCGGTAAGCCGTTTCACCGATCTGCTCCAGAATCTAAAACAGTCCATGGTATCTCGGGCTCAGCTTCTTCAAGCATCGTACCCGTGACACTCTCTTGAACGACCTTATCTTTAAATACACCCAATCGCCAACCGCGAACTCCACGTTCAAGTGCTTGGCATTGTAGTATTTAGCTTATCTATCCTTAGCGATCAGCAAACGCTCCCGAATGGTTTGTACCAGTGAAGTAGCGCTTTCTACCTCTTGATTTTTGTACAACCATGCCTCACCCGTTTCTAGCCATGACAATAGTGTGCGACACTTCCTACCATATAGGGCCTCGAAGGGCGCCATTTGTATACTAGCCTGGTAGCTATTGTTGTATGCAAATTCCACCAAATATAGGTGGTCTTCCCAATGCTTTCCGAAGTTTAGAACGCACATGCAAAGCATATCCTCCATGGTTCTGTTGATTGTCTCGGTCTGCCCATCTGTCTGTGGATAGAAGTCTTTACTGAACTTCAACTTAGTTCCGAGCATCTGTTGAACCAACCTCCAATCATTGGACGTGAAACGCCCATCTCGATCACTAAATATGTTGCATGGCACACCATGCAGTCTGACTATATTATCCACATATAAATTCGTCAGTTTCTCCACAGAATCATACTTCGTTTGTGGATTGAAGTGCGACACTTTTGTTAACTAATCTACGATCACCCAGATGACGTCGTTTCCCTTCTGCGACCTTGGCAAGCCATGCACAAAGACCAACAAAATGTCATCGAACTTCCACTTTGGAATAGGCAAGGATTTCAAGAAACCCCCTGGCTTTTTGAACTCTGCCTTTACTAAGGCGCAAGTATGACATTTAGCCACAAACAGTGCCACATCCTTCTTGAGCCCTGGCCACCAGAACAACTTCTTCAGATCTCGATACATCTTCGTGCTCCATGGTTGAATTGAGTACTTGGTATGATGAGCCTCGTACATCAACTCCACTCATAGATTTCCCACGTTTGGGACACACAAACGGTTGTCCTTCCTTAGTAGCCAATCTTCTACTGAAAACTGGAAATTTGACCCATCCAATGCTGCATCCATGAGCTCCTTCATGTTGCTATCCAATTCCATAGCCTGCCCAATGCGATTAGCCAAGTCATACTTAACTTCAGTCAAGTTCAATAGCGCTTTGGCGCTAGTTAGCTTGTCCACACAACAGATCTCTTACGCCTCCAACTCCTGAATTAACCTCTCATCAGGAACCGACAACTAGTTGGCTTGGGCGGGATTGTAACGCCCCCGATTTTCCTGCGTTTATTTTTAATCTCGTTGGCGTTACGATGACGTGTTTCTGTGGCTTGTGCCATGTGTGGAGTATGGTTTAGCTCCTTAGAACTCAGTGCCCCGTTTTGTAGCCTGTTGGCAAGATCTCCCTAGCAAGCCGAGTCGTTTTGGGTGACCCGGTGTGGCCTCTCGGGGGATGTTTGTGTTTGGCTTTGTTTGGGTATAACTCGAGTTCTGTTCGTCGAAAGTTAATTTCGACTTTGTCGTTGAGTTTGTAGCGTGGATATCTAGCTACGGTGCGAATTTCGTCGGATTCCGAGGTGATTCGGTTTTCGTGTCGTTTGGTGTGTTAATAGTTTTGTGATCAATTAATTAGATTGTTTTGGCTGTCCTGTAGCCTTTTGGTTTTGACCGTTTATTAAATTCTGCGGGAGAATTTATTAAGGCAATTATTGCCTTGCCTTGGTGGCAGCCATATTTTTGGCTTATACCTATTTTGGTATTTACTTAATGAAATTAAGTAATTAGGCGTTTTAGGGTTCGGTTATGGATGAACCGGTGTTTAGCTTTTCATATAAAAGCTCTGTTTAAGAAGTGTCGGCTCACTTCTTCTTCTTCCTTTCCTGAGAGAGAAGCCGTCGCTGTCTTTTTCGCAGAAATCAGAGGAGAAACCGCCCGTCCTGTACCTCCTTCGGTCGGCGATTCCGGGCTTGTTCGTGGACGGAATTCGATTCCGAAAATGGAGTTGTCTTGCTCTCTCCGAGATCTTCATTTCGACGGTAAAATATTCGATTTTTCGTGGAGTTTTGATGAGATTTGGGTTTCGGTTTTGGAGTTTTCAGCCATTAATGGCCGTGAGATTTATTCTAGGTACTGCGGCTGTTTGTTCCGTGTGAAGAGGAGGAGAGCCATCCAAGCTTCGCTGAAAGTTGAGGCAAGTGGTATTCTTGCCCTTGCCAAGTTTCTTTTTGATTATTTTTGCTGAAATTGAAATCCCTGTTAGCCCAGGTTAGAGGCCTTGTTGTTCTCATATTTATTGCTATCTATAGGAATTAGTTCTTCCTATTGACCCCCCCTACTTGTGCTGTTGGAACCCAACTTTGCCGGCGTAATGCCGTTTATCTTTGTTCAGATTTGCTCTGGTTTGGGTGTAGCCGAGAGGGTGTGTTAGGAGGGGAGGGGGGTGTTTTTCCCAAATTTATTGAGTGTATTACTCGAGTATGGGAGTATGTTACTCGAGTAGGTAATAGATTACTCGGGTATTAGTTCTGGAGTACTCGAGTAGTGGTTTCGAGATACTCGAGTAGTAGCTTTGAGATACTCGAGTAGGTAGTAGATTACTCGAGTATTAGCCGTGGAGTTACTCGAGTAGTAAGTAACTACTCGAGTAGGGGTCTTGGGTTACTCGAGTAGTGGGCTCGAGTACTCGAGTTGTAGCTTTGAGATACTCGAGTAGAAGGCATTAACTCGAGTATTTGCCTTGGAGTTACTCGAGTAGTAGGTAACTACTCGAGTGGGGGTTCTGAGTTACTCGAGTAGTAGATAACTACTCGAGTAGGTGGGTTGGTTTACTCGAGTAGTAGGCATCTACTCGAGTGTAGCTGTTTGTAGATACTCGAGTAGTTGTTTGTAGATACTCGAGTAGTTGCTTGTAGATACTCGAGTAGCTGCTTGTAGATACTCGAGTAGCTGTTGGTTGATACTCGAGTAGTTATTTACAGATACTCGAGTAGCTGGTTGGAGTACTCGAGTAGTTGGTAACTACTCGAGTGCTGGCTATGTTTGTATACTCGAGTAGTAGGCGACTACTCGAGTAGAGGGTTGAGGTACTCGAGTAATTGGTAACTACTCGAGTGTTGGAATTTGAATACACGAGTAGTAGGCAACTACTCGAGTACTGGAAGTTCCCTGCCTCTTTTGTCTTAGAATCGTTCAACTATCGTCGATCTCGGTTTCTGCTTTAGGCCGTTCGACTATCGTCGACCTCCGGTCGACAATCGTCGAGCTTCGTTTTACCTTAGTGGGATTGTGGTTAGAGTTTGGTTTTGGCTTAAAGTGAGGCTAGCTCACTCAGCGCCAAGGTGTAGGTAGGCACTGAGTGGGTCTCACTCAACGCCTTGTCGTGTTGATTCTTTTCAACGCTCTTCCTTTACCTTGTTTTTTTTTCGTTTCCAAATGGTTTTCTTGTTATATTTTCTGATATTTTCTTGTCGGCCGTTTTCCTTACCTTCTCAAAGGCCGAATCGTGGGTCGTGGTTAGTAGTGGTGGTTTGTAGCTCTTCAAGAGGGTGGAGTTGTGTGATATAGCCAAGTCCACTCTTGTTTTTCTTGCTCCAGGGACGGGCTGGGCATGTGTGGGTGGAAGGTCCCTTGTGCTTTCACGTGTAGATCCTTGAGCTTGCTGACTTGGACATGGTGGATTGGGGGACTGCGTTTGCCTTCGATCCGGTTCCTCGTTGTTTGTTTTTGCTACTACCACCTCCCACAGTTTAGGGTGTGAGAAGTTTCTTCCTTGGTAGTTTGCAGCACTTTTGGCTCTCGGTAGCCTAGTAGGCCCGGCAGGATGTTGCTCCTGAGTGGGGTTGTTGCTGTTTCCTTTGCTCGTTGTGCTTTCTTGTTGTCCTATTTTGGACAGTTGTGGCTCTTTCTACTGCATGTTTTTCAATTACTTCTTCCTTTTGGTTGACTCTTGCATGCAGTTGTTTTTACCTTGTTGCTTGCTGAGGTATTCTGTTTTCTTTTGGAATACCACAAGTTCTGAGCCGTAGCCAGTCGGGTGGCTAGTTTGTAGTGGTGGTGTTGGTGGTCTCTTGGACCTTGGAGTTCTGTTTGCCTTGTTGCTGAGGTAGTTTTTCAGTACTTTCTTACAAACATACATATGTGCCAGTGGGTTCGTGTCAGGTTGTTGGCGCCCACTGGTAGTTTTTCTTACCTTTGTACTAGATATAGTTACTTATGCTGCTACCATTTTCTGGAGATAGTCTACTTGCTCTGAGAAGGTTTTATGCTAGGTTGCTAGTTACCTTTAAACAATAAATATTATTATAAATAAAGCTCATGATCGGTATGTTTTATAAGACTTAATATCTATTTTCAAATCACGTTTGAAAATCGTTTTCTTATATATTATATAAATTAAATGTAGTGTCTTGCATAGCATGAGTGGTTCTCTTGGGACCCTTATGCGCTCTTTAGGGTGTAAAACCTAATTAAAGTATTTTTTTTCTTTCCGCAGTGTATAAATATAGTTTTTCTTTTGTGGACTAGTGTTGTGCAGAACGGGGCTTCGAAGAAAATAAAGCAGCCAAACTAGCAATCCAATGAGGCAAGTATACCTATCGAACTGTAGCAAGGGGACAAAAAGTGTCGTATTGAAATCCGGGAACTGTTGAATAAACTTACTCACACGAAGACTATTATTTTATCGAAATGAAAATTGCGTTGAGAAACTAATTGCAATAAAGGACTGAAACTATGAAATCGAAGAGTACTCGATCAAGAATCACTTCGGCAAGAGTTAGCTAAGAAATGCGATAACAATAAACCTAAACTTAATAGAATGAAAGGCCTTGACCGTGGAGATTCTTGAATTTTAAACACGCTTCTCTCAAAGTCGTGCCCAACTGAGTTTAGGAAGGTCCGACTGACTTTCGTCTAAATCGGAGGCCTAAAACTCGCTTTACGCGGTGAATCCCACTATTGGATTTTACTCCAATCCGGGAGATTTGAATGTCTGCCTCTCTCGAGGGGTGCGTACAACTCCCTTTACTCTTGAATGCTCACTTCGTTCTATTGGCCTCTCGGCTAACCCAGAACGAAAGCAGAGGTAAAAATATATATATCGATGATATATCTTCTGCCTGAGATAAATCAAGAGTAATCCAAGGTGATGATTCTAAAAAGAAAAGGTAAATCTCAAGGCATCATAACATAATCGCTCGAACCTCAGATCATCAAGATCGAGTACAAGGAGGATTAGTTACTCATGGTATAGAGGAAGAAAATGATATTTAAACTTTGAAAGATAACAGCGAGCAGAATTGAAAGAGAAAGACAAACTATTTTATTTCTTAGTGGTGCGTCAGAAGGCGGGCATACATGTACTATTAAGAAAGCTTCAATAAATACTATGAATATGATAAGAGAATAATACAGAAAGGCTATAAGCAAGTTTATGAAAAGCAACTAATTAAAAAGCTTGTAAAGAGAAAACTTGAACACTAAATAGCAGCAAAGCAGCCCTTTTTCTCTCCCCAATCCGGGCTTTCAAACACTAGAAGATGATCCCTATTTATAGACTTTTTTCGGGCTGGGTCACGCCCTATGACACGCCCATGGAGGGCGTGACCATAGGGCGTGTATGATTCGGTGCAACATCTGGAGCGTTGGCATTTAATTTTGGCGCGGTTGTTGAGTTACACGCCCATCGAACATGCCCCTGGAGGGCGTGACATATGGGCGTGTTGGATCCGGCGCTTTGAAAATGAGCTCGGGACTGACTTCTCGGGACTTGGCGGGTCACGCCTGTCAGACACGCCCACGTAGGGCGTGTCATTGGGCGTGTCAGTGGGCGTGACCATAGTTTCTGGTGGAGATTGACTTCGGACCGACGGCTTCATTCCACTGGGTTACATGCCCTTGGTACACGCCCGAGGAGGGCGTGACCAGGGGGACGTGTCGCAGCAAAATCTGGCAAAAACCTGAAAAACAAAAAGAAACATGTTAGTGATGAAATTATATACAAAAAGAGGTCAAAAAATGAAAATACAAGACACAGTTTATGTATTAAAACCTAAAGGTACTCTAATAGTTTAGGCTACAAAACGTATCATCAAATTCCCCCAAGCTTAAGTTTAGCTTGTCCCCAAGCAAATATATAAAAACTAGATTATCATAAAAGTGACTAATCAGAAGTTCTAATTATGTTATCACAAGTACTATGCGAAATTCTAAGTAGGGAAAAGGCAAAACGTAAACCTAAAATAATTTATTTAATCATGGTTTAATTTTTTTATAAACTTTACTTAACAAAAATAAATCATCCAAAATTTTAACAGAATTCTTTAAACAATTCAAACAAAGCCACAAAATGAAAAACAAATTGAAATGTTACTTGATCTTAAGAGCCATTTTATACCAAAATTAAACAAGAACAATAATCTATATTTCAAATCAAGACTTTACCAGTCTACTATTTTTCTTGCTTAGCTCTGAAGAAAATCTAGGGGCATGAATTAGCAGGACTTTATAGGACAAAAATGTTTGGTTTAGGCATAAAATTAGGAATGGAATCCAAAGATAAACATGAAGGCTTAAAATTTTGCTAAACCAAAATGAAGAGCTTCAAAATAAATGGAATGTTAGCTTCTCCCTCTTTATATTCAGTGTTTTTTGCGTTTTTTTTTTCAAAAAGGCCATCATTTTATATATATTGAATTGGCCAACCAACCGTAAACATTTCTTCTGAGCATCTCTTTTTTTTTCAAAAAGGCTTTCCACAAATTCTAAAATAAACTTATCACAATATGAAATTTATGAAGCTCAAAATTTTAGCGTGATCAGAAGGGTTGGAGAACTTTGGCTTTGGTAAAAACGAAATGTGGAGCTTCCAATTGAAATCGGAAAAAGGCTCAAAAGAGGCTAACTAGGGAGATAATTTAAGGGTTGGCAAGAAGGTTCAAACGAGCATAAAAAGGCCTATATCATTTTCATGCACCTAGAATTTTCCTAAAGCATTAGTTTTGAAAAAGTTCAAAAAGTAGGTCCTAAATTTTAATATAGACTAATGAACTTAGTTTAATTCTTAGGATAATATGAGTCTTAGGTTGTTCATATCTACTATGTTAATCAGAAGTTGACTTTGCAAAAATTATTTAAAAAGAAAAGAAGAGAAATAGTGGATGATGAATTTTTTTTAAAAAAAGTAAAGAAAATAAATAAAGAAAACCTCAAAAAAACAATTTTTTTTTTAGAAAAAAAAATGTTTCACTTTAGCATGCTACTGTGAATTAGAAACACAGCATGGCCAACATTTTACTTGTGAAACATAATTAAAAAGAAGGATTAGAAATTTTATAAATAGCTAATTGCTTTATATAAGATTTTGAGAAAAACAAAACAAAAGTCGGGGTACTTTTGAAATACCAAGGAAATGCCTAAACTATTGGATTTTTGAAAAGGAGATGCACAAAAAGCAGAACATAAACTCGAAAGGAGGAAGTCCTTAGCAAATAAATAGGAGGGAGTTCTCCCCCAAGCTTAAAATGGACATTGTCCTCAATGTAAAAAGAAGGGGATTGGAGAAGGAGAGAGAAGTAAAGTACAATACTGAAGAATAGAATTGAAAAACAAGTACTTCCCCGGATTTGTATATTGCGGAACTCGAGTGATGTTGCTCCCGCAAATATCTTCTTTGGACAGTATGATGGAATCAACACATTGGAGCAGGCGTTTGCAGGAGCTTCAGCTTGTCGATGCAGTCCGGGGTAAAAATTGTAGAATGAAGGAAACAGAAAAAAAAAAATAACTTGGGTTGCCTCCCAAGAGCGCCCTTTGTTTATAAGGGTCGTTGAGCTCGACCCAACAAAAGAATATTGTCCTGAATTTTATTGTCCAGAAATTGTTTTGAAAAAAAAAAGAAATGTTCGAAATTAGAGTTCGTGCAGCAGATACTTAATAGTGTTATGACTGACATCATCACCAGAAAAATAAAGTTTAAGACGCTGACCATTGACTTTGAAATTTCCCTTATTAGGGTGTGAAATTAAAACAGTACCATAAGGAAAAACTTCCAAAACAGAAAACAGACCAGACCATCGTGATTTTAATTTTCCAGGAAATAAACGTAAACGAGAGTTGTACAGAAGGACTTGGTCGCCTGGCTTAAAGGCCTTCGGATGCCTTAAGTGTTTATCGTGTAAACGCTTCGTCCGCTCTTTATAAAGTTTATTATTTTCATATGCATAAGAGCGCCACTCATCAAGTTCATTTAATTGAAATTTACGGAGGTCACCGACTGAGTGGGGGTTGAAGTTTAAAAGTTTTAAGGCCCAAAAAGCGCGATGCTCTAACTCGACGGGCAGATGGCATGATTTTCCATAGACCAAACGATATGGCGTACATCCGAGGGCGGTTTTGTACGCTGTTCGGTAGGCCCATAGAGCATCATCAAGTTTAGCCGACCAGTCTTTTCTAGAAGTTGAAACAGTTTTTTCTAATATTCTTTTTATTTCTCTATTAACGACTTCGACTTGTCCGTTAGTTTGGGGGTGGTAGGCAGTTGAGAGCTTATGTGTAACGCCGTATTTGGTAAGAATTTTTGAAAATTGCGCGTTACAGAAATGGGAGCCCCTATCGCTAACGATTGCACGTGGCGTACCGAATCTAGAAAATAATTTTTTTAGAAACATAACAACAACTCGGGAGTCGTTCGTGGGAAGAGCTTGGGCCTCAGCCCATCGTGAAACATAATCAACGGCAACTAAAATATATTTGTTTCCGAAGCTGGAAGGAAGAGGGCCGACAAAATCAATTCCCCAGAGGTCGAAAATTTCGCATTCTAGGAAATAATTTTGCGGCATTTCATTTTTATTAGAAATGTTGCCCGACCGTTGGCAACTATCACACCTGCTCACAAAGGCTTGCGCGTCTTTAAATAGGCTAGGCCAGTAAAAACCCGCGGAGAGCACCTTGTGAGCGGTGCGAGCAGCTTGATAGTGCCCACCTGTCGGACCTTCATGCAAATGTTTTAAAATATCGATTCCTTCATCATGGGAAACACATCTCCTGATCACTTGATCCGCACAGATTCTGAAAAGATGCGGGTCTTCCCAAAAGTAGTTCTTCAGCTCAGAAAAGAATTTCTTCTTTTGTTGCGAGGAGAACTCTTTTGGGAGCACCCGGGCTACTAAATAGTTTGCAATGTGTGCGAACCAAGGAGAAGTAGATGTGTGAATTGACAACAGCCTCTCATCAGGAAAATAATCGTTAAAAGAGTTTTCATTAAATTTTTCTATAAAGGGGTTATCTAATCTGGATAGATGGTCAGCGACCAAGTTTTCGGCTCCCCACTTATCACGAATTTCTAAGTCAAACTCCTGGAGGAGTAAAACCCAGCGAATCAACCGCGGTTTGGCATCTGTTTTGGTAAGAAGGTACTTTAGGGCCGAGTGGTCTGTAAAAACAATAATTTTTGAAAGTGTAATGTAGGGGCGGAATTTATCAAATGCGAAGACGACAGCTAAGAGTTCTTTCTCTGTAGTGGTGTAATTTTCCTGAGCGGATGTTAGCGTCTTACTAGCGTAATAGATAGGGTGGAAGTTTTTAGATATGCGTTGGCCTAAAACGGCTCCCACCGCAAAACTACTCGCATCACACATTATTTCGAAAGGAAGATCCCATACCGGAGCTATCATGATTGGAGCATTAATTAACTTTTCTTTAATTAGTTTAAAGGCAGAAAGGCAGGAGTCATTAAAAATAAATGGAGCATCTTTTTCTAGCAAATGGGTGAGGGGCTTAGTTATCTTGGAGAAATCCTTTATGAAGCGGCGGTAGAAACCTGCGTGGCCTAGGAAACTTCTTATGGCTTTTATGTTTGTAGGCGGTGGCAGCTTCTCGATAACCTCTATCTTAGCAATGTCTACCTCAATACCTTTCTCAGAAATTTTATGACCCAAAACTAAGCCTTCCCTTACCATAAAATGGCATTTTTCCCAATTTAGGGCAAGGTTAGTTTCTTCGCATCGCTTCAGGACTTTCGCGAGGTTTTCTAAACATCCATCAAACGAATCGCCGAACACGGAGAAGTCGTCCATAAAAACCTCCATAATGCTTTCTACGTACTTGTCGAATATAGCGAGCATACATCGCTGGAATGTAGCTGGCGCATTGCACAATCCAAACGGCATTCTTCGGTAGGCGAAGGTGCCGAAGGGACAAGTAAACGTAGTTTTCTCTTGGTCCTCGGGAGAGATAGGTATTTGGAAGTACCCCGAGAGTCCATCGAGAAAACAGTAAAAGCTATGGCCGGACAAACGTTCTAAAATCTGGTCGATAAACGGTAGAGGGATGTGATCCTTGCGGGTGGCATCGTTCAACTTACGATAATCTATACACATACGCCAACCCGTCACCGTTCGTGTCGGGATTAATTCATTATTTTCATTACTAACTACTGTTATCCCTCCCTTCTTAGGTACTACCTGAACGGGGCTAACCCACATACTATCCGATATAGGGTAGATAATTCATGCGTCTAGTAATTTCATAACCTCGCCCTTAACTACTTCTTTCATATTCGGGTTTATTCGGTGCTGAGGTTGAATAGAGTTATGTGAATTATCTTCCATTAGAATTTTATGGGTACAGAAGGATGGGCTTATGCCCTTGATATCAGAAATTTACCAAGCAATAGCTCGGCGATGCTTACGTAGAACTAGAAGAAGTTTGTCATTTTGCGCATCCGTGAGGTAGGCCGAAACGATAACTGGTAACTTGGATTCTTTTTCAAGGAAAGCATATGTAAGGTGTTCAGGAAGTTGTTTGAGTTCTAGGGTAGGGGGTTCTTCATACGAGGAGTTAGAAATTCTTTCTTTTTCAAAAATAATATCTTCATAAAATTTTTTATATGGAACATAATAAGGGGTGGGGCTAGCAGCTAATACAACCTCTTGTAGTGATTCAGTTGGATGAAAAGAAGAAGAACAAAAATTAGAAAATTCTTTTTCAAAGTCAGGACGGCAATCAGAAGATTCATCGCTTCCTTGCAGCGATTCAGGGGGAAGAGAAGAAGAAAGACAAAAATTAGAAAATTCTTTTTCGAAGTCGGAGAGGTAGTAGGGGGATTTATCACTTACGGCATCGACGAAAAAACATGAGTCATCATTTGCCAGAGTGTTCTTCATTGAAGGTGTGATAGAAAAAGTGACCTCATCGTCGCCTACTCGAAGGAAGAGCTTACCATTGCTTACATCAATGATGGCTCTGGAGGTGGCAAGGAAGGGTCGGCAAGGATCAGGGGAACCTCGACGTCTTCTTCGATGTCCAGAATGACAAAGTCCACGGGAAGATGAACTTGTCGACTTTTACTAGAACGTCCTCCACTTTTCCTAACGGGTATTTGACCGAGCGGTCAGCTAGCTGGATACTCATACGCGTGGGATTTAGGCTACCGATTCCTAACTTTTTAAACAACGAGAGGGGCATCAGGTTTATACTAGCGCCTAGGTCGGCTAATACATGTTTAACAAAAAGGTCACTGAAGACACACGGGATAGAAAAGCTACCCGGGTCACTGATTTTCTTCGGCATGCCGTTCGTTAACACAGCGGAGCACTCTGCATTTAACGTGACATGTGAAAGGTTTTCTAGTTTCTTCTTGTTGGTGAGAAGATCTTTAAGATACTTTGTGTATTTCGGCATCTGCGAAATAGCTTCGTGGAATGGCAGATTTATATGAATTTGCTTGAAGATTTCTAGGAAGCGAGAATATTGATCGTCCTGACGTTGTTTATTTAGTTCGGAAGGGTAAGGCGGGGTTGGATCATTTTTAAAGGTGGGTGGTGGAGTGAGATCTTTTTCGAATGCGGAAAGTGGGATGATAACTTCTTTGGCAAAGGGCGTGGAAGAAATTGGATTTTTTGAAATGGGGGTGGAGTGTAAGATCCTGTCTCCTCATCCCGAGGCTAACCCGGATCTTATGCCTAGAACCGGCGTCTTACGGTGTCGACTAACTCCTGACCAGTTTGTAAGATCCTGTCTCCTCATCCCGAGGCTAACCCGGATCTTATGCCCAGAACCGCCGCCTTACGGTGACACTAACTCCTGAGTTAGTCGACACCGTAAGACGCCGATTCTGCCGGCTATTACGATCATTTTTTCACTAGAGATGCGGAAGTAAAAGTGTATAACCAAACCAATACACATGTCCACAGAAGTCACAGAGCATATCATATATAAGGAAATGAAAAGCTGCTACAGTCCAAAATGAGTACAAAAGAGAAATAGGGCTTATGCCCATATACATCAATAGAAATGAGACTCTCTCTCACCAAACAGAAAGCTGTAAACTAAGCTATCTACTATATCTCCTCCCACCTGAGGACGTGCGGTAGTAGTGTCTGGTGGTGGTGGTAGCTGCTCCTCATGCCCTGCCTCCTCGTCCTGCTGGACGTGCTGGTCTATCTCCTCGAGCTCCTAAAAAGGGGGAGTCAACGTATGTTAGTCAAAAAGACTAAGTCGTATCCTCAACACCTCCTCCTGTCGCTCTTAGGCACCGGATGGAAGGAAGATGCGGAGGACAACAAGGGGTAGCAAAGTGGAGCAGGTGACATTTCTATCTAGCAGGAGTAAGTAAAGTCTAGCAGTTATATATATGATCTAGCAGTTCTATATATAGTGCAAGCAAGTAAAGACAGTACAGAAAGAGAAGAACTGCAGTAAAAAGGTAGAACTGAAAGTAAATGCAGTACAGAAAGGAAAGTACGCTACTACTACTCCTACTCCTATCAATATCACAAGAGTACCCTAACTTATATGAACGCCCATACGAACATGTAAGTTAGGGTTTCCAAAAGTAACTTATCATATAAAAGAGCACATACTAATTTATATGATAAGGATCTATGATTGCGTATGCCCTAATATGTATGAATGTATGTTATGATGAATATGTTAAACATGCAAGTGCAACACACACACACGACTCCGTGATCACAGACCTTTAGTTCCCTCTTTTTGAGAGCTTGCATCACTCTCGGGTACTACCGTTGTGGCTACGGCAACAGTGGAGCGGGCTCTCCACTTCTAGGTAGGTATAAGCACTACCAGACCTAGACCCCTCTCATACGCCTCTGTACACGTCCTAGGTGCACTCTAGAGTCTTGCGTACGTATTTTGCTGACTACCCGTCAGTCTTGTAGGTCGAGTGTACGTCTTCGGGGATTCCGCAGTATTATATATTTAAGCATACTGGCCCCTCCACCCGTACTTCTCGCCCGAGTCATCGTACTGCCATCGGTGCATCGACTGGCCAGTCCCGCGTGACTCGCCACTAATTTTATGCACATGCAAGGTATTAATCTGAGCTTCTCGCTCGTACTGACATTGTTAACACATTCCCTCCAATCCAATTTGGGTGAGTAAGCGCTTGTATCCCTCCAACCTTAAGAAACAGGTGAGCAAGCCACTCCAACCCGGTTAGGATGAGCTTATTACTTGTATCCCTCCAACCTTGTGAAACAGGTGAGCAAATAACCCATATGATGTTCCCAACCTTATTTAACCAGCGAACCTATCGTGTAGGATTCCAAACCTATTAGACTACTCTTGTTTTAAGGTTTATTATACCTAGTGATTTAAAGTGAATCCCAGGACTGTCCAAGGCATGCCCTGTGAGGGGGTCTCGAGGGCACTAGGAACCAAGACGGGCATGAAACCCGAAGTTCCCTTTCGCAAGGATAATTAGTTTTAGTTGATGTTTACCCATTACCCACGATTCTCCTTTTGTGTTACTCCTTAGTAGCCTAATGACTTAGGGTATTATTGTCGGAAAGGCGACGGTCTTCCGTCGGACTCCGTTATGCCTATTGTAAAGTGATTTGCACTCTATCACTCGTTGCTATACTTATGATGTCATCAACACCACCCGGGTTTATTCCCAATTTCCACGACTATCCCATTTTATTCTATCTCCCGGTGGTCCTAGTAGAGTAATCCTACTTATTCTAAATGTAGCCCTAGACCTAATACCACCCTGCCATTTCCAAGTTATAATACCATCCCCATCGTTCTGTTCATTAACCTAGGGTGGTATTCTCTAGATAAGCATTTACGTAGGACACGTCTATCGAGACTGAATGACTAGGGTGAAATGACCTGTCTAATGATCCATTGAATGAACTTCCAAATGCATTGTGTTGTGTTTAATCACATGAGATTATTATAAATAGGACACGTCGATTTATTTATTACTTATCATCATCAGAATCATTCAATTACTGTTAAGGGTAAAATCGTCATTTTCCCGAATACTTATAATTCAAATCTTCAAGTTATCAAGTCGAATCTCAAGGGCTCGAATATGTCTCCCTTGAGTTTATATAATAACATTAGGGTTTTATAAATCTTCTAAACCCTAGTTTGAATCATTTTAGAAAAATGCTTACGTGTTCACCAAATTATCAAAATAGTCAATTTCATTAAGTGTGGGATTTTTGCTCCCAAAAATCCCAACTAACTTAGGGTTTAAATTATACCTTACTGGTCTACTAAATCAGGGGGTGTGCATTCTAATTGCACCCCTTTAGGTAAATATCAAAAAATTGCTATTTGCACCCCGAGCCTAAGTAATTCAATTCTTGCATGTGGGTCTTTCCCAACATGACTTGTTCCAATTTCAGGGAAATTTCTACCACTGGTCTATATGGTCCCTAATGGCCAGCCACCAAAATTTGGGGCCATTTGGAGTTAGCTAACTCCAAGAATCACCTAGTTAAGCCCTAGGGGTATTTTGGTAATTTTCCCACATTTTGTTTTCCAATCAAGCCCATTTTTGGGCAGGGCCTAAATATGCCCTAATTATACCTCTGACCAAAATCTCAGGTCAAGGGGGCTTCTGGTTTGGCTTGGGCAGCCATTTGAAATTCTGCAAAATTGCTATTTGCAGCCCAAGTCAAATTTCATTTCTCAAACATGCAAGTGAGATTCCTCATCATGCAGTGAATCAATTTAGCCCAAATTTTAACCATGGGTCTAATATACCCATGAGAGGGTGCCACCAAAATTTGGGGCCATTTGGAGTTAGGAAACTCCAAAAATCACATTTATTTACTTTTGGGTATTTTTGTAAAAACTATAGCAAAATGTTCCCCAAAAATTCTGATTTTTGGGGAGGGCCTAGATTTGACCAAATAAGCCACATGCCCAAAATCTCAGTCCATTTGGACTTAGGGTTTGAGCAGGGCATCAGTTTTAATTTCTGCCCTAGTTAGGGGGCAGTCCTAGCAAAACAGCCCTACAGCACAAAATACTGGACCAAAACTTGAATTTAGGGTGGCAAATTTAATTTAACACCTTTAGCTACAATTTTCATGTTGGACAAAAATTCATCAGGTGGTCATAGAGGCCTTAATATTAACATGCAAAGTGACTGCAAAAATCTCACATATTAAATCACTATTCATTAATTTAAATAGTAACAGATTTATCATAATATCTTAATCCGGCCGCACGAATCTTGAAGCAATCGAACGGCATCTGCTTTTCTTCCTCATGCATGCATGCATGGCCGAAACCGACGCAGGGTGGTTTTGCGAGGTGATTTCCGGCCATCGTCGGCGGCGGGGCCTCCGGCCAAGACCTTCCCCGGCCTCACGGTGGTCGGGGCTAGGGCTGGCCGGTGACTGGGCGGCGGAGGGCGGCGGACGGCGGCGGCGCAACCAAGCCGAAAACCCTAAAAACCGCCATTTTAAACCTATTTTCAAGCCTTTTTGATTCCTATGTCGAGCTCGTTTGAGCTCGACTTCTAACCTAGATGATCTAGGATACTAGTACAGTAAGAGGGGAGGGGATACGGACCGGTGGTGGTTGTGGTCGAGGGTGGCGGCGGCTTCCCCTAGCTTGCAAATTCCGGCGAGTTCCTTTGCTTGCCATGGCTTCCTTGCTTCCTCTCTCTCTCTCTCTCTGGGGTGGAATGAGTGGAATGAGGGATAGGCTCGGTTTGGGGCTGAGTTAAGAGAGGGGGCGACTTCACCAAGGCTTGGGCGATTTCACCAAGGGAGGGTGATTTCACCAATGTGGGGAGGGCTCGGGTTAGCTTGTTGAGCTAGCTAGGTGGCTTGGAAGTGGGCCCCACTACTCCAGCTGACTTAATTAGACCCTAATGGTCGGGTTTCATGGTTGGGGCCAAGGTGGGTGGGTGGTGAGGAGGGGGAGTTGGTTCACCTAATGAAATAGGCTAGGTTGGGTCGGGTTTGGGCTTGGGCTTGACCCAAGGCTGCATGGTGGGTCCCCACACCTCCTAATACCCCTACATGGTCAGCCAACCCATGGTGGGTTGGTGGGATGAGCCCAAGTGGCCCAAAATAACTCCTCCACATTTTCTCTCTCCTATTTATCACATTTTCTCTCTCCTAGGTAATTCCCAAAATTACCATTGCATGCCCCTATTTTTCTCTTCCATAGGGGGTATAGGGTCACTTTAGACCCACCTAATGAGTTTGGGTTGGCTTGGGTGGACCCAACCTAGTGAAATGGGCTAGGGCACCATTTTCACTATTTAGGTCAACCTGTTGACTTGACCCAACATGGGTCAACTAGTTGACCCCATGGCCTACCTTGGGGTCCACTTAGATTGTATTTAGGGTTAGGGCAATGTGGTGGGGTCATGGTGTGGCTAGGGTTTGTATTTAGCCTAGTTTGACCTAGGTTGACTTGGGCCCCATAGTGGGCCCCACATGGTCCAAATCCTCCTCCTAGGGTCAAACCTAGCTAAACCCTAGCATCCACCACATGTCTAACCCAAATCTAAGTCATTTGAAATTTGGGATGTTACAAACCCTATAAACAAAAAAAATAATTTCGTCCCCGAAATTTAAGTTCGGGCTACGGGGTTTCTACGACAAGCTTTTAAGAGATTCGAAACGTAACTAGAGGGAAAATACAAAACTAAGTTGTACCTGAGGAGAATAGCTCCGGGTGTCACTCCATCATGAGATCCCTCGGCTCCCAGGTGTGCTCCTCCCGTCCGTGGTTGGACCACAACACCTTCACGAGAGGGACCTTCTTTTTCTGCAACACTCGGACGGCGGTATCGTCGATCCGGACCGGCTCTAAACGAACTGATCGATCTGATGCTACTGGCCCGTCGGTAGTAAAAATATGCTGCTCAGGGCGAAGGAGTGCTCGTCGTAGGGAGGAGACGTGAAAGACGTCGTGCAGAGTTCCCAACTCTATCGGTAGCTGCAGTCGGTAAGACAAGGGGCCGATCCGCTCCAGGATCAAGTAAGGCCCCATATATCTCGGACTGAGCTTCTTGTGCCTCCGCACCCGGGAAACACCGTGCACTGGACGTATCTTCAAGAAAACCCTGTCTCCCACCTGAAACTCCACCTTACGATGCCGCGCATCGTAATACTTCGCCTGTCTGCTCTGGGCCTCCAACATCCGATCTCTGACCAGACGTATCTGAGCCTCCGTATTCTCGACATACTCCGAACCGTGAGCTCGTGTATCCTCATCTTGTACCCATGATAGAGGTGTCCGACACCTCCTCCCATATAGTGCCTCGTAAGGAGCCATCCCAATGCTCGCCTGGTGACTGTTGTTATAAGAAAACTCAATCAAGGGTAACAGTCTCTCCCAGGGCTTCCCCGTATCCAAAATACAAAGACGCAGCAGATCCTCCATAGTCCGGTTGGTCCGCTCTGTCTGACCGTCGGTCTGTGGATGGAAGGCAGTGCTGAAAGAGAGCTGCGAACCTAAGTAAGCATGTACTGCCCTCCACTCCCTAGAAGTGAATCGACCGTCACGATCCGAGACAATCGTCTTGGGGACGCCGTGGTATCTAACGAACTGCTCCACAAACAACCTCACCAATACGACAACTGGGGCGTCCTTCCGGATCGGTATGAATCTGGCTACCTTGGTCAATCTATCGACGATGACCCAAATGGAATCGTGCCCAGAGTGGGAGCGAGGCAACCCATGCACAAAATCCATAGCAATATCCTCAAACTTCCACTCTGGCACCGGTAATGGCTGTAATAACCCTCCTGGGCTCTTGCATTCAGCTTTCACTAGCTGACAGGCCTCGCAGTGTGTAACATAATGTATGATCTCCCTCTTCATCCCGGGCCAGTACATGCTCTTCCGCAAATCAGCCGTCATCTTGGTGATACCAGGGTGCACTGAGTACCGTGATTGGTGCGACTCCCTGAGTATGTCCTCCCGGATACCACCTCCTGCGGGTATATATATACGGCCACGGAAATGAACGAGGTCGTCGCGTAGCGTGTAATCCTCTGCCTTGCCCTCAGCTAGGGCTCCGAATATCGGCTCTAAATCTGCATCCTGCCTCTGATGCACCCAGATGCGCTCCCGAATGTCACAATCACTAATCATGGAGTTCAGATACTCCCGGTACAGCTCTGGCTCAGTCTCTGACACCACAGTAATGTGCAGGCCCTCCACCATTTGAGCCAACGACATAGCTCCCACCCGAGGTTCCGTACCAGTAGTGCCAGCTCTTCTGCTCAAGGCATCCGCCATAGTGTTTGCCTTCCCCGGGTGGTAATGGATCTTGTACTGATAATCACATAGGAATTCTAGCCATCTCCTCTGGCGTAGATTCAGATCCTTCTGAGTGTCGATGTACCTGAGATTCTTGTGATCGGAGAAAATATCACAATGGATCCCTTATAGATAGTGCCTCCATATCTTTAATGCGAATACCACTGCCCCGAGTTCTAGGTCATGGACTGGGTAGTTGTGCTCGTGCTTCTTCAACTGTCTCGAAGCGTATGCTATCACATGACCGTGCTGCATTAGGACAGCACCCATCCCCTGGTATGATGCGTCGGTGTAAATCTGGAATCCTTCCTTCCCAGCTGGAAGTGCAAGGATAGGGGATGAGGTGAGCCTGCTCTTCAATTCCTGGAACGCTGCCTCGCACTTCTCAGACCAATGAAATCCTGCCTCTTTCTTCGTCAAGGATGTGAGGGGGAGAGCTATCCTGGAAAACCCCTCCACAAACTTGCGGTAGTAGCCTGCTAGTCCCAAGAAGCTGCGTATCTCCGTGGCCGATTTCGGCTGCGGCCAATCTCTAACTGCCTCGATCTTAGCTGGATCCACGGCTAGTCCAGCCCCACTGATGGTGTGTCCCAAGAATGTTACCTCCTCAAGCCAGAACTGGCACTTAGAGAACTTAGCATACATGCTATGCTCCCTCAGCTTCCCCAAAACCAACGATAGATGCTGCGCATGTTCCTCCTTGGTCTTGGAATAGACCAAAATGACGTCGATGAAGACTATGACGAACCGATCCAAGTAAGGCTCGAATACACGGTTCATCAGACTCATGAATGCTGAGGGCGCATTCGTGAGCCCGAAGGGCATCACTGTGAACTCAAACAAGCCATACCGAGAACTGAACGCCGTCTTTGGTATGTCCTCCTCTTGGATCCGCAACTGATAGTATCCAGATCTCAAGTCCAGCTTCGAAAACCAGAATGCTCCCTGAAGCTGATCGAACAGCTCATCAATCCGTGGCAGTGGGTAAGTGTTCCGGACCGTAAGCCGGTTCAATTCCCGGTAATCAATGCACAACCGGAGCGAACCGTCTTTCTTCTTCACGAATAAAACTGGTGCTCCCCAGGGTGAAGAACTAGGCCGGACAAATCCGGACTCCACTAGCTCCTGTAACTGCGTCCTGAACTCTGCCAGCTCCCTTGGAGCCATCCGGTACGGTGCCCGGGATACGGGCTTGGCATCCGGTATCAACTGGATACGGAAGTCGGTGTCTCTGGCCGGTGGTAGTCCGGGCAATTTCTCCGGGAATACGTCGGAGAAATCCCGGACCACGGGTATATCGGAAATGGCCGTCTCCGCCACTATCATCTCGAAGCATACAAGATACACCTCCTCGCCCTGCTCGTAGGCTTTGACAGCCTGTATGGAAGATAATGAAAGAGGTGGGATAGGTCGGATACCTTCGATGGTGACGTAGGAGTCGCCATGCCTGAGGGTGATCCTCTTGGACAGACAGTCTATCTGGGCGTAGTTCCAATGTAACCACACCATGCCCAGAATAATGTCGAAGTCCTGCAACATCAGGATCGTCCCCGGTATCTGGAATATCTTGCCAGCGATCTCTCCCTCCAAGTTGCAATGCTCCGTAGTCACTATCTCCGAGCCGTCAGGCAGACGCACCCTTCTCTCCGCGCCCGTGAATCTTTCCACGCCATCTAGCCCTTTGATGAAGGCTTCTGATATGAACGAGTGTGTAGCACCCGTGTCGTATAAGGTATGGGCAGGTTTGCCATTGACGATGACTATGCCTGAGGTTTTGATTATTTTAACGAGTGTTATTCTACGAGGCTTAATGAGCTTATAAGATCAAGTAATTTGAAGGAAATGAAACTTTTAAGGTTTTAAATTACCTGTAATGACCTCCTCTGGGTTTCTTGGAACGGCAAGATCCAAGGCGTACATCTGATCACGACCCCTGCCTCGGCCGTGATGTCCTCGTCCTCGGCCTCGGCCTCGTCCTCGACCTCGACCCTGGTATGCTGGAGGAGCCACTGGAGGGGGTGGAGGAGGAGGAGGAAGCTGACGGAACTGCTGCGGACAATCAGCTCTATAGTGCCCCGGCTGGTGGCACCCAAAACAGACCACTTGCCTTTGACCTTGATCTTCCTGCCCGATCGGTCCATGAATCTGAAGAGGTGGAGGAGCATACACTGGAGGAGGCCTCTGCTCCTGCCTGTAGTTCTCCTGTCTGTAATTCTCTTGCCTGTAGTTCTCCTGCCGGTAGTTGGGACGGCGACGTCCCCCGCCTCGTTTGAACCCAATGACCTTGCCCTTCTAGGGGCCTCTACTACTCTCTCCGTGCCATGGCCCATCAAGTGGCCTCTTCCCTCTACTCTGTGTCATAAGCTGGTCCGCCTCGTGCTTCTTTGCCATCTCGATGATCTCTGTCGATGATCCATGAGAAATAAATAGCAGTGCCTGCCGTACTGAATCCCTAAGTCCTCGGTAGAACTTCTTTGCATACCTCCGGTCCTCTAGATCATGAAAGCCTGCAAATCTGGCCAGATGGGAGAATTCCCTCTGGTACTCAATCACTGAACGAGTCCCCTGCTTGAGGTTCAAGAACCTCTCCTCCAACTCATCTCTGTCTGTATCTGACACAAAATGTCCAAGGACGGACTCACTGAACTCCTCCCAGGAGATCTCTGATGGGTCCCTATCAGCATATGTGGAATCCATCATGGATTTCCACCATCTCCAGGCATGTGAATCTAAAGCAGAAGTTGCCAAGGGTACCGCCTGTTGCACCGGGCAACTGATGCCTGCAAGCATCTCCTGTATGGCCTCCAGCCATTCCTCTGTCTTCACAGCATTCTCCGTCCCGTGGTACATGGGCGGGGACAGGCTCCTGAACGCACTCAACCAGTTTGACCCCGGATTTGGCAGCTGTGCCGGGGCCTGCTGGGCTCTAAATGCGTCTAGGATCGCAGTAAGGGTCTGTCCCATCTCAGTCTGCATGAACGGAGTGGCATCCGGAGGGGGAGGGACCACGTTCTGTGGCGCGGCGACCTGTAGAGGTTGCAAAAAGGTGATTCTTAAGTCAAAATTCTTCAAAATTTGGCCTAACTCATTGTTTAATGGACTATTTAGTGTGACTTTTTACACATGGGCACACCATTGCTTCCGCTGAATAGTTTGTCCGCAAACTACTCTCGAGCGGGGTGTTGCAGTGTTGTGGACTTCTTTCTCTAATGATCTTATGCCCAGAACCGCCGCCTTACGGTGACACTAACTCCTGAGTTAGTCGACACCGTAAGACGCCGATTCTGCCGGCTATTACGATCATTTTTTCACTAGAGATGCGGAAGTAAAAGTGTATAACCAAACCAATACACATGTCCACAGAAGTCACAGAGCATATCATATATAAGGAAATGAAAAGCTGCTACAGTCCAAAATGAGTACAAAAGTGAAATAGGGCTTATGCCCATATACATCAATAGAAATGAGACTCTCTCTCACCAAACAGAAAGCTGTAAACTAAGCTATCTACTATATCTCCTCCCACCTGAGGACGTGCGGTAGTAGTGTCTGGTGGTGGTGGTAGCTGCTCCTCATGCCCTGCTTCCTCGTCCCGCTGGACGTGCTGGTCTATCTCCTCGAGCTCCTAAAAAGGGGGAGTCAACGTATGTTAGTCAAAAAGACTAAGTCGTATCCTCAACACCTCCTCCTGTCGCTCTTAGGCACCGGATGGAAGGAAGATGCGGAGGACAACAAGGGGTAGCAAAGTGGAGCAGGTGACATTTCTATCTAGCAGGAGTAAGTAAAGTCTAGCAGTTATATATATGATCTAGCAGTTCTATATATAGTGCAAGCAAGTAAAGACAATACAGAAAGAGAAGAGCTGCAGTAAAAAGGTAGAACTGAAAGTAAATGCAGTACAGAAAGGAAAGTACGCTACTGCTACTCCTACTCCTATCAATATCACAAGAGTACCCTAACTTATATGAACGCCCATACGAACATGTAAGTTAGGGTTTCCAAAAGTAACTTATCATATAAAAGAGCCCATACTAATTTATATGATAAGGATCTATGATTGCGTATGCCCTAATATGTATGAATGTATGTCATGATGAATATGTTAAACATGCAAGTGCAACACACACACACGACTCCGTGATCACAGACCTTTAGTTCCCTCTTTTTGAGAGCTTGCATCACTCTCGGGTACTACCGTTGTGGCTACGGCAACAGTGGAGCGGGCTCTCCACTTCTAGGTAGGTATAAGCACTACCAGACCTAGACCCCTCTCATACGCCTCTGTACACGTCCTAGGTGCACTCTAGAGTCTTGCGTACGTATTTTGCTGACTACCCGTCAGTCTTGTAGGTCGAGTGTACGTCTTCGGGGATTCCGCAGTATTATATATTTAAGCATACTGGCCCCTCCACCCGTACTTCTCGCCCGAGTCATCGTACTGCCATCGGTGCATCGACTGGCCAGTCCCGCGTGACTCGCCACTAATTTTATGCACATGCAAGGTATTAATCTGAGCTTCCCGCTCGTACTGACATTGTTAACACATTCCCTCCAATCCAATTTGGGTGAGTAAGCGCTTGTATCCCTCCAACCTTAAGAAACAGGTGAGCAAGCCACTCCAACCCGGTTAGGATGAGCTTATTACTTGTATCCCTCCAACCTTATGAAACAGGTGAGCAAGTAACCCATATGATGTTCCCAACCTTATTTAACCAGCGAACCTATCGTCTAGGATTCCAAACCTATTAGACTACTCTTGTTTTAAGGTTTATTATACCTAGTGATTTAAAGTGAATCCCAGGACTGCCCAAGGCATGCCCTGTGAGGGGGTCTCGAGGGCACTAGGAACCAAGACGGGCATGAAACCCGAAGTTCCCTTTCGCAAGGATAATTAGTTTTAGTTGATGTTTACCCATTACCCACGATTCTCCTTTTGTGTTACTCCTTAGTAGCCTAATGACTTATGGTATTATTGTCGGAAAGGCGACGGTCTTCCGTCGGACTCCGTTATGCCTATTGTAAAGTGATTTGCACTCTATCACTCGTTGCTATACTTATGATGTCATCAACACCACCCGGGTTTATTCCCAATTTCCACGACTATCCCATTTTATTCTATCTCTCGGTGGTCCTAGTAGAGTAATCCTACTTATTCTAAATATAGCCCCAGACCTAATACCACCCTGCCATTTCCAAGTTATAATACCATCCCCATCGTTCTGTTCATTAACCTAGGGTGGTATTCTCTAGATAAGCATTTACGTAGGACACGTCTATCGAGACTGAATGACTAGGGTGAAATGACCTGTCTAATGATCCATTGAATGAACTTCCAAATGCATTGTGTTGTGTTTAATCACATGAGATTATTATAAATAGGACACGTCGATTTATTTATTACTTATCATCATCAGAATCATTCAATTACTGTTAAGGGTAAAATCGTCATTTTCCCGAATACTTATAATTCAAATCTTCAAGTTATCAAGTCGAATCTCAAGGGCTCGAATATGTCTCCCTTGAGTTTATATAATAACATTAGGGTTTTATAAATCTTCTAAACCCTAGTTTGAATCATTTTAGAAAAATGCTTACGTGTTCACCAAATTATCAAAATAGTCAATTTCATTAAGTGTGGGATTTTTGCTCCCAAAAATCCCAACTAACTTAGGGTTTAAATTATACCTTACTGGTCTACTAAATCAGGGGGTGTGCATTCTAATTGCATCCCTTTAGGTAAATATCAAAAAATTGCTATTTGCACCCCGAGCCTAAGTAATTCAATTCTTGCATGTGGGTCTTTCCCAACATGACTTGTTCCAATTTCAGGGAAATTTCTACCACTGGTCTATATGGTCCCTAATGGCCAGCCACCAAAATTTGGGGCCATTTGGAGTTAGCTAACTCCAAGAATCACCTAGTTAAGCCCTAGGGGTATTTTGGTAATTTGCCCACATTTTGTTTTCCAATCAAGCCCATTTTTTGGCAGGGCCTAAATATGCCCTAATTATACCTCTGACCAAAATCTCAGGTCAAGGGGGCTTCTGGTTTGGCTTGGGCAGCCATTTGAAATTCTGCAAAATTGCTATTTGCAGCCCAAGTCAAATTTCATTTCTCAAACATGCAAGTGAGATTCCTCATCATGCAGTGAATCAATTTAGCCCAAATTTTAACCATGGGTCTAATATACCCATGAGAGGGTGCCACCAAAATTTGGGGCTATTTGGAGTTAGGAAACTCCAAAAATCACATTTATTTACTTTTGGGTATTTTTATAAAAACTATAGCAAAATGTTCCCCAAAAATTCTGATTTTTGGGGAGGGCCTAGATACACCTAAATTAGTAACCTAGCCCAAATTTCAGCCCATTTGGACCAAGGGTTGGGGCTGAGGAATTATTTTAATTTCTGTCCTAGTTAGGGGGCAGTCCAAGCAAAACAGCCCTACAGCACAAAATACTGGACCAAAACTTGAATTTAGGGTGGCAAATTAAAGTTAACACCTTTAGCTACAATTTTCATGTTGGACAAAAATTCATCAGGTGGTCATAGAGGCCTTAATATTAACATGCAAAGTGACTGCAGAAATCTCACATATTAAATCACTATTCATTAATTTAAATAGTAACAGATTTATCATAATATCCTAATCCGGCCGCACGAATCTTGAAGCAATCGAACGACATCTGCTTTTCTTCCTCATGCATGCATGCATGGCCGAAACCGACGCAGGGTGGTTTTGCGAGGTGATTTCCGGCCATCGTCGGCGGCGGGGCCTCCGGCCAAGACCTTCCCCGGCCTCACGGTGGTCGGGGCTAGGGCTGGCCGGCGACTGGGCGGCGGAGGGCGGCGGACGGCGGCGGCGCAACCAAGCCAAAAACCCTAAAACCGCCATTTTTAAACCTATTTTCAAGCCTTTTTGATTCCTATGTCGAGCTCGTTTGAGCTCGACTTCTAACCTAGATGATCTAGGATACTAGTACAGTAAGAGGGGAGGGGATACGGACCGGTGGTGGTTGTGGTTGAGGGTGGCGGCGGCTTCCCCTAGCTTGCAAATTCCGGCGAGTTCCTTGGCTTGCCATGGCTTCCTTGCTTCCTCTCTCTCTCTCTCTGGGGTGGAATGAGTGGAATGAGGGATAGGCTCGGTTTGGGGCTGAGTTAAGAGAGGGGGGCGACTTCACCAAGGCTTGGGCGATTTCACCAAGGGAGGGTGATTTCACCAATGTGGGGAGGGCTCGGGTTGGCTTGTTGAGCTAGCTAGGTGGCTTGGAAGTGGGCCCCACTACTCCAGTTGACTTAATTAGACCCTAATGGTCGGGTTTCATGGTTGGGGCCAAGGTGGGTGGGTGGTGAGGAGGGGGAGTTGGTTCACCTAATGAAATAGGCTAGGTTGGGTCGGGTTTGGGCTTGGGCTTGACCCAAGGCTGCATGGTGGGTCCCCACACCTCCTAATACCCCTACATGGTCAGCCAACCCATGGTGGGTTGGTGGGATGAGCCCAAGTGGCCCAAAATAACTCCTCCACATTTTCTCTCTCCTATTTATCACATTTTCTCTCTCCTAGGTAATTCCCAAAATTACCATTGCATGCCCCTATTTTTCTCTTCCATAGGGGGTATAGGGTCACTTTAGACCCACCTAATGAGTTTGGGTTGGTTTGGGTGGACCCAACCTAGTGCAATGGGCTAGGGCACCATTTTCACTATTTAGGTCAACCTGTTGACTTGACCCAACATGGGTCAACTAGTTGACCCCATGGCCTACCTTGGGGTCAACTTAGATTGTATTTAGGGTTAGGGCAATGTGGTGGGGTCATGGTGTGGCTAGGGTTTGTATTTAGCCTAGTTTGACCTAGGTTGACTTGGGCCCCATAGTGGGCCCCACATGGTCCAAATCCTCCTCCTAGGGTCAAACCTAGCTAAACCCTAGCATCCACCACATGTCTAACCCAAATCTAAGTCATTTGAAATTTGGGATGTTACAAACCCTATAAACAAAAAAAAATAATTTCGTCCCCGAAATTTAAGTTCGGGCTACGGGGTTTCTACGACAAGCTTTTAAGAGATTCGAAACGTAATCAGAGGGAAAATACGATCATTAGAGAAAGAAGTCCACAACACTGGAACACCCCACTCGAGAGTAGTTTGCGGACAAACTATTCAGCGGAAGCAATGGTGTGCCCATGTGTAAAAAGTCACACTAAATAGTCCATTAAACAATGAGTTAGGCCAAATTTTGAAGAATTTTGACTTAAGAATCAACTTTTTGCAACCTCTACAGGTCGCCGCGCCACAGAACGTGGTCCCTCCCCCTCCGGATGCCACTCCGTTCATGCAGACTGAGATGGGACAGACCCTTACTGCGATCCTAGACGCATTTAGAGCCCAGCAGGCCCCGGCACAGCTGCCAAATCCGGGGTCAAACTGGTTGAGTGCGTTCAGGAGCCTGTCCCCGCCCATGTACCACGGGACGGAGAATGCTGTGAAGACAGAGGAATGGCTGGAGGCCATACAGGAGATGCTTGCAGGCATCAGTTGCCCGGTGCAACAGGCGGTACCCTTGGCAACTTCTGCTTTAGATTCACATGCCTGGAGATGGTGGAAATCCATGATGGATTCCACATATGCTGATAGGGACCCATCAGAGATCTCCTGGGAGGAGTTCAGTGAGTCCGTCCTTGGACATTTTGTGTCAGATACAGACAGAGATGAGTTGGAGGAGAGGTTCTTGAACCTCAAGCAGGGGACTCGTTCAGTGATTGAGTACCAGAGGGAATTCTCCCATCTGGCCAGATTTGCAGGCTTTCATGATCTAGAGGACCGGAGGTATGCAAAGAAGTTCTACCGAGGACTTAGGGATTCAGTACGGCAGGCACTGCTATTTATTTCTCATGGATCATCGACAGAGATCATCGAGATGGCAAAGAAGCACGAGGCGGACCAGCTTATGACACAGAGTAGAGGGAAGAGGCCACTTGATGGGCCATGGCACGGAGAGAGTAGTAGAGGCCCCCAGAAGGGCAAGGTCATTGGGTTCAAACGAGGCGGGGGACGTCGCCGTCCCAACTACCGGCAGGAGAACTACAGGCAAGAGAATTACAGACAGGAGAACTACAGGCAGGAGCAGAGGCCTCCTCCAGTGTATGCTCCTCCACCTCTTCAGATTCATGGACCGATCGGGCAGGAAGATCAAGGTCAAAGGCAAGTGGTCTGTTTTGGGTGCCACCAGCCGGGGCACTATAGAGCTGATTGTCCGCTGCAGTTCCGTCAGCTTCCTCCTCCTCCTCCACCCCCTCCAGTGGCCCCTCCAGCATACCAGGGTCGAGGTCGAGGACGAGGCCGAGGCCGAGGACGAGGACATCACGGCCGAGGCAGGGGTCGTGATCAGATGTACGCCTTAGATCTTGCCGTTCCAAGAAACCCAGAGGAGGTCATTACAGGTAATTTAAAACCTTAAAAGTTTCATTTCCTTCAAATTACTTGATCTTATAAGCTCATTAAGCCTCGTAGAATAACACTCGTTAAAATAATCAAAACCTCAGGCATAGTCATCGTCAATGGCAAACCTGCCCATACCTTATACGACACGGGTGCTACACACTCGTTCATATCAGAAGCCTTCATCAAAGGGCTAGATGGCGTGGAAAGATTCACGGGCGCGGAGAGAAGGGTGCGTCTGCCTGACGGCTCGGAGATAGTGACTACGGAGCATTGCAACTTGGAGGGAGAGATCGCTGGCAAGATATTCCAGATACCGGGGACGATCCTGATGCTGCAGGACTTCGACATTATTCTGGGCATGTGTGGTTACATTGGAACTACGCCCAGATAGACTATCTGTCCAAGAGGATCACCCTCAGGCATGGCGACTCCTACATCACCATCGAAGGTATCCGACCTATCCCACCTCATTCATTATCTTCCATACAGGCTGTCAAAGCCTACGAGCAGGGCGAGGAGGTGTATCTTGTATGCTTCGAGATGATAGTGGCGGAGACGGCCATTTCCGATATACCCGTGGTCCGGGATTTCTCCGACGTATTCCCGGAGAAATTGCCCGGACTACCACCGGCCAGAGACACCGACTTCCGTATCCAGTTGATACCGGATGCCAAGCCCGTATCCCGGGCACCGTACCGGATGGCTCCAAGGGAGCTGGCAGAGTTCAGGACGCAGTTACAGGAGCTAGTGGAGTCCGGATTTGTCCGGCCTAGTTCTTCACCCTGGGGAGCACCAGTTTTATTCGTGAAGAAGAAAGACGGTTCGCTCCGGTTGTGCATTGATTACCGGGAATTGAACCGGCTTACGGTCCGGAACACTTACCCACTGCCACGGATTGATGAGCTGTTCGATCAGCTTCAGGGAGCATTCTGGTTTTCGAAGCTGGACTTGAGATCTGGATACTATCAGTTGCGGATCTAAGAGGAGGACATACCAAAGACGGCGTTCAGTTCTCGGTATGGCTTGTTTGAGTTCACGGTGATGTCCTTCGGGCTCACGAATGCGCCCTCAGCATTCATGAGTCTGATGAACCGTGTATTCGAGCCTTACTTGGATCGGTTCGTCATAGTCTTCATCGACGACATTTTGGTCTATTCCAAGACCAAGGAGGAACAAGCGCAGCATCTATCGTTGGTTTTGGGGAAGCTGAGGGAGCATAGCATGTATGCTAAGTTCTCTAAGTGCCAGTTCTGGCTTGAGGAGGTAACATTCTTGGGACACACCATCAGTGGGGCTGGACTAGCCGTGGATCCAGCTAAGATCGAGGCAGTTAGAGATTGGCCGCAGCCGAAATCGGCCACGGAGATACGCAGCTTCTTGGGACTAGCAGGCTACTACCGCAAGTTTGTGGAAGGGTTTTCCAGGATAGCTCTCCCCCTCACATCCTTGACGAAGAAAGAGGCAGGATTTCATTGGTCTGAGAAGTGCGAGGCAGCGTTCCAGGAATTGAAGAGCAGGCTCACCTCATCCCCTATCCTTGCACTTCCAGCTGGGAAGGAAGGATTCCAGATTTACACCGACGCATCATACCAGGGGATGGGTGCTGTCCTAATGCAGCACGGTCATGTGATAGCATACGCTTCGAGACAGTTGAAGAAGCACGAGCACAACTACCCAGTCCATGACCTAGAACTCGGGGCAGTGGTATTCGCATTAAAGATATGGAGGCACTATCTATACGGGATCCATTGTGATATTTTCTCCGATCACAAGAATCTCAGGTACATCGACACTCAGAAGGATCTGAATCTACGCCAGAGGAGATGGCTAGAATTCCTATGTGATTATCAGTACAAGATCCATTACCACCCGGGGAAGGCAAACACTGTGGCGGATGCCTTGAGCAGAAGAGCTGGCACTACTGGTACGGAACCTCGGGTGGGAGCTATGTCGTTGGCTCAAATGGTGGAGGGCCTGCACATTACTGTGGTGTCAGAGACTGAGCCAGAGCTGTACCGGGAGTATCTGAACTCCATGATTAGTGATTGTGACATTCGGGAGCGCATCTGGGGCAGGATGCAGATTTAGAGCCGATATTCGGAGCCCTAGCTGAGGGCAAGGCTGAGGATTACACGCTACGCGACGACCTCGTTCATTTCCGTGGCCGTATATATATACCCGCAGGAGGTGGTATCCGGGAGGACATACTCAGGGAGTCGCACCAAACACAGTACTCAGTGCACCCCGGTATCACCAAGATGTCGGCTGATTTACGGAAGAGCATGTACTGGCCCGGAATGAAGAGGGAGATCATACATTATGTTACACACTGCGAGGCATGTCAGCTAGTGAAAGCGGAATGCAAGAGCCCAGGAGGGTTATTACAGCCATTACCGGTGCCAGAGTGGAAGTTTGAGGATATTGCTATGGATTTTGTGCATGGGTTGCCTCGCTCCCACTCTGGGCACGATTCCATTTGGGTCATCGTCGATAGATTGACCAAGGTAGCCAGATTCGTACCGATCCGGAAGGACGCCCCAGTTGCCGTATTGGTGAGGTTGTTTGTGGAGCAGTTCGTTAGATACCACGGCGTCCCCAAGACGATTGTCTCGGATCGTGACGGTCGATTCACTTCTAGGGAGTGGAGGGCAGTGCATGCTTACTTAGGTTCGCAGCTCTCTTTCAGCACTGCCTTCCATCCACAGACCGACGGTCAGACAGAGCGGACCAACAGGACTATGGAGGATCTGCTGCGTCTTTGTATTTTGGATACGGGGAAGCCCTGGGAGCGACTGTTACCCATGATTGAGTTTTCTTATAACAACAGTCACCAGGCGAGCATTGGGATGGCTCCTTACGAGGCACTATATGGGAGGAGGTGTCGGACACCTCTATCATGGGTACAAGATGAGGATACACGAGCTCACGGTTCGGAGTATGTCGAGAATACGGAGGCTCAGATACGTCTGGTCAGAGATCGGATGTTGGAGGCCCAGAGCAGACAGGCGAAGTATTACGATGCGCGGCATCGTAAGGTGGAGTTTCAGGTGGGAGACAGGGTTTTCTTGAAGATACGTCCAGTGCACGGTGTTTCCCGGGTGCGGAGGCACAAGAAGCTCAGTCCGAGATATATGGGGCCTTACTTGATCCTGGAGCGGATCGGCCCCTTGGCTTACCGACTGCAGCTACCGATAGAGTTGGGAACTCTGCACGACGTCTTTCACGTCTTCTCCCTACGACGAGCACTCCTTCGCCCTGAGCAGCATATTTTTACTACCGACGGGCCAGTAGCATCAGATCGATCAGTTCGTTTAGAGCCGGTCCGGATCGACGATACCGCCGTCCGAGTGTTGCGGAAAAAGAAGGTCCCTCTCGTGAAGGTGTTGTGGTCCAACCACGGACGGGAGGAGCACACCTGGGAGCCGAGGGATCTCATGATGGAGCGACACCCGGAGCTATTCTCCTCAGGTACAACTTAGTTTGGTATTTTCCCTCTAGTTACGTTTCGAATCTCTTAAAAGCTTGTCGTAGAAACCCCGTAGCCCGAACTTAAATTTCGGGGACGAAATTATTTTTTTTTGTTTATAGGGTTTGTAACATCCCAAATTTCAAATGACTTAGATTTGGGTTAGACATGTGGTGGATGCTAGGGTTTAGCTAGGTTTGACCCTAGGAGGAGGATTTGGACCATGTGGGGCCCACTATGGGGCCCAAGTCAACCTAGGTCAAACTAGGCTAAATACAAACCCTAGCCACACCATGACCCCACCACATTGCCCTAACCCTAAATACAATCTAAGTGGACCCCAAGGTAGGCCATGGGGTCAACTAGTTGACCCATGTTGGGTCAAGTCAACAGGTTGACCTAAATAGTGAAAATGGTGCCCTAGCCCATTGCACTAGGTTGGGTCCACCCAAACCAACCCAAACTCATTAGGTGGGTCTAAAGTGACCCTATACCCCTATGGAAGAGAAAAATAGGGGCATGCAATGGTAATTTTGGGAATTACCTAGGAGAGAGAAAATGTGATAAATAGGAGAGAGAAAATGTGGAGGAGTTATTTTGGGCCACTTGGGCTCATCCCACCAACCCACCATGGGTTGGCTGACCATGTAGGGGTATTAGGAGGTGTGGGGACCCACCATGCAGCCTTGGGTCAAGCCCAAGCCCAAACCCGACCCAACCTAGCCTATTTCATTAGGTGAACCAACTCCCCCTCCTCACCACCCACCCACCTTGGCCCCAACCATGAAACCCGACCATTGGGGTCTAATTAAGTCAGCTGGAGTAGTGGGGCCCACTTCCAAGCCACCTAGCTAGCTCAACAAGCCAACCCGAGCCCTCCCCACATTGGTGAAATCACCCTCCCTTGGTGAAATCGCCCAAGCCTTGGTGAAGTCGCCCCCCTCTCTTAACTCAGCCCCAAACCGAGCCTATCCCTCATTCCACTCATTCCACCCCAGAGAGAGAGAGAGAGAGGAAGCAAGGAAGCCATGGCAAGCCAAGGAACTCGCCGGAATTTGCAAGCTAGGGGAAGCCGCCGCCACCCTCGACCACAACCACCACCGGTCCGTATCCCCTCCCTCTTACTGTACTAGTATCCTAGATCATCTAGGTTAGAAGTCGAGCTCAAACGAGCTCGACATAGGAATCAAAAAGGCTTGAAAATAGGTTTAAAAATGGCGGTTTTAGGGTTTTCGGCTTGGTTGCGCCGCCGCCCTCCGCCGCCCTCCGCCGCCCAGTCGCCGGCCAGCCGTAGCCCCGACCACCGTGAGGCCGGGAAGGTCTTGGCCGGAGGCCCCGCCGCCGACGATGGCCGGAAATCACCTCGCAAAACCACCCTGCGTCGGTTTCGGCCATGCATGCATGCATGAGGAAGAAAAGCAGATGCCGTTCGATTGCTTCAAGATTCGTGCGGCCAGATTAGGATATTATGATAAATCTGTTACTATTTAAATTAATGAATAGTGATTTAATATGTGAGATTTCTGCAGTCACTTTGCATGTTAATATTAAGGCCTCTATGACCACCTGATGAATTTTTGTCCAACATGAAAATTGTATCTAAAGGTGTTAACTTTAATTTGCCACCCTAAATTCAAGTTTTGGTCCAGTATTTTGTGCTGTAGGGCTGTTTTGCTAGGACTGCCCCCTAACTAGGACAGAAATTAAAATAATTCCTCAGCCCCAACCCTTGGTCCAAATGGGCTGAAATTTGGGCTAGGTTACTAATTTAGGTGTATCTAGGCCCTCCCCAAAAATCAGAATTTTTGGGGAACATTTTGCTATAGTTTTTATAAAAATACCCAAAAGTAAATAAATGTGATATTTGGAGTTTCCTAACTCCAAATAGCCCCAAATTTTTGTGGCACCCTCTCATGGGTATATTAGACACATGGTTAAAATTTGGGCTAAATTGATTCACTGCATGATGAGGAATCTCACTTGCATGTTTGAGAAATGAAATTTGACTTGGGCTGCAAATAGCAATTTTGCAGAATTTCAAATGGCTGCCCAAGCCAAACCAGAAGCCCCCTTGACCTGAGATTTTGGTCAGAGGTATAATTCGGGCATATTTAGGCCCTGCCCAAAAATGGGCTTGATTGGAAAACAAAATGTGGGAAAATTACCAAAATACCCCTAGGGCTTAACTAGGTGATTCTTGGAGTTAGCTAACTCCAAATGGCCCCAAATTTTGGTGGCTGGCCATTAGGGACCATATAGACCAGTGGTAGAAATTTCCCTGAAATTGGAACAAGTCATGTTGGGAAAGACCCACATGCAAGAATTGAATTACTTAGGCTCGGGGTGCAAATAGCAATTTTTTGATATTTACCTAAAGGGGTGCAATTAGAATGCACACCCCCTGATTTAGTAGACCAGTAAGGTATAATTTAAACCCTAAGTTAGTTGGGATTTTTGGGAGCAAAAATCCCACACTTAATGAAATTGACTATTTTGATAATTTGGTGAACACGTAAGCATTTTTCTAAAATGATTCAAACTAGGGTTTAGAAGATTTATAAAACCCTAATGTTATTATATAAACTCAAGGGAGACATATTCGAGCCCTTGAGATTCGACTTGATAACTTGAAGATTTGAATTATAAGTATTCGGGAAAATGACGATTTTACCCTTAACAGTAATTGAATGATTCTGATGATGATAAGTAATAAATAAATCGACGTGTCCTATTTATAATAATCTCAAGTGATTAAACACAACACAATGCATTTGGAAGTTCATTCAATGGATCATTAGACAGGTCATTTCACCCTAGTCATTCAGTCTCGATAGACGTGTCCTACGTAAATGCTTATCTAGAGAATACCACCCTAGGTTAACGAACAGAATGATGGGGATGGTATTATAACTTGGAAATGGCAGGGTGGTATTAGGTCTGGGGCTACATTTAGAATAAGTAGGATTACTCTACTAGGACCACCGGGAGATAGAATAAAATGGGATAGTCGTGGAAATTGGGAATAAACCCGGGTGGTGTTGATGACATCATAAGTATAGCAACGAGTGATAGAGTGCAAATCACTTTACAATAGGCATAACGGAGTCCGACGGAAGACCGTCGCCTTTCCGACAATAATACCATAAGTCATTAGGCTACTAAGGAGTAACACAAAAGGAGAATCGTGGGTAATGGGTAAACATCAACTAAAACTAATTATCCTTGCGAAAGGGAACTTCGGGTTTCATGCCCGTCTTGGTTCCTAGTGCCCTCGAGACCCCCTCACAGGGCATGCCTTGGGCAGTCCTGGGATTCACTTTAAATCACTAGGTATAATAAACCTTAAAACAAGAGTAGTCTAATAGGTTTGGAATCCTAGACGATAGGTTCGCTGGTTAAATAAGGTTGGGAACATCATATGGGTTACTTGCTCACCTGTTTCACAAGGTTGGAGGGATACAAGTAATAAGCTCATCCTAACCGGGTTGGAGTGGCTTGCTCACCTGTTTCTTAAGGTTGGAGGGATACAAGCGCTTACTCACCCAAATTGGATTGGAGGGAATGTGTTAACAATGTCAGTACGAGCGGGAAGCTCAGATTAATACCTTGCATGTGCATAAAATTAGTGGCGAGTCACGCGGGACTGGCCAGTCGATGCACCGATGGCAGTACGATGACTCGGGCGAGAAGTACGGGTGGAGGGGCCAGTATGCTTAAATATATAATACTGCGGAATCCCCGAAGACGTACACTCGACCTACAAGACTGACGGGTAGTCAGCAAAATACGTACGCAAGACTCTAGAGTGCACCTAGGACGTGTACAGAGGCGTATGAGAGGGGTCTAGGTCTGGTAGTGCTTATACCTACCTAGAAGTGGAGAGCCCGCTCCACTGTTGCCGTAGCCACAACGGTAGTACCCGAGAGTGATGCAAGCTCTCAAAAAGAGGGAACTAAAGGTCTGTGATCACGGAGTCGTGTGTGTGTGTTGCACTTGCATGTTTAACATATTCATCATGACATACATTCATACATATTAGGGCATACACAATCATAGATCCTTATCATATAAATTAGTATGGGCTCTTTTATATGATAAGTTACTTTTGGAAACCCTAACTTACATGTTCGTATGGGCGTTCATATAAGTTAGGGTACTCTTGTGATATTGATAGGAGTAGGAGTAGCAGTAGCGTACTTTCCTTTCTGTACTGCATTTACTTTTAGTTCTACCTTTTTACTGCAGCTCTTCTCTTTCTGTACTGTCTTTACTTGCTTGCACTATATATAGAACTGCTAGATCATATATATAACTGCTAGACTTTACTTACTCCTGCTAGATAGAAATGTCACCTGCTCCACTTTGCTACCCCTTGTTGTCCTCCGCATCTTCCTTCCATCCGGTGCCTAAGAGCGACAGGAGGAGGTGTTGAGGATACGACTTAGTCTTTTTGACTAACATACGTTGACTCCCCCTTTTTAGGAGCTCGAGGAGATAGACCAGCACGTCCAGCGGGACGAGGAGGCAGGGCATGAGGAGCAGCTACCACCACCACCAGACACTACTACCGCACGTCCTCAGGTGGGAGGAGATATAGTAGATAGCTTAGTTTACAGCTTTCTGTTTGGTGAGAGAGAGTCTCATTTCTATTGATGTATATGGGCATAAGCCCTATTTCACTTTTGTACTCATTTTGGACTGTAGCAGCTTTTCATTTCCTTATATATGATATGCTCTGTGACTTCTGTGGACATGTGTATTGGTTTGGTTATACACTTTTACTTCCGCATCTCTAGTGAAAAAATGATCGTAATAGCCGGCAGAATCGGCGTCTTACGGTGTCGACTAACTCAGGAGTTAGTGTCACCGTAAGGCGGCGGTTCTGGGCATAAGATCCGGGTTAGCCTCGGGATGAGGAGACATGATCTTACAATCCAGTTTGTAAGATCCTGTCTCCTCATCCCGAGGCTAACCCGGATCTTATGCCCAGAACCGGCGTCTTACGGTGTCGACTAACTCCTGACCAGTTTGTAAGATCCTGTCTCCTCATCCCGAGGCTAACCCGGATCTTATGCCCAGAACCGCCGCCTTACGGTGACACTAACTCCTGAGTTAGTCGACACCGTAAGACGCCGATTCTGCCGGCTATTACGATCATTTTTTCACTAGAGATGCGGAAGTAAAAGTGTATAACCAAACCAATACACATGTCCACAGAAGTCACAGAGCATATCATATATAAGGAAATGAAAAGCTGCTACAGTCCAAAATGAGTACAAAAGTGAAATAGGGCTTATGCCCATATACATCAATAGAAATGAGACTCTCTCTCACCAAACAGAAAGCTGTAAACTAAGCTATCTACTATATCTCCTCCCACCTGAGGACGTGCGGTAGTAGTGTCTGGTGGTGGTGGTAGCTGCTCCTCATGCCCTGCCTCCTCGTCCCGCTGGACGTGCTGGTCTATCTCCTCGAGCTCCTAAAAAGGGGGAGTCAACGTATGTTAGTCAAAAAGACTAAGTCGTATCCTCAACACCTCCTCCTGTCGCTCTTAGGCACCGGATGGAAGGAAGATGCGGAGGACAACAAGGGGTAGCAAAGTGGAGCAGGTGACATTTCTATCTAGCAGGAGTAAGTAAAGTCTAGCAGTTATATATATGATCTAGCAGTTCTATATATAGTGCAAGCAAGTAAAGACAGTACAGAAAGAGAAGAACTGCAGTAAAAAGGTAGAACTGAAAGTAAATGCAGTACAGAAAGGAAAGTACGCTACTGCTACTCCTACTCCTATCAATATCACAAGAGTACCCTAACTTATATGAACGCCCATACGAACATGTAAGTTAGGGTTTCCAAAAGTAACTTATCATATAAAAGAGCCCATACTAATTTATATGATAAGGATCTATGATTGCGTATGCCCTAATATGTATGAATGTATGTTATGATGAATATGTTAAACATGCAAGTGCAACACACACACACGACTCCGTGATCACAGACCTTTAGTTCCCTCTTTTTGAGAGCTTGCATCACTCTCGGGTACTACCGTTGTGGCTACGGCAACAGTGGAGCGGGCTCTCCACTTCTAGGTAGGTATAAGCACTACCAGACCTAGACCCCTCTCATACGCCTCTGTACACGTCCTAGGTGCACTCTAGAGTCTTGCGTACGTATTTTGCTGACTACCCGTCAGTCTTGTAGGTCGAGTGTACGTCTTCGGGGATTCCGCAGTATTATATATTTAAGCATACTGGCCCCTCCACCCGTACTTCTCGCCCGAGTCATCGTACTGCCATCGGTGCATCGACTGGCCAGTCCCGCGTGACTCGCCACTAATTTTATGCACATGCAAGGTATTAATCTGAGCTTCCCGCTCGTACTGACATTGTTAACACATTCCCTCCAATCCAATTTGGGTGAGTAAGCGCTTGTATCCCTCCAACCTTAAGAAACAGGTGAGCAAGCCACTCCAACCCGGTTAGGATGAGCTTATTACTTGTATCCCTCCAACCTTGTGAAACAGGTGAGCAAATAACCCATATGATGTTCCCAACCTTATTTAACCAGCGAACCTATCGTGTAGGATTCCAAACCTATTAGACTACTCTTGTTTTAAGGTTTATTATACCTAGTGATTTAAAGTGAATCCCAGGACTGTCCAAGGCATGCCCTGTGAGGGGGTCTCGAGGGCACTAGGAACCAAGACGGGCATGAAACCCGAAGTTCCCTTTCGCAAGGATAATTAGTTTTAGTTGATGTTTACCCATTACCCACGATTCTCCTTTTGTGTTACTCCTTAGTAGCCTAATGACTTAGGGTATTATTGTCGGAAAGGCGACGGTCTTCCGTCGGACTCCGTTATGCCTATTGTAAAGTGATTTGCACTCTATCACTCGTTGCTATACTTATGATGTCATCAACACCACCCGGGTTTATTCCCAATTTCCACGACTATCCCATTTTATTCTATCTCCCGGTGGTCCTAGTAGAGTAATCCTACTTATTCTAAATGTAGCCCCAGACCTAATACCACCCTGCCATTTCCAAGTTATAATACCATCCCCATCGTTCTGTTCATTAACCTAGGGTGGTATTCTCTAGATAAGCATTTACGTAGGACACGTCTATCGAGACTGAATGACTAGGGTGAAATGACCTGTCTAATGATCCATTGAATGAACTTCCAAATGCATTGTGTTGTGTTTAATCACATGAGATTATTATAAATAGGACACGTCGATTTATTTATTACTTATCATCATCAGAATCATTCAATTACTGTTAAGGGTAAAATCGTCATTTTCCCGAATACTTATAATTCAAATCTTCAAGTTATCAAGTCGAATCTCAAGGGCTCGAATATGTCTCCCTTGAGTTTATATAATAACATTAGGGTTTTATAAATCTTCTAAACCCTAGTTTGAATCATTTTAGAAAAATGCTTACGTGTTCACCAAATTATCAAAATAGTCAATTTCATTAAGTGTGGGATTTTTGCTCCCAAAAATCCCAACTAACTTAGGGTTTAAATTATACCTTACTGGTCTACTAAATCAGGGGGTGTGCATTCTAATTGCACCCCTTTAGGTAAATATCAAAAAATTGCTATTTGCACCCCGAGCCTAAGTAATTCAATTCTTGCATGTGGGTCTTTCCCAACATGACTTGTTCCAATTTCAGGGAAATTTCTACCACTGGTCTATATGGTCCCTAATGGCCAGCCACCAAAATTTGGGGCCATTTGGAGTTAGCTAACTCCAAGAATCACCTAGTTAAGCCCTAGGGGTATTTTGGTAATTTTCACACATTTTGTTTTCCAATCAAGCCCATTTTTGGGCAGGGCCTAAATATGCCCTAATTATACCTCTGACCAAAATCTCAGGTCAAGGGGGCTTCTGGTTTGGCTTGGGCAGCCATTTGAAATTCTGCAAAAATTGCTATTTGCAGCCCAAGTCAAATTTCATTTCTCAAACATGCAAGTGAGATTCCTCATCATGCAGTGAATCAATTTAGCCCAAATTTTAACCATGGGTCTAATATACCCATGAGATGGTGCCACCAAAATTTGGGGCCATTTGGAGTTAGGAAACTCCAAAAATCACATTTATTTACTTTTGGGTATTTTTGTAAAAACTATAGCAAAATGTTCCCCAAAAATTCTGATTTTTGGGGAGGGCCTAGATTTGACCAAATAAGCCACATGCCCAAAATCTCAGTCCATTTGGACTTAGGGTTTGAGCAGGGCATCAGTTTTAATTTCTGCCCTAGTTAGGGGGCAGTCCTAGCAAAACAGCCCTACAGCACAAAATACTGGACCAAAACTTGAATTTAGGGTGGCAAATTAAAGTTAACACCTTTAGCTACAATTTTCATGTTGGACAAAAATTCATCAGGTGGTCATAGAGGCCTTAATATTAACATGCAAAGTGACTGCAAAAATCTCACATATTAAATCACTATTCATTAATTTAAATAGTAACAGATTTATCATAATATCTTAATCCGGCCGCACGAATCTTGAAGCAATCGAACGGCATCTGCTTTTCTTCCTCATGCATGCATGCATGGCCGAAACCGACGCAGGGTGGTTTTGCGAGGTGATTTCCGGCCATCGTCGGCGGCGGGGCCTCCGGCCAAGACATTCCCCGGCCTCACGGTGGTCGGGGCTAGGGCTGGTCGGTGACTGGGCGGCGGAGGGCGGCGGACGGCGGCGGCGCAACCAAGCCGAAAACCCTAAAAACCGCCATTTTTAAACCTATTTTCAAGCCTTTTTGATTCCTATGTCGAGCTCGTTTGAGCTCGACTTCTAACCTAGATGATCTAGGATACTAGTACAGTAAGAGGGGAGGGGATACGGACCGGTGGTGGTTGTGGTCGAGGGTGGCGGCGGCTTCCCCTAGCTTGCAAATTCCGGCGAGTTCCTTGGCTTGCCATGGCTTCCTTGCTTCCTCTCTCTCTCTCTCTCTGGGGTGGAATGAGTGGAATGAGGGATAGGCTCGGTTTGGGGCTGAGTTAAGAGAGGGGGGCGACTTCACCAAGGCTTGGGCGATTTCACCAAGGGAGGGTGATTTCACCAATGTGGGGAGGGCTCGGGTTGGCTTGTTGAGCTAGCTAGGTGGCTTGGAAGTGTGCCCCACTACTCCAGCTGACTTAATTAGACCCTAATGGTCGGGTTTCATGGTTGGGGCCAAGGTGGGTGGGTGGTGAGGAGGGGGAGTTGGTTCACCTAATGAAATAGGCTAGGTTGGGTCGGGTTTGGGCTTGGGCTTGACCCAAGGCTGCATGGTGGGTCCCCACACCTCCTAATACCCCTACATGGTCAGCCAACCCATGGTGGGTTGGTGGGATGAGCCCAAGTGGCCCAAAATAACTCCTCCACATTTTCTCTCTCCTATTTATCACATTTTCTCTCTCCTAGGTAATTCCCAAAATTACCATTGCATGCCCCTATTTTTCTCTTCCATAGGGGGTATAGGGTCACTTTAGACCCACCTAATGAGTTTGGGTTGGCTTGGGTGGACCCAACCTAGTGAAATGGGCTAGGGCACCATTTTCACTATTTAGGTCAACCTGTTGACTTGACCCAACATGGGTCAACTAGTTGACCCCATGGCCTACCTTGGGGTCCACTTAGATTGTATTTAGGGTTAGGGCAATGTGGTGGGGTCATGGTGTGGCTAGGGTTTGTATTTAGCCTAGTTTGACCTAGGTTGACTTGGGCCCCATAGTGGGCCCCACATGGTCCAAATCCTCCTCCTAGGGTCAAACCTAGCTAAACCCTAGCATCCACCACATGTCTAACCCAAATCTAAGTCATTTGAAATTTGGGATGTTACATGGAGCTTGCCTCGGGCTCTGTGCAAACCATGCCAGAACTTTGCTTCCCACTCCAAAGAGTCATATCTTTCGCTTGCTCTCTTGGGTTGGGCTCGGTATTGGCAGGAAGAGACCCGGCGGGTCGCTCAGAAATAATTTTTGCGAGTTGTCCTACTTGATTTTCAAGATTTTTTACGGATCTGATTAGGGTCCTTATCGTAGCTCATTTGTGGTGATATATTTGGAAAGTAATTCCTCCAAGCTTGGAGTTTTTGGAAAATTTTGAAGAGGTGGTGGTGGCGGTGGTGCAGAAAAATCATTTTGCGGTGGTGGGCACATTGCATTCGATGGATTACTCCATGAAAAGTTCGGATGATTTCTTAAAGCAGGGTTATAACTATTTGGAAAATTAAAACCTGGAGGATGAAAATTTGTAGCAGAAAAGTTATTAAACGCATTTCTAGGCATATTATTAACATAGTCCAATTGTTCAGAGGGAGGGGGAGTTGCAGATTCCCATACCTGAGGGGCGGAGGCAGCAGTCATCTCTGTTATCTTTTTGCTTAGGATTTCTACTTGCAGAGCGAGTTGTGAGACGTTGTCCACTTCGTAGATACCTGCAGGCTTGTTAGGGCGGGACCTAGGCACATTCCACTGATAAGTGTTCATGGCCATGTCCTCGAAAAGCTCAAGAGCGGCTTCAGGGGTCTTATGATTTAAAGTACCGCCAAAAGCTGCGTCTATCATTTGCTTTGTGCTTTGATTTAGCCCGTTATAAAACGTCTGCACTTGTAACCATACAGGCAGAGCGTGATGTGGGCATCGCCTTAATAATTCTTTAAATCTCTCCCAGGTTTCATATAGGGTTTCAGCGTCTATTTGTCTAAAGGCAGAGATGTCATTCCTAAGTTTTGCAGTTTTAGCTGGCGGAAAATACTTCGCCAAAAATTTTTCAGTTAATTCATTCCAGGTGGTTATGCTATTCTTTGGAAGGGTGTTAAGCCACTGCTTAGCTTTAGTTCTAAGAGAGAACGGGAAGAGTCTCAGCCTGATTGCATCATTTGTGACACCATTTATCTTAAAGGTGTCGCAAATTTCAAGAAAGCTAGCTATATGTGCGTTCGGATCTTCATCTTGAAGTCCGTCAAATTGCACATACTGCTGCACCATTTGAATTATACTTGGCTTTAATTCGAAGTTGTTATTTGCTATAGCAGGGCGGACTATACTAGATTCTGTCCCCTCAAGGTTTGGTCTTGCATAATAGGACATAGTCCTTTGCAAGGCTTCATCCACAATGGGTTCTTCCATCCTTAAGGTAGCAAATGACTCGGAGTCCTCAACCGGCACTTGGATAATAGGACCTTGAAATCGCGATCTTCTCCGAAGAGTACGCTCAATTTCGTGGTCCAAGTCCAAAATAACCGACGGACTTCCCCGGGTCATGCACTGGAAGAAGAAAGAGAGAAGTATTGGCTCACTTTTTTTTTATTATTTTTTTGTTTTTTGTTTTTTATTTTTTTTTTAAAAAAATGATTAGATTTTTTAGATGATTTAGTTCCCAAACTTCCCAAGGACTACCCGATGAAGGGTTCGCAAGGTACTAGATAAGATAGCGGCACTTAAAACCGCATTGCCCTTTTTGAGAGAATTTTGTTGGTGTAGGAAACTTGTGATGTGGGTTTCTATTGAAAATGATTATATTTATTATTTTTTTTCTTTTAAAGCGATTTTTTTTTCTTTTTGGTTTGCAATAAGGAAGATAAAAGTAATAGATTCGTGTTTTCAATATATCAACAAGAGTTGATTCCCCGGCAACGGCGCCAAAAACTTGTTGTGCAGAACGGGGCTTCGAAGAAAATAAAGCAGCCGAACTAGCAATCCAATGAGGCAAGTATACCTATCGAACTGTAGCAAGGGGACAAAAAGTGTCGTATTGAAATCCGGGAACTGTTGAATAAACTTACTCACACGAAGACTATTATTTTATCGAAATGAAAATTGCGTTGAGAAACTAATTGCAATAAAGGACTGAAACTATGAAATCGAAGAGTACTCGATCAAGAATCACTTCGGCAAGAGTTAGCTAAGAAATGCGATAACAATAAACCTAAACTTAATAGAATGAAAGGCCTTGACCGTGGAGATTCCTGAATTTTAAACACGCTTCTCTCGAAGTCGTGCCCAACTGAGTTTAGGAAGGTCCGACTGACTTTCGTCTAAATCGGAGGCCTAAAACTCGCTTTACGCGGTGAATCCCACTATTCGATTTTACTCCAATCCGGGAGATTTGAACGTCTGCCTCTCTCGAGGGGTGCGTACAACTCCCTTTACTCTTGAATGCTCACTTCGTTCTATTGGCCACTCGGCTAACCCAAAACGAAAGCAAAGGCAAAAATATATATATCGATGATATATCTTCTGCCTGAGATAAATCAAGAGTAATCCAAGGTGATGAATCTAAAAAGAAAAGGTAAATCTCAAGGCATCATAACATAATCGCTCGAACCTCAGATCATCAAGATCGAGTACAAGGAGGATTAGTTACTCATGGTATAGAGGAAGAAAATGATATTTAAACTTTGAAAGATAACAGCGAGCAGAATTGAAAGAGAAAGACAAACTATTTTATTTCTTAGTGGTGCGTCAGAAGGCGGGCAGACATGTACTATTAAGAAAGCTTCAATAAATACTATGAATATGATAAGAGAATAATACAGAAAGACTATAAGCAAGTTCATGAAAAGCAACTAATTAAAAAGCTTGTAAAGAGAAAACTTGAACACTAAATAGCAGCAAAGCAGCCCTTTTTCTCTCCCCAATCTGGGCTTTCAAACACTAGAAGATGATCCCTATTTATAGACTTTTTTCGGGCTGGGTCACGCCCTATGACACGCCCATGGAGGGCATGACCATAGGGCGTGTCTGATTCGGTGCAACATCTGGAGCGTTGGCATTTAATTTTGGCGCGGTTGTTGAGTTACACGCCCATCGAACACGCCCCTGGAGGGCGTGACATATGGGCGTGTTGGATCCGGCGCTTTGAAAATGAGCTCGGGACTGACTTCTCGGGACTTGGCGGGTCACGCCTGTCAGACACGCCCACGTAGGGCGTGTCATTGAGCGTGTCAGTGGGCGTGACCATAGTTTCTGGTGGAGATTGACTTCGGACCGGCGGCTTCATTCCACTGGGTTACACGCCCTTGGTACACGCCCGAGGAGGGCGTGACCAGGGGGCGTGTCGCAGCAAAATCTGGCAAAAACCTAAAAAACAAAAAGAAACATGTTATTGATGAAATTATATACAAAAAGAGGTCAAAAAATGAAAATACAAGACACAGTTTATGTATTAAAACCTAAAGGTACTCTAATAGTTTAGGCTACAAAACGTATCATCAACTAGGTGATCCACTGAGCCGAGGGATACAGTCTCTAAAATATAACTGATTTTCTATTCATAAAACACAGGATTTTCCTGCATAAAGTTTGTAGTTGGTTTTGCCTGAGCGTCAGCGGTTATCCCCTGCTTGACGTGGCATCATGACGCGTGTTTTCTCATACTCTAATAATTCCTATAATTGGAGAAAATGCGGGTTGTGACAGTTGGTATCAGAGGGAGGTTGCTTGACAAGTTAGTTGAGCAACCTTCCTTTGTTTTCCTTTGGTAGTTCTGCATCATGTCATTCACACATCGATATGTCATCAGCATGTCTTGGCAAAAGCACGAACACTACACTCATGGCATAACATGAAGTATACGAGGCATATTATGTAGTATGGGATGTACAATATGTGTTCGTATATGGATCCACCATAGGGGCTACATGTGAGGGTTATGTAGTATGGGATGCATAACCTCACCACATGACTGCGACTAGCACGTTTCTTTTTCGTTGCATGGGAATGTTATGTAGTATGGGATGCTTAACATTCTCATGTGTACGCCGCTCATAACATGCATTAGGGCCTTTTTAGACTGCATAGCACAAACATGCATAGCATATCATTACATAAGCACAACGTGCCAAGCTAAAGATTTGCAGGATGACATATGTACACACATAAGTTTTCAAATTAACTTAAAGTCATGCATTCCCGATCTAGGCACAGGAGATAGTAAGGTGGTGGTTAACCATCCTAGGTTAGGGCATGTCATCAATTTTTTTTGTAAAAAGATAAACTCTCAGAGCAAGTTTAGCAGCTTTAAGTCTATATCTATATATGTATGGCTTGTGCTTGTGTTTGAGTTCTAGTCGTTTATTGGGGATCTGATTTGGGGAGGTATGGTTATAGGATGGCTAGGCGACCTGCAACTCGATCGACTCCCCTGTCTGAAGGTGAGTCGTCTGGGGCTCAGCGTGATGCGGTAATCGAGAGTCTGTGTTAGAGTAGCGAAGCTATGGGCAGACAGTTGGGGGAGGTGCAAGCCCAGATTCAGTCTTTGGTGGCAGTTATGGCAGGACAGGCTCATGGTGCGCAAGTTCCTACTGGGGGGTTAGCTGTCCCTCCTCCCCCTGCACTCGTGAGACCTCAAGTAGGGGTGCCAGTGGAGATGGCCTAAATCTCGCAATTTCAGAGAATGAGCTCTCCCACTTATGACGGGAAGGCAGATTTCATGGTTATAGATGATTGGTTGATCTCCATGGAGGAGATGTTTTCGTATTCAGGGATTGTTGGTGACCAGAGGGTGATGCTAGCCACCTATCAGCTTAAAGGTTTGGCTAAGAGTTGGTGGCTGAGAGAGAAGGAGAGCTTAGTAGCTGGATGCTCTTGGGAAATGTTTAAGGAGATGTTGTTAAGGATGTTCTTGCCTTCGGTCGAGCGTGACCGCCTCATGAATGACTTTCTCTATCTGAAGCAAAGACAACTCACGGTGGGTGAGTACGAAATAGAATTTAGCAAGTTGAGCCATTTTGCCCGTGCCTTGGTCAGCGTTGAGGCTGATCGAGTTAAGAGATTTCTTGGTGGTTTGAGGAGCGAAGTGCAGCAGTTGACCAGTGCTTATGGGTCAGTGACTTATGCTGGAGTTATAGAGGCTGCTCTTAAGGTTGAGGCTATTGAAACGGCAAAGAGTAGAGGCCAGCAGATGAGAAAGGACAAGAGAAAGTCTGTGGAGGGGAAGAAGCCCCTGGTACCCGATGCTGTTCCGGGAAAGTGGAGCCGAGTGGTGTGCAGTTTCTGTGGCCGGTCAGGCCATCCTGTCGAGAAATGTTTTAAGAGGTCAGCAGCTCAGAAGAAGGAGCAGGTTCATGCGATCCAGGGTGCTCCTAGGAGAGATGTCTCCTGTTTAGTTTGCAAGCGATCCGGGCATGATGCGACCCAGTGTTGGACCAAGGACAGAGTCTGCTTTCAGTGTGGGCAGAAGGGTCACATCAAGTCCCGGTGTCCTTAGGTTCAGTCAGTTCTTCTGGCAGTTCCGTTACAGGCTTTACCTCCACCTCCGCGTGTGGATAAGGGAAAAGGGAAGCTGAACGTGATTTCTTCTGAGGAGGCTCAGACTTCGACCCAGGTTATTTCAGGTTAGTTGATTGTTGTTTTTCTAGCCTGGTAGTTTTATTTGCTAGAGTGTTGCGGTATTGCTATGGTAGTTCCTTAGTTTGTGTGTTCCTATAGGGAAGTTTAAGGTGAAGAACCGCTGGGCGCGTGTTCTGTTTGACTCTGGCGCTACCCACTCGTTCGTGGCTAGAGCCTTTGTAGAGCGTCATCGATTGACTCTAGATTGTGTTCGGGATTCCTTCTGTGTCAAGTTTCCTTCTGGTGAATCTGTGTTGTCAGATTTGGGCATTTTGGATTGCCCGGTTTTTTTTTGGGGACTTTCTTGCGAAGGCGGACCTGAAAATGATTGATCTGGAGGACTTCGATGTCATTTTGGGCATGGACTGGCTCTCTCGGTATGATGTCGTCATTCAGTGCAAAGGAAAGCGCTTGGACTTCATCAGGGACGACGGTCAGCCCGGCAGCGTGTATGCTGCTCTGTGTCAGGATTTTCCTGTCATCTCTGCGGTATGTGATCAGAGATTGTTTCATTCTAATTGTTGTGTTTGTTTAGTCTCGGCGGTTGGAGCCGCTGTTAGCGTGCCACGCTTGGAAGAGATTCCTATTGTTCGTAGTTTCGCCGATGTTTTTCCCGATGATCTTCCTGGTCTTCCTCCTGATCGGGATGTTGAGTTTGTGATCGATTTAGAGCCGGGTACGCATCCTCTCGCTAAGGCGTCGTACCGAATGGCCCCTCGTGAGTTAGAGGTGTTGCGAGTTCAGTTGGATGAGCTGTTAGCTAATGGGTTTATTAGGCAGAGTTCGTCGCCTTGGGGTGCTCCTGTTTTGTTCGTAAAGAAGAAAGATGGGTCGATGCGGCTCTGCATCGACTATAGAGAGTTGAACAAGGTCACTATCAAGAACAGGTACCCTCTGCCGAGGATCGATGATTTATTTCACCAGTTGCGTGGTAGCACGGTGTTCTCCAAGATCGATCTTCGTTCTGGTTATCATCAGCTTAGAATCCGTGAGGCGGATATTCCGCGGACTGCGTTTAGGTCGAGACATGGACACTTTGAGTTTCTGGTAATGTCGTTTGGTCTGACCAACGCACCATCAGCCTTTATGGATATGATGAACCGGGTGTTCAAGGATTTTCTCGATAAGTTCGTTGTGGTCTTCATGTATGACGTGTTAGTTTATTCACGCAGTGCTGAGGAGCATGAGCAGCATTTGCGTTTGGTCCTATCGGAGTTGAGGAGCCACAAGTTATTCGCCAAATTGAGCAAGTGCGAGTTTTGGTTGCCTCAAGTTTCTTTTCTAGGCCACGTGGTGAACAAGGAGGGGATCTTGGTCGATCCAGAAAAGATTGCAGCAGTGATGGATTGGAGTAGACCGAGTTCGCCTAAGGAAATCAGGAGTTTCTTAGGGTTGGCTGGCTATTACAGGAGATTTGTGGAGGGTTTCTCTTCCCTAGCCGCACCTTTGACCAAGTTGACTCAGAAGAATGTGGCTTTTGTTTGGAGTGAGAAGTGCGAAGAAGCTTTTCTAGAGCTGAAGGAGAGATTGTGGACTGCTCCCGTCCTGACCCTGCCTACCGAGGGAGTAGATTATGATGTTTATGTGGATGGTTCGCTTGTAGGTCTGGGATGCGTATTAATGCAAGAGGGAAAAGTAATTGCCTATGGGTCAAGGCAACTGAAGACTCATGAAAAGAATTATCCCATGCATGACCTCGAGTTTGCAGCGGTTATTTATGCTTTGAAGTTGTGGAGGCACCTACTTTATGGGGCTCAATGCAAGATCTTTACTGACCATAAGAGCCTAAAGTACGTGTTCACGCAGAAGGAGTTGAATCTGCGTCAGCGGCGTTGGCTGGAGTATGTGGCTGATTATGATGTAGAAATCCAGTATCATCCGGGCAAGGCCAACGTGGTGGCCGACGCCCTGAGCCGAAAGACGGGAAAGATCTTTAACCTATCCGCCGATCGTTTAGTGGAGGAGTTCCTCCTTATGGATATATCAGTGGGATGCTGTAGTTTGCAGAGTAGTTTGTCAGTGGCAGAGCCGTCCTGGATTTCTTTGACTAGGCTGCACCAGAAGGACGATCCTGATCTTATGCACCTTTTCACCAGGACTGAGAAGGGAGAGTTGCCCGATTTTGCTATCGATGGTGCGGGTACCTTGAAGTACCGCGGCAGGTTTTGCATTCCCGCTGTCGGGGATATTAGGAGGATGATTTGCAGTGAGGTTCATGGTTCCAACATTTCCTACCATCCAGGATCTACGAAGATGTACCGTGACTTAAGGCAAATTGCCTGGTGGTATGGCATGAAAGGAGATATAGACCGATTTGTTGCTGAGTGTCACACTTGCAAGCGTGTGAAGGCCGATAAGGAAGGCCTGGTGGTAAGTTGACTCCGCTAGAGATCCCGACTTGGAAGTGGGAAAGTATATCTATGGATTTCATTACGGGATTACCGAAATCCCCGAGGGGATTTGATTCTGTTTGGGTTATCGTGGATAGATTGACGAAGTGTGCTCACTTCGTGCCTTATAAGATTGATTACCCGATGAAGAAGATAGCGGAGTTATACATGAGTGAAGTCATCCGACTCCACGGTGTGCCGGTTAGCATCATTTCCGATCAAGATTCCCGGTTTACTTATCGTTTTTGGCAGAGTCTGCAGGAGGGTCTGGGTACGGATCTGAGATATTCTACTGCCTACCACCCACAGACCAATGGGCAGACGGAGAGGGTGAACCAAATTGTTGAGGATATGATCCGATGCTATATTTTAGACTACGGTGGAGCGTGGGATGAGCGTTTGCGACTCATGGAATTTGCCTACAACAACAGTTATCAGGAAAGTTTGCAGATGGATTTGTTCGAAGCTTTGTATGGGAGGCGCTGTAGGACTCCGTTGTTTTGGGCTGAGGCTGGTGAGAGGCCTTTGTTGGGTCCCGATGCGCTTGAGGAGATGGAAGTCGCAGTGAAGCTTACTCGGGAGAAGCTTCGTTTAGCCCAAGCGAGATATGAAAAGAACGCCAATCGGCGTAGATCTGCTTTGGAGTTTTCCGTCGGGGACCTTGTATTCCTAAAAGTTTTCCCGATGGCAGGTGTTAAGAGATTTGGTAAGAATCGGAAGTTAGACCCAAGGTATGTGGGTCCGTTTGAGATTTTGGAACGGATTGGTGTGTCAGCTTATAGATTGGATTTGCCAGCGAACTTCCCAGGTGTGCATAATGTTTTTCATGTTAGACAATTGCGGAAGTGTGTGCGCAGCAGTGGGCAGCTCTTGGATGTTGTGCCCCAGTTGGAGCCCAACCTCTCTTTTGTTGAGGTGCCGGTTCGTATTTTGGATATTCAGGAGCGTGTGCTGCGAAAGAAGTCCATACCGATGGTTAAGGTTCTATGGGAGAATCAGGATTTGGAAAGCGCGACTTGGGAGTTAGAGTCGGCTTTGAGGAGGGCTTACCCTCACCTGTTTCGTTGATTTAATCGGTATGTTATACTTCTTGTAACTCCTATTAGTTGTTCTCCTTCTTTAGTAGGAGTGTTGTGCGTAAAGTTTCGGGACGAAACTTTCTTTTTGGGGGAGTGACTGTAACGCCCCCGATTTTCCTGCGTTTATTTTTAATCTCGTTAGCGTTACGATGACGCGTTTCTGTGGCTTGTGCCATGTGTGGAGTTTGGTTTAGCTCCTTAGAACTCAGTGCCCCGTTTTGTAGCCTGTTGGCAAGATCTCCCTAGCAAGCCGAGTCGTTTTGGGTGACCCGATGTGTCCTCTCGGGGGGATGTTTGTATTTGGCTTTGTTTGGGTATAACTCGAGTTCTGTTCGTCGAAAGTTAATTTCGACTTCGTCGTTGAGTTCGTAGCGTGGATATCTAGCTACGGTGCGAATTTCGTCGGATTCCGAGGAGATTCGATTTTCGTGTCGTTTGGTGTGTTAATAGTTTTGTGATCAATTAATTAGATTGTTTTGGCTGTCCTGTAGCCTTTTGGTTTTGACCGTTTATTAAATTCTGCGGGAGAATTTATTAAGCCAGTTATTGCCTTGCCTTGGTGGCAGCCATATTTTTGGTTTATACCTATTTTGGTATTTACTTAATGAAATTAAGTAATTAGGCGTTTTAGGGTTCGGTTATGGATAAACCGGTGTTTAGCTTTTCGTATAAAAGCTCTGTTTAAGAAGTGTCGGCTCACTTCTTCTTCTTCCTTTCCTGAGAGAGAAGCCGTCGCTGCCTTTTTCGCGGAAATCAGAGGAGAAACCGCCCGTCCTGTACCTCCTTCGGTCGGCGATTCCGGGCTTGTTCGTGGACGGAATTCGATTCCGAAAACGGCGTTGTCTTGCTCTCTCCGAGATCTTCGTTTCGACGGTAAGATATTCGATTTTTCGTGGAGTTTTGATGAGATTTGGGTTTCGGTTTTGGAGTTTTCAGCCATTAATGGCCGTGAGATTTATTCTAGGTGCTGCGGCTATTTGTTCCGTGTGAAGAGGAGGAGAGCCATCCAAGCTTCGCTGAAAGTTGAGGCAAGTGGTATTCTTGCCCTTGCCAAGTTTCTTTTTGATTATTTTTGCTGAAATTGAAATCCCTGTTAGCCCAGGATAGAGGCCTTGTTGTTCTCATATTTATTGCTATCTATAGGAATTAGTTCTTCCTATTGACCCCCCCTACTTGTGCTGTTGGAACCCAACTTTGCTGGCGTAATGCCGTTTATCTTTATTCAAATTTGCTCTGGTTTGGGTGTAGCCGAGAGGGTGTGTTAGGAGGGGAGGGGGTGTTTTTCACAAATTTGTTGAGTGTGTTACTCGAGTATGGGAGTATGTTACTTGAGTAGGTAATAGATTACTCGGGTATTAGTTTTGGAGTACTCGAGTAGTGGTTTCGAGATACTCGAGTAGTAGCTTTGAGATACTCGAGTAGGTAGTAGATTACTCGAGTATTAGCCGTGGAGTTACTCGAGTAGTAAGTAACTACTTGAGTAGGGGTCTTGGGTTACTCGAGTAGTGGGCTCGAGTACTCAAGTTGTAGCTTTGAGATACTCGAGTAGAAGGCATTAACTCAAGTATTTGCCTTGGAGTTACTCGAGTAGTAGGTAACTACTCGAGTGGGGGTTCTGAGTTACTCGAGTAGTAGATAACTACTCGAGTAGGTGGGTTGGTTTACTCGAGTAGTAGGCATCTACTCGAGTGTAGCTGTTTGTAGATACTCGAGTAGCTGTTTGCAGATACTCGAGTAGTTGCTTGTAGATACTCGAGTAGCTGCTTGTAGATACTCGAGTAGCTGTTTGTTGATTCTCGAGTAGTTATTTGCAGATACTCGAGTAGCTGGTTGGAGTACTCGAGTAGTTGGTAACTACTCGAGTGCTGGCTATGTTTGTATACTCGAGTAGTAGGCGACTACTCGGGTAGAGGGTTGAGGTACTCGAGTAATTGGTAACTACTCGAGTGCTGGAATTTGAATACACGAGTAGTAGGCAACTACTCGAGTACTGGAAGTTCCCTACCTCTTTTGTCTTAGAATCGTTCGACTATCGTCGATCTCGGTTTTTGCTTTAGGCCGTTAGACTATCGTCGACCTCCGGTCGTCAATCGTCGAGCTCCGTTTTACCTTAGTGGGATTGTGGTTAGAGTTTGGTTTTGGCTTAAAGTGAGGCTAGCTCACTCAGCGCCAAGGTTTAGGTAGGCACTGAGTGGGTCTCACTCAGCGCCTTGTCGTGTTGATTCTTTTCAACGCTCTTCCTTTACCTTGTTTTTTTTTTCGTTCCCGAGTGGTTTTCTTGTTATATTTTCTGATATTTTCTTGTCGGCCGTTTTCCTTACCTTCTCAAAGGCCGAATCGTGGGTCGTGGTTAGTAGTGGTGGTTTGTAGCTCTTCAAGAGGGTGGAGTTGTGTGATATAGCCAAGGCCACTCTTATTTTTCTTGCTCCAGAGACGGGCTGGGCATGTGTGGGTGGAAGGTCCCTTATGCTTTCACGTGTAGACCCTTGAGCTTGCTGACTTGGACATGGTGGATTGGGGGACTGCGTTTGCCTTCGATCCGGTTCCTCGTTGTTTGTTTTTGCTACTACCACCTCCCACAGTTTAGGGTGTTAGAAGTTTCTTCCTTGGTTGTTTGCAGCACTTTTGGCTCTCGGTAGCCTAGTAGGCCCGGCAGGATGTTGCTCCTGAGTGGGGTTGTTGTTGTTTCCTTTGCTCGTTGTGCTTTCTTGTTGTCCTGTTTTGGACAGTTGTGGCTCTTTCTACTGCATGTTTTTCAATTACTTCTTCCTTTTGGTTGACTCTTGCATGCAGATGTTTTTACCTTGTTGCTTGCTGAGGTATTCTATTTTCTTTTGGAATACCCCAGGTTCTGAGCCGTAGCCAGTCGGGTGGCTAGTTTGCAGTGGTGGTGTTGGTGATCTCTTGGACCTTGGAGTTCTGTTTGCCTTGTTGGTGAGGTAGTTTTTCAGTACTTTCTTACAGACATACATATGTGCCAGTGGGTTCGTGTCAGGTTGTTGGCGCCCACTGGTAGTTTTTCTTACCTTTGTACTATATATAGTTACTTATACTGCTACCATTTTCTGGAGATAGTCTACTTGCTCTGAGAAGGTTTTATGCTAGGTTGCTAGTTACCTTTAAACAATAAATATTATTATAAATAAAACTCATGATCGGCATGTTTTATAAGACTTAATCACTATTTTCAAATCACGTATGAAAATCGTTTTCTTATATATTATATAAATTAAATGTAGTGTCTTGCATAGCATGAGTGGTTCTCTTGGGACCCTTATGCGCTCTTTAGGGTGTAAAACCTAATTAAAGTATTTTTTTTTCTTTCCGCAGCGTATAAATATAGTTTTTCTTTTGTGGACTAGGTGATCCACTGAGCCGAGGGATACGGTCTCTAAAATATAACTGATTTTCTATTCATAAAACACAAGATTTTCCTGCATAAAGTTTGTAGTTGGTTTTGCCTGAGCGTCAGCGGTTATCCCCTGCTTGACGTGGCATCATTACGCGTGTTTTCTCATACTCTGATAATTCCTATAATTGGAGAAAATGCGGGTTGTGACAGGGATCCCTGCGACTCAACGCATCCACAACCGCAGTTCCTTTCTCGGGTACCTAATGAATTTTGAACGTGTAGTCCCACAGGAACTCCATCCATCTTCATTGCCTCATGTTCAAATATTTCTGATCCAATAAGTATTTCAGGCTCGTGTGGTCGGTATAAATATCAACCTTTACGCCGTATAAATAATGCCTCCACCGCTTTCGCGCAAAAATCACGGCCGCCAACTCTAAGTTGCGGACTAGATAATTCCTTTCATGCACTTTCAGCTGACGTGAGCCATACACAATAACACTACCATGCTGCAGCAGCATTCAGCCAAAACCATTGCCTGAGGCATCACTGTATATCTCACAACCTTTGGTCCCACTCGGTGAACTTAGCACTTCTGTCGTGGTTAACCGACTCTTCAGCTCTTCGAACGCTTGCGCGCACTTCTGCGTCCATACAAAATTCTGATCATTCCTTGTCAATGTCGTGAGAGGTAACGCTATCTGCGAGAAATTCTCAACGAAGTTCCTGTAATAGCTGGCAAGCCCCAAAAAACTCCGGATTTTCGCTACCGAGGACAACACTGGCCACTCTCATATCGCAAAAATCTTCGCTGGATCTACTGCAATCCCTTCTCCACTGACTATGTGACCAAGGAATGCCACTTAGGATAACAAAAACTCGCAATTAGAGAACTTTGCGTATAGTTCGTTCCTCCTCAGTGTCTCCAAAATCAGATGCAGATGCTTGAAGTGATCTTCTTCGCACTACGATTACACCAATATTTCGTCAATAAAGACGATCACAAAATGGTCTAGGTACTCCCTGAACGTTCTGTTCATCAGATCCATGAATACGAATGGCGCATTAGTAGCCCGAACGGCATGACCGTAAAATCAAAATGCCCATACCTTGTGTTGAACGCTGTCTTTGGGATATCACTCTACCTTATCCTCAGCTGATAATAACCGGACTTCAGATCCAATTTTGAGTATACCGACGACCCGACTAACTGATCGAAAAATCATCAATCTGTGGGATCGGGTATTTGTTATTTTCCGTTAACTTGTTCAGTTCTTTGTAGTCGATACACAGCTGCAAACTTCTGTCCTTCTTCTTAACAAAGAGTACCGGTGCGCTCAAAGGCGACGAACTTGGACACATAAAACCTTGCTCCATCAACTCCTCCAGTTGAACCTTTAGCTCTGCCAAATCTTTAGGCGCCAACCTATAAGGAGAGTGTGACACAGGTTTGGCACCTTGCACTAGCTCGATGGTGAGATCAATCTCTCGCTGCAGTGGGGCTCCGGGAAGGTAGTCCGGGAACACGTCGGGGTACTCGCATAACACTAGGATACCATATAAAGTGGTCTTAGGCTTTACAGCCTCCACTAATGTGAAGAACAGCTCTGCTTCATCACGAACCTACTTCACCACCTAAAGAGCAGACATCAACGTCTTTCTTGACCCCTTCAATCCCGCAAACATTATCTCCTGCCTAACACAAATCTTTACCTCTTTACGGTTGCAATCAATAAAAGCCTTCTACTCTGAAAGCCAATCCATACCGAAGATAACGTTGAACTCTACTAATGGCAGCAAAGACCCTAGTAAGTCGAACTCCTGACTCCCAATATGAACCTTTACGGCACAAACTCTGTCCGCATGCATAGAACACCCATTCGGCAGCAACACGTCCAATTTGTCTTTCGCCATCGAAGAAGAGACTCCAATGCGCGATACGAAACCTTCAGACAAAAAGGAGTGCGAAGCTCCCGTATCGAATAGTGCCCTCGCCGGACTATCGTAAATCAAAACAAAGCCTATACAAATAGTAATAAGCTAACAAACACTAGGTAACAGTATTTAAAGCTAACTTGCTATAAATTAAACCGTACTTGTCACCACATCCGCTTGTTTGATGGCGTCCTACTGGCCCAGATTATAGACTCTCAATTTAGTAGGAGCATAGTGGGACACGATTGACTCCACTGCCTTGCCCTTGTCTTCATAAGTTGCTCCTTTCTTCCTCTGGGACTTTGGACGTCCGCTCCAACAGTCACGAGCGAAATGTCCCGTCTTCCCACAAGTAAAACAAGCGCCCATGGTTCGGTTGGTAGTTTTTCCCGAGGTACCCGAAGAAGGGGCTGGACCTGACGTCCTAGCCTTTTTATTCCACCTTCGAAAACAAGACTTTAAAGTCTTTACCTTGAACTCTGACTTCGTACCACTTGAGTCCTTCTTTTCCTGAACATTATTCATGTCTTTTTCTAAAGACCGGGCCGTGTTGACAAAGGTCAGGAAACCCTGCGTCATCGGCTCTGATAGTAGCATTCTCAAGTCATCCCTTGGAACTTCGTAAAATCGGCTTGTCTTTCCCTCCTTATCAACAAAGATAGCGCTTGCATACCGACCTAATTCAGTAAACTCATGGAGATAGTCATCCACGCTGCTTTCACCTTGCACTAGCTTTTGGAATTCATTTTCCGTTTCTATCCTCTGAGCTGATTGGAGGTATCGAGCCAAGAACATTCTTGAAAACTCCTCCATCGAGAAGTCATTCAATTGCCTACCACTCAGATGGTGTAGCTCCAAGCCGTCCCACCATAGTCTTGCGTTACCATCCAACAAGAACGTGGCAATTGTGGTCTTCTGCCACTCTTTAGTCTCAATAGCTATCAACACTCTCTTAATTCTAGAGAGCCAATCCTCTCCTTGAGTTGGGGTTCCCGTCCCCGAGAATACAAGAGGATTGAAGCCCATCACGTTATTAAGCTGCTTCTCCGTTACTCTCCTAGGCAACACTGGCTCCACTACCACCTGTTCCACCCTCCTTGGCTCTTCCTCTTGGAGCGGTACTTGCCCCACAGCAGGAGAAGGCTACTGCACTTGCCTCGCAGGCTGCGTATTGATCATCACAAACACAACCTCCGCTACTAATCAAATGGTCTCAGCTAAAGGAGGTGTTGCAGGCGCATCATTTGGTGCGCTGCTTGCCTCAGACACTGGCCTTTTTGAAGACCCAACACCACTACTGGTCACCTATAATCGTATAAAACACTGATAAGCAACCAAACAACAATGCAAAATGCAATTATAGGTACACGCAGGTTCCTCAAACATGTGTATTTTCATTCCTAAGTAGACATTCATGGGTTTTTTTCATGTTATAACGATGACGCACACACATGTGCTCACCACCCCTTAAAGTGAATTTGTTCACGATTTCATTTAAGCCTGACCGAAACCAATAGTCTGATATCAAATTATAACGCCCCTATCCGTCACATAGCATATAACAGTAGGTCTGGCTGGGGCCCGATGCCATATACCACGGACAGACCGGTGGGTTTCTCAATGAAACCAATCAACCAATACACACGTCCTAGACAGAGCATCCAGCGGAAGCCATTTGTTAAGTTGCAATAACAAGAACCCAACAAACAAGCCTGAATGTCCACAAGCAAACCAAACAGGAATGAAATACAAAGTACCAAAAAGTACTAGCCTTATGGCCTTACAACAGTTCCCATGAATAAAATTGTGTTTTACAAACTTTGGATCGCAGTCCGGCCACATATTAACAAATAAAGTAAACACAAAAGGCCTTCGAGGGCCAGCTCAGAAACTTATCCTTTGGCCCGCTATTTGCCGCTCGGCTCCGCAACACCTGCAAGCACAAATCACCGCAACAGTGGCAAACAAAAATAACAGTCAGCTAAAGCTAACCAAATTATAACGATTCCACCCCCAAACTTGGGGCGACAAAGCTTCTTCCCTACACTTGTTAGCATAATAAGTAAAATAGAGAATAAGCACAACATCACAGGTGCATGCTCACACAGACACACCCCCGTGCTCTCAAGGAACTAACTCGGTGAACCTGGTCATAACCGTGGTCTCACCACCATCCCTTGGACGGAAAATCTCGTGAGCATTTTTAGTCTTTTTGGTCTAAGCCTAAGACTTGCACGACCATGCCATTCGCCAGTCCCTTTTTCAGGTATCTGACACCAAACCACATTGCCTGGGTCTGTTTCCACTAGCATGTTGCTCACACCGCCTAGTCACTTTAAGACGTAAGCGCGGGCCAAGTTTCCCTCGGATCCCAAATTCGATCACACATGCACATAACCCACTTATGTTCATGGTTGGCTCCCATGCCACCATGATTGTAAAAATTCATTTCCGCCCAGTTTTCCGGGTGCGCCTGGGGGTTAATCCCCGAGGATCCCTGCTGCAATCTACCCTGTAGAAACCCTAAGACAATCAATGGCACGGATTCTTCTCCGGCTACTATGGAATGCAAAAACACCGATCCAGACCAACTTGTCCGGGTAGGCTTCACATACCATGCCTATGTCCATACTACAATTCCGGAATCTAACAAGGGTGACTTTACATATCTACCCAAGGAATACCGCAAACTCACCGCACACTCGCGGGAGCGTGTTTTCCCATGAAAAGGAATAAGAGCTTCAAATACACAAGATGAAAATCATTACCCTAGTATTTCTCTTCGGCGCCATGGAAAACTACGCAGATGAAAAAGCACCGAGATGATCTTGCCATCGCAGATCTGGGCTCGGTTTGCGATTTGGCGCTCCGAATCTCCTCCGGCGACTGGATCTTCCTCTTCCTCCAAGCTCCTTGCTCTCCCTTCTCTCTAGGATTTAGAGAGAGAAGATAAAAATAGAATGAGGGTTTGACCCCCATTCCCAGATTAAAACCTACCAAGGACAGCCCCGAGCCATTAGATCCCAAAGCAAGGAAATGAACGGTTGCGATTCAGCCCAAAATTCCAAAACTTGGGCCGAACACGGGTTGCAACACGCCCGTGTCCAAGGCCATGTCACTCTTTCGCCGTCAAAACCGTAGCATCCCAAAAAGAACACGGGCACTCGACACACCCGTTTTAGGAATGACACGCCCGTGTCACCCAGTACACACCCATGTAGCTGGGCAAGTTCCTCCAACAACACAGGTCCAAAATGACCAGAGCATGACACGGCTATGTGACAAACCCTTGTCACATGCCGTGTGCTAGACATGCCCTGGGACATGCTCGTATCCCAGGTCGTGTAGCTGCCTTAGCACAACTCGTCAAATGACCTGAGGTGTACACGAGTATTCGACACGCCCATGTCGAATTTCACACACCCGTATCGGACCCGAACATGCCTGGGCTTAGGTCGTGCGTCCTCACTCAATGATCATTTAGTGAAAGGCTTTGAGTGGTCGACACGCCCTGGGACACGCCCGTATCACAGGCCGTGTTCACCCCCCTCCCCCCCCCCCCCCCGACGACCGGTGACTCCAAAATCATTGACCGCGTGGCCAACACTGAACCTGAGCACGACATGCCCTGGGACATGCCCGTGTACAATGTAACATCCCATTTCCGGCTAGACCCCTAGGAGTCGGTTGGTCGTGATGGAACCCTAGGGAGCCCAAAACTTTAAATAAATCGACCAAGAATTCGGGTCACGGGTTGGTCACGCCCGTGACCGACCCATCACGCCCGTGACCTAGGGCGTGACTCATTCGACGATCGACGATCTCCGGGAGATGATCGTCGGGCGCAACATTTCCAACCCGGCCCTGTCACGCCCGTGGCCCAGGTGTCATGCCCGTGACCTTGGGCGTGACTCCTTCGACGATCGTCGATCTCAGTTAGACGATCGTCGGACGCGGAATTTGCCTCATGGCCTGTCACGCCTGTGACACTTAATGGCACGCCCGTGACATAGGGCGTGACCATGACCGTCGACTTCAGGTCGACGGTCGTCGATCTCGAAATTTGCCGTTCGGGCATGTCACGCCCGTGACCTAGAGGTCACGCCCGTGACCTAGGGCATGACCAGCCTTCGACGATCGTCGATCTCAATTCGACGATCGTCGACCCAAAATCTGCCATTCGGGCCTGTCACGCCCGTGACCCAAGGGTCACGCCCGTGACCCAAGGGTCACGCCCGTGACCATCCATCGACGATCGTCGATCTCAGTTCGACGATCGTCGAACCCAGAATTGGCTATCCGGGCCTGTCACGCCCGTGACCTATGTGTCACGCCCGTGACATTGGCCGAAACGACGGTTCAGGCCCGAAATTATTCTAACACGCGTGGTAATAAATGCTGGTGTGGGAAGTTACACCACGAGTAACTACCGGCCGTTTTCCTTCTATAATTATATAATAAATGAGGAAAAGGTGGTCCAATAGAAAACCGCCAGCTGGACACACCGGTTCAGTTTTCCACCATTTCTTATCCCTGCATCATAACCGAAGCGTTAAGGGGAGGAGCCTTCATGGCCATTAAGGATTTACCCGTTCACCTTCCCACTTCCTGACTTATAAAAGCCCACCTAGTGAAAGAGGAGAAGGTTACACGCTCAAGTAATCGGATCAGACCCTTGTTCTTGCTGTAGGAGAAGTTCAGCAACGCCACCACCGCGCCATGGCACCCCGTCGTTCTTCTCGCCTTCAAACCGCGAACAAGGTCCTCCTCTACTCCTTCTCTTTCATGGGTAGATCTTAGGATTCTTAGAAAGGAGGTTCGCGCTCAACGGAGCCGGACCCGTCGTTCGTTTTCATGGAAAAACCATGAAAAAGGTATTTTGAGTTCGCCAGAAACCGCCACCTCCGGCAGCCAAACCACCGCCGACCGATAGCCATCGCCTCAACGGAGGTGGTGGTGGTGGTGGCTGGCCAGGGAAGTGACCGAACGGCCGGCGACGGATCACGGAATGCTTATAGGAAAAATGATTTTTTCTGTGTCTGGTTTTCGGGTTCATGTAGAAGATGAACAGTAGAAATAATTTATAATATAAAGATTATTATATATTACATATGGAAAAAAATAGATTATTTGGATATATCTTGAGGCTGCGAAACGAGACACGTAGAGGCCGTTTTAGGAAAAATGACTAGACACAAAAGTTGTAGCCCTCGGGGTCTACTTTAATTTAAAATTGATTTTATTCAATTTGGGTGAGGGGTTTGAACACAGCACTCATTTTGGTGGGATCAAGACCTAGGCTAACCAGAAATTAAAATGGTTGCCCACGGTTCATAACATGTCCAAATGACTCGAAATTTGGACTGGAGGTCTATAATATGTATATCGAGAGGTTGTCCAAAAATGAGAATTTTTGGAGAAATTTTGCCTAAAGTTTTTGTAAAAATTTAATAAACAATATAAAATTAATTAGGAGATGAAATTAAGTCCAAACTCCCCCAAATTTTGGGTGGTGGTCCCTGGCATCAATATTAAGATTTGTACAAAATTTCAACTCGATTGGTCGAGTTTTGAATAGGGAAGTATCAAGTCCTAGATAGGTCTTGGTGAGGGGTACTTTGGGGAAAAGTACGATTGGAGATGGAGTGGACAAATCTCCTCAAAAGAGGCTGAAGTTGTTGGCCACTGATTTGTTGAGTCTATGTCTACCCTCTTGGGTAACATGGTGTGGCTTAGGGTGGATTTTACCCTAAGAGATTGGCTCAAATCCAACGGGTGGGAGTTTGAGGTTTGTGAAGGACATAGGAGCAAAAGCTCTTGTATGCCCTTGAAATTTGGAGGAGAGTGGGATGATATGATGAAAACCCTCTGGTTGAAATAGTGAAGGAATTGGAGGTAGTTAGGTACCTCGAAAGTTGAGATGTCGGATTAGGATAAAAATGTAATTTAGTTATTTTAAGCACTAAATCTAATCCAAAAATTGTGAAACTCGGGAGGAGGGAGTTTTAGGATGTTTTAGTCTTATGATAAATCTTCTGGAATTTTATGATTAATAAATGTTATACTTCATGTGTTAAAGGAATAATTGCTCGATTTATTGTTTCAATTATTTGGAGGTTTTAAATTAATTATAATCAGTTGAAATTCTGGATTTAGATCTTGATTAGTAGCACCATGATCCCTGGATTTTTATAGAATTTTATGTTGAGTAAATCTAGTACCTTATTCACAGATGATAAAAATGGCTTTTATGTTTAAAAATTAATTATGGATAAAATACTTGCTGGAAAATTATGGAACTTGGCCAGTGCTAATTTTAGGCCTTTATCTGCACGACATGAATTATTTATAATTTTTGACAGAATATTTTCTGTACTTGCTTCATAAACAATAAAAGTTAGAGATTATTTCTAAAATAGCTTTCATGCCATTTTGATGATTGAAAAATTATGATACTTAGGATTTAACCTATTGAGATAACCTAGTATTTATCATAAAATTGCTGGACATGTTGCATGAGAACTTAGGGTAGTTCATGTTCAAACCGGTAGTCCTTGGATTTTTGAGGAATTTAATTAAATGCCAAATAAATTAGGAAAATTTCCATTTTCTGGATTTAGGTCATTTAGGTCATGGTAAGTCTCCAGTAAATAATTTAGGGCATTTGGATGAGTAATGGATCATTTCATAACCGGCTCGACATGTAGCCTAGGTCGGTCTGCATTTAGTAAATTGTGAAATGCAATAGGACATGATCTGAGGAAGATATAAAGAGTAGTGAGTAGTGGTGATAGTTAGAGTTAAGAGGTGCTCGGGTTTGGCGAAAGATCGCTTTTCCCGAAGAGTGGAAGGTTTAAAAATCACCCTAGGATAGTCTATCGTAATATGAGAAGGGAATCGGGCTAAGGGAAAACAACCAATAACAATAAGTGCCTTGCGAAAGGGAACTTCGGGCTGTAATGCCGCCGTCTTGGTTCCTAGTGCCCCTTGAGAGCCCTTCACGGGGTATACCGGGGGCAGTCCTGGGCTAACGTAAACTGTAATAATAAACTAGCAAGAGTAACTTAGTAACTAGGTTTGCACTTTTCACAAACACTGTTGGCACAGGAAGATTGATGTGAGCTTCGGCTCGGGTGATTTGGAAACGGACGTTTGGGTCCGGGGAGCTTCTGCTCGGTTGTTCTGGAGACGGACGGGATGGTCCGGGGAGCTTCGGCTCGGTTGGTTGGAGACGGACGTTTGGTCCGGGGAGCTTCGGCTCGGTTCTGTTTGTTTGCGATTAAACTTGCATGTGCATAAGATAGGAAAAGTTAATGTGGTGGGTTTTACGATATCGGGGAGTTCGATTGCACCGACACCGATATCGTTGACTCGGCGAGGTGGTTAGCACTTCGCCAACAGAAGTCCGGTGCGCCAGCCGGCAAGAGTATGCAGGCGTCCGCTTAGTGCACCAAGCGTTGAGGCGTACGATAGGTCAGACCAGTGGTGCTTTTACTGGTTTTGGAGGTGGGCGAGGCCCAACCCACCGCTTCCGTCTGCCACTACGGAGGTATCCTGGGAGGTAACGGCTCCGAAAGGGGGAACTAAAGGACTGTGTGCACAGAGTCGGGTGTGTGCGTTGCACTTGCATGTTTCATCATACCCACTAGCATGTCATAGCATAATCAATTCATTTAACCCTGACACCTAAAGTATAAGTGGCATGGGACGCTTATACATTAGGACCTGCAAAACGACCCCTTGGTCTATAAGCTTGTGTGGGCAAGTTTATAAATCAAAGGTTAATTTCAATATATAACAACCATTGCTGTTTGATAACCGACACCCCAACGTATAAGTGGTATCGGACACTCTATACGATGGGAGCCTTGCAAAAGATCCCTTTTGCTTATGTGTTCTCGCATAAGTGAAGGTTTAAATTCATATAATTGCTTTTCTTACTGCTAGACCTATTATAACAATTTATTAACTGCTCACCTAATACAACTTGCTAGATTAGTTTCCGCTGCCATCTATTTCATGTTTAATCTCTACCATCATGTCCTTCCCTTTCTTCCTCCCCGCTCGGTACCTAGGAGCCATGGGGGAAGGGGTAGGGGATGATAGGGCTTAGTCTTTATGACTAACGGTTTTCGAACCGCATCATTTAGGGGATCGTGGAGCCCAGCATAGAGGAGCAGCCCCAGAGATCGGTGCGCCTAGAGATGGGGCAGTCTAGCTCCGGAGTTCACACAGCCGGGACCGTGAGTCTCGACCTTGAGTAGCTTATGTTTTCGCTTCCGCATGAGAGACTTGTAGTGAGGACATTTTGTACCGGGCATAAGCCCGTATTTTTAGTACTCTGATGATTTCTGTGGACACTCCCTTCGTGGAGCTTTATTTTATATATGTGATTTTATTAATGTGGACTGCATTGCTCTTACTGTTATAATTATGCTACTTTTCTGTGATCGAAATGGCCGGCGGAATCGGCGCCTTGTGGTGATGACCCTTCAGGACGTGAAGGTGTCACCGCAAAGCGGCGATTCTGGGCCTAAGACCCCGGTGGTTGAAAAAGAAAAAAAAGGGGGTCTTACAAGTGGTATCAGAGGCGAACCTCGATCGGAAAAGTAGCAGTCCACTAACCCTGAGTCACCCCCGCTCGAGTTTAGTTTGGGGACAAACTAAGCAGCGGAAGCAGTGGTGTGCCCATAAGGGAAATCACATGTGAAAGTCCACTTCATCGTTAATTAGAATCCTTCTTTGTAGCCTGTGGCCTACCCTGCCCCCAGCAGGGAACACCTCCGGCGGCAGAGAACATTTCACATAATTCTCTAGTCTACGATTTAGACTCGACCAACTAGGACTCGTGACTAACCATGACAATTTATAGTGTGCCCTAGTTCAAAATAGACCTTGGGTATGAATTTGGTTAAGGTAAGGAGATACCCAAAGAGAATGAAGGGGAGTTTAGCACAAGAATGACTACCTGAGACAAAAACTCAGGTGTCCCTATTATCCCAATCAATGTCCCTATTATCCCAATCAACGTCCCTACTATCCCAATCAACGATTACTCGAAGCGGAAGGCTACCTTAAGGAGAATTGAGGCCAATGATCTATTAACAGAAGGGTAGAAGGAAAGCAGTTTTATCCCGCATACCTGTGACAAGAATTACTTGGGGGCAACCATCGAGACAAACACTGAGAGACGAATAGGAATACAAGTTCGGAAGATACCCATTTGGGATTGGGAACATCTTGACTCGGACACGGCTGTCGAAAATGTGACTCAAAGTGTTTGAAGTACGGGGTATATCGACGAATTTCAGGGTGGAGCCCCAAGTCGAAGATTGATGCCCTAGGGATTTTGCACCCAACTGGGATGGAGATAACATGGTAATATAAAAGATGCTTAGCCCAAGGTAGGTAGGGGCTTATCTTTTGTTTATTGGGGGCTAAGCTTTTGTTTATTGGGCAAATAGGATTGTCTTAGGTTTTCTTAGCCCGAATTTAGGAATAGTGAGATTGAGTTTGACATAATTCGACGTTGTTCGGGCAAGATAAGACTAGATCACTATGTTATATCATTGGAAGTACGATGACTCTAGGAAACTACACGATCTGAGCAAACAATATATTGAAAGACGGATACCTTAGATATAACCCGTAAGATTGAATTGATTGATTTCGGGCGTACTCGAAGGAATAGGACAATCATCGTGTGGAGATTTTATAGATCTGTTGCCTACACACACAAATGAGAAATTAAATTACCGGAAGTGTGGTGTATCTCAGAGCATCTACCCCATGGAGTGAATAAAAGTGTCATGGATTTTGTGATGTACGGTGAGGTCCTTTAGTTGTTGAAGGCTAAGTGAAAGAATTTTTGGGAAACTATTACAGCCACTGCCCGAGATATAATGGAAGTACGAAGGTATAATTGGAGATTTCATGCACAGGATTTGTCGTTCCCATCCCAGGCACAATAGTAAAGGGAGCGTCGAGGATAGACTGGACGGGGTAGTTGGTGTCACCTCAACCCGAAATTGGTTTTTCTTGTGGGTGTTTCATAATAATGGTGAGTAGCTATTCGTTAGCACGGGGTGCCCAAGACGTTTGTGTTGAATCGGTCAGTCAACTTGGAGCCTATCAAGATCGATGACACGACAGTGCGGGTCTTGCGACGGAGGAAGGTTCCGTTAGTCAGGGTTCTGTGGAACAATCATGGACAGGAGGAGCATACATGGGAGCCACAGGACTTGATGCGACAGAAGTAACCAGAACTTTTCGGTCATATATACCTCACAACCCCTCTGGACAACCAATCTGTGTTCCTATTTTAAACCAGTAGGACTGAAATTTTCGAGGATAGGGGCTGATCTTTTGTTTATTGGGATATATACCTAGTCAATTGGACGAATGGTTCTTAGAATCAAAGCTGCACACCGCAAACATAACGCAGAGATGTAGATCTTTCAACTTTCATGGGATATTACAAGCTTCCTCTTCCCGATCAGAGTCCCGTAGGCTTAACCTTGATTTCGGGGACGAAATCTTTGTTTTGTTTATTGGGATTTGTAACATCCCATTTCCGGCTAGACCCCTAGGAGTCGGTTGGTCGTGATGGAACCCTAGGAGCCCAAAACTTGAAATAAATCGACCAAGAATTCGGGTCACGGGTTGGTCAAGCCCGTGACCGACCCGTCACGCCCGTGACCTAGGGCGTGACTCATTCGACGATCGACGATCTCCGGGAGATGATCGTCGGGCGCAACATTTCAAACCCGGCCCTGTCACGCCCGTGGCCCAGGTGTCACGCCCGTGACCTTGGGCATGACTCCTTCGACGATCGTCGATCTCAGTTAGACGATCGTCGGACGCGGAATTTGCCTCATGGCCTGTCACGCCCGTGACACTTAATGGCACGCCCGTGACATAGGGCGTGACCATGACCGTCGACTTCAGGTCGACGGTCGTCGATCTCGAAATTTGCCGTTCGGGCATGTCACGCCCGTGACCTAGATGTCACCCCTGTGACCTAGGGCGTGACCAGCCTTCGACGATCGTCGATCTCAATTCGACGATCCTCGACCCAAAATCTGCCGTTCGGGCCTGTCATGCCCGTGACCCAAGGGTCACGCCCGTGACCATCCATCGACGATCGTCGATCTCAGTTCGACGATCGTCGAACCCAGAATTGGCTATCCGGGCCTGTCACGCCCGTGACCTTTGTGTCACGCCCGTGACATTGGCCGAAACGATGGTTCAGGCCCGAAAATATTCTAACACGCGTGGTAATAAATGCTGGTGTGGGAAGTTACACCAGGAGTAACTACCGGCCGTTTTCCTTCTATAATTATATAATAAATGAGGAAAAGGTGGTCCAATAGAAAACCGCCAGCTGGACACACCGGTTCAGTTTTCCATCGTTTCTTATCCCTGCATCATAACCGAAGCGTTAAGGGGAGGAGCCTTCATGGCCATTAAGGATTTACCCATTCACCTTCCCACTTCCTGACTTATAAAAGCCCACCTAGTGAAAGAGGAGAAGGTTACACGCTCAAGTAATCGGATCAGACCCTTGTTCTTGCTGTAGGAGAAGTTCAGCAACGCCACCACCGCGCCATGGCACCCCGTCGTTCATCTCGCCTTCAAACCGCGAACAAGGTCCTCCTCTACTCCTTCTCTTTCATGGGTAGATCTTAGGATTCTTAGAAAGGAGGTTCGCGCTCAACGGAGCCGGACCCGTCGTTCGTTTTCATGGAAAAACCATGAAAAAGGTATTTTGAGTTCGCCGGAAACCGCCACCTCCGGCGGGCAAACCACCGCTGACCGATAGCCATCGCCTCAACGGAGGTGGTGGTGGTGGTGGCTGGCCAGGGAAGTGACCGAACGGCCGGCGACGGATCACGGAATGCTTACAGGAAAAATGATTTTTTCTGTGTCTGGTTTTCGGGTTCATGTAGAAGATGAACAGTAGAAATAATTTATACTATAAAGATTATTATATATTACATATGGAAAAAAATAGATTGTTTGGATATATCTTGAGGCTGCGAAACGAGACACGTAGAGGCCGTTTTAGGAAAAATGACTAGACACAAAAGTTGTAGCCCTCGGGGTCTACTTTAATTTAAAATTGATTTTATTCTATTTGGGTGAGTGGTTTGAACACAGCACTCATTTTGGTGGGATCAAGACCCAGGCTAACCAGAAATTAAAATGGTTGCCCACGGTTCATAACATGTCCAAATGACTCGAAATTTGGACTGGAGGTCTATAATATGTATATCGAGAGGCTGTCTAAAAATGAGAATTTTTGGAGAACTTTTGCCTAAAGTTTTTGTAAAAATTTAATAAATAATATAAAATTAATTAGGAGATGAAATTAAGTCCAAACTCCCACAAATTTTGGGTGGTGGTCCCTGGCATCAATATTAAGATCTGTACAAAATTTCAACTCGATTGGTCGAGTTTTGAATAGGGAAGTATCAAGTCCTAGATAGGTCTTGGTGAGGGGTACTTTGGGGAAAAGTACGATTGGAGATGGAGTGGACAAATCTCCTCAAAAGAGGCTGAAGTTGTTGGCCACTGATTTGTTGAGTCTATGTCTACCCTCTTGGGTAACATGGTGTGGCTTAGGGTGGATTTTACCCTAAGAGATTGGCTCAAATCCAACGGGTGGGAGTTTGAGGTTTGTGAAGGACATAGGAGCAAAAGCTCTATTATGCCCTTGAAATTTGGAGGAGAGTGGGATGATATGATTAAAACCCTCTGGTTGAAATAGTGAAGGAATTGGAGGTAGTTAGGTATCTCGAAAGTTGAGATGTCGGATTAGGATAAAAATGTAATTTAGTTATTTTAAGCACTAAATCTAATCCAAAAATTGTGAAACTCGGGAGGAGGGAGTTTTAGGATGTTTTAGTCTTATGATAAATCTTCTGGAATTTTATGATTAATAAATGTTATACTTCATGTGTTAAAGGAATAATTGCCCGATTTATTGTTTCAATTATTTGGAGGTTTTAAATTAATTATAATCAGTTGAAATTCTGGATTTAGATCTTGATTAGTAGCACCATGATCCCTGGATTTTTATAGAATTTTATGTTGAGTAAATCTAGTACCTTATTCACAGATGATAGAAAGGGCTTCTATGTTTAAAAATTAATTATGGATAAAATACTTGCTGGAAAATTATGGAACTTGGCCAGTGCTAATTTTAGGCCTTTATCTGCACGACATGAATTATTTATAATTTTTGGAAGAATATTTTCTGTACTTGCTTCATAAACAATAGAAGTTAGAGATTATTTCTAAAATAGCTTTCATGCCATTTTGATGATTGAAAAATTATGATACTTAGGATTTAACCTATTGAGATAACCTAGTATTTATCATAAAATTGCTGGACATCTTGCATGAGAACATAGGGTAGTTCATGTTCAAACCGGTAGTCCTTGGATTTTCGAGGAATTTAATTAAATGCCAAATAAATTAGGAAAATTTCCATTTTCTGGATTTAGGTCATTTAGGTCATGGTAAGTCTCCAGTAAATAATTTAGGGCATTTGGATGAGTAATGGATCATTTCATAACCGGCTCGACATGTAGCCTAGGTCGGTCTGCATTTAGTAAATTGTGAAATGCAATAGGACATGATCTGAGGAAGATATAAAGAGTAGTGAGTAGTGGTGATAGTTAGAGTTAAGAGGTGCTCGGGTTTGGCGAAAGATCGCTTTTCCCGAAGAGTGGAAGGTTTAAAAATCACCCTAGGATAGTCTATCGTAATATGAGAAGGGAATCGGGCTAAGGGAAAACAACCAATAACAATAAGTGCCTTGCGAAAGGGAACTTCGGGCCGTAATGTCGCCGTCTTGGTTCCTAGTGCCCCTTGAGAGCCCTTCACGGGGTATACCGAGGGCAGTCCTGGGCTAACGTAAACTGTAATAATAAACTAGCAAGAGTAACTTAGTAACTAGGTTTGCACTTTTCACAAACACTGTTGGCACAAGAAGATTGATGTGAGCTTCGGCTCGGGTGATTTGGAAACGGACATTTGGGTCCGGGGAGCTTCGGCTCGGTTGTTCTGGAGACGGACGGGATGGTCCGGGGAGCTTCGGCTCGGTTGGTTGGAGACAGATGTTTGGTCCGGGGAGCTTCGGCTCGGTTCTGTTTGTTTGCGATTAAACTTGCATGTGCATAAGATAGGAAAAGTTAAGGTGGTGGGTTTTACGATATCGGGGAGTTCGATTGCACCGACACCGATATCGTTGACTCGGCGAGGTGGTTAGCACTTCGCCAACAGAAGTCCGGTGCGCCAGCCGACAAGAGTACGCAGGCGTCCGCTTAGTGCACCAAGCGTTGAGGCGTACGATAGGTCAGACCAGTGGTGCTTTTACTGGTTTTGGAGGTGGGCGAGGCCCAACCCACCGCTTCCGTCTGCCACTACGGAGGTATCCTGGGAGGTAACGGCTCCGAAAGGGGGAACTAAAGGTCTGTGTGGACAGAGTCGGGTGTGTGCGTTGCACTTGCATGTTTCATCATACCCACTAGCATGTCATAGCATAATCGATTCATTTAACCCTGACACCTAAAGTATAAGTGGTATGGGACGCTTATACATTAGGACCTGCAAAACGACCCCTTGGTCTATAAGCTTGTGTGGGCAAGTTTATAAATCAAAGGTTAATTTCAATATATAACAACCATTGCTGTTTGATAACCGACACCCCAACGTATAAGTGGTATCAGACACTCTATACGATGGGAGCCTTGCAAAAGATCCCTTTTGCTTATGTGTTCTCGCATAAGTGAAGGTTTAAATTCATATAATTGCTTTTCTTACTGCTAGACCTATTATAACAATTTATTAACTGCTCACCTAATACAACTTGCTAGATTAGTTTCCACTGCCATCTATTTCATGTTTAATCTCTACCATCACGTCCTTCCCTTTCTTCCTCCCCGCTCGGTACCTAGGAGCCATGGGGGAAGGGGTAGGGGATGATAGGGCTTAGTCTTTATGACTAACGGTTTTCGAACCGCATCATTTAGGGGATCGTGGAGCCCAGCATGGAGGAGCAGCCCCAGAGATCGGTGCGCCTAGAGATGGGGCAGTCTAGCTCCAGAGTTCACACAGCCGGGACCGTGAGTCTCGACCTTGAGTAGCTTCTGTTTTTGCTTCCACATGAGAGACTTGTAGTGAGGACATTTTGTACCGGGCATAAGCCCGTATTTTTAGTACTCTGATGATTTCTGTGGACACTCCCTTCGTGGAGCTTTATTATATATATGTGATTTTATTAATGTGGACTGCATTGCTCTTACTGTTATAATTATGCTACTTTTCTGTGATCGAAATGGCCGGCGGAATCGGCGCCTTGTGGTGATGACCCTTCAGGACGTGAAGGTGTCACCGCAAAGCGGCGATTCTGGGCCTAAGACCCCGGTGGTTGAAAAAGAAAAAAAAGGGGGTCTTACATACAAGGCCGTGTCACCTCCACCAAATCCAAGATTTAGCTCAAAACGCCACCCGTCACACTTTTGAGTTTAGGTGCGTTACAAAGATTACGTCAGTGAACCGGTCTCACAAGTAATATAAAATAGATGAGTTTTCCCATGTATTGATCTCTCAAGGAACACAGTAAGGTGGAGTTAATTTCAAGGAGGACTTGAGATCAAAATCCTTAGGTCGGAGTTAACGATGGGGGTTTTATTATTGTGATAAAAGAAAGTAAAACTCTATCAACTACTCCTATGCAACGCCGCTATGCGAAGCTTCTCCAGGAGGGATGGAAGACTAGTCGGGCCGCTATGCACCGAATCGTTAGGCGGATGGGTGAGTAGGCTAGCGGATGAGGTGGAGAGAACGACGAAAATCCTACTATGCAGGACGCTATGTACTGCTTCACAAAACACGCCACTAGCAATTGCTAGTGTGACAAAAAACACATCCACACCACAAAAGCACACCTCAAATAGATAAGCAGGAATACTAAATCACATATAAATGATTAACTTAACTTGCTAATAGTCATAAAACACTTCATCAATACAAAGAAATCTACTATGCTATCAATACAATAGGACGTGAGTGTGCGAAATCAATCGACTCTGAAGTATTATTGAGTATTCACGGAAGGAATCACCGGATTGTCAATCTGCGTCCAAGCATGGTCCTGAACTGCGTCCGGGGTAGAGAAGGGATTTCACCATGTTCAAATTGCCCGTCTTCTTTGTCTCACAACCTGGTGTCGAATGGCCCAAACTGCTCCAAGCTTGGTGAAAGCTAGGTCGAGATCTTCTTGAAGCTTGTGGATGAAGGAGGAGGCCGAGAGGATGCTCCAGCTTTGATTTGGCAGTGAAAGCTTGCCCGAAGCCCCTCCCTACGGTGTAGGATGAAGGGAAATGGCGGAACCCTTCGTCGGAGACGAAAAATGGTGGAAGAAATCGATCGATCCGGAATTAGGGCGGGACCTATGATATTTATAGAATGCAGAATTAAACAATGCACACTATTATGGGCGCAAGACCAATGGTCGTGCGCACTATGGCAAGTGATCGTGTGTATTGGCATTGCAGAATAAACATAAGAACGGTGGTAATGCGCACAAGCGATGGCGCACGACTAGTTGTCGTGCGCACTATGTCCAATGGTCGTGCGATTACCCTAGATAGAACTCAAGGAAAAAAGGAATCAATCCACACGATCAGTGGCGTATGATCGGTGGTCATGCACACTGTGTCCAGTGGTCGTGCGATTATCCTAGGCAGAATCTGGAGGTCAGAATACCAATGCGCACGACCAGTGGTCGTGCGCAATAGATCCGATGATCGTGCGCAGTATTACTGCTTCCAAACTCCCCCGGAACACGCACACGACCCCTGTACTAAACACCGATATGCACAGACATTCCAGGAAATCACAAAAAGGAGTACAAACTATAAAAGTACAAAAAATACACAACCACTGCCCAAAAGTGCACTTTCTATGGAAATAAAGATAAGATGAAATATATATGATAACGAACTAAAAGTGAAGTGCAAGCAAAGGAAAACAAGCCTAGATTAGTCCGAAAATAGTTATATAAAATGGTCTGATCAGTTATGAAACTCTTAGACGCAGAAATTATCTATCCTATATCAAATAGTAAGTGGGTTTGCCCTATCTAGGTAGTTCCCAAAAAGGTACGGATAACTGTAGTTAGCAATGAGAATAATGATTTAATCCCGACACAGACGGTTACGGGGTAGCGAATGTGTATTGACCATCGAAAGTTGAATGACGGCACCAGCAAGGACCACTTTCCATTGTCCTTCATCTATCAAATCTTAGAGAGATTATCTAGCCATAGCTTTTACTGTTTTCTCCATAGTCTCTCGGGGTACTTTCAAATCCCCATCTCTCCCGAGTACTAGGAGAAAACTACGTTTACTTGTCCCTTCGGCACCTTCGCTTACCGAAGAATGTTGTTTCGTTTGTGCAATGCGCCATCTACATTCCAGCGATGTATGCTCGCTATCTTTGACAAGTACGTAGAAAGCATTATAGAGGTGTTTATGTAAGATTTCTCTGTGTTCGGCGATGCCTTTGATAGTTGTTTAAAAAACATAGAAAAAGTCTTAGAAAAATGCGAAGAAACTAACCTCGCCCTAAATTTAGAAAAATGTCATTTTATTGTAAGGGAAGGGTTAGTTTTGGGTCATAAGATGTCTACGAGTGGAATTGAAGTAGAAATAGCTAGGATAGAAGTGATTGAGAAGCTGCCGCTGCCTACGAACGTCAAAGCTATAAGAAGTTTCTTAGGACATGCTGGTTTCTACCGCTGCTTCATAAAAGACTTCTCCAAAATCACAAAACCCCTTACTCATCTTCTGGAAAAAGACTCCCCATTCATTTTGGACCAATCTTGCCTATCTCCCTTTGAAAAAATTAAAGATAAGTTAATTAATGCCCCTATTATGATAGCTCTGGTGTGGGACCTTCCGTTTGAAATTATGTACAATGCGAGTTGTTTCGTGGTGGGAGCCGTACTAGGACAAGGAATATCTAAAAACTTCCACCCCATCTATTATGCAAGTAAAACACTTACATCAGCACAAGAGAATTATATCACAATCGAGAAGGAGCTCATAGCTGTTGTTTTCGCCTTTGATATATTCCTTCCTTATATTACGCTTTCCAAAATTATAGTTTTTACAAACCACTCGTCCCTCAAGTGTATTCTTGCTAAGATAGATGCCAAGCTGCGCCTGATTCGCTGGGTCTTACTCCTCCAAGAGTTTGACTTAGAAATCTGTGATAAGCGAGGAGCCGTGAATTTAGCTGTCGACCATCTCTCGCGATTAGATAATGCTTATATAGATAAATTAGATGAAAAATCTTTTAATGATTTCTTCCCCGATGAGAAGCTGCTTTTAATTAACACATCCCCATCTCCTTAGTTTGCACACATAACCAACTATTTAGTGGTTTGTGTGCTCCCAAAAGAGTTATCCTCTGAAAAAAAGAAGAAATTTTTTTATGAGTTGAAGAACTATTTTAAGGAGGACCCGCATATTTTCCAAGTCAGTGCGGACCATGTGATAAGGAGATGTGTCTCTTTTGAAGAAGGATTAGATATTCTAAAACATTTGCATAAAGTATCGACTGGTGGTCACAATCAAGCTGCTCACACCGCCAACAAACTGCTCTGCGCAGGTTTTTACTGGTCGAACCTATTTAAACACACGCAAGCCTTTGTCAGTAGGTGTGATAGTTGCCAACGATCGGGAAATATTTCCAATAAAAATGAAATGTCGTAAAATTATTTCCTTAAGTGCGAAGTTTTCAACCTCTGGGAATTGATTTTGTTGTCCCTCTTCCTTCTAGCATCGGGAATAAATACATTTTAGTTGTTATAGATTATGATTAACGATGAGTTGAAGCCCAAGCTCTTCCTACTAACAACGTCAGAGTCATAATTATGTTTTTGAAAAAATTATTTTCTCGGTTTTGTACGCCGGGTGCCATCGTTTGTGATAGGGGTTCATACTTTTGTAACCTGCAGTTTTGAAAAATTCATATTAAATACGGCGTTACACATAAGCTTTCAACTACCTACCAGCCCCCAAAAAACAGACAAGTCGAACTAGTGAAAAGAGAGATAAAAAGAATTTTAGAAAAGACTGTTTCCACCTATAGAAAAGACTGGTCAGCAAAATTAGACGATGCTCTACGGGCCTACCGAACAATGTACAAAACCTCCATCGGATGTACGCCGTATCGGTTGGTTTATGTAAAATTGTGCCATTTACCCGTGGAATTAGAACACCGTGCTTTATGGGAGTTATGGTTTTTAAATTTTGAGCCCCACTCTGCCGGTGACCTTAAAAAATTTCAACTTAACGAACACGATGAGTGGCTCTCTTGCTCAAATGAAAATAACAAAATTTATAAAGAGCGGACGAAATCTTTTCACGACAAACACTTAAGGCACCCAAAAACCTTCAAGTCGGGTGAACAAGTTCTAGTATATAATTCACCATTACGTTTATTTCAGGTCATATTAAAGTCACATTGGTTTGGGTCGTTTACTATTAAAGAAGTTTTTCCATATAACACTGTTTTAATTTCACATCCTGATAAGGGTGATTTAAAAGTGAATGAGCATCGTCTTAAGCTTTATTTCTGTTGTGATGATTTTAGCCTGAACAATATAAATTTTATACTACATGAACTTTAACTAGCTTAAGACTTTATTTTTGTTAAAAATTTTGAATATTATTTTGGTTATAATTATTATTGGACAACATTATTTTTGGACAATATTATTTTGTTGCGTCGAGCTCAAACGACATTTTAAATAAAGGACATGCTTGGGAGGCAACCCAAGTTATTTTTTCTATTTTCTTTAATTTACACTTTTTTGCCCTAGATGGCTCCGACAAGCTGAAGCTTCTGCGATCGCCTGCTCCAACACTGCTGAATCCATCACCAAGTACAAAGAAGACATTTAATGAAGATCCAAATCGCAAGCATTAGGGAGCGGCATCAATCAACCTTCCGCGACTCGTAAATCCGGGGAAGTACCTGTTTTCAATCCTGTACTCTTTTAAATTTATGTTTTTATTTTTCTCTCCTTCCCCTCTTTTCTCCATTGAGGATATTGTACAATTTATGCTTGGGGGAGGATTTCCTCCTCTTTTCTCCATTTTGTTTCTCTTAAAAAAAAATCAAAATAAAAAAAAATTTAGTGCTTTCTCCTTTTTCTTCTAAAAGAAAAATCATTAAAAATCCAAAAAAATATAATATCTTTAAAAATAAAAAAAAAGTGAATATATCAAAATTAAAAAATATATGTTATTTGTTTAAGTTTAAAGTAATTTTTGTATTTCAATAGTACCCCTTGCTTTTGTTTAGTTTTTCTCAAAATTCCATATAACAAATTTGCTAATTATAATATTTCTAATCAATCTTTTTAATTATGTTTCGCAAGTAAAATATTTGTTATGCAGTATTTCTAATTCACGGTATCATGTTAATGTGAAGCGTTTTTCTAAAACTCGCATTTTTATTTTAGTTTTTCGTTCTTTATTTTTTGTACTTTCTTAAAAATATTTCATCCATTATTTTCCTTTCCGTTGTTGGATAATTTTTGTAATGTCAACTTTTAATTTGTGTAGTAGATGTGAACAATCCAAGGAGCCTATTATTTCTATTTTCAAGATAATTTCATTAGTCTTCTTTTATCATCTAGGCCTTGCTTTTTGAAATTTTTCAAAACTAATGCTTTTGATAAATTTAGAAGCATGAAAATGATTTAGGCCATTTTTATTTTCGTTTGTGTCTTCTTGCCAACATAAAAAATTTTATCCCTAGTTAGCCACTTTTGAGTCATTTTCCTATTCCATTTGATAACTCCACTCATCATTTTTCACCAAATCTAAAATGTTCAGACCTATCTAAAAACACTAAACTTTTGAGTTTCATTAAAAATTTTCATGATTATGAAAGGGTTGTTTTTGTGATATGTTTGGAGAACTTTTTGAAAAAGGTATGCTCAAAAGAAGTGTTTACTTTTATTTGGCCAATTTCAAAGTGAAAAGGCAAAATATTTATGGCCTCTGTTTTGAAAAGAAAGAAAATGAAAAAGAAAAAAAGAAAGAAAAATATTTTATTTATGATGAAAATATTTGAAACTTTTTATTTTGGTTTAGTGTGATTTTAAGCTTTCATGTTTATCTTTGAATTCCATTCCTAAGTATATGCCTAAACCAAACGTTTCAGTTCTAATAAGTCTTTTTGAATCATGCTTTTGAATTTTACTTATTAGCTAAGTAAAGAAGAAAATAAAAATAGTGAAGTATTGGATTTAAATTTAGATTTTTGTTATTTGATTGATATAGTAATAATATGTCCCTTGGATCTCGTAACAACTCAATGCATTTTTTCATTTTGTTTCTTTGCTTAAATTTATTTAATGAATTTTGCTAAAATTTTGGATGATTTATTTTCGTTATTAATGTTTATAAATTATTAAACCATGTTTAAGTAATTGTTTTAGGTTTACGTTTCACATTCTCCCTACTTAGAATTTCACATTGTACTTTTGTTAGCATAATTAGAATTTTCCTGATTAGTCACTTTTAGGTTAACTAGTTTTTATATTTTTGCTTGAGGAGAGGCAAAGCTTAAGCTTAGGGGAGTTTGATAATACATTTTGTAGTTTAAACTACTAAGGAAATTACAAGTTTTTATTATAGAAATCAACTTTTTTAAGTTTTATTTTTACCACGTTTTGTATATATTTTAATACCACTAATGTTTTCTTTTCTTTTTGCAGGTTTTCAACAAATTTGTCAAACTCAGAAAAATTTGTCGACCTCAGCCAGTTCATCGAGCTTATTTTGTCGAGGAAATTTCGTCGAGCTCAGCCTTCAGTTCTGCGGTCGATGAACGTCATCAGTATTCTTCAAGCTTCGCCTTCAGCCCCAATTTGTCGAGCACAGCATTCGTCAAGCTCTCACAATTTCGCCGACCTAAGATTTTCATCGAGCTCAGTTCGTCAAACTCGCCTTCAGTAAAGAATTCGTCAATCTCGCCTTCAGCAAATTTTGTCAACCTCACCTTCTCTCTTCGACGTTCGTGGACCTTATTTTCTAGGTTCGACGAATAGTTCTTTTCACCAGAATTCGTCGAGCTCAGCCTTTTTGTCAAGCTATTCCCCCTTCTAAGTTCGACGTTCCTCGAACTCATTTTTGGCATCGACGAACGGTTCTTTCAACCATTTGGTCGACCTCATCTTTCTGCGTTCGATGTTCGTCGACCTCCCGTCCACCTTCTCTTTTCTGATTTCATCGAGCCCTCTCTCCTTCTTTCGTCGATCTTACCTGCTGCTAGAGGGTAAGTCCAGCTTTTTAATAAAATCCGGCTGCCTCCTTTAATGCATGTCACCCGTACCAAAGCAATCATCATTTCCCGCAAGAACCCGTACCAAGGTCAACTCCTATGCATGGCTTAAGGCATTTCCTGCTCCTTGAAAATCTATAAATAGAGCCCCGACCCTTGAGAAAAAAATATAGAAATTTTGGGTGAGGGGAAGTGCTGTCATTTTCATTTCTACCATAATTTTCTTCCTTTCTCCTGTTTTTATTTCAGTTTTTCTGTTTAATTCTTATTTCAATTTTTTTTATAGTTTAGTTTAGTTTAGTTTCAATTTCAGTGTTAATGCTAGCAAGTTTTTCATTTTCCTGTAGTGTAATATTTTTTGTATTCCAAGTGTATCTCTCTGTTTGAATTTAATATAAAGCTTGTTTATTTTTCTTGCCTCTGTTTTTGTTTCCATGCACTCCTACTCATCTCTCCTCCTCCACTTCACCATGAGTAACTAATCCTCCTTGTACTCGATCTTGATGATCTGAGGTTCGAGGTGATTAAGTTATGATTCTCTAGTTTGCTTTTTCTTTGAAATGTTTAGACCTTAAATTACTCTTGATTAATCGTGTTTGGAGATATATCATCGATGTATATTTTACATATTTTTTCCACTCTTAGCTAGTCGAGAGGCTCGTAGTTTAGAGTGAACACTCAAGAGTAAAGAGAGTTGCATGCACCCCTCGAGAGAGGGAGACGTTAAATCTCCCGGATTGGTATGAAATCTAATAGTGGGGTTCATAGCGTAAAGCGAGCTTTAGGCCTCCGATTTGGATGAGAGTTCGGTCGGACCTTCCTAAAATTAGGTGGGCAAGCCTTCGAGAGGAGCGTGTTCATGTTGTATGATCCTCCACGGTCAAGGTCCTTGCCTTATTAAGTTAGAGTTTATTATTGCTTTTTTAATCAACTTTTGCCGAGGTGATTCTTGATCGAGTGCTTTTCTTTATCATTATTTCAGCCCCTCGTTTTAAATCTCTAGTTGTTTTCTCAATGATTAAGTGCAAGTGCTTTCAATTATGCAAGTAGTCTTCCCTTTTAATTTAGTTAACAAACACTAAAACAATCCTTCGATAAGATAATAGTCTTCGTGTGAGTAAGATTACTCTACAGTTCCTGGATTTTAATACGACACTTGTATCCCATTGCTACAATTCGATAGGTATACTTGCTTAGTTGGATTGCTAGTTCGGTTTTATTCTGTTTGCAAATATTTCATCCACCAAGTTTTTCGCCTCGTTAAAAAGAAAGAAAAAAATTTTATTTATGATGAAAATTTTTTAAACTTTTTATTTTGGTTTAGTGTGATTTTAAGCCTTCATTTTTATCTTTGAATTCCATTCCTAAGTATATGCCTAAACCAAACATTTCAGTCCTAATACGTCCTTTTGATTCATGCTTTTGAATGTTATTTATTAGCTAAGTAAAGAAGAAAAGTAAAATATTAAAGTTTTGGATTTAAATTTAGATTTTTGGTATTTGATTGATATAATTATAATATGTCCCTTGGATCAAGTAACAACTCAATGCATTTTTTTCATTATGTTGCTTTGCTTAAATTTATTTAAAGATTTTGCTAAAATTTTGGATGATTTATTTTCGTTAGTAATGTTTATAAATTGATAAACCATGTTTAAGTAAATGTTGTAGGTTTACGTTTCACCTTCTCCCTACTTAGAATTTCGCATTGTACTTGTGTTAACATAATTAGAATTTTCCTGATTAGTCACTTTTATGTTAACTAGTATTTATATTTTTGCTTGAGGATAAGCAAAGCTTAAGCATGGGGGAGTTTGATAATACATTTTGTAGTTTAAACTAGTAGGGAAAATACAAGTTTTTATTATAGAAATCATGTTTTTTAAGTTTTATTTTGACCTTGTTTTATATATATTTTAATACCACTAATGTTTTCTTTTCTTTTTGCAGGTTTTCACCAAATTCATCGAACTCAGAAAAATTCGTCGAGCTCAGCCAGTTCGTCGAGCTCAGCCAGTTCGTCGAGCTCAGCCTTCAGTTCTCTTGTCGACGAACGTCCTACACATTCGTCAAGCTTCGCCTCAGCCCCAGTTTTTCAAGCTCAGCATTCGTCAAGCTCCGCTAATTTCGTTGACCTCAACTTTTCATCAAGCTCAGTTCGACAAACTCTCCTTCAGTCCAGAATTTGTCAACCTCGCCTTCAACAAATTTTATCGACCTCACTTTCTCTCTTCAATGTTTGTCGACATCATTTTTTGCATTCTATGAATGGTTCTTTTTGTATGAATTCGTCGAGCTCAGCCTTTTCGTCAAGCTCTTCCCCCTTATCAGTTCGACGTTTGTCAAACTCATTTTTTGCATTCGATAAATGGTTCTTTCCGCCATTTCGTCGACCTCATAGTTCTGCGTTCGACGTTCGTCGACCTCCCCTCCGGCTTCTCTTTTCTGATTTCATCAAGCCCTCTCTCCTTCTTTCATCGAGCTTACCTGCTTCCAGAGGACAAGTACAAATTTTAACAAAAGCCTACTTCAGCCATTAATGCACGTCACCCGTACTAAAGCAATCATCATTTCCCGCAAGAACCCATACCGAGGTAAACTCCTGTGCATGGATTAAGGTATTTCCTGCTCCGTGAAAATCTATAAATAGAGCCCCGACCCTTGAGAAAAAAATATAGAAATTTTGGGAGAGGGGAAGTGCTGCCATTCATTTCTCCCTTAGTGTTCTTCCTTTCTCCTATTTTTATTTCAGTTTTTTGGTTTAGTTTTTATATCAGTTTTCTGTAATAGTTTAGTTTACTTTAGTTTCAATTTAGGTGTTAGTGCTTGCATGTTTTTCATTTTCCTACTATGTAATATATTTGTATTCCAAGTGTAGCTCTCTATTTGAATTTAATATAAAGCTTGTTTAATTATCTTGTCTCGGTTTTGGTTTTCATGCACTACTACTCCTCTCTCCTCCTCCACTTCACCATGTGCAACTAATCCTCCTTGTACTTGATCTTGATGATTCGAGGTTCGAGTTGATTTAGTTATGATGCTCTAGTTTGCTTTTTCTTTGTATTGTTTAGACCTTGTGTTGGAACCAACAAAGCCAGCCCCTTATAAAGCTCGGATCTAAGGTTACAGCTCACACCTACTCTCTTTGGACCGGACTCCCTACATGGCTCTCGAAAGAATAGACCGTGGGCTTCAGCTCGGAGGTCCCAACTCTTACACAGAAGAATTAGAAATTCTCCCCCTCCCTAGCCAATGCTGAGCTAGGTTCCTTAGTGGAAGAAAATATGGGTCAACAACCTTCCTATCAGGCACCTTACCGGTCTATTTATAGGCCTCAGAATTTTAACTGCAAATAACACAATCAAACCACTCATTAAATTACCAAGATACTCTGGGTCAGGTCAGCAAACTGCCAAACTCCGCTGTTCTCAAGGACTATGTGCAGACCACGAGGGCAAAGGAGTAAAAACTTATGGGGATAGAAAATGTGAACCGTCAAACAATTGAACCGGCCCTCGTCCAATTGCTGAACCGGCGCATGGCGAGAGCGCCGCCTCATGGGCGACAGCCCCCCCCCCCCTCTGAAGCCCTCCAACCTAGCAAGAAGGCTCTCGTCCACGCTAGCGGGTCCGTCCTAGGACCCTCTCTCCTTACGAGCGACCGGCGCCACGCGAGTGCCCTCCCTTGAGACCAACTCGTCGGGCGAGTGGACCCTAGTTGGGCCTTTCTTGCCCATCACCTTACCCTCCCCTAGGACTCTTCTAGCCTCTTTTCCCTGAGTCTTCAGCCCATATGAGCCTGAGGTTATACACAATCCACGCTCTTTTCGAGGTTGCCCCAAGCTTGAAAAGAAAGTCCAACCGAGGCTCGCGTCATTATAGTGAATTTATGACGGAATCTTTTTAGGGGGCCCCCCTACATGAGTCTATAAAAATGGGGTTTCCAGACCCAAGTAGAGAGCCCCCACTTTCCGCATTTCATCCCCTCTAGCTTCTGTTACCATGTCTCTTAGCAAGAGCTTCTGCGACCGCATCATGATGGTACGTCATAGGAACAAGGCTAGCGTGGCGGCCCAGAACGTGATTCCGGTTAGCACTCCCTCCTCCTTACCGCCTTCTTCATCTCGCCCAAAGAAGGAAAAAACAGCTGACCCTTGTCCCTCGGCCGAGGAGCCCTCTCGCATCTTCCCGGAGAAACGCGTCCCTCCTACTCCCCCGCCTTCCAAAGAAAAGGAGGTGGAACTCTTTATCAACTCTATTTCCCTTTATTCCCCCCTTATTCGCCTTCTCATTTACTATTTTTTTTAGAAGAACCTCGCGCCTTCTCATCGTCCCAAGAGCCGTCTCGCGTCAACCATCCACCCCTCCATCTACTCCTGATGCGAGAAAGGATGACCCATCCATTGTCTCTGGGACCTCTCACCGTCCTGGAAAGAATCCTTCCCCCTCGAGTATCTACCCCGCTCGCCACTCATATACCACTGTGAGGACCTTTCTTATTTCGTCCCTCTTCTATGTAGGTATACAGGTGGACTCACCCACTGAGGACTCGCCTGCTGAGGAATACTCTAGGCAAATGGTCATCTCACCCCCTCCTCCTATAGACGAGATCAAAGACTACTTGGGTGACCCCATGGACCCGCTGGAGATGAAGCGTTGGGTAGCCGAAATGTTCCGGAAGCACACGTGGATTATCCATGAGTTGGAGAGGGATAAGCACGTAGTTGACCGGTGGATCGATTGGCTGGAGGTGGAGTGTGCTCGCCTGACTTCAGAGATTGATTTTGATATTGAAATAGACGAGACCGACCCCCAGGCAATCCTTAACGAGGTCGACAGACAGCTCCATCTTCCGCGCTGTGGCGTTGACGTGGCTCACGCTTTTCTCCTTCCTAGTCGGCCTCCCCGTACTAGGTCTTGCGGCGGAGGATGCTGGAGATGGCATAAGAACTGAAGAACTCCCGTCCCGTCTCGCGCCTCACTTCTTTTTATTCATGGTTCTGTAATAATATTTTTTATGTTGCCTCCTCGCCTAAACTTTTAGTCCTGCGAACGTGTTGCCCGCCTCGCGCGGGATGGAACACTTTAATAATTATTTGCTTTTTCTCTCGTGGTTATTCTGTTTATCATGACACTTGGCACTTATCACTCATTAATGTTTAGTTAATTTTGCTCTATTTACTAATCCGTTTTCCTTTCATCGTACTGCCCTGCCATGGTGAGGTCCCACACTGGGCTACGTTAAATAAGGTAAGAAGAGAGAAAAAGTCGTCCGCCTCTTCCCATTCCACTGCATAATTTTTCCCGCCTATACAATTCTCTTCCACTAATCATACTTGCTATAAATACACCCCTACCCCAGGTCAGGGCTATGATCTCACCACTATTGCGCCCCGTCCCTCATCCTTTTTCTTCATTCACCTCGCGTGCTGCTCCCGCTTCTGCTCCATCTCGCTCCCCCATCTTTAGACTGTCTCTCCTGTTCTCACTGCCTCCCCCTTTAATCATCTCGCTTAGGAATGGAAAAGAAGAAAGTTGAAGAGGGCGAGGGATGCAGTCGGTGTGGGAGGCGATTCGCCGACCATGATTTTCCTCCTAGCCGAATTTATGAAGAGGAATATAATACCTTCACTCGTGAGTTCCTGACAGAGGGTTTCGAGTCGCGTCTCCCCAAAGTAGGCGAGTCCATCAACATGTTTTACTCCAGAGAACTTACCTTCCCCGTCTCGCACTTCGAGTCGGGGTTGAGACTGCCCCTCTAGCCGGAGGTTAAGCAAGTCCTAAATTTTTTTTGCGAAGTTCCAGTACAGCTAAACCCCAATGCCATCTCAGTACTGGCTACCTTCGCCAGCCATATACGCCGGGAGCGTATCGAGTTCAGCTTGACCATCTTTCGCAAGTTGTTCATCTACCACGCCAACAATGACGGGGTGTCCTACTTCACCGGGCAAGGTCTCAAGGTTTGCGAGATGCCCAACAAAAACCATCACTTGCTCACATGCTTCGTATTCATCCGTGGTAACGTGACCCCCTCTCTCAAGAAAAGGCCCGCTGAAGGCTCTTACCCATCTCGCCTCTTCCCCACAATAAAGATGAAGATGAAGAAAGTGGTGTCCCTCCCTACCGAGAAAACTCAGAAGGCCCCCAAGGAGACGGTGGAGGTGTCGGGGTCCATGAGCCCCATCTCTTTAGGGTCCAGGTCTCCCCGATCACCTCCTCGGACATCTTCTCAATGGGGTGTCTTGCCGACTTGCAAGGCGTCACCGCCCGCCAAGCATACTATCACCTTGCTTCAGTCATCCAAGTCCCCTCTTGCGAGGTTTGCTCTTCCAGTCGCACAGCCCCCTCTGACCATCAGAATTTCAACATGGGCCCCGTGCTTCCGAATGCAGCCAACGACCCGACTTTGGTATAGGACAAGGGGGAGAACCGAGTATCCATGTCTACCCTCCTTCCATCATGGAAAGAGCAGGACCAGCCCACGGGCCATGCCTTCTCTTTGGGCTTTGTCCTTTACGGTTGTTAAGAGTAAGATCCTGCAGACGAGTCCACCTCCCGAGACTTAGTTCTGAAGGCTGCGCACTTCGAACTGGGCACCCTGGAGTTTCACACCGGCTCTCGCGCTGCCTGATTTTCAATAAACAAAACTGGAAAGTGTCCGAGGAGAATTTTGTGGCAGAACGCGAGAAGTCGAGAAACCTTGAAAAGAGGTTGGCTATGGCAGAAAGCCTTCTTGACAAGGCTCAGGGCTGCTTGGTGTGTTTCCTCCTACCTTCAGTTCACTTCCAACATATTTAATACTGACTAACGAATAGGCCTCGTGCAGGATGCCGAGACGGCAGATAGGTTGCGCTCGCGCATTGCTGACCTAGAGGCGGGGGTTAAGGACCTGAAGTCTCAGATTATCAAGCTTCGGGACACTGCCCATCGCGTTCTTGCTTGGTGGTTACATAACCTCTTCCTTCTCATTATTCCTATGAGGAGGTCGAGGAACTTTGCCGATACGCCAACATCAGGACTGCTGAGCTGATCGTAAAGATGTTGAAATAAATGGGGGTTGTCAAGGAGGATTGCGAGGACGTCACCGCCCGCAACCTCGTGCCAAAGAACTATGGCGAGGAGGTGGATGGCTCGTCTTCTAGCGCGAAGGAGTAAAAGGCTTTTTGAGAAACCCTAGGGCTCCCTTTCTACTTCTCTACTATTGTACTCATTTTTGTATTAGACATGTTATATATTTTTGGTAATTAACTGATCCCCCAAATAAGTTATACGTTGGTGTGTTGTTGCGTTTCATTATTTGTGAGACAATCCTTATGTTTGATTATGCTTGCTAGACGGGGTCATCCCTCGTCTCGCCCCCTGGCTGAAGAGTAAGCTTCGCTCGGAGTTCGAGTTGCCATGCTCCCATCGCTCTCGTGCGCGGGGCCTACTTTCTTTCCTCTCGTCTTTTTTCTGGATATCCCCGGCGCTAGTGATCTCGAGGGGTCAACTTTCCTCCCCCCTTTCTCTTTTCCTTGGGCAAGAATTTCCTTCCTCCCTATCAAACCATGGATCTCCCACATCTTATCGATCTATAGTAGCTTTTCTTTAAGAAGTTCCACTATTTGTTTTGCCACTTAACCGGTCCACGACCATGCCAGCTTGGTGGGTCTGGTAAGCATGTCCTCCTAGGGCCTCTTCTCCAAAACAAACTCCAACCACCGAGTGAGCATACAGCCCGGCCAGCTTGATGTGAGTCTGATCAGCGGGTCTTCTCGGGGACTACTCTCCAAAACCAACTCCAACCACTGATTGAGCCTACAACTCTGCCAGCGCTATGAAAGCCTAGTCAACAGGTCTTCTCGGGGTCTCCTCTCTAAAACCAACTCCTACCACCGAGTGAGCCTACTGCCCTGCCAGCTTGATTAGAGCCTGCTCAGCGGGTACTCTAGGGGTCTCCTCTCCAAAAACAACTCCAACCACCGAGTGAGCCTACAACCCTGCCAACTTGATGAGAGCCTGGTCAATGGGTCCTCTCGGGGTCTCCTCTCCAAAACAAACTCAAACCACCCAGTGAGCCTACAGCCCTGCAAGCTTGATGAGAGCCTTGTCAGTGGGTCTTCTCGGGGTCTCCTCTCTAAAACCAACTCCAACCAATGAGTGAGCTTACAACCCTGCCAGATTGATGAGAGCCTGGTCAGCGGGTCTTTTCGGGGTCTCCTCTCATAAACCAACTCCAACCATCGTGTGCCTACAGACCTGCCAGCTTGATGAGAGCCTAGTCAGCGAGTCATCTCGGGGTCTCCTCTCCAAAACCAAATCCAACCACCGAGTGAGCCTACAGCCCTACGAGCTTGATGAGAGCCTGGTTAGCGGGTCTTCTAGACGTCTCCTCTCCAAAACAAACTCCAACCACCGAGTGAACCAACAGCCCTGCCAGTTTGATGAGAGCCTGGTCAGTGGGTCTTCTCAGGGTCTTCGCTCCAAAACCACTTCCAACCACCGAGTGAGCTTGCAGCCCTGCCAGCTTGATGAGAGCCTGGTCAGCGGGTCTTCTTGGGGTCTCCTCTCAAAAACAAAATCCAACCACTGAGTGAGCCTACAACCCTGCAAGCTTGATGAGAGCCTGGTCAGCCGGTCTTCTCGTGGTCTCCTCTCCAAAACTAGCTCCAACCTAGAATATTTTATTTCAAGATCCTAAACACCTAGAGGGGCGGGGGGGGGGGGGGGCGTGAATATGTTCTAATCCTTTTTAACAATTAAGGCAATTAATACAACACAAATATCTCAAAAATAATCACATAAAATACACAATATTGCACACCAAGATTTATTATGGTTCCCGAAGTTATGTGTACGTCCACTTTCCCCCTTCGCCTATCCAGTAGAGAACTGGATTCAGCCACACTTCCTTCCACTAGCTCAGATCTATAGATCTTACAACTCAGAACCTGATAGGTTCCTACAACTCAGACTTCTTCAAGTCCTACCTCAGATTCTTCCCAAGAATCCTATCTCAGGCAACAACCCTACCTCAGCCTTTATCTTCAGGCCTGCAACTCAGACTTCTTGAAGTCCTACACCTCAGGCACTCATCCCTACCTCATCCTTTATAAATTTAGGCTTACAACTATAATCTATAACAGATCATAAAAATAAAAGTTTGTCTAAGGAAATAAAAACTTCACCCAGTTCAATAGATAAAAGGGTGAGAACTTCTTGATCAGTTCTTGATTGAACTGAATACTCTAAATCCAACCTGACTTAGCTTCATCAAAGCTTCTTGTATTTGAACAAAATAAGGTTGATCTTCAATCAGCTTCCTTCTTGAATTCAAAATTAGATCGGAATTTTACTTGTAGACTCTTCAGGATATGCCTTCTTGTGGGATTGCCTCTTGATCCCCCTCACTGGTTCTCAATCTCTATTTAGTCAGTTATTTCTCCTCTTGATTATGATTTGTATTATGTTCTTTTCGGTTGCTATGGATCAGCACTTTATATAGAGTTCATCCACGATTACCGGTTGATCTGGTTTATAACGACATTCTGACAGTACTAACAGACGTGTCAGTCTTGTTACTTATGACAGCTGTCAAGTCTCCAGTCGTGACAACTGACACTTCATTGAACTTCTATCACAACAGGGAACAGTCAGCAAAATACTTCAAATGTGATGACACAAATAGACCAAGTGTCGACACAATACTTGATGATGTCGACATAACTTCCAATGTGTTGACACCGTCATTCTTTATCTTCTCGACACAACTTCTGTTGTATATGTCCACACAAGTCCTATTTGTCGACACAACCTCTCCTAGTATCGACATAGCTGATGCTTATAGATGGCGTTGAGTGTATGTCCAAATGTGGTTGAGTGTGTGTCCAGATGTTGTTGAGTGTGTGTCGACACAGGTCTCGTGTGTCGACACAAGCCTTTCAGACTCAGTATAGCTGTTGTTTATAGATGGCGTTGAGTGTGTGTCGACACAAGTCCCATGTATTGACACAAGCCTTACAGACTCTGTATAGTTATTGTTGATAGATGGCGTTGAGTGTTTGTCGACAAAAGTCTCATGAATCGACAAAGTCTTGCTCTTAGTGTAGACATAACTCCTGGGAGTTGACATAGCACCTGCTTCAGGTGTCGACACAAGTCCTGGGTGTCAACACTTGTACTTAGAAATTTTTCTTGCATTTCTTAAACCTACACACTGAAACTCAACATTCCATTAAATACACCTTTATGTATACCATTGAGTTAGGTAAGGCTTCTCTAAATCTTGTACACATTTTCCAATGTACCCAACAATCTCCCCCTATTTGGATAAGTCATAACCCTTAGTTAATAATATACTCAACACATAATAAAACAAAGAATAAGATGTATACATTCAATTCACAGAAGGGTAACTTATAAATACAAATAACAATTAATATCATCACAGAATATGATATCTTCATTAATCAGAAAGTTGTGTAGCTTTACAGAATTCTCAAAGGAACAAAAAATTACATTGGTCTTAACACTAGCCTATCTATCCTAAGATTGATTAGGCTCCTTAATCACTATTCATTTTTTAGACTTGATCTTAGCTTGCGCATTGGCTTCAGAATCTTCACCTTGCTTCTTCCCTTTTAGATCTTTCTTTTTGAGCTCTTCAGCCTTAATCTTCTGCCTTTCAAAGTAATGAAAAGGCTTTTGAAAGTACTTGCTAGGCTCCACAGAGTTAGCAGTTAACTTTCCAGCTTTGATTACCTTTCTGAGCTGATGTATGACATCTTGCATTTTATGATACTTGCTCCATTCTTGTTCAGAGTACAATTTGCCTCTATCATGTATCTTATCTTTCATATCTTTTCAGGAAGTAAGAATAATGTTCCTAGAAGTAGGACTCCACTGCTCAAAGTCAGGCTTCAATTCTTCATGTTTTCTAAATCTTTTCTTAGAAAGCTGGGCCTCTTTTTGAGCTTACATAGCAGCTACAAACATTTCAACTTTTTCAATAATGACATTCTTTTCCTCCTGTGGAGGGCTATACATTTTTTGAACTTCCTGCTGTACTGTTTCAAAATATGTTCGAGGATAGATAACCTGTGCAACTTCCTGCTGAACACCTTCAATATGAGCAGGTAGAACACCAAATTCAGTAGTGTTATCTTCATCACACAGTGGTGGAAATCCAAGGGTATCTCTGATTGTATTAGATACCCATTTAGCATGATAAGAGTTTGCTTTGCCTAATATCCTCTCCCGCTTTATTACTTCTCAGGCTATATGATCTCTCAGATCATTCTTTTGAAACCTTACTTGATCAGCCAGATATTCAGTACCTTATTTGTAGTAGGCACTGAATTTGTTCAGGTGATTAGAAATAGCCTTTTGAGAAGCTTCAATGGCTGTGTGGACAGCAGCTAGATCATCTTTAATTTGTTTAGGAAGTTCAGCTTTCACATCAATGGTTATACCTACAATTTTAGTGAGAATTTCAGCATGTGAGTCCTTGAGATTTTCATTTGATCTGAATTGATTTTCTAGAATATATCCTTGCTTGACTATAATGTCTTCAATTTCAATTTTTATCACTTGTTGTTGATTGGCCAGGTAAACCACATCATTACCTCCTTTATGAAAGCAATCTTTCATCTCTTTCTTATTCAAATTTACTTCAAATCTGATGGATTTAATTTCTTGAGCTAGCTCGAACTGCAGTTATTTATGTGTCTCATCCACATACTTCTCCAAAGATTGTCTTTGCTCATTTAACTTTACTTGCAGTTGCACCTTTAGTGAACTGAAGTCCATCCCTTGAGTAGATGGTTGAGAGACTGTTTGTAAGGCTTTCTTATAGCCTGTTCTCCTTTTCTTGATAGCAACTAGCTTCCTTTTCTTTGCCATTAAGGCTTCTTCATCATCAGAAGATTGTGATGAGCTTTGTATATTCACAGTTTCCTTATCAGTAGGAGCATGCTGAGACATCTCCCCCTCAGTTCCTTGTATCTCTTTCTCAATCCTTTATTGCTCCCCCTCAGTCCTTGTATCATTAAAGTCAAGTAATAGTTCTTCCAAAGTGAACTCTTGCTGTATCTGAACAGGAGGATCAAGGTTGTCTTTTTGAACTAATGGTTCCCTATGGACATCAAGATCTTTGTCCAGGGACTTCTCAAAACTGGAGAAGTGGACCTGCTCATCTTGAGCTTGGTCTGACACTTGCACATCCTGTGCTTTTTTCTCAATATTAACTTATGCTTCATTGTTGATTTCTGATACTATTTCCATTACACTATCAGTGGTATTTTCACTCTCTAGTGTAGCTTGAGCAATACCTCCCACTTGGGCAGACAACTGTGATTTTTAAGGTTCATGAACAATTCTTATCGGTGTGTTGTCTCCCCCTGGAGTTGAGACCATCTGGTTCACTGGTAGCAGACTACTCTCCCCTTGAACTTGAGCTTCTTTATCTTGTTGTGGTGTGGGAAATTTTCCTTGTTGTTCTTCATATGAGCTTAAGGCAACCAATTCTTCAGAATCACTGGAAGATTCTGCTTCCTGGTTAGTAGTTTTCTTCTTCTTATCTTTCTTCACAGATTTCTGTGGGGTAGTAACTTCTTTGGTTAAGACTCTATCCCATATGGATATTATTCTCAAGGCCATTCTCCTCATGTGATTTATCTTAGATCCTGGAATTTGATTCATTACATCTGGGATGTTGGAAGCCAGATACAAGCTCAGTATCCTACCAAGATTAGGCCTCTTAACACATTCTTGAATCTTGTCAAAAACTACAGATGACCAGTCAATTTTCACGTTGAATATTACTCTGATCATTAGTTTGAACATATAGTCAGAGGTCCTATCATGTCCTCCTATCTTGCAGAGAATTACTTTGTCTATAATATTTGATAGAAATTTACCTTGGGAATTCATTCCCTTCCTTGTAATTGAGGATACTATCTTGGAATTTGGATCCAGCCCACACCATCTGAGTCCATCCTTTGTTATGGATGGAGAAATTTAATCATCTTCTTTAACATTGGGGAGTTGAAGCGACTTCGTGATTGTCTTCTGTGAGAGTATTACCCTTATACCGTTAACAATGGACTTCATCTTCTGTCCTTGAGAATCCATAGTTACAGATGAGTAAAATTCAAGAACTTCTTTCCTCCATATCCTTTATTGTTTAGAGACCAAATACTTCAAGCCATTCTCTGTGATTAGGGTAATCACACCCTTTATTTCTTGCAAGGCATTCTCGAATGCCTTACGTACCAGTTCATACCCCTCATTAAACTTGTCTAGAATCGATAATTTTGAAAGCAGAGTCGACCAGATTTTGTCTTCTCCTATTTATAGTGTACTTGTAAAGGGTAGGTCAAAAGACCCGCTTAGCTTAAGAAATATATTAGTCGACAAATTTTATATTTGTTGACAGAGATGACCTAGGTCTCGACAAAACCTCATTGATGTCGGCACTCTATATGTCAACATACCTTTGATAGTGTCGACATATACTATCAAAGTCTCGATAGAGTGTGTCGACAATGATTTTGTGTGTCGAAACAAAAATATACAAATACACGGTCTCGATAGAGTTGTGTCGACTCCAACTTTTCTGTCAACACAAATTCGATATCTGTGTCATCACAATTCTTTTCTTTGTCGACACAACTTAATGAAAGTGTCGACACAGTGAGAATGTGTCGACGCAACTTTCTAGCTTAGACAAAATTTCTTGAGAAATTTTGGACTTACTGATACCACTTGAAAAAATTTGAGTTGCCCTATCACCTTATTCTTTGTTCAACATACCTAACTCAAATTTAAAATAATTGAACTTACTTTCATCCAGAGGTTTTGTAAATATATCAGAAATTTGGTTGTTAGTGTTGACAAATTCTAGAGTTATGTCTTCCTTTTCAACATGTTCTCTGATGAAACGAAATCTAATTTCTATATGCTTAGTTCTACTGTGTGAAACAGGATTTTTAGCAATAGAAATATCACTAGTAGAATCACAAAATAATGGAATTCTACATACCTTGATGTCATAGTCTTCAAGTTGATGCTTTATCCACAAAAACTGAGCACAGCAGCTGCCTGCAGCTACATATTCTGAGTCAGCAGTGGAAATAGCCACACTTGTTTTTTTCTTGCTGCTCAGTGACACCAGCCTACCTCGTAGGAATTGACATGTTTTAGTGGTACTTTTTCTATCTTCTTTGCAGCCTGCAAAGCCTGCATCTGAAAAACCTGTTAGTAGGAAATCTCTATTCTGAAGCTACCAAAGACCTAGATTAGGTGTGCCCTTAAGATATCTCAAAATTCTCTTGACAGTAGTATAATGAGATTCCTTTGGGCAAGCTTGGTACCGAGCACAAACACATGGAGCATACATGATGTCAGGTCTACTAGCAGTCAAGTAAAGTAGTGAGCCAATTATCCCTCTATACAAAGACTCATCAACAGGTTTTCCTACTTCATCTTTACCTATAGGCATACTTGTTCCCATTGGAGTTTTCATGGTGGAGGCTGACTCCATGCCATATTTCTTCATTAACTCCTTGGTGAACATAGACTGAGATATGGACAATCCATCATTAGTCTGTCTAACTTGGTGTCCCAAGAAGAATTTCAGCTCACCCATACTGTTCATCTTAAACTTCCCTTGCATAAGTTCGGCAAACTTACTACAAAGGTTGTTTTCTGTAGGTCAAAAGATAATGTCATCAACATATATCTGGACTAGTATGATCTTGCCTTTAGATTCCCTAAAGAATAGAGTCATATCTATTTTCCCTCTTGAGAATTTATTCTCAATAAGGAAGGTAGACAAAGTTTCATACAAAGTCTTAGGGGTTGTTCCAATCAATATAGAGCTTTCTTAAGCCTATATACATTGTTGGGATTATGAGATTCAACAAAACCTGATAGCTGTTCTATATATACTTCTTCCTTCAAGTCTCTATTCAGAAAAGCAGACTTGACCTCCATTTGGAATACTTTGAACCATTGAAAAGCTGTATAAGCCAGGAACAATCTTATTGCTTCCAACCTTGCCAATGGGGAAAAAGTTTGATCAAACTATATCCCTTCTTCCTGTCTATAGCCCTTTGCTACCAGTCTAGCTTTATTCTTGATTATGGTGCCATTCTCATCTAGTTTATTCCTATAGATCCACTTTGTTCCTTTAACATTTTGATCTTTTGGTTTAGGAACCAACTCCCATACTTTACATCTTTTGAATATATTCAACTTTTCCTGCATGGCATAAATCCAGTTTGTGTCTAGCATGGCAGCTTATAACTTCTTAGGTTCTATCGGTGACAGAAAGCTTGTACAAAGAACTGTGTTCATGCTTTTGCTCCTAGTTAGAGCTCCCTTACTTACATCACCAATGATTTGGTGTGTAGGATGATCCTTCAAGTGTCATCTAGCTGGAGGATATTTGTCAACCTCTTGGTCTTCTTCACTTTCCTCATTCTGATGCACATCATTGTCTACATCTTCATCCAGAGAGTCTTGTACCCCCCCTTGATAATATCCATCCTTTTATTCATCTAGTCTTGCAGGTTGGTCTTCACTAGTAGTCAGCTTGTCCATACTTTCCTTTAAACCTGTAGAAATACCAGAAGTGCTAGACAGTTCACGATTAATTAACTTAGACTCATTAAATACTACATGGACAGATCCTTCTACAACTTGTGTAGCCAAGTTGTAGATTCTGTATGCCCTACTGTTATTGTTGTACCCAACAAATATCCCTTCGAGGGATTTGGCAGCAAACTTAGTTTGGTAGTGCTTACCATTAACTAAGACAAAACATTTTATACTAAAGATTGTAAACTAGGAAATGTTTGGTTTTCTGCCTTTCATAATCTCATAGGGAGTCTTCATATGTCTTTTATATATGGAAGATCTATTGAGAACATGACATGCACTATTTACTGCCTCAGCCTAGAAGTATTCAGTGAGAGAAGTGTCACTTAGTAGTGTTCTACTTGCCTCAATTAGAGTCCTATTCTTTCTCTTAGCAACTCCATTTTGCTGGGGAGTTATAGATGAGGAGAACTCCTGATGAATCCCAAGTTCTTCACAGAACTTTGTCTTACACTCAGACTGAAATTCAGTTCCATGATCACTACTGATTTTGACTACTGAATTGTTAACTTCATTTTGAATTTGTCTAATAAAAGTCTGGAAGACAGTAGGGGTTTTTCAGATTTCTGCCTCAAGAAGAAAACCGATGTAAATCTAGAATACTCATCCACAATAACTAATGTGTATGCTTTACTACCTATACTATGAACTAACATAGGACCAATAAATCCATATGTAGGAGATATAGACATCTCAATGAATATTTGGTATCAAGTCCATGGAAAGACTTCTTGGTCTATTTTCCCTTTCGGCAAGCTGAACAAACACCCTCTTTAATGAACTTGACCTGAGGACCATTCCTAACTAGCTCCATAATAAATAATTGTCCTATTGACTTATTGTTCAGATGAGCTAGCCTCTTGTACCATTAGACACACTGTGATGCTTTCTCATCTGCAACAAGATAAATAGGTGAGTTTTTGTACTCACAATCAAGGTTAAGATAATATACATTCCCTTTCCCAGTGCCAGTCAGAATGATCTCTTGATCACTTGACCTCTTTATTTGGCACTCACCCTTGAGGAAATAGGTGTCATACCCAAGATCACTTAGGTTACTTTTGATATTTAGGTTATGTTTCAGACCTTTCACATAAGCAACTTGAGTGATACAGATAGAGTTACTAGAAATGTTACCAAACCCTTTGATGACACCTTTTTCAGATCCACCAAATATTACTTTGGGTCCATTCTCAATGGGAGAATAGTCCTTCAACATCCTTCTTGTTCCATTCATGTGCCTGGAACATCCACTATCCTAGTACCATATAGGGTTATTTCCACTTGGACTCACCTGCATCAAATAAAGATTTACCTACTCTTAGAACCCAAATATTTATTGGGTCCTAGGTTAAGGTTAGCTTGAAATCTGACCTGCTTACCTGCAGCCTTTCTAACAGGTAAACTGGCCTTATTCTGAATACTAGTATTGAACCAACAATCAATGGCAAAGTGGCCCACCTTGCCACAACACAAACACTCAAATCAAATGTACTTTTTCTTAAGTACATGCTTCAAAACATTGTTGCCAGTATTCCTTTTAAGTATAGGTGCTGGAGCTGCATACCCCAAGGATTCCTTAAGAACTTGATGGGTTTGCTTATATGGTGGACTATTAGCATATGCACCCAAACCATTGAGATCACCATACTCACAGTGACCATGAGTGAGGTCATGATCATACCTGTTAGTAGGTTGTATCACTTTTTTAAATTAAATAGGGGGTTTTATAGCTAGTGGCTGAACTGGGCCTTTGTCTTTTCCTTGAGAATTGGCTGCCCTTATTCATTCCTTGAAGCCTAGTCCTGTCTTTCCTTTCTGAGATATAAAGTTATCTATTAAAGGCAAGACAGACTTTGGCTTTGAAAATTTAGCCACTAGATCCTTTTCTTTCTTGAGTCTTGCTTCCAGATTGTTGATGTGATTTTCTTTGAAGGAGATTGTGCCCATCTGAATAACAGTTATGCTTTTCAGTTTGGCAACCTCATTCAATTTCATATCCAACATCTTTGCTTAATCTGATGTAGCCAGTTTGAGAGATTCAATTTCCTTAGCCTTCTTCTTTACAAGGAATTTGCTTCTCTTAAGAGCTTGCAACAAACCACCATACTCATCAATTAATTGATGTACATCCCCCTCAGATTCAGAACCATCCACATATCTTGATGTTGATGCTTTTGATTCTGATCCAGTAAAATAATAAGAAGCTAAGGATGGACTGTATACCTTACTTGGAACAAGCTGATCCTGGCACTGATCTTCTTATGAAAGAGCCATCAGCCCTCTACAACAATAATCTTCACCTCCATTTATGGAATCCAGCATTTGCAAGAATTCTTATTCCATAGACTCATCTTCTGTAGTAAGCATCCCAATATAAGCTTCTGTATCATTCTCTTCTCCAGATTCTTAGGATGAAGAGTCAGTCCAACTCTTCTACTTCTAGGCAACAAAGGATTTCTCCTTCTTGCCTTTATTTTGAGGCTTCTTTTTATCCTTAGTCTCCTTTCTCTTATCAGGATAGTCAGTTAGGACATGTCCAGGACTATTGCAGGAATAACAAACAATTTTAGAGGTAGTTTTTTACTAGGATTAGAGGCATACCTGTCCTCCTTAAAACTCTTCTTCTTTTTGTTATAATCATCCTTGAAGAAGGATGAAGATGGCTTGGTTCTCCATTTGTTCTTCTTCATGAACCTCTGAAACTTCCTTGTAAAGGCAGCAAAGTCTTCATCATAATTATGGATGTCTGATGTACTGATGTTAGGATATTCTTCTTCAGCCTCAGCACTTATTCTGGGTAAAGAAGGAGACTTTCTCCTATCATTTCTTGTGGCTTCAGCTTTAAGGCTACTGACTTGTCTTTATAATCAATCCGACTTTTTCTCTCCTCCTCCTTTCTGGCAGTGAGTTGCATCTCACAAGATAGCAGTTTTCCAAACAAGGTTAGTGTAGGTGTATCAGCAAGACTGGCCACCTCTCTGATGGCATATATTTTTGTATCCCCGTCCTTGGTCAGTGACCTGAGAAACTTATCATTCAATTCATATGTGCTAAAGACTCTTCCATAGTTCATCAGCTCATTTAAAATTCTAAAGAACTTCTTGTAACAATATGTTATGCTGTCTGACATTGCTTGTATGAAGCTTTCATATTCTTGATTCAATATAGATTTTTTATCCTCTCTTACTTCTTCAGTTCCCTCCATGTAGACAATCAAGGTGTCCCACATCTCCTTTGAGGTTTTTCAATGTACCAAATTCTGAAATGTGGCATCATCTATAGCACTCACAATTATGTTTTGTGCCCTCTTGTCTAAAGTTGCCAGAATGATCTCATCTTCAGTCATTTCAGAATAGCTCTTTGGGATTTTGAGATTAGCATCAAGAGCTGATATATTTATTGGAATTAAAGGACCTTCTTATACTGTGATATAGATTTTAGGATCAAATGCTTCCATGACAAACAGACCCTTTCTTTCCATATACCAAAGTTTTCTTTCCTGTAGATGGGAAGTTTCATGGATCCAAATTCCTTCTGATTCTTATTTGAACCCATTCTGGCAAATTGTTAATTTCCTTGGAGATTTACTCAGACTTTTAGGTATATTTTTGAGCAACCTCCATCTGATACCACATCAAAGATTTGATATCAAGAGCCTAAACACCTAGAGGAGGGGGGGGGTGAATAGGTTCTAATCCATTTTAACAATTACGGCAATTAACACAACACAAATATCACAAAAACAATCACAGAAAATACACATCACAGCACACCAAGATTTATAGTGGTTCTCCAAGTTATGGGTACGTCCACTTTCCTCCTTCGCCTATCTAATAAAGAACTGGATTCGGCCAAACTTCCTTCCCCTAGCTCAGATCAACAGATCTTACAACTCAGAACCTGATAGGTTCCTGCAACTCAGACTTCTTCAAGTCCTACCTCAGATTCTTCCCAATAATCCTACCTCAGGCAACAACCCTACCTCAGCCTTTATCTCTAGGCCTACAACTCAGACTTCTTAAAGTCCTATACCTCAAGCACTCAGCCCTACCTCAGCATTTATAAATTTAGGCTTACAACTCAGAACTATAACATATCTTACAAATAAATGTTTGTTTAAGGAAATAAAAACTTCACCCAGTTCAACAGATAAAAGGGTGAGAACTTCTTGATTAGTTCTTGATTGAACTGAATACTCTAGATCCAACCTGACTTAGCTTCTTCAAAGCATCTTTAATTTGAACAAAATAAGGTTGATCTTCAATTGGAGTTGGAGTAGATCTTCAATCAGCTCCCTTCTTGAATTCAGAATCAGATCTGAATTTTACTTGCAGATTTTTCAGGATCTACCTTCTTGTGGGATTTCCTCTTGCTCCCCCTCACTGGTTCTCGATCTCTATTGAGTCAGTTATTACACCTCTTGATTCTGTTTTGTATTATGTTCTTTTTGGTTGCTAAGGATGAGCCCTTTATATAGAGTTCATCCACGATTACTGGATGATCCGGTTTATAACGTCCTTCTAACAGTACTGACAAATGTGTCAGTCTTGTTAATTATGACAGCAATCAAGTCTTCAGACGTGACAATTGACCCTTCATTGAACTTCTATCACAGCAGGTAACAGTTAGCAAAATACTTCAAATGTGACGATAGAAATAGACAAAGTGTCGACACAATACTTGATGATGTTGACACAACTTCCAATGTGTCGACACCGTCATTCTTTATCTTCTCGACATAGCTTCTGTTGTATGTGTCGACACATGTCTTGTGTGTCGACACAACCTCTCTTGGTATCAACATAGCTGATGCTGATAGATAGCGTTGAGTTTGTGTCCATATGTCATTGAGTGTGTGTCTAGATGTCGTTGAGTGAGTGTTGACACAAGTCCCGTGTGTCGACACAAGCCTTTCAGACTCAGTATAGCTGTTGTTGATAGATGGCGTTTAGTGTGTGTCGACACAACTCCCGTGTGTCGACACAAGCCTTCCAGACTAAGTATAGATGTTGTTGATAGTTTGAGTTGAGTGTGTGTCGATACAAGTCCTGTGTGTCGACACAGTCTTACTTCTGGTGTCGACATAACTCTTGGGTGTCGACACAGCTCCTGCTTAAGTTGTCGACACAAGTCCTCGGTGTCGACACTGGTATTTAGAAATATTTATTGCATTTCTTAAACCTGCACACTGAAACTCAACATTCCATCAAATACCCCTTTATGTATACCATTGAGTTAAGTGAGGCTTCTCCAAATCGGGTACATATTTTCCGTTGTACCCAACACAACCACTAAGCGAGCCTATAGCCCTTCCAGGTTGATGAGAGCCTGCTCGGTAGGTCTTCTCGGGGTCTCCTCTCCAAAAACAACTCCAACCACCGAGTGAGCATACAACCCTGCCAGCTTGATGAGAGCCTGGTCACCGCGTCTTCTTGGGGTATCCTCTCGAAAACCAACTCAAACCACTGAATGAGCCTACATCCTTGCCAGCTTGATGAGAGCCTGGTCAGCGGGTCTTCTCGGGGTCTCCTCTCCAAAAAAAACTCCAACCATCGAGTGAGCCTAAAGACTTGCCATCTTGATGAGAGCCTGGTTAGCGGGTCTCCTCTCCAAAACCAACTCCAACCCCCGAGTGAGCCTACTACCCTACTAGCTTGATAAGAGCTTGGTACGCGGGTCTTCTCGCGGTGTTCTCTCCAAAACCAACTCCAACCACTGAGTGAGCCTACAACCCTGCCAGCTTGATGAGAGCCTGGTCAGCAGGTCTTCTCGAGGTTTCCTCTCCAAAACCAATTCAAACCACCGAGTGATCTTATAGCCCTCCCAGCTTGATGAGAGCCTTGTCAGCGGGTCTTCTCTCGGACTCCTCTCCAAAACCAACTCCAACCACCGAGTGAGCCTATAGCCCTGCCAGCTTGATGAGAGCTTGGTAAGCGGGTCTTCTCGGGGTCACCTCTCAAAAACAAACTCCAACCACTGAGTGAGCCTACAACCCTTCCAGCTTGATGTGAGCCTGGTCAGCGGGTCTTCTCGGGGTATCCTCTCAAAACCAACTCCAACCACCGAGTGAGCCTATAGCCCTGCCAGCTTGATGTGAGCCTGTCCAGCGTGGCTTCTCAGGGTCTCGTCTCCAAAAACAACTCCAACCACCGAGTGAGCCTACAACTATGCCAGCTTGATGAGTGCCTGGTCAGCAGGTCTTCTCGGGGACTCCTTTCAAAAACCAACTCCAACCATCGAGTGAGCCTACAACCCTGCCAGCTTGATGAGAGCTTGGTCAGCGGGTCTTCTCGGGTCTCCACTCCAAAACCAACTCCAACCTCCGAGTGAGCCTACAACCCTGCTAGCTTGATGAGAGCCTTGTCAATGGGTCTTCTCAGGGTCTCCTGTCCAAAACCAACTCCAACAACCGAGAAAGACTACATCCCAGCCAGCTTGATGAGAGTCTGGTCAGCGGGTCTTCTCGGGGTCTCCTCTCCAAAACCAACACAAACCACCAAGTGAGCCTACAACCATGCCAACTTGATGAGAGCTTGGTAAGCGGGTCTTCTCGTTGTCTCCTCTCCAAAACTACAGCAATCTTATCTCATTAAGAAAAACACCTGGAATTACATTGCATCAGAAAGCCGTGCCAAGTTTACAAGTATTGGAAATAAAAAATATCCGATTTCAGAAGAAATAAACAACAGGTATGAAAAAGACAACATTAAGTGTAGAATTGCTTTAGGTCATCTCTGCTTCGAGAGTGATCAAGGGGTACCACGTCCACATCCTGGAGGTGGTACCCTCCTGATTTCAAGACCTCTGTTATTATGAAAGGGCCCTTCCAGTTGTGGTTGAGCTTCCCCACGGAGGCCCCCCCTGTCCGCTGCATCTCCTTTCTTGGTCACCAAGTCTCCATTCTCGAAATGCTTAATCCTGATGTGCTTATCAAAATACATGGACATTGGCGCTTGACCTCCTCCTGTCGGATTTAGGCTAGCTCTCTGAGTTCTTCCACCAGGTCGAAGGAGAGCTTCTGCTCCTCCTCATTGTTTGCTTGCCATCCTTCATCTCCCTTCCTCGGCGCTACCACCCTGGGGGATTCAACCTCGAACTCCACAAGTATAACGGCCTCTTAGACGTGGGAAAGTTTTAATGGAAACTCTCCCATGGAGGTATTTGGTATAGTCCTTAAAGGCCTGAGGACGGAGGGGAGGTGCTCTACCCAACTTCCCCTTAAGTTCTCTACCTTCTTCTTCAAGAGATTCACGATGACCTTGTTCGTGGCTTCCACCCGCCCATTGCTTCGAGGGTGGTGAACCGAGGCAAACCGAAGGCCTATGCCAAACTAGACACAGAAGTCCACAAATTCTCTACTAGTGAACTGTTGTCCATTATCGATGACAATTGCCAAAGGGAGCCCATGTCAGCTGACGATCTCTCCCCATACATTGTTTTTGACTACCTGTGACATCACCTTTTCCAATGCCTTAACCTCCAGCCACTTTGATAAATAATCCACCATGACCAGCAAGAACTTCCTCTGAACATTGGCTTGGGGAAACGGGCCCACCAAATCTAGCCCCCATATGGCGAAGGGCCATGGAGCCATAATCGTGAGCAATCTTTTGTCCGGGAGGAGTTGAAGAGGGGCAAACTCCTTACATTTTCTTAATCTCCTTCCGAATTCCTCAACATCCCTTCTGAGGGTAGGCAAGAAGTAGCCTTGCCTCAACACCCTTCCCTCCAGGGTCTGACTTTCCGAGTGGCTCCCACATTCTCCCGAGTGAATTTTCTCCAGTACCCTCGGAGCCTTCTTCTAAAATACACATCGAGCCAGCAGGCCTGATATCATCTTTCGGTATAAGTTTCCCTCTTTTAACAGGTAATATGCTGATTTGTACCTAACTAGCTTCCTCTCATGGTCTCCCTCGGGTAGACGTCCTGATGACAAGAAGGTGATAAATGGGTCCATCCAGGACCCCTGTTGGTCCACTTCCATCAACACCCCCTCCTCTATTGAAGTCATGAAGAGCTCTGTCATAGTTCCTCCAGCCCAAGGGCCGTGCTTGGCGAGCAGGTCTGCCCGGGTATTTTCTTCCCTTGGGACATGTTGAATTGAAAAGCTGCGGAATTGCCCGATGACACTGTTCACCTTCAACAAGTACAATTGGAGGGTGGGCTCCCTCACTTCAAATTCCCGATTGATGTGCCCTGCAATTTCCATAAAATCAGTGGAGACCTTGATGTCCTGTATGCCGAGCTCACGAGCCAGCCCGAGCCCTGCTATGATGGCATCATACTCTACCTGATTGTTGGTGAGGGTGAAGTGAATATTTAGGGCCTGCTCGATTCTGGTTCCCTCGGTACTTATTAAAATCGTCCCTCCTCTAAAATAGCCTCTTCCCGAGGCCCCATCTACGAGCATCTCCCAATCCACTACAAGAGATGCTTCAGCCTCCTTGACCTCAACCACATAATCTGCCAAGAAATCTGCCACCGCCTGCTTCTTGATAGCCACCCGAGGAATGAAAACGAGATCGAACTCACTTAGCTCTATCGCCCACTTGGCTAACCTCCCTGAATGCTCCACCCCCGGTAGAATGCAGTGGAGGGGGTGATCCGTCACGACCTGGATAGAATGAGCTTGGAACTACGACTTGAGCTTCCAGATTGAGATGATGAGGGGGAAGGATAGCTTTTCAAGGATTGGGTACTTTAGCTCCGCCTTTTTGAGGACCCTGCTTACGTAAAAAATTGGGAACTGCCTTTTACCTTCTTCTCGCACAAGGACCGAACTCACTGCTCCTGTCCCTACCCCCAAGTACAGGAACAAACTCTCTCCCTCTCGTAGCCCTTGGAGTAGCAGTGTTTGGGTGAGTTGTTTCTTCAGAGCTAGAAAAGACTTTTCACATTCAGTGGTCCATTCAATTTCTTCCCTCCTCTCAAAGTTCGAAAGAAGGGGGAGCACCTCTCTCCTGCCCTGGAGAAGAACCTACTCAATCCCGCCAACTTGCCAGTGAGGCGTTGGACCTCTTTGACATTCTTCGGAGATTCCAACTCCAAGATCACTTTTACTTTGTCTGGATTAGGCTCTACTCCTGATGGGGTGAGGAGGTGTCCTAAGAACTTCCCCCTGCTGGCTCCAAATATGCAATTTAGAGGGTTTAGCCTTATCTTGTATTTTCTTATGGTTCTAAAGGTTTTTTCTAGATCCAAAATGTGAGACTTGAGATCTTGGCTCTTAATCATCAAGTCATCCACGTAAACCTCAAGGTTCCTCCCCTTCTGTTCCCGGATGATCCGGTCCACCATTCTTTGGAAAGTTGCCCCCACATTCTTCAACCTGAAGGGCATCATATTGTAGCAGAAGCACCCATCCTCGGTGACAAAGGTGACATCCTTGATCTCTGGGGGGTGCATGCGTATTTGGTGGTACCCTGAAAAGGCATCTAAAAAACGTATTAGTGAAAAACCGACGGCTGAATCGACCAGCGCGTCGATTCGAGGAAGAGAGTAACAATCCTTAGGGCATGCTTATTTAAATGATAGAAATCGATACACATCCTCAACCTTCCTTTCCCTTTCTTCACCATTACAACATTTCTTACCCACCCCAGATACTTATTCACAGATATAAATCCCGTCAGGAGTAGCTTTTCCACCTCCTCTATGATGGGCCTGGCCATCTTGGAAGCATTGGCCCTCTTCTTCTGTTGGATGGGAAGAACCTTGGGGTCATGGTTGAGACAATGGCATGCCACGTCCGTGTCGACCCCTGGCATATCAGCTGCTCTCCATCCAAAGACGTCGATGTTCTCCTTCCCGCACCTTAGGATCTCTTCCTGGTCCTCGGGGCTGAGCTCTCCATTGACTTTGATCTTTTCCTTTCTCCCCTCCTTCGTGAGGATGTCCATCTCCAGTACCTCAACTTTAAGACCCCTTTTTTTTTCTTTTCGAACACCGGGGTCTTAGCCCAGAATTGCCGCTTTGCGGTGGCTCCGACTCACGGGAAGGACGCCACTACAAAACGCCAATTCTGCCGGCCCTTTTCGATCACAAAGAGAGAGAAGTAATTATACATAAATGTAAACATGTCCACAAAAACTCATAAATGAAGGGAAATCATATCCAGTCCATCAATAGATAATAACATCAAATAGATAGTAGAAGTACTGCAAAGATACAGTTAAGATGAAATATAGATAAAAGGGCTCGAGCCCGGTACATCAGAGTCCTCACTACATCTCACTCATCGCGGAAGCTATAAAATACTAATCACTCACGGAGCTAGTTGCAGGTGCACCAGTGCTAAACTGACCCACCTCCATGCGTACCGTACTCCGCTGGTGCTGGTCCCTAGACTGCTGGTCCCTGTCCCCCATCTGGTGCTCCTGTAATGTTGCGGTTCGAAAACCATTAGTCATAAAGACTAAGCCCTATCATCCCCTACCCCTCCCCCCACGACTCCAAAGAACCGAGTGGAGAGGAGGAAAGGGAAGCTACAAAAGTGGAGATTAATAAAGCAGATGACAATGGAGCTAATCTAATAACTATCATGGTGTATAAACAACTATCTAGAATAAAGTACATCTAGCAATTCTACGGAAGTAAGTAATAAAGTAGACAAATAGTAAGTAGCAATTGTATAAAAAGGCAGATAGAGAACAAATAAGTAAATAAGTAAGTAACCTTAACTTATATGAATGCCCATACAAACTTATAAGTTAAGGTGTCTTTTGCAAGGCTCCCATCGTATAAAAAGTCCCATACCGATTTATACGTTGGGGTGTCGGTTGTATGCAAATATGAGTGTAGTGATATGCTATGTCATTATTCATGCAAGTGCAACTCACGCACATAACTCTATGCGCACAGACCTTTAGTTCCCCCTGTTCGGGCAGCTAGCTTCACTCCCAGGAACCTCCGTAGTGGCAAACAGAGATAGTGGGTCGGGCCCCCCACTCCTAGGCAGGTATCCACACTACCGGGCCTAGCCCTTCCGTATGCCCCTAGAAGAACACAACCTAGAGTATCAGCGTACTAGCGCTGGCTATATCCACAAGACTTTCTTTTGCTAAGTGTCCCACACCGCCGAGTCAACGTACCGATGTCGGTGTGAATGACAATCAAATACGGAAGACCCACCACCTTTTTGCTTGTACTCAAACCCTCGAGCCCTCGACTCCCCGAACAGTCCCGTCTGTGCATCTACCTTCAGAGCTACCGTCTGAATGGCAACCAAACCAATTATTCTACCTTTCTAGCTTTTGGGGTGTATGTATGTGTATCCCTAATTATACTAGTTGCTCTTTTAGCTTATTATCCTTACGGTTTACGTTAGCCCAGGACTGCCCCCGGTATTCCCAGTGAAGGGCTCTCAAAGGGAACTAGGAACTATGATGGTAGCTAAAGCCCACCGTTCCCTTTCCCAAGGCACTTATTATTATTGGTTGATACCCATTACCTGATCCCTTTTTATGTTACTGTAGATCTAGCCCTAGAGTATGAAGACTCTTGCTCTCCTACCCGGGGTGGACGATCTTTCGTCATTCCCGACACCACTTAACTCCAGCCAATCTCACACTCTACTTATCCTTACTTCCAATAATGAACTTAACTTAACTTGCCCTATCCATCCAGCAAACTACCAAAATTCCATCTCCCCAAGTTTATTGCTCAGTCTAGTTCAGTTTCTGTGGTTTTGCTATATGCAGATCGTCCTAATATACTTGAGGTATATAAGGGGAGGTACTTCAAGTTCTCTTCCAAATCTCCTATAATATTTACTGGAGGTCTATCATGATATAATATAACTAAGTCCAAGATTTCAAAATTTTTCCTTTTTATCGGGCATTTAATTTTTTTATTCTAAGCCTCTCAATGCCCTAGTATGAACATGAAGTGCACTAATGAGCCAACAATAAATCATCATAAAATCGGTAAAAATTCTATGAGACATTTAAGCAGTAATTCCAAGTTTTGAGAAATTTCAGAGGTGTTTAGGCCTACATTTCCTAATTTACCATTTTAGGCAACTTTTACTATATGGTGAAGCAAGTACTGTAAATATATATCCAAAAATCACAAGAAAATTATAGAAGCTTTATAGTGACCTAAAACCATCAGAAACCATGTCCCATAATTTTTTCTAATATTTGGGCTCTGAATTTATTTTAATGTAAAACACTAATTTTCCTAGATTAGAGAAGGAGGTACTATTTTTAATTATCTAAAAATATAGATAGATTTACAGGATTACTATCATGGATAGAAACAACCACTGACAAAATTTCAAAATTTTCCAATTAATAATTAGGTATTATTTGTATTTTTGACTACATATCACAATTGGTATGTTAAAGAAGCAAGTATCCAAAATAATCAGATAAAACTCCCAATAAAAATACAGAAGGTATAACATGCTATAAGATGCCCTAAACAAAGATTTTATAACTTTCCAGTGAACAAAAATTCCAGAATCATCAAAATAAATATCTAGGGCACAACTAGAGTTGTAAATGAAGTACTGTATAAACTATCCCAAAAATCTCAACAAAATTATATTATGGCCATTTAGACTAGAAAATCACCCTGCCAAAATTATATTTGATTTATATTTCATATTTCAGCATAATAGTTCAAATTAAGATTGGTGCCCTAAACTAGGGTTAGGATTTTAGGTGGCCTAACTGTCTCCAAATACCCTAAAATTTTGTCCAGAGAACTATAATGGCCCTATGGTCCTCTTCACAAAATTTCAAGTCAGTCAAAGGTCATTTGACCCCATGACCTTCACAACACTACAAATCCCCATTAAGGGATCTACCCTAGGGTTCTAGGGCTACCCTACACCAAACCACTCCAAACTCCCTTGGAGGGTGTGTCATGCCCTAAAAAGTCAGTGATCAAAATATCAGCCTCTATTGAGGTGATATGCCCACTAAAAATTCCTAGGGGGTGTTTGATCCTAAATAATCCAATAAGGATCAACCTAGGGTTGGATAAAAACCTATTCAAAACATCTCCAAAAGAGATGAAATTTTTACCAGAACCTTATGATAAACCCAGGGACCACTCACCAAAATTTGGGAGGGTTTGGAAGTCATTTAGCCATCTAATTAATTTATTCTAGGATTATAAAATTTTTCTAAAAACTATAGAAAAACATTCTCCAAAAATTCTAATTTTCGGATATGTTTTAGGTATGGCTAATAATAGCCCATACCCCAAATTTCAAGTCATTTGGATGTCTGTATTGATGTGGGAATCCAAATCAATCTTAGTACAACCCTATGGATAGACCTCACCAAAATTTGTACTGTGGTCTAACCAGGACTCCAAATCGAGTGAAATCAATTTTGAATTAAACTAGACTTCAAGGGCTACATGTTCTATATTGACCACATTTTATTTTCAGCCCCTACGGGCTATAATATTCAGTTTAAACCTAGTGCATAGTATAGGGGGATTAATTCCTAATTATACAATATATAATATAATAAAATGCTACTGTTCATCTTCTTCTTTACCCGAACCCGAACAGCACAAGAAAAACAACTATTCTTGAAGCCTTTCTAAAGCTATTTCCCGGCCACCCAGCTATCTCCCTGGCTAGCAACCACCACCACCACCTCTGTTGAGGTGAGGGATACCATCGGGCGGCTGCACGGCCGCCGGAGAGGCAATTTCCGGCGAACCCGACCACCATTTATTTTTAAAAACCATGGAAAAGCTCACTCAATCTTGCTCCTTTGAGCTCTACATCTATCTTAAATAATTTCTAATATCTATCCATAGAAGAAGAGGTAGAGGAGGACCTTGTTCGTGGTTTGGAGTCGAGTCGATCGTCGTGATGCCATTTGTGAGGTGGTGGCATCGCCAGAATTCTTCAACAGCACAATGGGAGGCTTGAAACTTCAGGTAAGGGCTGGGAAACTTAATCCTTGAGCCTAAGGGGCCTTTTAAAGGGAAGAAATGGGGAGTGGGAGGTTATAGGCTATCCAACCATTATTGTATCTTCAAGAGCAAGCTCGGTCATGGTGGAGGGGAGCTAAAACGGCTTTGTAATAGCTGGAGGAGGGATGGAAACTCCTCTCTTTGAGAGGAGTTTAATCCAGCCATTTCAAGGGGAAGAGGGAAGGCCATGGCATCAAATGCCATTGATGGCCATGAAGCCTAGCTCTCGTCCATGGCCGTAACTGCCCTATTGCAAAGCTATCGGTCCACATGTCAAGCTTGACCGGTCAACTTAAATTAAATAAGACTTATCAGGTCTTATTGGAGAAAACAGCCCACTCCCAGACCGGCCCGGTTCAGCTGAACCAGCACCCAGCTAGAAATAAAAATGCCATAAAATTCTAAGTATAATGGCGTTGAGTGAGCTCAGCTCACTCAACGCCATCCAAGCTATGGTGTTGAGTGAACTCTGCTCACTCAACGCCATCCCAGACTATGGAGTTGAGTGAGCTCAGCTCACTCAATGCCATCCCAGACTATGCCGTTGAGTGAGCTCAGCTCACTCAACGCCAACCGGATTATGGCATTGAGTGAGCTCTGCTCACTCAACACCACCCATAATATGTTCTTTTAAACGATGGAGTTGAGTGAGCTTAGCTCACTCAACGCCGTCCAGGTTATGGCGTTGAGTGAGCTCTGCTAACTCAACGCCATCCAGACAACACCAAATGGCATTGAGTGCAGTCAGTGCACTCAATGCCGTTCAACTTATGGCGTTGAGCGCACTCAACGCACTCAACGCCATCCCGCCTGACAGTTTACGGCGTTGAGTGAGCTAAGCTCACTCAATGCCATCCAGTCTGCGGCGTTGAGTGAGCTCAGCTCACTCAACGCCATCCTATCGAAACCAGATGGCGTTGAGTGCAGTCAGTGCACTCAACGCCATTCAACTTATGGCTTTGAGTGAGCTAAGCTCAGTCAACGCCATCCCGCTTATGGCTTTGAGTGATTTAAGCTCACTCAACGCCATCCAGCCAACGGCGTTGAGTGAGCTTAGCTCACTCAATGGCATTCAAAGGTCACGGGTGTGACAGATCGGTCACGGGCATGTCAGGCCCATGTTAGAATTTTGGAGCTCAACGATCGTCTTCTTGAGGTCGACGATCGTCGAAGAGGTCACACCCTAGGTCACGGGCGCGACGGGTCGATCACAGGCATGACCACCCCTTGACTCGAAATTTTTGTCGATAATCTTCAATTCCTGGGTTTCCTAAGGTTCTGTTATGACAAAACCACTTCCAGGGGTCTAGCCGAAAATGGGATGTTATAAATCCCAATAAACAAAACAAAGATTTCGTCCGTGAAATCAGGGTTAAGCCTACGAGACTCCAATCGGGAAAAAGGAGCTTGTAACATCCCATGAGAATTGAAAGATTACATCCCTACGTTATGTTTGCTATGTGTTGTTTCAAGTCTAAGACCAATTTGTCAATTTGACTAGGTGTATACCCAAATAAACAAAAGATTAGCCCCTATTCTGGAAATTTCTGTCATATTAGTTTAAATTAGGAAAGCAAATTTATTGTCCAGAGGGGTTTTAAGGTATACCTGACCGAAAAGTTCCGGGTATTTTTGCCACATCAAGTCCTGTGGCTCCCATGTATGCTCCTCCTGCCAATGATTGTTCCATAGAACCTTGACTAGCGGAACCTTCTTCCATCGCAATACCCGCACTGCCGTGTCATCAATCCTGATAGGGTCCAAGTTGACTGACCTATCCGAGGCCACCGTGCCTTCTACCGAGGAAATCAGCTGCTCAGGGCGTAGCAGAGCCCTCCGAAGTAAGGAGACGTTGAAGACGTCATGCAATCCCGCTTACTCCGGAGGTAGCTCCAGTCTATAGGCTAAGGGGCCGATCTGCTCCAGGATCCTATAAGGACCCATATATCTCAAACTGAGCTTCTTCCGCCCGCGAAACCGCGAGACTCCGTGCATCGGCCGTATTTTCAAGAAAACCCGGTCTCCAACCTGGAACTCCACTTGACGATGCCTCGCATCGTAATATTTGGCCTCTCTACTCTGGGCTTCAAACATCCTATCCCGGATCAATCTAATCTGAGCATCTGTATCTGCCACAAACTCCGAGCCGAGTGCCTGCGGATCCTCATCCTGAATCCATGATAGTGGGGTCCTGCACCTCCTTCCATACAATGCCTCATATGGAGCCATGCCTATGCTGGACTAATGGGCGTTGTTGTACGAAAACTCAACCAGTGGAAGCAATCTCTCCCAAGGCTCGCCGCGGTCCAAAATACACAGGCGCAAAAGATCTTCCAGTGTATGGTTGGTGCGCTCTGTCTGCTCGTCGGTCTGAGGGTGAAAAGCTGTACTGAATGTACACCGCGAACCTAGATGGGCATGGACTGACCTCCACTCCCTGGATGTAAACCGCCCATCCCGATCAGAAACGATAGTCTTGGGCACCCCATGATAATGCACAAACTACTCTATGAACCTCCGTACTAATACACTTACTGGTGCGTCCTTCGCCACTGGAATAAATCTGGCCACCTTTGTTAGCCTGCCCACTATCACCCAGATCGAGTCATTCCCCGCACGGGATCGAGGTATCCCATGTATGATGTCCATGGCTATATCCTCAAATTTCCACTCCGGCATCGGAAGTTGTTGCAGCAAGCCTGCCGGGTTCCTACATTCTGCCTTCACGAGTTGGCAGCCTCGCAATGCGTCACAAAGTACGTAATGTATTTCTTTATACCCGGCCAGTACATCGTTCTCTTCAAATATTTTACCATCTTAGTGATCCCCGGGTGTACCGAGTATCGGCTGCAGTGAGCTTCCGTCATGATGTCCTCCCGGATCTGGCCTCCTGCCGGTATGTAGACTTTGCCTCGGAAACACAGGAGCCCATCCCTCAAAGAGTAATCTCCTGTCGTGCCTTCCACCAAGGCTCGGAATATCGGCTCAGCTCTCTCATCCAGCATCTGCCCATCTCTGATTCAGTCTCGAATATCATCAGTAGTAACCATCGACCCCAGGTACTCCATGTATTGCTCTGGGTCATCCTCAGACACTAGTGAAATCTGCATCTCCTCGAATGATCTAACCAACTCCAAGGCCATCAGCTGCGGGCCTACTCCTGACGTACTCGCTCTCCGGCTCAGATCATGTGTGACCACATTCGCCTTCCCCGGATGGTAGTGCATGGTATACTGGTAGTCCGACAGAAACTCCACCCAACATCTCTGCCTGATGTTTAACTCCTTCTGGGTGTTGACATACTTCAGATTCTTGTAGTCAGAGAAGATCTCGCAATGTACTCTGTAGAGATAGTGTCGCCAGATCTTAAGAGCAAAAACAACTGCCCCCATCTCCAAATCGTGCACGGGATAGTTCTGCTCGTGCTGCTTCAACTGACGGGAGGCATAAGCTATTACGTGCCCGTTCTGCATCAGAACGACACCCATCCCCTGATAGGAAGCATCTGCATACACCTGGAATCCTTCCTTCCCTGATGGAAGAGCAAGGATGGGAGCCTAGGTGAGACGATCCTTCAGCTCCTGGAAAGAAGATTCGCATCATGGCGTCAAAATAAAAGGGGACTCCTTCTTCGTCAGAGACGTAAGAGGGAAGGCAATCTGATAGAACCCCTTTACCAACTTCCGGTAATAACCGGCAAGTCCCAGAAACTTCGAACATCCGAGGCCGACTTTAGTGGTGGCCAATCCCGTACTGCCTGGACCTTCGCCGGATCCACTGCCAGACCTGCTCCACTGATGACATGGCCCAGAAAGGCCACCTCCTTTAGCCAGAACTGGCACTTACTGTACTTGGCATACATCTTATGCTCCCGCAGCTTCTCCAAGGTCAAGGACAGATGTCTCGCGTGCTCCTCCTCCGTACTTGAATAGATAAGGATATCGTCGATGAATACGATAACGAAGACATCAGGATACTCTTCGAACACCCGGTTCATCAAGGTCATGAATGCGGAGGGTGCATTTGTGAGCCCGAAAGGCATCACGATAAACTCGTACAAACCATATCTGCTGCTGAAAACCATCTTCGGGATGCCCTCCTCCCGAATGCGAAGCTGGTAGTACCCTGACCTCAAATCCATCTTTGAGAACCAATGGGCTCCCTACAGCTAGTCGAATAGCTCGTTTATCCTTGGTAAGGGATAAGTATTCCGGACCGTCAACCTGTTCAGGGCCCGGTAATCTATGCACAGTCGAAGAGTCCCATCCTTCATCTTAACGAATAACACCGGAGCTCCCCATGGTGAAGAGCTAGGCCGAACGAACCCGGCCTCCACTAACTCCTGAAGCTAGCTTTGAAATTCCATCAACTCCTTTGGGGGCATTCGATAGGGAGCTCTGGATATCAGCTTAGCCCCCGGTACGAGCTGAATCTCAAAGTCCTTCTCTCGGTGCGGGGGTAGCCCTGGTAGCTTCTCTGGAAACATGTCGACGAAGTCCCGCACTACCAGAATATCTGAAATGGAGTCCTTGGCAATGAACGCCTCAAAAAATACCTGATAAACTTCTTCCCCCTGCAGGTGGGCCTTAACGACCTACACAGACGATAATAAGGTACGGGGTGCTGGTATAATACCTTCGATGACAATGAAGGAGTCGTCGTGCCTCACAGTGATCCTCTTCGCCATCCAGTCGATCTGGGAATTGTTCCAGCACAACCAAGTCATGCCCAGTATCAGATCGTAATCTGGCATCTTTAGAATCGTCGCTGGTGCCTAAAACGCCTTCCCGCCGATCCACGCTTCCATATCGCAATGAGCAGAGGTCATTATCTCTGATCCATCGGGTAGGCGGACCCTCATCATCTTCCCGGTGAATGGTTCCACACCTGCCAATCCTTTTACGAAATCCTCTGACACGAACGAGTGCGACGCACAAGTATCGAAGAGAGTGTGAGCGGGCTTTCCGCTAACGAAGACTATGCTTGGGGTAATTAAGTATCTTTGTATTCTTTTTGCAGTTGTCTTCTCTTAATTTTTAACTAGGTTATATCTAAAATACTTGTTTATATGAAGAAAATTTAAAAGTACTGCCATACCTTCGATAACCTGCTCCGGGTTCCGGGGCTGTGTCAGGTCTAGAGCATACACCTGCTCCCTCTCTGGCCTGCGGCCTCGATCCTGAAATCCGCGTACTCGGTCCTTTCCTCATCCGCCAAACTTTAGGGGAGGTGGAGCGCCATGTTGTGCTAGTGGGGGTGCTCGCCTCATAGGGAAGTTCCTCTTGATATGCCCCGGCTGATTGCACCGAAAGCATACCGGTGGCTTCTCTGTTGTCCTTTGCATCTCCAGCATCTATAAAGGTTAGGGAGCAAATACCCCCTTACTTCTCTGCTCCTTCCCAAACTCCTGACAAGGATGATCCTCGTTCCTTCTCTCCCCAATAACCTGGCCTCGAGGACGGTCTCTACGACCTCCAATAACTGTATCATCATCCGGTCTCTTCTGGCTCTTCACTGTAAGCTGATCCACCTCTCTCTTCTTAGCCATCTCCAGAATCCTGGACAGACTCCCCTCTGAGATGAAAAGGAGGGCCTGTCTCATGTTGTCTTGCAGCCCCTTATAAAACCTTTGGGCATAGCCAGCATCGTTTAACTTGTAAGTGTCCGCATAGCGAGCCAGGTGAGTGAACTCAAGATAGTACTCCACCACAGTCTTGTTCCCCTACCTCAACCGCAGGAACCTATCTTCCAGGTCGTCCCTCGCCGACTGCGGTTCAAAATCTCCCAAGAGTGCTGCTCTAAACTCCTCCCAAGTAATATCAGCGCAATCCATCCCCTCAAAGGTGGTGTCCAGCTGAGATTTCCACCACCTCTTTCTGTGTTACTCTAGGCAGGAGACCGCCAAAGCAACTGCCTCCTCAGTGGGGAATCGAATCCCCGTTAGCATCTCATAAATGGTATCCAATGATTCCACTATGCGTACTACAGACTCCATCTCCAGGTAGGATGGAGGGGAAAGTCCTCGGAAGACAGTCATCCAATTGGCCCCGGGGTTTGGCTTTGGGGCCGAGGCTTGCTGAGCTCGGAAGGACTCCAGAATGGCCATCAGTGTTTGCCCCATCTCCGTCTCCTAGAATGGAGCTGGATCCGGCGAAGATGGGACCACATTCGGAGCCTGAGGTGTCCCCTACTGTGATGTAGGGTTCGTCGCATGCTACAAGGAAAAATTCCACTTGTTAGAGGGTGTATGAATGGAATATAAGAAAGGGTAGGATGCACTTTCACATGTGATTTCCCTTACGGGCACACCACTGCTTCCGCTCCTAGTTTGTCCGCAAACTAAGCTTGCACGGGGGTGGCCAAGGTTTTTGTGGACAACTTCTCTTCCGATCGAGGTCTGCTCTGATACTACTTATAAGGCCCCCATTTTTTTCCTTTTCGAACACCGGGGTCTTAGCCCAGAATTGCTGCTTTAAGGTGGCTCCGACTCACGGGAAGTCCGCCACTACAAAACGCCAATTCTGCCGGCCCTTTTCGATCACAAAGAGAGAGAAGTAATTATACATAAATGTAAACATGTCCACAAAAACTCATAAATGAAGGGAAATCATATCAAGTCCATCAATAGACAATAACATCAAATAGATAGTAGAAGTACTGCAAAGATACAGTTCAGATGAAATATAGATAAACGGGCTCGAGCCCAGTACATCAGAGTCCTCTCTACAACTCACTCATCGCGGAAGCTATAAAATACTAATCACTCATGGAGCTGGTTGCAGGTGCACCGGTGCTAGACTGACCCACCTCCATGCGCACCGTACTCCGCTAGTGCTGGTCCCTGGACTGTTGGTCCCTGTCTCCCATCCGGATCTCCTATAATGTTGTGGTTCGAAAACCATTAGTCATAAAGACTAAGCCCTATCATCCCCTACCCCTCCCCCCACGGCTCCTAAGCACCTAGCGGAGAGGAGGAAAGGGAAGCTATAAAAGTGGAGAGTAATCAAGCAGATGATAATGGAGCTTACCTAACAACTATCATGTTGTATAAAAACCTATCTAGAATAAATTACATCTAGCAATTCTATGGTAGTAAGTAATAAATTAGACAAGTAGTAAGTAGCAATTGTATAAAAAGGCAGATAGAGAACAAATAAGTAAATAAGTATGTAAGTAACCTTAACTTATACGAATGCCCATACAAACTTATAAGTTAAGGGGTCTTCTGCAAGGCTCCCATCGTATAAAAAGTCTCATACCGATTTATACGTTGGGGTGTCGGTTGTATGCAAATATGAGTGTAGTGATATGCCATGCCATGATTCATGCAAGTGCAATTCACGCACATGACTCTATGCGCACAGACCTTTAGTTCCCCCTTTTGGGCAGCTAGGTTCACTCCCAGGAAGCTCCGTAGTGGCAAACGAAGACAGTGGGTCGGGCCCCCAATCCTAGGCGGGTATCCACACTACCGGGCCTAGCCCTTCCATACGCCCCTAGAAGAACACAACCTAGAGTATCCGCGTACTAGCGCTGGCTATATCCACCAGACTTTCTTTGGCTAAGTGTCCCACACTGCCGAGTCAACGTACTGATGTCGGTATGAAAGACAATCAAATACGGAAGACCCACCACCTTTATTCGGTACTCAAACCCTCTAGCTCTCGGCTCCCCGGACAGTCCCGTCCGTGCATCTACCTTCAGAGCTACCGTCTGAATGGAAACCAAACCAATTATTCTACCTTCCTAGCTATCGGGGTGTATGTATGTGCAACCCTAATTATACTAGTTGCTCTTTTAGCTTATTATTCTTATGGTTTACGTTAGGTCAGGACTACCCCCGGTATTCCCCGTAAAGGGCTCTCAAAGGGCACTAGGAACTATGATGGTAGCTGAAGCCCACCGTTCCCTTTCGCAAGGTACATATTATTATTGGTTGATACCCATTACCCGATCCCTTTTTATGTTACTGTAGATCTAGCCCTAGAGTATTAAGACTCTTCCTCTCCTTCCCGGGGTGGACGATCTTTCGTCGTTCCCGACACCACTTAACTCTAGCCAATCTAACACTCTACTTATCCTGACTTCCAATAATGAACTTAACTTAACTTGCCTTATCCATCAAGAAAACTACCAAAATTCCATCTCCCCAAGTTCATTGCCCACTCTAGTTGAGTTTCTGTGGTTTTGCTATATGCAGATCGTCCTAATATACATGAGGTATATAAGGGGAGGTACTCCAAATTGTCTTCCGAATCTACTATAATATTTACTGGAGGTCAATTGATGAGTTGTAAATATACCTATATTTTTGTATTTTATTTAAGTCATTTTTGTTTATTTTTGTCTTTTATAGTTGTTTTATTCAATAAAATTGCTTTTTTTTGTAAAAAGTATAAAAACTTAGTTTGTTTTTATTTTTCTGAAAAATTTCTAAAAAGTCAAAATTTTTGCCTGTCGCGCCCGTGACCATGCCCGACACGGGCGTGTCAGGCACTCAACGCCATCATCGAGTCGACACTCAATGATTTCACTGTTCAAGACTCAACGCCTTCATGTCACGCTCGTGTCAAAGCTCGTCACGCCCGTGTCGATGTCGGCACTCAATGCTTCGTCAACTGTCAATGCTGCCGACATCGAGCTGCCAGCTGTCCAAGTCACGCCCTCCGTCACGCCCGTGACCATACTGGTCACGCCCGTGACCGCCACGTGGCCCGCCCCGAAGTCAAAGCTCCCGTCAAATCCTCAAATTGACCTCCCCGACACGCCCAGCGTCACGCCCGTGACCTGGGACGTGACCGCCACATTTTCAGCTGAAGTCAACTTTCCAGTCAAATCACCCAATCAGCTCATGTACAGTAGTGACACGCCCCCTGTAATGCCCTAGTCACGGGCGTGACCAACCCAAAATTTTGCCTATAAAAGGCCAGCTGCTGTATGAGATTTTGGTCCACTTTTTTGGTCCAAATTGCTTAAGGGAGGTGCTGCCCATTTGGACTCCATGCTTATGTAAGGGAATTATTTTATCCCTCTCTCTCTCTTAGTTCGTATTAGGATGTTTGCTTTAGTTTACTTTGTAATAGCTTTTTATTTAATAAAATTGTAGACTTTTTCTCTCTTGCATAGTATGAAAAATTCATGGAAGCGCCTCACTTATGTGATTTTTTGTTCATCTTTTTCGTGTTTTTTATGTTTTCATCTTTTTATAGCTTTCATAACTCGTTTAGTTTAGGAAATTTTCCGCATTTCTAGCCGTTGTAATGCTCATTTTATTTTCATAATCTGCACGTGTTTAGCTTTACATTTCTCTTTTTATGTTTGTTTTCATTCTTATAGATTTATAAAAAAAAGGTTTTAAGGTGGTTTTTATTTTCTTTAACTTAGAAATTTTTAGGATCGTAAAAACTTTTCGTTCTTTTTTGGTTTTATTTTCACTTTTTATCCATTTCTATAAAGTTATAAGAATGAAAAATACTTGTTTTAATTTTTCGCCAACTTTCATTTTATGTTTATTTGCAAAACTTTTCGCTCCGGTTAATTTTTATTTTCACTTTTTATGCATTTCTACCGCATTCTAGCGGTAGAAATGCAGTCATTTTAATTTTCTGAGCACTTTGCTTTTCTTATTTTTTTGCAAGGGTGCGTGCGTGTATGAGTTAGCTTTACAGCTTTATTTCATTTTACGTAGAGTGTGTGCGTATGCATTTATTTCCGCCTACTCGTTAAGAGATAAATGGCGCACCGCTTTCATTTACCGCCTACTCGTTTGAGTAGGACTTGTCATTACCCGCCCACTTGTTTGAGTGGGACTTGTCTTTTTATAGCTTTCATTTCCTTCCTACTCACTTGAGTAGGAAAACTTTGTGCGTGTGTGTGTATTTTCATTTATGTAGAGTGTGTGTGTGTTTTACTTTCAAGTAGAGTGTGTGCGTGTATGAGATAAATTTACCCCCGCCCACTCATTTGAGCCGGGATTTGCATTTACTGCTTTCTTCAGTCCTACTCGTTTGGGTAGGACTTACAATTTTAAGCTTTCCTTTACTGCTTTCTTTTCTGCTTTCTTTACACCTTTCTTTTCTGCTTTCTAGCGTAAGTGTCCCCATTCCGATGAGTGGCTAACCGCCCTTAACCCTCGATATCGAAGAGCATATGGACAGATAAAATGGCTTTAAATAATTAAAGGTCCTGTTTTTCTATTTAATTAAATTTCTTAAGGTTTGCCCCGGGTTAACGACGCGTAGGACCGTATATCGATGTGCAGGTTCTATTTCCGTTATCCATACGCAACGCTGAGAGGCCATACGTATGGACCGATCACCCTTGGGTAAAGAGAGCTCCGCGCTAACCCTCGATAGAGGAGGCGCGTGACTCTACCGGATTGGGTTCCCCACCCAATAGCAGGGTTCTTAGGGTAATGCGGGCGTTAAGAGGAATCCTTCGTCAGTCTAACGATCGGTCGAATAGTCTTAGCGTTCAGGTGAGCGATAGTCCTAGAGATAAGTGAGCTCATTCCTTTTGAACCTCCACGGCCGATTCTCCACCTTAATTAATTTGAAATTTAGGATCTCTTTTTATTAAAAGTTATTTTAGTTCAAATTCCCTTTTTGATATCGTCGCGCCGAGTTCTTTTTCGGCCTTCTGCACTTTATTTCCTGCTTTCATTTTCTGTATTATATTTATTTTTATGTTCGCCATTAATTATATAATCACACTTAAAAATATTATCGGTAGAATAATAGGCTTTCAGGGAAAGAGTAGATATAGCTAAGCCGGCCCCGAGAACAATACAACCCCGATATTCCACATCGGAATATCCTGTACTACACGCGATAGGTGCACTTGCCTCCTTTCGTTAAAACTCGGTTTCTAATAAAATAAAAACGGTCTTCTTTTTCTTCATAAATAAAAACCCACTCATCATCTTAATGAATAATGCAATAAGAGCCATCGTTTTAACCATCACGTTTTGCCGCCGTTGCCGGGGACAAATTTCGACTTACTATTTTGAATTCCTGAAACCTATTAATTTTACCCTTTATTTTTATATATATAAAAAAACAAAATGACCACCAAAGAAAAAAATGTATATTTATAATAATAATAATAATATCAATAATAATAATAATAATAATAAATACTAAAAATAAAAAAAATCTAAAAATAAAAAAAAATTAAAAACTTCAAAACTAAAAAAAAAATCAGAAAACTAAAAAAAATACTTTAAAAAATCAAAAAAACTAAAAACTAAAAAACTTAAAAAAATTTTAAAATAAAAAAAAAATCAAAAAAAAAACCTAAAATTCAAAAAAAAAATGATGAAAATTTTTTATTTTATTTTCATCAAAAATTAAAAATTCAACAAAAAAATATATTTTCCATATTTTTTTGTTTTATTCTATTTGGCCTTTAACATATTTTAATTTTTTTTATTTAAAAAAAAAATAAAACAAAAATAAAACAAAACAAATACATAAACTTAAAAAAAAAACAAAAAAAAATTCAAAAAACAAAAAAAAATTCATATAACAAAAATTTTAATTATATATTTATTTTATCGTTTCGGCGCGCTTCACTATTGTGAGCGCTAGGGGATCGCATATCGGTCACGCTCTTAGCTAAGACGTTAGCTAACGAGTCACACTCACTCGCGCACCCTATCACCCGCACATTTTTCGCCGAATTTATCTTTTTCATTTTTTATATTATATTTTTGCTATTTTTCTAAACTTTTGCAGGTCTTAATTTAACGGGCTTCCCCGAACGCGGTTTAGGGAAGATTTATAAACCCCTTTTTTTACTATTGTACATATTTATTTATATATATATCTTGTTCCTCATACTTAGTGCAACATTGGGGACAATGTTGGACTTAAGTATGGAGGTGTTTCCTATTTTCTGTTCTTTTACTTTTTTACAAAAATTCATGTTTTTATTTATAAAAATTTAAAACCCCAAAAAAACTTAAACATCGCTCCGCGACGTTCGACTCATCGAACCAACCACAAATAAGAGTCTGTTCGCGGGCGATCCTTTTTCTACTTTGTAAATATTTTGTAAATATTCTCGTCTCTTTCCACTTCTCTTTCCTATCTTGTAAAAATTCTCTCTCTTTTCTTGTAAATATTTCTGTAAATCCAAAAATTCAGAAAAAAAAATTTGTATAACTCAAAAAACTCAAAAAAAATTGCATAACCTTTACAAAATTCCAAAAAAAATGATAATAACCCCAAAAATATTAAAAAAACTAGAAAAACTCAGAAAAATCTAAAAAAAATTTTTTTATCTCGAATTAAATAATTCGAATACCTCATTTCTTAACCTCTTTGCTCTCCAAAATAATTGTTTTGAGTTTATTTATAAGTGAATTTTAATTAATTCTTTATTTACTATTCGTTTTTTAATTGTAGCTCGATAGATTTAGATTTCTGGGGTTAAGATTTTAAAGAATTTTTAATGTCTTTTTCTTATTATAGGGATCTTGTTTTTCTCATTTTCACTTCTAATTTTTTGAATAAAAGCACGTTTTTATGTTAGAAAATAACATACATGAATTTTACATTATTCCCACTTATGCTTTTAGAAACATAGGAACATCCAAATTAAAGAGGTTGCTCTCAATATTTTTTATTAAACTCTAGCGCTCTTTTTGAAATAAAAAAAAATTCAAACATCCACTTTTTTATCATACCTTAAATCGGTATGATTCCCCACTCACCCTTAAAAGATCTTATGTCAATGGGGATAAGATTTCATCCCGTAAACATAGGCACCCAATATTTTAAAAAGATTATATGACGGAGTAAGAGGATAAAATTCATTACTCCTATACATATTCATTGGGTTTCTTTTATTTATGAAGAAGAAAAAAATGTGTTAGGAAAATAAGATTTAATTTTCCTAATTATTCAAAAAATATGGAGGTTCGAGAAAAAATTACCTCGCCTCAAAATCAAAGCCTTCTTCATATCCGCCAATCTACTTATATAGTTTTCATGATTCTAGAATTAATTTAGAACTTTTTGAGAGAATAATTTTTAAATTGAATTATTTCCTATCAATTTCTTTTTAGCTAAAGTTTTTTCGATAATTCCAATCCATTTTTGTTAAACTAACAAAATAATTTTACCTCGTTATTTTTTCATTTAGAAGTATTTTGTGAAACGGTTCCTCTATTTTAGCATTTTTCATAAGTTAAGATTTAATTCCGAGACCCCGAAAATTCATTTCGATCTTTCGTACAATTAAGTTAAGCGTTGGTTAAATTTAGGATTCTTTTTTATTCCTTATAGGTTCATCTCCAACTTTTGCTCTGGAATAGCAAAAGCTTAAGTATGGGGGTATTTGATGAGTAGTAAATATACCTATATTTTCGTATTTTATTTAAGTCATTTTTGTTTATTTTTGTCTTTTATAGTTGTTTTATTCAATAAAATTGCTTCATTTTGTAAAAAGTATACTAACTTAGTTTATTTTTATTTTTCTGAAAAATTTCTAAAAAGTCAAAATTTTGGCATGTAAGCGCCCGTGACCATGCCCTACACGGGCGTGTCAGGCACTCAATGCCATCATCGAGTCGACACTCAACGATTTAACTGTTCAAGACTCAACGCCTTCATGTCACGCCCGTGTCAAAGTTCGTCATGCCCGTGTCGATGTCGGCACTCAACGCTTCGTCAGATGTCAACGCTGCCGACATCGAGCTACCAGCTGTCCAAGTCACACCCTCCATCACGCCCGTGACCATGCTGGTCACGCCCGTGACCGCCACGTGGTCCGCCCCGAAGTCAAAGCTCCCGTCAAATCCCCAGATCGACGTCCCCGACACGCCCAGCGTCACCCCCGTGACCTGGGGCATGACCGCCACGTTTTCAGCCGAAGTCAACTTTCCAGTCAAATCACCCGATCAGCTCATGTACAGTAGTGACACGCCCCCCCTGTCACGCCCTAGTAACGGGCGTGACCAACCCGAAATTTTGCCTATAAAAGGCCAGCTGCTGTATGAGATTTTGGTCCACTTTTTGGTCCAAATTGCTTAGGGGAGCTGCTGCCCATTTGGATTCCATGCTTATGTAAGGGAATTATTTTATCCCTCTCTCTCTTAGTTCGTATTAGGATGTTTGCTTTAGTTTACTTTGTAATAGCTTTTTATTTAATAAAATTGTAGACTTTTTCTCTCTTGCATAGTATAAAAAATTCATGGAAGCGCCTCACTTATGTGATTTTTTGTTCATCTTTTTCGTGCTTTTTATGTTTTCATCTTTTATAGCTTTCATAACTCGTTTAGTTTAGGAAATTTTCCGAATTTATAGCCGTTGTAATGCTCATTTTATTTTCATAATCTGCACGTGTTTAGCTTTAGATTTCTCTTTTTATGTTTGTTTTCATTCTTATAGATTTATAAAAAATGGTTTAAAAGGTGGTTTTTATTTTCTTTAAGTTAGAAATTTTTAGGATCGTAAAAACTTTTCGTTCTTTTTTAATTTTATTTTCACTTTTTATCCATTTCTATAAAGTTATAAGAATGAAAAAGTACTTGTTTTAATTTTTCGCCAACATTCATTTTATGTTTATTTGCAAAACTTTTCGCTCCGGTTAATTTTTATTTTCACTTTTTATGCATTTCTACCGCATTATAGCGGTAGAAATGCAGTCGTTTTAATTTTCTGAGCACTTTGCTTTTCTTATTTTTTTGCAAGGGTGTGTGCGTGTATGAGTGAGCTTTACAGCTTTATTTCATTTTACGTAGAGTGTGTGCGTATGCATTTATTTCCGCCTACTCGTTAAGAGTTAAATGGCGCACCGCTTTCATTTACCGCCTACTCATTTGAGTAGGACTTGTCATTACCCCCCACTCGTTTGAGTGAGACTTGTCTTTTTATAGCTTCCATTTTCTTCCTAATCACTTGAGTAGGAAAACTTTGTGCGTGTGTGTGTGTTTTCATTTATGTAGAGTGTGTGTGTGTGTTTTACTTTCAAGTAGAGTGTGTGTGTGTATGAGATAAATTTACCCCCGCCCACTCATTTGAGCCGGGATTTTCATTTACTGCTTTCTTCAGTCCTACTCGTTTTGGTAGGACTTGCAATTTTTCAGCTTTCCTTTACTACTTTCTTTTCTGCTTTCTTTACAGCTTTCTTTTCTGCTTTCTAGCGTATGTGTCCCCATTCCGATGAGTGGCTAACCACCCTTAGCCCTCGATATCGAAGAGAATTGGGACAGATAAAATGGCTTTAAATAATTAAAGGTCCTGTTTTTCTATTTAATTAAATTTCTTAATGTTTACCCCGGGTTAACGACGCGTAGGACCGCATATTGATGTGCGGGTTCTATTTCCGTTATCCATACGCAACGCCGAGAGGCCGAACGTATGGACCGATCACCCTTGGGTAAAGAGAGCTCTGCCCTAACCCTCGAGAGAGGAGGCGCGTGACTCTACCGAATTGGGTTCCCCACCCAATTGCGGGGTTCTTAGCGTAATGCGGGCGTTAGGAGGAATCCTTCGTCGGTATAACGATCGGTCGAATAGTCTTAGCATTCAGGTGAGTGATAGTCCTAGAGATAAGTGAGCTCATTCCTTTGGAACCTCCACGGCCGAGTCTCCACCTTATTTAATTTGAAATTTAGGATCTCTTTTTATTAAAAGTTATTTTAGTTCAAATTATCTTTTTGATATCGTCGCGCCGAGTTCTTCTTCGGCCTTCTACACTTTATTTCCTGCTTTCATTTTCTGTATTATATTTATTTTTTGTTCTCCATTAATTGTATAATCACACTTAAAAATATTATCGGTAGAATAATAGGCTTTCAGGGAAAGAGTAGATATAGCTAAGCCGGCCCCGAGAACAATACAACGGCGATATTCTACACCGGAATATCCTGTACTACACGCGATGGTATGCCTCCTTTCGTTAAAACTCGGTTTCTAACAAAATAAAAACGCTCTTCTTTTTCTTCATAAATAAAAACCCACTCATCATCTTAATGAATAAAATAATAAGAGTCGTCGTTTTTACCATCATCTATCACGACGTAATATAACTAAGTCCAAGATTTCCAAATTTTTCCTTTTTATCGGGAATTTAATTTATTTATTCTAAGCCTCCCAATGCCCTAGTATGAACATGAAGTGCACTAATGAGCCAACAATAAATCATCATAAAATCAGTAAATATCTTATGAGACATTTAGCAGTAATTCCAAGTTAGCTCGACGATCTGTGGTATCTGCCTCGTCGATCGTCGAACCCCGCTCGACTTCTTTTGACCAGACAGATTTCTTGATAGTTCAACTATTTGTTAGTTCAACTATCTGTTTGATAGTTCGACTATCTTCCTTTATAGTTCAACTATCTGATAGCTCGACTATCTGTTTGAAAGTTTGACTATCTGTTCTATTTGATAGTTTAACTATCTGCTTGGATAGTTCAACATCTGATAGCTCGACTATCTGTTTGATAGTTCGACTATCTGTTCTGTTTGATAGTTCGACTATCTGCCTTGATAGTTCAACTATCTAATAGCTCGACTATCTGTTCTTATAGTTCGATTATCTACTGTGGTAGTTCGACTATCTGCTTTGATAGTTCGACAATCTGTGTCGTTCGACTATCTGTTCTGATAGTTCGATGATCTCTGTAGTTCAGTCGACGATCTCTGTGGGTCGTTCGACGTTCTTCTGTCTGCCTTTAGCAATTTTGCACTCCTTCTGTTCTATGTTTTATTTCCTATTTTTTTGGCATATTTTATTAAAGATTATTTCATTGATTTTAGGCATACACCTCAAGGCAATATTTGTCCTATCCTTTGTGCATAAGTCAAGTTTATCTAACAAAGTTTTTTTGTGTTATTAGTTGAAATATCTTTTTGCTTTATCTGTCATGCTGTCCTTTATAGTCGTTAGACTCAAAAGTCTTCTCTGGCCGTAAAGAGTCTGTTTTGATGTGACTTTCTCTAGTACTACTTTTATCAAATTGGATATGCAGCTTCTTAGAAAGCTTTATCCCATTATAGGATGTCTGTCTGCAGGATATGTTTTTGTACTGTGCTATTTGCAGCCCAGATTGCAGATCTCAGAAAAAGACAAAGTTCAAACAAAGTTTACAGCCATTACAAAGGCCAATATATAAAGTGCTATCAACAGACAGAGATAAATAGACACATACAAATATACTAAGCAAGCAGAGTATTCACACAGTTTCATACACAGATTAAAAACAAGAAGAGATACAGCTCTCAGATATTGTTACATTCAACAGAGAAGATCAACCTTCTTCAACTCTCTCTTCTTCAATTCTGAGTTCATCCTGCTGCCAGGAACATTCACTCAGAGTCTCAAGAAGAAGAAGGAGAAGAAAGAAAAGCTATTGAAGAAGAACAATCATTTTACATTATGAGTCTTTTTCAAGCTGCTCCTTCAAGAACTTCGAGATAGATCTCTGTCAAAAGTTCAGAAGAGTTCCTGCACCCTGAAGCAAGACTTCTTCCTAGATATTCTCTAAGCCAGTGGGAGCCTTGATTCATTAGAGCTTTCTAGCTCTGTGCAATCCACTAGCTTCTCACATCTGTTTTAACAATAGAGAAGACATTCTAACTCTCTCAACCTCCTGTATAAAGGGTTATTACTCCATTCAAAAGTGAACCTTGGTGGCATGGCACCTGATCAAAAACCTGTGTTGGATTTTGAGCTCCTAATCAAAAGCTCAAAGGGTCTACTTGATCTACCTGAATCAGATCAGTTGGTGGCAGGGCACCTGGACAAAAACCTATAGTGGATTCCTACTATGGTGGTAGAAGAGTGGACATACCTATTTAGAGGGAGCCACTATAAATCTTCTTGTGTCGTCTGCAATGTTTTCTTTAATTACTGCACTGTGGCTATGAGTAGAAATAACTAGGATTGCTAGTTGCTGTGATAGGACCAAAGCTCAACTGTAATTACAGTTAGCTTTCTCTTATGCACTTCACTTTGTGTTAGGCTCTAGGGTTTCAAGTATCTATAAACTCATTTCGCAAATTAACTCTAAGGGAGTTTAGTAGGGTGTCATAATTTTTGAATACTCTATTCACCCCCCCCCCCCCTCTAGAGTTGTATTTATCCTCACTTTCAATTGGTATCAGAGGGAGGTTGACTGACCGTACATGCTAACACCTGAATCACAAGATCTAGATAGATAACAAGTTAAAGATATTCACTTCATGGCCCAGTACAAGGATTATTCCAGCACCAGACCTCTAGTTTGTAAATTAGCTAAGATCAGCATCTGGAAGGCAAGAATCAAGTTATATATGAATTCTATTGATGAAGATATTTTTTCTTTTATGTTGATAGGGCCACCCACATCACCTTCTATATCCACTGCAACAACATCTACAAATCTCAGTGCAGTGCCACCTCCAGATTACAATGACACTTACAAGAAAGCAAAGATAGCTGATGCAAAAGCTATGAACATTCTGGCTAAGACCATGTCTGATGAAACCTTCCAAATAGTGGCTGATTGCACCTCTGAAAAAGCCATGTGGGACTCACTGAACCAGATTATAGCTGGTTCAGCTGATGAAAGGAAGGACAGAAGGTCCAACCTTATATTCCAATATGAAAACTTCAACAAGTCTGAAGCTGGATCAGTTGAAGGAATGTACACAAGGCTCAGCTCAATCATCAATGAGCTGAGAACCCTTGATAAGGAGATAACATTGACAGAGGTCAATGATAAGATACTGATGTACTTCCCCAGCACATGGGATCTCAGGATCTGGCCCATCAAAGAGGCTAGAAGTACAACTGAGATCTCAACGGAAGCTCTCCTTGGCAAGCTCAAATCTTTTGAGCAAGTGCTGAAGTCCAGGGAAGCTGAGGCTGAAGCCAAGACTCATACTCCAACAAGGAAAGAGCAAACCCTTGCTCTAAAAGCTGCTTATGCTTCTGAAGGAAGCCAATCAAATGAGGAGCTGATGGCACTCTTTGCCAAAAGCTTTCTCAAGATGTGCAGAAAGAACTTTAGAAAGAAGTTATCAAGATATGAAGATAAACCAAGGTATGACAGATCACCTACTAAAGAAATTATTTGTTATGGCTGCAGGAAACCTGGACACATTCTACCTGAGTGTCCAGAGGAAAAGAACAAAGAAAAGAGAAAATAAAAAGAACATCACAAGAAACACTCCAAGTCCTCCTCCTACAAAAACAAGAAGAAGGAGAAATGATTTGTTGCTGAGACCTGGAGTGACACAGATGAGGAATCTTCCTCCTAAAGCTCTAGTGAAGATGAGGAAGAGAAGAAGGCAAAGGAAATTTGCCTAATGGCAATTGATGCCTGCAGCAACCACTCAGCTGCAGAGAGTTCTGATGATGATGAAGAAATGCCTACAGAAGATAAGGTATTATCTTCTTATGATTTTTCTTCTACTGAATTTAAATCTGAATTTAAATCCCTTTGTTTAGATTTAATTAGTTCAGAAAAGGAAATTAATGAGCTTAGAAATAGGATAGCAGAATTAGAAATCCTCTCCATTGAAAATGCTAGGTTAGAAGCAGAACTCACTAAGTCCAGTGAAGAAATAAAATTTCTTAAAAATGAACTAGCTAAATCAAAAAGATTAGAAGAATCTCTAAATGGTAGAAGCCTTAAGCTGCTAGAGATCACTAGCATGACAAACACTAGGTCAAGCAATATAAGCTAGGCTTAGGAGCCTCATCAAGTGAACCCCCATTGGTTCTTAAAAATCATCTTTCAACTACAGTAAACTTTATTTCAGCTGATGGAATAAAGAATACTAAGCAAGTAAAACAAGTTAACAAAGCCTTAAATAAAGCTAAGAGAGAAAAGAGAAAACAAAAATTTAAAGAGCTACAAAAAGAGTCGAACGCTGCTCCACGATCGAAGGCTCAATGGTCGAACGATGCTCGACGATCTATGCATCGATCGTCGAACGTTGATCGACGATCTATATATGATTTTCAAAATAATCACCTGAACCTCAGAAGTCCTAAGATAAATAGAAACGCTAGGTTTGTTGACCCATCAACTGCTTGGAGTATTCCACCTAGGAGATCTTACCCTTTAGGATATAAACCTTAGCTGCTTACTCTTTTATTTCAAGTTTTCATTATGTGAAAAATAATAGACCCAAGGTTGTCTGGGTCCACAATGTCTAATTGTGTAATCTACAGGTGAGGACCTATCCATATACTAAAGACAAATGGTATTTGGATAGTGGCTGTTCCAAACATATGATAGGAAACAAAGAAAATCTGTCAAGATTCAAGGCCAAGCTTGGACCAAAGGTGATCTTTGGGGATTCTAGCTGTGGTCAAATAGAAGGATATGGTAGGACTACCATTGGAGCAGTAACATTCAAAAGGGTTGCATATGTAACTGGACTGAAGCACAACCTTATCTCAGTAAGCCAGTTATGTGATGCAGGATATCAGATATATTTCACTGACTCTCTCTGTAATATTACTTTAAATAGTAATGTTGTGTTAGTAGGTATTAGACAGGGTAATATTTATTTAGTAGATTTTAATTCAACTCAATCTGAAATCTGCCTGTTTAATGAAGTAACTAATAATAACACCTTATGGCATAGGAGGCTTAGCCATGTTAACCACAAGAACATATCTAGGTTATCTAAATACAACCTTGTTAGAGGTTTACCTTCTTGCCCCTACAAGAAGGAAAGCCTATGCAAGGCTTGTCAATTAGGAAAGCAAACCAAAAATTCCTTTAAATCTGTAAATAAAAGTGATTCACCTAGAATCCTGTATTTATTACATTTGGACCTTTTTGGCCCAATAAATGTACAGAGTCTAGGAGGGAAGTTTTACACTTTAGTGATTGTATATGACTTCTCTAGGTTCACTTGGGTGTTCATTTTGAGAACTAAGGCTGATAACTTCAAAGTTCTTACAGACTTTCTGCTAAGTGTGCAGACTGAGTATTCTACTTATGTTGCCTTGATCAGAAGTGATCATGGTACTGAGTTTGATTCTCTTCTCAAGCAAGATTTTGTTAGAAAGAAGGTATCAAACATAGCTTCTCTGCTCCTAGAACTCCCCAGTAAAATGCGGTTGTGGAAAGAAGAAA